>CM075173.1:141985798-142585798 GCA_037576465.1 Parascaris univalens | reverse complement strand
GGAAACACTGTAGCAAACATCGACTTTCTTTTGACTGTCTGCAGATACATGAAGCCAGATAATCTCTGTTATTTTTGGAGCTTGTCTCATTTCATGCGCTTACAGCGCTCAGGTTGCCCACTGTGGATGTCGGTGCCACTGAGCGTCATATTCACATCTTTGCAACTGTTTATTTTTATTCGGTAACATGAACTTCTGAAAGTTCTCCACAGAGATTCTTAAAATGTGGAAAATGGGAATCACGATGCAGGAATACGTACATTCTGATGTCTTTTTCTACGACCCAAATTGTTTGTCAAACGCTCCGTTTTTTTTTTTCACCACCTGCTGATGAGCTTTTTGTTTTGTGCTCGGCAGTTCCGCCGCTCGTTTGCCGAATTCAGCGTCACTCATTAGGAAACACACTATAAATATTTTGGGACGATGAAAATTACGTCTTTCATTTTGCGCTCTTCTTTACATGATAATTCGATTTTCATTTGTCTCCCTTTCACGGTCTTCAGCATTCGGTGATAACTTTTGTAGCGCTCTAATGAAACGTTACATGGAGAGTGCGATGTGCAAAAGTGGCTCTCCGCAAGAATTATATCGATATTTTAAGCATTTGAAGGTATACTCAGGTAGTGTTAGCTATACGGAAATATCAGGCCACCATTCCCCTCATTATTAGTGGCGTGACGTGGAGTAGTAATGATGAAATTGTGACGGTTTCTGCGCTTCCCTACAGCTACAACCGATGCTACCATGGGATTTCCTGATAAGTCGCCTCAGTTTATGATTCAATCGTTTCTTGAATGCATTTTCGCGGGCGAAGCTGAGATGAAACCGGCAACACCATTGAACAAACGCTGCGATTTGAGGATACTTCCTCTCTCATCACTTTGATCTGTTTCGGAAAATTACGCAATCAGGAAAGAGTGAAATAGGTGTCTGCTTCTCATGATTTTAGTCAAACCCGCAGGACACGTCCCGTTGATATTAAAGGTCAGCATGAGCAAAACTAAAGCAACAGAGGGAAGGTTCGTGTAGTTGCAGGTGTTTGTATGCTAACTTCCGTCCATACACTGAGTATCATTAGCGTCAAAACCATCCAAAGGGGATTTGCAAGTAATATACACTGCACTTTGAACTCATCAAGGGATGGCCATATGAATCAGAAGTGCGTTTCTGCTATCATGTTAGCGATGAGGACATCACTTTTTCTAGTTTTTTCTACTCAGACCTTCATCTTCATTAGCTGAAACAGTATATAAATAGCTTTGGCCGTTTGTGCAGCACACCTGCGACTGTTTTTTCAAAGAGGGAGAGGAGAGAGGAATGGCAGTATCTCATAATAGTACCTTCAGTTCATATATGAAGGAAAAAATGATGAATGTATGTGCGAATGCAGGTGTGTTTCTGAATTTCAGAGGATCTGGAACATGTTGTCATTAGCTTTGCTGTCGACAAACATTTCATGTAGCACAATTCAACGGAATTTCAGTTCGTTCAGTTTTTGTAATCGATGGAGCTGCGAATGGTTCACATTCGTTGCCTTCCCGATGATTATTTTCACATATAATTTCTATTCAGCGAAAGCCTCGTTCAGTGGCGCGTGAGGAATTACCGCCAGGAACGCATAATTTTCGACTTCAGTTGAGCACAAAGTTCTGCACAAATGTAGCAATCATGAGGCTAATTCACAGAACCTAGTAGCCGTACAGTGAATGCTACACTATGACCTAATTTTGCCTTTACTCTCTGATTATATCGCATACAGTATGTGTGTGTGTGGGTGTAGCGTTGTTCGTATATGGCGAGGTGTTTTTTCTTATTCCACTTTGTCGCTGAAGGGAGCATTTTAAAAGAACCGCTTTCATAGTTTCAGCATAACATTTTTAAACCGTTGGGCTGCGCGCTTCCTATGGATGAACACTTCCCAAAATAGATGGTGCTGAACTCATGCAGCCAGAGCCTGCCTCGATTTCTACTATGTTTCCTTGCAGTGCCCATTTCGTACCGATTTGTTGTGCTTCAGTGAACTGTTCTTTCTGTGATGCCCTATGAGGGCACACTTTCCCTCATCTTGTCCTCTTCGAACATTTGGGATGATGGGATTTTCCAGTTTCTACGGTCAATTTCTGATCGGCTAACAATAGCAAGATTATACCTCTGGGATTCCCATGAAGATTAGGTAGCCGTGGATAACACCACGTCATGGCATAAAGGACATTCGCAGTCGAAAAATTGCGAGAAACCTTCAGTGCACAGCATAATCTGACGTAATCTGAGTCATTCGTCGGGCTCTCATGGTGTCTTCGAAAGAAGAAGCAAGTGAAGGGCTCATGGATTGTAAACACATCTGGAAACACCTCCACTGCAGTGCACTCTGCGGATGCGTCCTTATGATCGATAGTGGCAAAATAACAGAGGCTGAAAAAACAGTGTGCGGCAGTATTTTAGCCTAGTCGATGGAGGATGTATATTTCAGCGCACAAAAATATAGAGAGACTGGAATTTCGGCCAATAACTAACCAAGGCTCGCACTATCTCACTCATTGCAGTTTATGGTGGAGGGTCAGAATTAGTTATTCGTTCCTCACAGATCCCGGAAATGTGAACCGATATTCAGTTCAGTTCAACTCTACGAATTGAGCGAATCCTTGACCCTTGATGTTTCGGCTATAGCGAACGCTGACGTCTCGTGAATGCACTTGCTTTACAAAGTCACTTCTAAATGTACTTACTTTATGTGGTCGCCGCGTATAATTCTGACGCTCGAGTAGTTTTTAAGGGCGTCGTAGGAGCGAATACAAAACATTGTTGATCCACTGCATTTTTTTTTTCAGAGAAATGAAAGCTTTCACAATTGTTTTCTTCATTGCGCTTATTACGCTGGCGCAAATCATCAGCGCGGATGTTCCATCAGCACCACTTCGAAGGTATTTCTTTTCCATTTCATTCATTCCCACGTTCTGTTTGCTTTCCTGCATATGCACTTCAGGAAGAGTTGGCGTCGCCCAAATTTTCGTTACTCTCGCTTGCGCCATTCGTTGCCGGATTTTTAAAGATCGGTGTTTTTTCCACTCCGGATGGATACTTCGGACACCCAGTTACTCAAGGGATGGGTACGGCTACATCAAAAACGCCGTGCTGTTATCAGTGTGATAATCTTCTAAATTCATATCCTTTCGTTTGTTGACTGAAATAACCACTACGTCAGTCCTTCACCAACCATATATTATACGCTCCTTGTGCGTCTTGTTACCGCAGCACAGTTGACATATCCTTTCGTACGTAAACTTTGCTGCTCTTTCAAGTATTGTTGAACCGTTCGGATAGTGCTGTGCGAGACCGAAGCTTAGCAAACTGGTCGATCAGTGCTGCTCATTTTAACCCACTCATTTTCTTTCCATGGCCCAGAGTGAAACTTCACAGAAGGTTTCTGATTTGGCATGCACATTCACAGCTCCTAGTCGAACTTCGGTTGTCAGGGAAAGATAACAGAAGAAGAAGGCGAGAAGTTGTTGGACTTAGGAGTCAGTAACGTTTTTGATTCCTCATATGGAAATCGCTATGACGAGACATTTCACGCTTTCCCTACCCTCCCAAGCTCCTCCTCCAGTGAATGTGTTGTTAGTGTTCATACGCCCATCGGCAATTAAATTTGTTCTTTGTTAAGACTGAGGGATGCTGTTCGACAAAAAAGAATTTTAGAAAGTGCCTTTTCTATATTCTCGAAGGTTTAAAATGTTCATTCTTTTAGCTCTCGAGTGAAGAGATACTATGGTGGAATGGGCGGATGGGGTGGTGGATATGGCTATGGTTATCGACCTGGATATGGTGGTATGTGGGGTGGTGGATACCGACCTGGATGGGGAGGTGGATACGGTGGCGGATGGAGCCCCTATGGACGTTAACCGCACGACTTCCTTGGCAAAATCTAAGAATCGAGCTGCACGAAATTACGTCATGGAGAATTGTTTTTATTGTTTCTGCATTTCTCGCGCACGATGTGTTTAGTAACATTTTTGTCGTGAATATCTTGTCCAGTGAAAGAAAATTTCTTTTAACGAACTCATTCCTCCCACAGAAGGAACTTTGATCGTTGATGGAATACATGTCGCAAGGCCATAAGGTTTTTACCTTTTAGTTCACAGTAAAACTCTCGTGGTGAACTCATATCGAGCAGAACGAAAATCGCAATCAGTTTGAAATTGCGTCGCTCTTTTCCTGCAGACATTTATTTCGTGATTATCCGATAGGGTATTTTCAAGACGCAAAGCTCGCATATGTGGATATTTTAAAGGCGGTTGGCAAGAAAGATACTGCACGTGATGACCACCGTATTGTTATGTGAGGCGAAGACCATTCCCCTTACGAAAGCTTGATCATCTGAAGCATCGACATGAAGCGGAATTGGTGATAGCAACTAAGGTGTTTCTATCGTTTTCCAAAATCTTTTCATACTTCATTCGTAACAAGTAATATACCGCCACCGCCAAGCACCTAAAAAAGTTTGAGGTACGAAATGAAGGAGCTTAGGGAAACAAGAACTGATACACCGTCAATCTACCCCACTTTATAAGCTATAGGGAGAGTCACTGAAAGCAGAAGTCCGTTTGATTAAGGCAGTGAAGTAGTGAATAAATCGCACAGGCATCGGTGTGGAAAAACTGCACTGCGAGATTTGGACGAATGAACTATTTTTTGCTGCATGCATTTCGCCCACATTGAATCAGCTTATGGAGACCGACGTAAACACACCTGCCTTTTCCTACGACCCCACGATCATCTCACTGCAAAATATACGCACCGAATGCCTTGCCTTATGGCTGCTGCAAGTATTCAGTATAGTCACATATAGTTGTTGGTGGTCAGCGTATGAGCGAATGGTGGTTGTGGGGGGACCAATACCTCGATTCATCAGCGAAAGAATGCATAGCCAGATGCCCCACTGAACGTGTGTTTTGAGGCGTTTCCCCAATTTTTGTACCCACTAAAAAGAGTGCTCCTAAAGAAGGAAGTAGAGAACTTCCTAGGGTAATAAAGAAACGAAAACCGTCATTCATTTACGCTGGGCTCACCTCAGTATGATGTTGGCAATATTGCGTTTGTCCAGGAAACTATGCTCGTATGCTAGAATGGAGGTCTTTTTAAGGCTGTGACCAATACAGCTCTAGTTACATGGTTTTCTTCAATTTCGATGCAAAGATGCATACCCATTTCATATGATGTTACACGTAACCCACATCGGCCTCCAACTTTTCACATTCTCCACCAAGGTCACATGTTTTATGGGCTCGAAAGGTTCTCCAACAGCACTTCTTATACACTTCGAATAATCTGAAAGCTCGCTTTCCATATTCCTTAGTTAGAAAGATGTCCTCAAATACTCGATCGCTAATGTTGAAAATTGGCCGAGAAAGAGACGACACAGAAGTTCAGGGAGACATATTGAACAAAAAAAAAGCCATAACACATATAGCGCAAAAGCATAGCAGATTCCCTCATGGCGATCGCGAATAGAGTAAAAGGAAGTGGAGGAAGAAGGAAAAAATTGTGCCGTTTAGACGCAAACTATTGCATAAACAGCCACACTTTCATTTAGTGATCCATGTTTTCTCTCCATTCCGTGTTCGTTAAGATTTATTGAATGACCACAGACGCAAGCTGCCATTCTTTTCAATGCCTGGAATTGTTCCAAAGGAAACACCTTACTGAAATGCGTCGATTAGGAGTTGTACGGTAGCTGATCCTCGCTGACCACATGCCCCGAGTTACCTTTTGTATCCGAATATTCAACTGTTTCTTGCACTGCTTCTGAATACTCGAGTATTCAGTATGTAGTTCCATCCTTTACTTGATTGCGCTATTTACAAAATCTCGTAAACTGCCCATATTCGACCTGTCAGGCTGAAACGATGGCAGTATAGATGTTCACAAATCGTCAAATCAAGCTTCCACCTATGAGGAACAAATCTGTGAGACAGACAAGTAGAACGGCTCCAGAAATTGTTACACCATTTCCCCTCAATTTATCAAAGTGGCATGATACCTCATCAGGAAATCGAACATATCGAGGAAGTATTCTAATGACCATTCCAAAGCAGTCGTGTATTTAGCGCTTCTTGCAAACTGTGTTAAAAGGAAAGACAATTCGCACTGAAAGGAAATACAATCAAAAGGCAATACAATTCGCAGTGAGTTGCTGAGATTCCTAGCCTCTCCAGGGAGTTTTACTGTGAAAGAACGTTAGAACTATAAGTGCTGTGATCGAGTCATACAGTGGAAAGCACTTCGATGTCACAGAGAAATGGCGTGTTTTCTTCAGTCTCAGTGCGAATTGATAATTTCAAACCGGTGTCACTGCTGAAAATAAAAACTGCGGTTATACTTGCCGATCACTGAACCGGTGAACCATTAACATTGCTCCTTATTCGCTGAACGCTGGCACACAATAAGTTGCTAGAAGTGCAGAAAAAAGGCAATTTATTTTCGGGTGCGAGGACCTTGTACTAAGAATGAACGTTGATGTGTGCGATCATTGATGTACGAATGAACGTTGATGTTGTCCCAACTATGCAATAAACATTCAGAATATTTCCTTCGGTGCTTCATAGTAACCACTATCATGCAGGTTCACGAGCGCATACGTACATTGTCGAAACACTGTAGTGAGCTAGGTGGGGACAAATGTGAGCAAGCCAATGAACGCTAACATCACGGCGAGTCAGTAGAACGTCTCGAGCGTCAAGAATGCCCAGAAGTTACCCATGTGTTGTTCGTTTCAGCGATAATTTTTAACGGTAGCTTATCTCCAATTTCATCAAACAGCTCCTTCCTTATTATTTCCGTCCATGATCTATATAAAAGATGGTGAATTGTAGGGCGACGAAATACAATCCTTGTCTTGAATGATAATGTACAAGCGATAGTGCTTTTTGCTTTCGAAACCCTCCTTCAGCATTAGGAGCAGTGCCATCCGATCCCACGTTGATCATCTTAGATCGTTCCTTGGCAGTTAATTTTCTAAGCTTTTTTCCAGGCTGTTGAAAAATACTAGCAACCATCGAAAACGTTTGGGAACAATACATGAGTGAATGAAAAGTGACCCTCTGATGATTTTTAGGGATAGCAGCGACCAAGTAATTCCTGTCCTTTCTTGCATTATGAATATCTGGCACTTCACACAACTTTATCAGACGCACGTAGAGGTTGGTGTGGTTATGCAATGGAACTATTCGTTTTATTTTGGTACCAGATTTTTACTGTTAACCTTTTGGAATATGAAGCAACACCTATCGTCTGTTTGTCTGAATTTGCCATCGATAGAAATCGGGAGCAAATCGGGAGCAAATCGGGAGCTTAATACCAGCCCTTGCTCTTGATCTAAAAAGTCTTCGTGAAGTTCTTGATGTCCTCCTTCAGCTTGTCATGGCCATATAGAATGCTGAAACGGCATTACCCCTGAAGACAGACCCATCTTGATCCTCTGATATACCCGTCTTTATTCTTCTACAGCGGTTTGTTCCCTCCGAAGCGATTTTTTGCGCTTCATAGAAACCCGTCTGCAAAAATTCATTGAAATTTTGGAAATGAGGGGATCAGCCATCTGTCTTATTTCTACGTCAACCTGCTCATGTCATTCCCTATATCTCTTGTTTTTTCAACAATTTTATTGGCATTCGCTGAAGGCATTTTTCGTTTGAGGACCGCAGTATTTTACCTTGATGTTCGGACCGCTTGTTTGCCGAATTCTGTTGTGTTTTGTAGACGGCGCACTATAAATGGGTAGCAGAATGACCAAAATTAAGTCCACCAACTTGCGCAATTCCTGCACTTGCAAAATGCTCAATTGGTTTGGGTAGTGTCACAGCTGCCTTTAGTTTCCATTCCTGTTTAACCAAGAGGTCAACGATTATACTGAAATCATTTCAACGGTGGAAATGCTGTTGCGCCAGGATATACGGATGTTTTCAAAATATGGTATAATTGTCGTAGTTATATACTGTCGACCAGTTGCACAAATCCCCTGGTTTCCACTGACGATCATACTATGTTAGGAATCGATTGAATTTGTTCCTTTGTTATGGGCGTCGGTGATATCGGAATAAATAAACTGAAATGACGCTTGAAACCTTACTTAGGCGAAAATCTTTGACATTAATGTCATCAGAGAAAAGCGATGTTCCTTACTGCAGTCTGCTGGCTCCGCAGTAATCCAAGAAATGCTCGTGTGATATCTGCATTTGTAAATTTAATGCTTGTAGGAATTAGCGAACTTGTATGTAAAGTCGCTGCTAAACATTATTCTCACCTGGTGATGTAAAACATCTTCCATCCTTGTAAAAATACGAGGGGAATTATTGTGACAGCCGATTTCATATGTACCTCACATCCGGTAGCCGCATGTGATTCTCGAATTTCCCAACGATTGCTGTTCTTCTGCTACAGTATTATGCTCTTATACTCACGTTCATCGGCGCATACGTACGCTATTTTTATAGCAAGAGGCAAGCAGTGAGTGAATGCAAGCGCACAGTATCCATCTTCGCGATTATCTATGTACTCCTCCAGTGAAAGTCGTCGCTTAATTACGGCAACGAATGATGAGCCCCTGCTTTACGCGCAAGCAGTGCGCTTTTCCACATTGTTCTCTAGCACTTTCTGGAATAACACACGAAAGAAATGACTGCCCAGTGGACTCATTATGTCCATTCTTTTTTCAGAAAAAAACAATGAAGCTTATCAACCTTGCTTTTCTTCTTATGCTGCTGATGCTGACGGAGGCCCTCAACGAGGACGATCCCTCATCTTCACTCGAAAGGTATGAAATTCTCGTTTCTTTCATCGCCTCACCTCATCTCAACTCCATGCAAGCATAATATCGAATTGCTCAGTGTTGTTAAAAACTGAAGCTTAGGATTACTGCTGTGGAAAAGATTCGTTCAGCACATTTTGCCCAACTTCTCGCACGATCTCCATCAGCGATCCAAATTTCGCACATTCTGAGGTGACCCATACCCCTTATGGAACATATTGGTCACTACGAAACTTGGCAAAGCGATCAACAGTTGTTATGTGCTTTCGATTATCCTCGCTCATCACCGTTGCTTTGGTGATTTCGAAGTTAATGTAGCAGACGAAGCACGCATGAATACATACATCGGTTAAACATCTAATAGGGGAAACAAAATTGCAACAACAGAATGCGATAATGCTTAGAATCTGTAGTGAATTAGCTGCTTCAAGCAGTGCATGAACAGTGCTCTGTCGAAGCACTTTTCGTTTGTCGGTGGCTCTGTATCTTCGTTCTCTCAAACATTTCTTTTGCAAATCAAGTCTTAGATCCTCAGGCATTCATAACCTTTTCTCGGATCAAAATGAGGAGTTCGATAACATGAAATGGGTAAAATCATCCAGTGGTTTTAAGTGCCACACTGGAAAACGTTATCCTAGAAAAACGTTCAGTAATACAGCCTTACTTATTTTTGCGAAATAATAGAGGACGGTGTGGAATTTCACAGGGATTCCAAAAAAACCACTTCTCGTTAGGCGTTCTGCGGAGTTTTGTTTAGTTTCGAGGTGTCCTAACATATGGCTTTATTTCTTGCCAAGAAACTCCACATACGAGCAGCGCTTTTGCGAAACTACCGACCTGTTGAACGGTGAGTAGATGTGGTGATATTCACAGTGGCACTGCAAAAATATGCTGATTTCAAGTAACAAAAGGATTCATGGGCCCTGTGGCTACAGTTTTTATTCCTCTTAAAGAGACGTAATCTTCAAGGCTTTCTTTTTTCAGCCCTCGCGTGAAGAGATACTGGGGTTTGGGATGGGGCGGATTTCGACCTGGATGGGGTGGGTGGGGTGGTGGATATTGGGGTGGTGGATATTGGCCAGGCATGGGATGGGGCGGCATGTGGGGCCGTTAATCTCAGTATGGATCGAGCTGATACAATTTCACGAAGAGTGCGAGATAGTGGAATTGCAATTCATGCCGAAGATTTTCATAATGAACTCTCCATATATTTTTCATAATGGATGTGCCTAATAACATACTCGTAAAAGCCATCATGTGCAGCGCAGTGCAGAAGCTAAGAGTCTTTAAAGAACAGAAACTACAGCTTCACTGTTCTTATGGCATGGATGGAAATCTGCGCTGTATCGCTTTCGCTGTCTGATTCAGCATCGAGATGTCTGTAATGGCGCACTGCATTCATGCTTTAACCGTTATAAGCAATCGCACAATCCATCGCCTGACATTTCAGCCGAAGTGGCTCTAAAATTACCCGCAAATGCAGAAAATTTCAGAGCTGTTTGCATTTTTCTACGAGTTTGATCGTTCCACATGAAGCTGCTCCCTGAGAGGATCCGTTCGACCCATATTAAATCTGCAAAATGTCATGACGGCAGCTCCCGTTGTTGCAAAATACGAAATAGATAGGCGTACCACTGCGTTTAGACGAGGGGGATCCTAAAATAGTACACATGTACACTAAAAACTGCAGTTTTTCCAAAATCTACAGTTGCAATTTGCTTTCCTCTTATGAGGAACTCTCCGTTAATTTTTCCAGTACTTGTTGCGCTTTCTTTTCTGATTTCTATTTCAAGCCGCATTTCATAGGCGCTCTTAGAAAATTTTTCATGTGGTTATTTGAAAAATTGATCTTTGGACTTGTCCCTTGCTAATGGCTGAATTCAGCTTAATGGATCGGTGCATTCGATGCGGTGGGCTAGCCTCAAACAATTTTGACAATGGTAGATAACTGCGAAAGGAGACAAACTCATTCTGAAGCAGTCAAACATTCACACTTCAAAGGGATGAATACAGTCATTACTCAAATGAATAAGTGGTGCGGACGCTTTGACAACAAGAAAAGGACAAGAAATGTAAAGGTGAAAGCAGTATTTACATATTTCAAATAAGCGGTCGATTTGTCATACTTGCCTATAGATTTGGTAATTCACTGAAAACGTTCTCGCGACTATTCTAATACGAGAAGTTGCGGCGAAATGAAGCTGCTGCTCCAGCCAGCTCATGAAACAAAGTTTACTTCTCGCGCAACGGCAGCATGTCATATGAGACGATTCGAAGCGTTAATAATTTTAGTACATAAGAAAGGGTACTTTATAATCGCCTACTATCTGTGGAAAAGTCGAGATGCGGGCATCTCATGCAAATTGGAGAAGTACGAACAAATAGCAAATATCATGAACTTAGCGCTATGTGGTGACACCAAATCACTGTTGTCATCACCAGAAGACAGGAACCACTCACCTTATATGCCTAATATGAACACTAATGACAGGGGCTAGGCCCTTACCACTGCTGTTTTCTCCGAAAAATGGCAATCTCGTAATATTTGATTGTGCTCTGAGCTTATTCAGATGTGTTAACCGAAGAAATCAAATGGTGGGTTTCAAATGTACTAATTTTTATAGTTGACAGTTCCGCAGATACATCGTTAATGGGTGCATGAAACAGTATCGAGTACCCGACCCAGATAAGTGGTCGGAACGTCATCAATTCTAAGCTTCCGAGAAAAGTTCGAGGAAACTGCATTCCTGAAGGCCACTTCAACAAACATACATGGTGCAGATATCAGATGAATGGGTTGGAAGCATTCAGCAGCTACTCATACATGCTCGTAGCAAAAATCTGAGACTACAGCAGTTTCTCTTGCACATAAGGGATTGGCAGTGGATAAAGTTCATTAAAAGTTCTTTCTGACGTGTGAGACATTGTTTTCAATTTTGCTGACAAATTACGCTAGTAAACTATCGGCAACCGTAGCAGTTTATCGCAGTATTGAGTAACGTTTTTACCACAAAACAAATTCGAACCAGTGAAATCTCATCGAACTCAATATCTGGTTTGCGATGTATCCAGAGGACGACAGCTCTGATGGGCCAAAATCCTTTGAAACACTCCGTTTGCAAAAACACCTCGCTGGCAACAGCCTTATTCTATTGATTTTCGACGTTCTTATGTACTTCAGGTGCTGCGGAAGTGGTACAGATATCCTTCCTACTCATGTCGAACGATTCACAGTTAGGGTTCTCTTTTCCCGGTGGGATGATCATTATAGGCGCCAAAGTTCGCGTAAAAAGATTCGAAAACCGTGCTATCAACAATGCACTTCCGTCAGTCTGAGCGATTAATCAAAGCGTTTACCAAATGTGTCGCTCCACTCTTCAAGGTAACATTGACTGCGTTAAGGCGAATGAACGCAAGACGCTCGCACCTCGACTGAAATCACGACTGTATCAACGGCTGACACATTTACATCGCCAAATAGATAGTGATCTTGGTTGCAGACAAGGGTAATCACAATTCTTCTGACAGACAAGGTAGTGCGATGACAATTGGACCGCCCGCTCATAAATCTGGTGCTGCTTTTATATGAGATCATGAAGAACGGCTGTCAATAAGCGCATTAGTCGGATAGGAACCTACGCTGGCATTCATAGTTGCAAAGGGTGAAGGTAAAAAGAGGAATTCCCCCAGGATGGCAGTGACGTAACACGGCGGAATCTGATATTTAAGTAACCAACTTAGCATTTGTTCCTTAGGGATCTATTCATACATAAGTCACTTCGAAACTCTACCTCCGAAGACAAGGTGGCCCCATTTGAACATGGAGTGGGAATTCGTGGTCATTATGTCACACATAGAGGAGGAACAGCATTTCAATGGAACATGCATGTCAGGCAGAATAAAAACTCATGTCGGACTACACCAAAGACCGCTAAAATACATTCGTCACATATATACATGCTGAGAAACAAAAATGAAAAAGCATACATGAACAACAAACGGGAGATGACTTGAATTGGCTGTAGCACTGCAGTGGTAATTTGTCATGTGCTTATCGAAAATAAATAATTCTTTGTGAATTTGGATCCCGCAAGCTGAATGGTAGAAAATGAAACTGTTATTCGATCATCAACGGCAGTATTGTGAGTTGCTGGCTTGAGAAGCAATTTCATTGCCTTCGCGAGAAGAAATACATGCATCCTACGCTCGCTACATGTAAATATTTTTGGACGTTCAAAGGAGACCGCTTATCATTCGCAGAGAGCTGATAACGGGCCCGACTTCCTCTTAGTGACGATTTATGAACGCACACTCAGTTTTTTTATGGACGGTTCCTACAGACGGCCGCAGCACACAACATGTGAAAGCACCACTATACATTTTGAAAAATTTCTGGCTGTGCCTAGAAATGAGCTGTTAGGAGAGGCTGCCGATTTCGTTCCCCTAGCTCGCATATGCTTCTCAGATGGTTTTTCTTTCTATTTGATAGAAAATTTAGAGCCCGGTGATGTCCATTCCAATACAAGTCGGAGCATCCATTTTAACATCAGATGATTCGCTGCAGATCAGCGTGATTATTGGCCGCTATAGAGGTTGGGCTGCCCGTACCACATATGGTATGGGCAGCCCAACATGGAGAGTGTTTTCGCAAGAAAATATAGTTTATGGCTAAACAAAATATCGATGGGATTTTCATCACTGACGATGCTGTCAACTGCGATTTCCTGACAAATGCTGCTCAAATGAAAGTTCTCACGCAATATCTAGCATTGTTTTATGGCATTTTCAACGACTCAACATGCAACGACTGCTTCATGCTTATATTCTCACTCAATTCCGCATTTCTCTTCTTGGCGGTCACATTATAGTCCTATATGCTGCAACTTGAGACATTGATTCACGCACGTTAAGAGAGTTCATGCATTCAGAAATACATGTGAAAGGTTTACCCTTAATGTTGGTGTTTCCACCTCTTTCCTCCACACCATCACCACCACTAAATAGCAGTCCAGTGCATCAGACTGATGCTCAAAACCGAACCAATATCACGTTCGTCCTTCTTTTGTCCCAGTTCCCTCGTTAGACACTGTCAATCTAAGCATCCTCAATTTTCTCGTGTTGGCGGCTTACCCACTGTGTTGAAATTTTTCGAAAGTATTGACTGGTGAAAGTGTCGAGGCAGTCTGGAAAACTGATGCTGGCTATTATCACCTACTGAAGAAGATCGGAGCCGGAAAGAGTGACGCAGTCAGGAGGTCGAAGTGATGGCTTCAAGGCACCTTATTCCTAATGTTTTCAAAAGCGGTAATTTTCCACACCTATAATAATTCCCCTGTGCCCAACTTCAAGTATGCAACTCTCGAATCCCTCTGCGTCCGCATCTCCTCAGTCAACGTTACAGCTATCAGTTGGATGGGCGACTGGCCATTTCACGCCTTTCTTTAAGTATCCGTTGCACAAATTTTTCATGCTGTCCACTGCTTGCGATAAAGCAGTCATTGTGTCGTAAAGCCGTTCACTACTGCTACGTGCATGACGTGCAATCTGCATGTCTTCCCTGCACAGCCTGCATAAGCTTGCGTTTTCCCTTGTGATGAATGACTGCAATGCAGTTCAATTTTGCATACACTGACCTCGGTGATATCTAATCCTCTCCGTCCCATCATATTTCCCTGCTTCTCTACTTATGCAGGTGCGCATTTGAAACCCGTCAGCCGCTGTGTCCCTACGCACAGTTAAATTTGTAGTTCCTAGCCGCCACGTACCGGTGAATTACACACTATAAATAAGCTTCGCTTCAATAACTAAGCTTCGCTTACATTCCATATGTTTATCCTCCAGCAGGCATAATATGGTAGTTGAACTTTCTGGCGTATGTCTTTCTCCAACATCCTGAAGGACCTTTCTCGTTGTCCACCACTGTTTGGAAGGAAAGTTTACCATCAGTCTTTGTTTAATGGTAGTTCTAGAGGCGTCATAATCATAAGAGCACCACTTGATGCAAGCTGCCGCATATGCAAAATGAAGGAACGGCAACAGGGCGGGGAAGGGGGAAGGAATAGAGGTAATAGTGTGCTCAGTTTCAAGTCCGGAAAGCTGCCTTAGCTATGGGGAATAAGATGCGGTGAATCCTGCAGTTTATGAAGATAGAAAAACGTATGCATATTCAGTAACTGAGCATCAAATAATTTCATTCACGAGCAGCAAAATTACCGCAATGAATTCAGAAGCAATAACACCTTCTATCATGTACATCAATCAAGCTTCTTTATATTCGGAGAGAAACCACCGCGTCAGCAATTTTTTTCATACTATATCCTTCAAACACAAAAACTAAATCACATTTAAAATTGAATTATTAGCAAATTTAGAAGGAATTGGAATTCATTGTGTGCTTCTCACAGCTGGTTTTCATTTCCTAAGGGTTCAAGAGAAATTTGCGCCAATCGACGTTTTGAACATTTTTTTCTGCCGCCGAGAAATATGGAAGTGAATTCTTCGATGGTACTATAGAATGGCACATATATCCCTATCATTATAAATGTATTCCTACTATAAACTCTTTGCTCTCTCTCAAACCGCTCTTGCATCTCAGAAAACATGTGCTGCAATCAGTGAAGGATTGACTGCTCAACAATCAGTGATCGACAAAGTTCTCCTCTTCATTGCCCGAATGCATGCAAACTTTCAGCAGTGACGAGTTAAAACACATGAAAAAGTTCTCTCTCACAGTGAAGCACCGTGTAAACCTCGTGTAAGTATCTAAGCACGTTTGTTTGGATCAGTGATGCTACCAAATCTAACAAGATGCCGTAAGCACTTCTGAGGGTAGCGTCATCGATGAAGCACACACGAACATATGCACCAGACTCTATCAACTGAATGTACGCCTGGTGGGATATGTTTATTGTAAAGGAAATCATTGAGATTTCGTCTTAATAGTTGGATGTTAATTTTAGCCACAGCCGCCAACAAGGTTTCAATCCCCCTTACATTTCATGAATTTCTTCCTTGCTAATGACATTTACGTCAATGCTTGTGAAGAAGCACCACTGTGTGCTTTCGATCTTATGCAGCAATGACAATCTCTTCCTAATTCTTATCCATGGATTTGATGATCGAGGAAAATGGTCGAATAGAGTGAAAATTTTTCAAATCACTCGCAATTAAACATGCTCTGAAGTTAGACCAAGTGTGCAGTCTGTCTAAGCTAATGCAACTATTTCTTCAATCTGTACGGCACGACTCATGCACTGCGTTCGGAAAAGCCATTCTGACGACCTCACAACTTCACACAAGTCAAAGAAACTGGAGACACTGCAGCATCTGCAGTTCACTCATGTGAGGGAAATTCATGAGTCTGTTGGCAAATATGTGTAACAAGATCCTCATGTTGCCTCAAATGACCAGATCGATAAAATCAAACTTCTTTTGCACTGGTTAATAGGAAAGTTATCTCCTCGACACCCTTCACATACTAATGTTATTAACGCCCGTTTGAAGTTGCTTTTCTCGTTCAAAGTGAACTTTCATTGCCTAAACACTATTCATTCACGTGGATGCGACCGTGCATTGAAATTGTGCCTTCTGTCTGTCTTTGCAGTACTCATTTCGCCTTATACCACTTTGTTCGCTGAATTCAACAATGTTTAGTCAACAAGTAAACTGTAAATAAGATGCGCAGGTAGAAATTGTGCCTTTCAGTTTGCACCTTCTGGAGCATTTTTTGGATGTTTCGCAGGATTTGCAGGGCTAACCCCCAGTATCGTAGATGATGGAAGCTCAGCAACACAATGAAAATATTGTCGATTCGAGATTCGAGTTTTTGCACTTTTCGAGCTTACATAGAAAGTCTTTAATATCAATGACCACCTCTGTAGCGCAGATCCTCTGGAACTGTTAACTGGGCGTAAAATGTTCAGTTAAGAATTTCTGGCAGTCTGCGCTTTTGTGGCAGCTCTAGTGAGCCTCTGCTGAAATTTATGCAGGAATGCTTTTTGTCTGTGAGAGAGAAAAGAGAGCAGGGGAGGAATGGCAAAGGGGATGAGCGAGTTTTGGAAGCAGGCAGCAGGTAAGAGACGTAAAACAGACGGTGTACTTGCTGCGCTTCCCTAGTTTATAATCTTTTGTCTTCTTGATCCCATGAGTCCAAACTGTTTGAAACTTTCTGTCCTGTCCTCGCCAGCAGTCTCAAGAAATTAGATCGAGGAAGGATAAGATGTCAAAAACTGTTAGTGTTTTCTAGTGCGTCGGCATATCACTGCACTTCAGAAATTCCAAGTGGTTATGCTAGAATGGTCGCAGTGCGATCATTTGACTGCTTGCACTGATTGCCAACTACTGATTCCTATATTCAGGCCTACTGCCTAAAACTCCGTCCGATCGATGTTAGCGTGTTGAGTTCTGGGCATGCATGTTTATTGGTACAAGCAATTAGACTGTAGGATGAAGGAAAATGCAGCAATTGACATGTACACACTGTTGTTCTACTCTAGCAGCGACAGTGTTGGGAGTAGACTAAGTGAGATGCCAGAAGATACGCAGATGGTCGAGGTCGTTTATCAGTGAGCACAACAGCGCATAAATAACAAACTGCAGAAGGCGATGCGTCCCAAAAGAGCTGCCGGTCGGAGAGCCGTCAATGAAGAAGACTGACGTTCAAGGGAGGTCCTAGGTTCCTCACATCCCTGACGATTACTCCATAATAATTGACGAGTGTGAGGAAAGATCAGGATGTGATGGAGTCTATGGGAAGCGGCTTTATCGAATGCCTTGGATTTTCTGAGGGTCCAGTCGTCGGATATCTGCATCACTGATGAAGCCAAGGTATTCGACATATGGAAGAAGCTACGCTTATCGGGATTGGTGTGAAATCCATGTTGCGTCCTTCCCTTCTTCGGTCGACGATGATGACGTCGTGCAGCTATGTCACTGCTCCTTTGATTGCTGCAAATATCGTATCCATGATTTGCTGGAAAATGCCTGGTGCCGACCTTACTCCCTAGCGGAGATGATCGCAGCGATAAAGTTCTTTGTCCGCTTTAACTGTGAGTAACTGAGTTGATGCATGGTCCACCTCCATTTGTAGAGGAGCATCGATGAAGTCAATTTCAAAGAAGTAGTGTCCGCCGTTGAGCGTCAAGAAAATGTCTCTGGCAGTTGCAATGTGTGTTTGGGAAGCTTCGGGGAGTCGTTAAGTTCGGTCGCGAAGTCCCCGCAAACACGGAGGTTCCCTGATGCTTTCTTCACGAGGATGGATCGAGCTGACCATCGCCAGTACTCCACCTTCCAAAGACGTCTTTTTACGATCCGACTCAGTTCCTGTTTGACTGCGTCTTGAGCTCCACAAGGCACTAGGTCGGAAAACTGGCTTGGCGTCGTTGCGTAGGTAGGGAGTTTCCTTGGCCTTCTTGCTTCGTCCTAACGACTTGCCGGAAACCTATGGATAAAGTTTGAAAACGGTGACTGGTTCAGAGCGCTTCTTGACGGACTTGTGAGAGTAATTTGTCGGATGCTGCCGCAAGGCGTGGCCAGGTTCAGTAGGTAAAATTATCCATGAAGTCGAGGCTAAATAAGTTGCGCACTTTGTTGGCATAACCTATGAAGATGCGTCCTGCTGCCGTGCGTTCACTTTTCTTTAGTGTTCTGGTTTTCTGTAAAGGAAAACGGATTCGACTGTCCGATGCATGAGGGCTTCCTCTGTGACTGGCTGTAGAATAGAGACTTGAGTCGCTTCCATGAAGTCGTCGATACGACGGTGATGTCCCATCGCGCGTCCACTTGGAATCGAACTGCATGTCCATCGATGAGCGTGACGAACTTTCATCGTCGTCGCGCGTCTGTCGTTTTGATGCTTTGAACACCGTCCTATTGATGGCGCGGGCGTCGTTTGTTGGTCCTCCGCTTGTACCGTCTCCGATTGCACGCGCAGTACCCTCCTTCTTCGATTGCTCAGACTGTTTCTTCGGTTACGGTGTCAGTGGTGTTGCTGCCTTGTCTTCCGCTTGAGGCGATTCGCCTGTCCGGAACTGTCGCAACGTTGACCGCCTGGATCGCGTTCGGATCCCCGACTATCCTGTTGTTGTGCTTGAAATTGTGGAGTACTTTGTACTCCGCGATGAAGTCTTTGAGCGTTGCAATGGCGTTTGTGTGGATCCTATTAAACTGGAGAAGTCGATACTGGGCATCCGCTGGCGACTGGAGTCAACATACGAAGATGAGGCACTTGAACTGCTCTGCTTTGAGTTCGCCCAGACGAAACCTCTGGCATTCTCGATTGACGATGTCTCATTATGTCGCGATGCCGTCTCGTGGATTTCAGACAAGCCTCAGACAGTGATAACGTAGTTGAATAGCAGCGATACCTTATTTCCGAAAACGTCCTTGAGGGTGGGTGTTGGTCGTTTCGTCGGACGTCAGGTGGCGTGTTTTTGGAAGAATGTAGTTTGCGTGCTTCTCATGAGCTACTGCCTTGAGTTTCCGTAAGAGGAAGCCCACGCGTCGTGGGTCGTCGAGCTTCTGAGCGTCGACGTTGAAGTTGCCCTTGTAGCATTTGAAACACGTTTCGAAAGCAACGTCTTCGTTCGGGACGTACGTGGTGACTGCAGCTGCATTGTCGAGTGCTGATTCCACGGCCGACGACATGCCGATTGAGAGAGCACTCAGTTGCTATGCGTTGTAGCCGTCAGGCCTGATCGTCACTGCTGTAACTTTAGCAGAGGCAACGTTGAAAGAAGACCGAGTGGCATACTGAGAGGCAAGGAAATAGTCAAGGTCGCTTATCGAGAGACACCGCAGCTCGTAAAAAGAAAACTGTGGAAAGCGAAGCGTTCCAAGAGGGCTGCCTTTCGAAGGGCCGTCGATGGAGAAGACTGACTCCGACGGGCTGAGGCCAGCCATATATTGGCTTCAGGCAGTCAACGGCACGTAAGTTGATCAGTAACATGGCCCGAATACAATTAACGTTTGAAAAATAATGCTGTAAAAGAAAATAGTCACTGTTACATCAGAAATGGATATCTTGGGTTAGTCTTTAACGTCCCGCTCAACATTCGTGCATATCGCGTTTTATAACTTGACAGCTGACGGTTCCAGAACTAGGATATCTGGAAAGGGGATTCGAAGACAGAAAAGCAAAAATCATACATGGATAAGACACAGGAATACTGCAAGGTCCAGTGGAGATTAAAATCGATCATAACACGAAGGTAACGAATATAATCGACGAAGAAAAAACATCACACCCTTAACCTGAGAGAACATTCTTGCCTAGAATTATGACGAACCATATGACCGTGCTTCATTTAAAATATTTAACGACCAAACTCATGGCCATTTGGCAAATGCATCCGGGTCCTTTAAAGAAAACCAACTTCCTGGGTAGGGTCATGCAGTGGCTGCAAATTTTCAGATCATTAGCCAGCCGCTCAGTACTGCTTAGAATTTAATCGAAAATTTGCCTATGAGGAACAGAACTGAACACAAGGCAGACTGCTGCAACACACCAATAGAAAGTGGATATGGAGTGGAACAATTATTTCTACTTTCTGCATTTATCCATTCGACCTTTGCCTACGTGGCACACCGTGTAGAACTTTCAGAAATCGTTTGCTTTTCTTAGACGATCATCTCAATAATGCATATAATTCGTTTGCATTCGAACGATATTCAACTCATTTCGACGCAGCGAACCAGTTTGAGTGGTGGCGTATCCGCCATAGGTACAAGTGATGTCAGAATGCATAGAGATCATCATTTCGAGGGCCTGACGATGATCGTGATGATGATAACGTGTCCTGCAGGCCTAAAGAAGCTACGGAAAACATTCACACATGCACATGAGCACATAGATGCGCTGGGTTATCGCGCCGTCGCAAATCGTTTTGCTAGCTGTAGATTTGTAGAAGCAAAAAAGTCATAAAAATTGCAGGGGATTTCAGGATTCAAACTTGTACTGGAGTAGGAAAACTGCGACAAGGTGCTTCAAATGACGATTGCAACCAAACTTGGCGTCACTGGGTGGTGAAGGGAGCAAAAGGTTACAAAATTCTAATATATTTCACCATAAATCCAGAGATTCTGAGGCAATATTTTTCTTGGAGACGTTAGTCGTTCCAGCGGATCCTGAGATGTACACTTGGCATTTGGCTCATAAGGTTGATTGTTTGGACGGTTGCAAATGTATGCCCAATATGTTCGCACCGTTGCCCATACCGTCGCAACACTAACAGGAAGGATGGAATTGCAATATTTGGATTTTTTTTTTCAGGAGAAAACCAAACTAAGACATTTGTTCCTTTTCTTATTGATTTAAAGGCGATGACCCCTTGCCTCCATTTCAAAGGTATGAAATTTGCATTCGTTACATTATGTCAGTTAGTTTAGCTTTGTTGTTACAATAACATAGGACAGGTCACAGTCGCTTTAAGCAGCCCTAATCTCTGAAATGCATAGTTCTGCCTCCTCACTTCGTCAACATTGAATATACGTGAAAGTGTCAAACTAGTATTTCCAAGCGGGATTTGAAATCAAATTGCCAGACATCATTTCTGTACAACGTGAGTGCTTTGGTCTACTAACGCTGAAATGCTATCCAAACGTAAATTCGTCTATTTGCCGAGCGCATCTCGAGAGAAATCCTTTGCTGTTCACGACGGCATTGTTAAGGGTTACCTCAAGAAGTAAGGCTTGGGGGACCCTGAGATGTCTTCAACCTTTCTCTGGATCAACGAGCCAGATGCAACGTTGGTAGTGGTTTGCAAAGGCCGTACATACTTTTACATGCTCAAGTTTCCTCCTTTGTGTTCAGCGAATTTTGAGTTAGGACCACAGCTTCCGCAGCCACAAATGAATCTTCTACTGCAGATTAGACGAATCCAAATCGGAGCTAGTGCTGCAGACGAAATATGAACTGCATTCTGCAAGCCAAACTTTCACATATTTATGTTCCATACTAATCTCTTTTCTCAAAAGAAATTGCAAGTTATCATCAAAGAAGGGGAAAAAGACACTGGTTAAAAGTCACTTTCCTCAATTCGCTCCCAATCGACCTCGGTTTGTTTCCACGTCGCTTCAGCGCATATCCTTTACCTGCTGCCGCGTTTAAAGAAGAAACAGTGCTTTTTGTGCGTTACGGTATCGCGAAAGTTCATATCGAAGCTATTCAGCTAAATAAAGAGATGAGTAGCGAAAGGGCACCAAGGATCCGAACCAACTGATGTCGAATCATCATGACCTTGCACTTTCTGTTTATGTTAAAGAAATGTCCTGATGTAAAAATTTGACATGTGCATGTGCTCTTATGGCCCGTATAAACTCGTGCGAAAGAGTGCATGGTGTCTGTTTCGTTGTTGGTCGTTGATTGTTGGTGGCGGTTGTGTGTGTACGACTGTACCTGTTACGAAGTAAATTGTGGTATTCCTATCGTCCTCTCCTACAGACCGATCTTTCAAATCCGACACCTGCACCATCCCGCATATTGCTATGTGCGTAAGTTGTGTCAATGTTTAGAGAACATTGCGAGCTATCGATGACAAGCAGCTACGCCATCAGTCGAGTACTAACTAGTCAACGTATACAATTTTTTGGTTAAAGCGGAAGAAGTAATTCAGGGTGCCAGTGGTTACTGTCTTTGCACATGAATTTGAAATTCGTGGACCCTCTTGTAACGAATAGAGGTCACTAATCAATAGAACAGAGATCAGTGAATCACTCTCGCAAAAAATTAGAAATTTAACGATTTATACAGGAATATAGTGAAATCCCACTATTTACGGCATTGCCTATATATTTGCCTCCACCTATGACGAAGTGATGCCACTTTAGCACTTTCACGGCTCAAACGTATGTTCACGGAAGGTTGAATATTCATCATTACGGCTCGCTTGGTGCACGTAAAAGTTGTTTTCCTAGCAGTCTGTTTATTGCATATTTTTCTATCAAAATGTCTTCATAGGTAACATCTTAAATTCTGGCTATTGTCACTCTGGCTTTGATGTAGCCGCTCATCAGCAGAAGGACATGCACACTTAAGAAGGCAAAAGTACTAAAATTTCGATTATCTCCGGCACAATGTGTGTTGATATCCAACGTCGACGACCGTAGGTGACTTATCTCTCCCACAGCGGATCTTCCTATGACTGCTACCGTCAATCGAACAATGCGAGGGGCCATGTTGCCAACACGATTGAAAGAAACATCTATTCTTATGATCATATTCCCTGCGGGAGCGTTTTTCTTTGCCATTGATGATGTTACCATAAGGGGTGCACATCACAATGATTTGGAGGTACTAAAGACAATGCACGCGCAGCGGAATTGTTGGATGGTTCATGCTACTCAAGATGTACCCAAAGAGCTCCTTGAAACTCTTTTTAAACGACGACGATTTCACTGTATTCCTCAACGGCAAGGCGGCAGCTTCTATCTCAGTCGCAATTCATTCAGGGGTTTTACCTACTCTTTCAAATAGTTTTGTCAGAACTTCAAGGGCACCGCTGTATAGCACTTCATGTTGCCTGTCGTCCTTCCCACTTTAAATCGGTTCAATTTTTGCTTTGGCAATGTTCTCCGCACATTCCACTACGTCATCTCTTTCTAACCGACTCATGTCTACAGCATAGTTTGAAAACGTGCATGGAAATAGTCAAATGGAATTTGTGCCCGTGCAGAGGAAATATCCGTAAAGGATACTTGCAACCGATTGTTATTCTTCACTTCAACGGTGGGGGCAATTTTAAGGTGCTATATTTGCTACTACTTTATTCGTCTCTTCAGCACTTATGAAATCCCCCCCCCCCCCCCTTCAAGCTGACGTTAAGTTTTTTTGCTGCCAAAAAATGTCACAGTTAATTCTTTGAAACTTTTGCCCACTTATCCGCGTGTAATAGGCATACCGTAGCTGTACTTTCCGTCTCAACTAAACTTGCACTACCGTCTCCTTGACAGGTATCATGCACATCGCGACTGGTCGCTCAACCGCTACGGCGTACTAGGCAGTGACATTTCAAGGAAAAAGTCTTCCGTGTCACAACGACACAGCGCACAAACCACATGTTGACATAAGACGTCGTCACGATTGATTGGCTCGACGATGTCACCAAATTTCGTAAGACCGCCTTCGTTGGTACCAAATTAAGATCATTGTTCCCATTTGCACGCACACAAATATGAACAGAAGTCCTCATGTACTCTTGATTCACTGATGCACTCAGTCCGGAAATAATCTGCATGGAATATATGGGCTAAAATCACACTTCAGTTGCGGAATGGATCAGCAATCACAACCGCCGACAAACTGGTCTCTCCTGTTTCGTTAAGGCCGGTTTTCGAGAGAAATGGAAGGGGCATAGGAAATTTGTAACAAGGAGTACAGAGAGTTTATGTTTAACGAGAAAAAAATAACGCCTATATCAGGCCTCCTTTGGATTTTACGTGAGCTTTGCAAATTCCTTCTGGAACACTAGAAAAATGATCCATCTCATGGAAGATTCTCCCAACGGTTGCTGCAGTACAACGTCTTCCATTTCGTTGACTATTTGCAAGTTACATTTACATACAATATGTGTTGAAGCCAAAGTGCGTAATTCGCTGAGATTGAGGCGATCATCGCTTTCATTTGTGTAGGAGCTAATCTTACATTCTGTTGCTCGCAATATTTGGCTATCTCATGAACCTCTACAGCTCGTCCTTAGAAAACAAAATTCATAAATCTGCTGAGAAACTGATGATCACAGAACGAAGGTGTTTTGCATTCGTGACTTTATACAGACTTGCACACCACGTTACAAAATCCTAGAACAACATTCCCTCCTCTATAAGGCTTGTTTTGCGTCTAGGAATCCAAGCCCTACGGCCATGGAGTTCCCAAACATTTCTTCATTCGAGGTCATTTACAAATGCCAGTTCGCTTCAAAAGTAATTTTTCAAGATCACCCGAATGTGGTGAAACATCGCTGATTTTTTTCGTGCCTCCTTTCAGAGAATTATTTTTGGTTTTGCAGCGGAAAGTTTTTTATTTGGTGCATGTTCCACGTCTTCGTCGAATTCAGTGACGTTTAACAACAGCGTGCACTATAAATGTCGCTCAGGCATTTCATTTCTGTCGTTCATTTGGCAGAGCTTCGCGCATTCAATGGTCGTCTTTTTTGATTCAGTGCTTTCAGATAAGGTCGTTTCTGTTCTCATTTGAAATTCCAGAAGGCGACTTTGGTTAAGAAGAAAACGCCGTGGTTACATGATGCTCATACTATTTGATGTTGCATAACAAATATCGATAGATGTGATGACGACCTCCTTAAGCACGGATCGTTCGGAACTATGGGCTAGAAGCAAAATGGTCACTTGGTAATCTTCAACGGTCAACGGCTCTGCTGCAGTTCTCGGTGAAATTTCTTGAAAGTGAATGGAACTTTTCCTTGAATGCTTTTTTTAGTGCGTGAATTTTCTACGAGGGCTGCGTAAATAACCACTCGCTTTCGCTGTTTGCCCGCATGAGCTTACACCGAAGGAAGCGCAATTTCAACAGCTCAATCGCTGCCCTCAATAGAAGCAGCGCTTCTCCAGGGCTACTTATTATTAGCGGTGAAACCCCCGAACGCCGTGCAATTTTTTAAAACTCTAGAAAAATGGTTACTCTTGTCACTGATTATTATCAAGGGATGCCGCAATGTGATCTCATGCATTTGCGGCGCAGACTTGTGATTAAATGGAACTTGCATTAGTAGGTCGTGTAGATAATGACGATGGGTAGTCCACCATCTACAATACCTCCACTATGGTGGATAGTAGACATACAATGGATAATGAAGTGCTCGATAATGCCCATTTTTAACCATTACGATGGATGCTTTTGTGAAGTCTTATCGCTTTTATTAGGAGCCAGAATTTAGCTTTATTCTCGACCAGCGCAAAAATTTCTTTTATTTGTGCCAAAACAGCGAATCTGTATAGACCCCATCGTCTTGCAAAGAATCAAGAGGTGTTGTGTGAAAAAAATATTTCAAATGTTCTGCTAATTCGGCTACATACCTATGGATGCACTTTTAGTTTAGTTCAGCATGGAATGCGATTGCAGCGTTTAGCATCATAGGTGCACCTTTTTGATACAGATATAAGCTCGCCGTTCTCCATGCGAAAAAAATTTCGATCGCGTCCTTTAGCTGGAAAACATCGACAGTTATCCACCGAGACACCAAAAAAAGTTACACATAATTTATTGGCATAAATATATGTCAGTGAGCTGTGATAGTGCTGTGTCTGCAGCACCGAAAATGCCAAATCTTGTGAAAATGCACTTTTCGCTTCAATCTACCTCGATTTTATCAAACTTTTACTTCTCAACACTCATCACTCATTGGTTGGCATCCTGGAGCTCAGACCACACATCCTTCTAGCACCAACATTGAAACAAGGGCAGTTGTCCAATCGGTGTGCGAGCTCTAATGTTGGTGAATAGCCGAGGTCTACCCCACGATTTATTGTGATGCGCATCATAGCTTTCAAGATATCATTTCCTTAGCTTTTTTTCTTCAACAATGGTAGACCATTGCGTCCATCGAAAGCCCTGTTCCACTTATTGACAAACTGCTGCGGAGAGTGTGAAAAAATCCTTCTACATTACTGGTAAGGATGAGGCAATCTAAGCGTTTTTCCGTGCAGAGCCATCCGGGAGGCTCAAACGTTTGTTTTTTAGTAGGCCATTCCTTTTTCATTCATATTACTGCATCTATCCTTTTCATATAGAAGTGTAGTCGTTTAAAAACTTTTGAGAAGCCGCAGTCAGGTGTGCCATTGCGATGAAATTTAAATTGATGCATACAGTAGCATATGCGAAAGTGTAAAAGGTCTGACTATCCGTGGAGCACAGCGCATTCATTTTTCGATTTTGAGATCAAAGGCGCTCAGAGGAGTTTTTCCGATAACGGAGTATAACGCATAGAACCAGCAAACGTTTAAACTCCATGGAGGACAAAAAAATACTGAAGAGATGTATGCTTTGCAGAGATGTTCCACAAAAATCTGGATCAACATCGAAATCCATAGTAGAGGAAAAAACATGACGAACTAGCAGCATTCACCTTCAAACTTCTCCTCCTTCCTCATTCGGTGAAAGTGATCAGACACTGTTTCCTTAGCCACGTCGAGCTTTTCTAATGAAAAAAAAGGTGTCGTTCGACAGCGTATACACCAATCTTCGAATAAATGAAAGTTATTGATGAGCTTGCTGAAAATATTTGCCAATATTCTCAAAAAACCATTAGCTTTTAACAAAGACATAAAAGAAGATCTAGCGTTGAAAACTACACAATTCTTGCAAGCAGTATATTCTGCTCCTCGAAAGCTCAAAAAGTTTCACGAATGGGAATCGGCAAATCTGCCCAGGACGTAGAACAGGGAAGGGCGGTGCAAAAAAAATTGTTACAAGTTGCAAATCTATGCTGCACATATTCTCCGCGTCGAATTTTCCTGAACTTCGCCTTTGCGCACAGCCTCATATGACAGTGGAGCTGAAGACGTTTTCACTGTGCTTTCATAAAAACCGTTCAAAAAGACGTTTTATCGAAACTGTGGAAGATGAAAATTCTGCAAGTGAAAACGGGAGTTCATTTGGATAGTACAAAAAACTTGCGCACGGTGTCAAGTCACACAGCTTCTTGACGTTTATGGAAACGACATTTCGTGATGCCCAAATCATCATCCGCATATTAAGGTGCTTAGCAAAAGAGCACAAAATGAGGGAATGTCTAAATTAAATATTAACCCTTGGAAAAGCGTTGCTGTCGGCTCCTCAGAAAATGTCATGGCGCTTACTCACTTGCGAACTTTTTGTTTCTGGAAATTCCTGGAAAAAATACAGCTCTCTCGGACAATAGTGGCGTGTACAGGTGATGCGCAATATATTTTTAACTGGGACGTATGATGTAATAAGTAAAGTAATTTGCGCTGAATGTGAGAAAAAGAGCAATGACTAGGTGCTTCATGAATCAGTCAGTGCTGCCAATTCACTGCGGTTTTTCAAACTACTTTGAGTTTGCTGCTCCTCCAGAACTATTGAAAAGAATGAAAATAAAGTAAAACGTTTCGCTCCATCATTTCGGAAGTTTGGTAACATGTGTTACACTACGTTAATTAATTATACAATAATACGACTCATCGAATTCAAACTTTCTTGACTTTGTAGTTTCATGCTTCATCTTGAGAATTTCATAAAGTGCACCATATTAAATCAAATCACCGCAAAGAATTGATCAGCTGAAAATTAGTTCATCACGATCAAGGATAGGTGAAAATGCGACGTATCATTCAAGACTACCATCCGTTACCTCAGATCAGTTCTTCATTGTCCCCACATCATACTGTTCACGTAGGTACTATATGCCTCCTTTATATAGCCATGCGATACTGCGTCGCTCCGCCGCCACAACGTTTCGTCCACACCGTGATATATGGTCGCGTTCGTGATCAGATTTGAAATATTCTGCGACATAGAATATTACTTCTCAACTTGACTGCAGTTGCACTGTTTCAATGCATCTTTCATGAGTATCTGTGCAGTAACAAATTATTTTCTGAGGCGGTCGTATCGGCAATGATGAGATCTTCCTCCATGCAATGCAGACGGTGAGAACTGATGAAATTCTTTGGTCGGTACTTTCTTTTTTCATGATGAGAATGCTCTGAAAGATCGAAACAAATTATATGCCTTCCAATGCTAATGGCATATTATAAAGTTAAAAACACCTTACTACGTTTCCAATTGACTCTGATGCATTTTTCAATTTCCCTCGAAGTATGATCAGCCTTATTTATCTAAAAATACATCGTTTCATTCACATTTCTGAAGTGCTGGAGTGGGTCCTCACTGAAAACGTCTAAGCTTTCCGTCGGCGTGAACTTGTGGCTAGCTGGACTAACCTCGAGCTATCCTGTTCAAGGTGTGAACTTTGGCAGATAAACTTGTCATGAAGAGGAAATTTCTGCCGACATGGCATTATAGTTCAACATTTGTTTTCACTCTCCGATTGAGCGAGCGGGCGCATCATACGCTATTATTTACTCACACCTTCAGATGCTCCTTACAGAGCTTTTCGATTGCTAAACATCTGAGGAATTGAGCAGCTTCATGACCTTCGATGTTTTATTGGCAATGAAGGTGAAACCTTACGGACTGATTTATCTTATGAAGTAATTCGCTTAGGCGCATTCAACATGCTTGCCACACTGATTGCTAGAGTGTTGTGAAACAGCGTTGAAAAATGCCAATGAAACAATGCCGCAGTGTTCGAGTTTTTCAGAAAAAAGAATGAAGGCTTTCACGATCGTTTTCTTTATTGTGTTGCTAACGCTGACGCAAGTTATCAGTGCCGATAATCCATCACCTTCACTTCGAAGGTAATAATTTTCCTCTTCTTCCATCACCTATTTCGGTTGTGGTTTCTTGCAAATACAATAGGATCAGTTGGCGTCCACCTTCGCAATCGCCCGTAACTCATATTGTAGCCTCACTTTGAAGCCTATGCTTTTGCGAACTAATCTCGCTCAGCGCTTTACTTCGCGCGGATACTTCCTGGCGTTCAGAAGTTGCTCCAAGTTTTGAAAGGGACAAATCAACAATGAAATTGGCAAAGAGGGGTTATTCAGTTGCAGGATTCTGACAGATCAATTTTTCTCTCTTTGGCTGCAGCAAAATTCCGCTGAAGGTTAATGAGTTGGTGTTGTTACACATATGTGGCAGTGGAAGTTTGGCGAGTACCATAGACGGCATCGAAAGAGAGGGAGGAGGTGTCACATGCTCGATTCAATTAGATGTTTGGTGGTTCACATGAGGGGGGTTGTGATGAAGCACCTTACAAATGTTGAAAGCGTCTGCATTCCTCCCATGATAGGTTGTTCTATTAATAGGGTTCATATGTTCCTCCACAACTAAATCCTACACTTACCATAAAATGGCGGCCTGGACAACGAGGAAAGACAACCCTCATCGACTGATCTGATGGGTATTGCAGTAAATTCATACACTCTAAGCTATGCCACTCACTGCTGAAAAGATGACAGCCAACAAGAATATTGAGGGGGTTTAAAGAATTGAGGTTTAAAGAAGCCACCCTTATCCGTTGTTCAGAACAGTTTTCCTCAATCGAAGATCTAATGTGTTGTTTTTCAGCAATCGAGTGAAGAGATACTGGGGCGGTTTGTTTTGGGGTGGTGGATGGGGCGGTGGATATCGACCATGGGGCGGTATGTGGGGTGGTTACCGACCCTGGGGCGGATGGGGTGGATGGTATGGACGTTAACGGCACGACGGTCTCATCAGATTTCAAGGACCACGCTACATGAAGTGATATCCTGAGGACATTATCTAAATTTAATTACACTGATACTGTATTCGTCCCGTCTAATATGTTTATTAAAATTTTCATCGCAAATGTCTTACGCAACAAAAGAAAATCGTCTCAAACAAAAGAATTTGGAATTATAGAAGGAAGAGGTCTTTAATGCTATACGTGTCGCAGGACCAGCAAATGGGCAGGCTCATTTCATTCAGCATGAGGACGAGGCATTAGCGTTATTCGTGAAGTGCAACATGCAGCTGTGGGGTCTCGGCAAAGCAACATTCTCGAGACGTCGTTATGTGGTGGGTGACCATATTGAGTGCTGCATTCACCACTATATCTACAGCTGATTTTAAAAACAACTGCAATAGTGGGCAAAGGTCTAAATCAAAAAGCATCTAGATGGTGTCTATATCTCTCTTCATTTAGATCCTCCAGTTATCCAACCGGTGCGAACAACTGCAGACCATCTGGCTGCATGACAGCGCCATACTATACGTCAATACGTCAGTGAACTTCGGCGGAGGCGGATTTATATGGCCGAACATTTAGGAGGCCACTGGATTCACACAGTGGCCGACGCTAGCAATGAAGCTGTGGTGCGGCAACATCATAGATCGCTCGGAAGCATTAAATTTGTTTTCTCACACCATAGGGGGAAATGGACCATAACACTGACCGCCTGCTGTGGACAAATCGAACTGGAAACTGATCCCATTTATCAATGAAAAGTGTAATTAATTACGATTTTCTTGGCTACGAAACAAAAACCAGACTGCTCGCGTCACTCCAAACAGTTTACTTTGCCAATCCTTATGGAGGATCAGCGATAGCATGGTTGGGAAATTTTCATTTGCGGAACTGTTTGCACTGGCAGCATTGCGCATCTTTGACTGAGCCATCCATACTCAAGGATCCCATTTTCCCACGCAGAATCCATGTGGAGTGTTTTGCATCGACTCGTTCAATGCTTGCACCTTCTTCTAACGCTGGATAAAGAGCCTCTGCGTGAGAGTGTGGAAAAGTTAAACAACTTAAGTGTAATAAGGATCACCTAACATCACAGTTTCCAGGATATTATTGCTTCGAAATATGATTTCGGTTTTTAATCATTTGAGGCAATCACACAATGATTCCAGTAACTATTAGCGCTCGAAAATTTCGACAGCTCATATTGAAAGAAGTTTCTTCTTGGATAGTGGTGACCGAATTCATCGTCTTCGGCTTAAGCCGAAAACGATAAATTCGATTGTATATATTTAATTCGGTTGAAATCCTTTATTTTTTTTGCATCGCATAATTTTGATCGTCGAACATCCAGAATACTCATAACAAAGTATGCACAGTGCGTATTTATGCTTTAATCGCTGTCATCTTCCTCGCAGTTCTTCCATGAAAAGATCGCTTAAGGTATAGTCATTTGATGAAAAATCAATCAGTCGCGAACTTTCGGGTTTCACCCTCGAGTTTTTGTTTGAACACATGAACGCCCTTTTAATCCTAAAATAGTAGGGTCATTTTGTGTCATATATTTATTCCACCAAATATCGTGGCCTACAGCTTCCGCTGTTGAAAAGCCGAAAACGGCGGTGAAGCATCAGTGTACACTCTCAGCGTCACGTCAAGTTGACAGCGCCATAGCATAACTTGCCAATTATAGAGTTCCGATAAAGCAGATATAATGCATCTAAAACACATGTTTTTTGGTAACCTGCAAAAGTGCATTGTCGGAAAAGGGGATAAGACAAGGCGTCGTAACAGCTGCCGCTGCTTTTCAGTTGCTTTTCCTACCTGTTTGCTTTTCGGGCGATTACTTTTTTTCTATGACACTCAAATTTTCATGAATTTACATTGTGGAGGATCGTCCGTTGTTTTGCGTAGAAGTCATAAGCCATCTATGCGTATATCTGCACTCATTGCTGCCTGCGGAAATAAGGTGAGTGAATTTTATAATCACCTCTTTAAATTAATCTCAGACAATGCTGCAACACACTTTTTTCTCAGCGGTATACGGCTGCTTTTGAGGGGGTGTGGACCTTCAGAACTTTCCCACTTCAGAGTTCCAGAGGACGGGGTCACACGGCTCTGCTGCAATTATTTTCTAGACGCAGCTTCAGAAAGTGACGATGTTCATGGTATCCTTTCGAGATATCATACTGGTTTCACCTTGCTGCCGCCCATTTAACAGAGAGCTTTATAGAACAGCTTAGTTAGAAAGAAAAACCCGTTCGTTGCCCGCAGGATTTCCTTTCGTTGATCAGTAATAACATAGTCAGTACTTCAAACTGCTTCTGATAGTAGTCGCAGAACAATCATGAGTTTCGTTTCCCCTGCAACTGAAACTCAAGCGATCTCTCAGCTTGCAAAACGATCCCAAATTCTCTTGTATTCTAACAACAGGAGGACCTCAAAATTCTCATGAAATATGAGCTAGCTTTGTTTAGAACTCTAGTTTCAATCGGAGTAGGCTACCACTAATATTTCTGATCACTGTGTATAGAAAACTTCCAATGTGTGAGGCAGATAAAATAGTTGCCCTGAGATTTTATGGGAATGCTGCTGTCAGTAAAAAACGCTTTCTTTTGTTTCAACCTGAAACAATGTTTTGGCAATCCCTAGCAAAGTTAGCGATGAAAAAGTGGGAACTGTTCTGTAAATTGCCGTTTATTCACTTTGTTTGCCCATTGTTCAGTGCTAACGGGTGATTGATTGATCGATTTGATGGAGTTGAATAGCGGCCACAGTGGCATTAACGCGTAAAGCATAGCTGAGCTGTTTCGCTAAAGACCTCATTTTAACTTTCCCACACCTATTGTATACGTTTCACCTGTGCGACTTAGCAGACACTTTAAAGTTTCCCGTTGAATATTGTTACTTTTATTTGAAATGTTCAGCAACTCTCGAACTTAGCATCATTTGTTCCGGCATACTGCAGCAATGGAAATATTGCTTCCTATTTGTTGACTTTTGCAAATATGCCTAAGAGCGATGAAATTCCTTGAAATTTTTATGGACATGTGCAAACGCATTGCTCTTAACATAAAAATCTGTTCAAGATGAGCTCTCAGTATGAAAGAATCACTCTCCTAATCGTGGAGATGAGCGTTATCAGAAAGCGTCATTAGGTGGACCCAGATTTGCCATCACTGGCCACATTACAGGAATAATTTCGTGGATATGTATATCCAAGCGATTCGTTTTTTCCTTTCCTATCTGGCACTCGCCGAAAAAAAATGTGCCAAAAAACGGTTTCAAATCAGCCAAAGTAATCATGTAAATGACGATACACATTTAAGAGTAGTGTTGTCATTTCTCCGCTTCAGATAATGAAAGTGATTCATCTAGCATTGTTAGAATTCTCTGAATGATAAGGAGTGATAAGGCAATGATAAGGTGTGAATTCTACTTGCAGTGTTTGCCCGTACGTTTTAACTGAACTGCACTGACATGTGAATGTTGTCCTATAAATTCACATTGATTAGTCTCACGACGATTTGCAACAAACTGATGTCTGCTTGGCGTATACTTCCTCATCGAGCACCTCATATCCGTCGTGTACTTTTATTTAAAGCTGTTTATTCGACTACATCGTTGAAAATATTCAGTTGAAATGTTGGGTGCATTAGGAGTGCGTTCAGTGCAGTTGCGTATAGAAAATTCGGCAAATATGAGTAATAGTCGGCGTCAAACTCATATAAGAAGGCGCATGAAGTTTCAAAAGGGGCTGAAGTAAAATTTCCTCATCGAAAGCAGATACTGTCTGGAAGAGAATTTTGTTGACTAGCAAGAATTTTATCACCCAAAGTTAGTCGCTATCAAATCCACATGGCCAGCCAGCTAAGAGGATTTTTATTGCTACCTACTTTTTATTTCGCAATTCGGGCAATGGACGTTTGCTGTTTCTAGCTATGAATCTCTTGACTCTCTTGACTCTCCCTATTGATGAAGTCCGCTGATTTATTTTTCCATGGATCGAGCATTTTGACAATTTGTTGCGCCCTTGAGCCGTACAGCATGCGACGGCAATAAGTATACACTAAATAAATGCCGATGTTTTCGGTTATGAAAAGATGCCCGTACTCACTCCTGGAAATATGCAAATACAAAATGGTAGCGATTATTGGACATTTCAGTTTTCTCAATATCGCAGTCACCAATCTTGTTGCGGACGGCATATAGTCTCATATCGTGATAGCTCTCCCTCTTTGTGCTATCAGCTCATTGATAAAATTTATTCGTTGCTCCACGATGTTTTCATATTTCTCTTTACTTACGTGTTGAAATTCCAGACGGAGTAATTCCCCGTAAACGTCATTTAGGTTTGATTCTCCTTATTCTCTAAGTTGCTAAGCAAGACCATGTTTACTCTCCGTTCTCGTCCCACCGTACGCACCTGAATAACACTGCCCTATACGTTCCAATTAACACATAAGTATCCCTTTTTCTTATTGGAATACAAAATTCTATTGCCTTTTTTAAATCTTTGTGTTCAGCAAGAGCATTTTCTTTTGCACGACACATTAAGCCATCATCAAGTGTCAGTGGAGATGAAAAATAGGCCCAAATGATTGCAAATTGGTGGACGTCAATAGTAGGATGCTTTAGGAAAAATTGCATTGAGCAGCTGAAATTCAGCAGAAGTGCTGGAAAGTGGAAAGTGATACTTAACTAAAGGAGTTTAATTGGAGCCAACAGAATTTTCAAAGTCGACGTAGATTTTTACAGCTAATAATTGCAGCGAATTTCCTCATTACCCTTCTATTTTTTTTTATCAAGAGTATCAGCGCCACTTTGATGACCACAACATTTATAGATTGTATAATTTGATGTCCTCAGCAGCCGAGAAGCTTACAGCTGAGTTCTCAACGCTCATTGTGTTTGAATTTAGCACTTCTGCTTTGCCGCTGCTTAGCATCACAGCGATGATTGAGTACACAAACTAGAGTGAGCGGAAAATTAACCGCTTTTGTTTCATTTCTTCTGAAGAACGTACACTCATTCAGAGAAGGCATTTGATGCCGCATTTGAAGTATAGATATCCGTATCCGAAGAAGACTGTATAATGCTCACGCTGATATTCTTCTTGCAACTGGAGAAATTCGATTCATTTCAAAAAATTTGGATGTCGATAGGCGCACATCTCAACTTTGAGAAACATCATCTTTGAGCAGATTTGTAGACAGTTGAGGAGATAATTAGTTAGCTAGCCATCGCCACGAACAAGTTAAGAGCACGCCGCTTTTTGGTACATATCAATCATCAATCAGAAGAAATTATCAAAAATTTTCTTCCTGCAGCACATGGAGGTTTTTTTAAGATTCTCGCGAAACATATTATATGTCGGCCATATATTGGGAAAATATAATATAATAATGCGATTTACTTGCGAGTGAAGCAATATTTTGCTGTCAAGTGGATGTCACGATATCCGACCTTGTCCATGAAAAAATGATTGCTCGAAGGATGGAGAACCCTTGTTCTTCCTTGCATTCCGAGGAAATGTTTCCATGATCTTCCAATGCACGAGAAAACAGTTTTTATGTTTTCCTATTTCAAACCGCATTATAGCTTTTCCGTTTCTCCTCGTCATCAATGACACGTGTCCCTGATTGGATGTGACGATGGTTGACGAATCGACTGATCGACTTATTCATGTTCCAGATTCGAGTGTCATCAGAATATCTTGCGCATCCTCATGTGACAGCGCATCCAGTTCATCTGCTCACAATGGGGTTCCGTTTGAATTCATAAACGAAGCGAAACTGACTCTTAATTCTTCGTTTTCTTTCATCGTCGCACTGGTTCAGTGAGACAATGCATTAGAGAACTACCAAATAGCGGCCCTTAAGGATAGGATCGGCAAAAATGCTATTTTAATGAATAACGAAACGGCAAAGATTAGCGCTCTCGACGAAGCTATCATTAGACACGTAGCATGAACCTTAGCGTCGGCGAACACACAAGCGCTCATTCAGCCATCTCAACTTATAGGTCGCTAAGAAAAGCAATCATCGCTAAGGACTGGCGATCAGATAGCCTTCTTAAATAATATTGAGAAATCATCATCATTCATACGCAGTAAAACGTCTCTGTTATTCGGTTAATCGAGCAGTGAGGTAGCAGTTCACGATTCATTGCAGTTTAACTCGGCGCTGTGTTTTTTATAATCACCAATAAACCGCAACAAATCAATTACATTCACGATTGTAGGTCTAACAAAATATCATCGGTTATGCCATACTGAACAAATTTCAGAACATAAGCACATAAAGGTGTAATCCTTCGAAATAATGAGTCTTTGGATAGAAATCTTCGTTATCAACAATTTGATCCTAACTTCATAAGAAGTTCCATCCAACATCGCTTTTTCAGATGTCAGTATGACAGGCACAAGCGACAACAGCAGAGCAGAAAATGTTCAAATTCGGCTTAATCTCAGCAATTTCTCCAGTATGATCAGGTGCTCCCTTAGGGGCAAAACCTACTCCGCGCATGGACGAAGGAAGTGTGGCAACACCACAACGCCTGAACCCCACTCTAAACTCATGAGAGTGAGACAGTAGCTGTTCTCATTAAACCACAAATCTGATTTTTTTGTGCTTCCGAGTTCCACTAACGAGGATGTATTCCAGTAACAACTGCTTTGCCACAATTTCACTAGAAATACAACCTGAGGACATTAAGTGAACTGCAATAACCGAACGGCTGAAGAAACTATGATCAAAATGTGAATCATTGTGCTAGTTTGCTTCTCATGAATTCTTCACTGATAGTCTCAAACTTTCACTAGTGGGAAACCTCATCTATCGACAGTTAAATAACTACTCCTTCGAGTAAAAACTTTCGTTGTTACGAATGAGGAAGTTTCATTAGAAGTTTATAAATTCCGGGATCCAGTTGAACCTACCGGTAATGTTAGCTAATTCGGATGAAATCTGATCACGTTTTTCTCCTCCCAGTAGAAATGCGCGGCGTTTTGTTTTATTGAAGTAATGCAACATTTGCGTTTTCGTATTGCACATAAAATAAATAGCTCGTCGAAATGTTACAATGCTGACGATTCTTGATCGCTATGCAAAGAGCTGAAATCGTTGTGCCTTTGAAAAGTTGTCGATTTCTGGAAATTCCCTCCAATAAGCCGCCTTAAATTTGAAGCGGAATTCATATGTAATTATATGCCTCACTGCAAATGGAGCGTCGCTTTGTCCAGTAATCCCGTCTGCAAAAATTGATCTCAAAGAAGTTGCAACGTCTGTGGCAAAAAACTGTTTGTGCTTCCTCTACACAAAGAGTCTTTTTTAGATCCGTTGGGGGCCATATTTTCTGTACTCTCCTGTTACGTGTTGACTTTCGTTCAGTCGACATGTTTCAGATTTTTCGTAGTTCTTTGCCCGTTCTTTTTCATCCAAATTATTGTTGTCGGAAGATTTCGCAACGATTAACTCGATTAAGTCGTACTCACGTAATGATGTCTAGCCGTTTCGCACAATTCCAACAGCTTTTGACGCCAATGGTTTTTATCTTTTGCAAAACCACATTGGGAATTTTTTCATGTTCGATCGTACGCGCTTTTGGAACTTTGCATTTCACCATGGAGACGTTCTGTTTTCGTATGCGCACAACTGATGGATGTCAGAAATATCGATGTACTGATAATTGTTTGAGCAGATTTCTCAATTACGAGCTTCAGGATTCGCATATGCTTTCACCTTTCAATCTAACTTATGAACTTCAAAATATGCTGTAAATTCTTCCATACATTCGAACGTGCTCAAAAACTGCCATCAGCTGATCGTTGTTCATTGATACGGTCGCAGTGACAACAGGAATTCTTGGTTTGCGAGTGCGATTGATTGGTTTGACTGAGATGTTAGTCCACAGCTTTAAAAACTGCGGTGAATATTTCTTTGATGATTTTTCAGGTGCGCAAAAATTGCGAAAGAACACATCATGCCATCTTTCATGGCGACTGTTCAGGCATGTCGTATTTTCCACTATTTGACATAGCATCATCGAATGTACGATTAAGGCTATAGCAGTTCCGTTCAGATTCGTTTCCTTTTACTTTCGAGGAAGTTTCATTTTGCTTCATTAGAGTAAATTTCTAAGTGGTGATAACCAGGTAGCTTTACACAGAAAAATAAAATCACCCCATAAACACCTGGTTGTTCCATAACAATTCAGTCACCAACATTTTTCTACCTGTTCTTATAAACTTAACGTACAACTGAGTGGTTGATCGCTTCCGGTCATATATAGAAATGTAGACGCGAATTAAGCACTAAAGATTTCTGTACGCGAGGGTCGTTTGATAAATGTGTTGCTCAATCGTGAACAGTTGCTACTGACACGAATGTGGTGTTCATTTTGAACTCATTGATTAGACTCGCCCAGCTCTGATATGCACCCCTGACAACAATTCGTAGTGCGATTCGTTGACGCTCCTCACTGAGCCGACCACGACTAGCCACTCACTCACATCATTCAACCATTCCACCTTATCTCATAACATTCAGTTATATGCCATCGCTTTACGTGTCTCATTAGATTAGCTCACCTAATTATTTCCTGCTCAAGTGCGATTTTGCACCTATCGGTCATACTTATTTAGCTTCTTTCGAGGCTCGGTCAATGATGATTTTTCCTTACATTGCTTCTTTTTCATTTAAAAATGAATATATTCTTCTTTGTGTTGTTGTATTGCTGCACAAAATTTTGTTCCCTGCTTCTAAATGAGTCGTTGAATTTTGTGTTTCTGTACTGATGGCGTTATTTATACTGATCGAATTTTAGACACCTTAACTGGCTGAAGCTGCTTCTGTGCGTCACATAGAGATTGCAACATATTGCAGTATGTGCAGCAAGACTCGCTGTTGATTCCTTGTATATTACTGATACTGCAATATATTATATATTCTGGATTCTCAAATCTTATCTCTCGAAAGTTCCGTTCGTTCAGGAAGTCTGGAGCTCAGTCATGACTAATATTCATACTTAAAAAGGACAATATTCAGATGTCATTGCACACACGTTAATAGTTATTCAAACTTTTGATGGCACAAAAACCGCAAAACTTTTGGTCTTTCGAAACGTTTATGTTTGTGCTTGGGATGACCATTTCTGTGGCGCATGGAATCGAGGATGCGCTGTTTTCGCAAGACCATATTCAGGAGCTGTGAGTAAAATCTGTGTTTTCTCGGGGGTTTTTTTTGCGCTCTCTGACGTTTCTAAGTAGCTGAGTCTCTCGAGTGGCTGAAAACAGGAGCTGAGCTCTTGAATTCTTTGGAGCATAAATTAGTCTGGCTAGTTCTTCAGTTGCTGTTCGCGAGAATCTCAAATTTGAGTCACTAAGCTGATGAATAGAGGTGTACTGCTCACCACAATTCACATTTGTCGGGCCAACCTCCAGAATAATACAGTATCGGTTTCAACCATAACTCTAATTCGTCAAGCATGCAATGCACTCACATGCCTTGCCCTCATTCAGGTTACTTCTACACTGGTCTGAATGCTTCGTTGGATGCTTCCACATGCTGTCTTGTATACTAATATTTTGAATATTTCATTATGTTTCTTCTACTGCTTTCTAGTTACCTATAAAGTGAGAGAGAAAATTAGGGTGAATACGAAAGTGCCCTTGCGCCATAATTCTTTATTTGGCAACGTCATAATAAATTAGCTTATTTCAGTAAACAGACCTTAAGATATATTGCAGCGAACGGATGAAAAATGGCTTCTGTTGCTGCTCAGTCGTTGATATAGCAGTAGTTGCATTTTGTTCAGTTGGCGAACACGAACTCTCATAAGTGTTTCAGTTGTCCAAGTACCTACGTAGTCGCACTGTATGTAGGAGGTAGTCATCCATTGTGTGATTCAAGCATATTTGACGTCCACCGTGTTTTATCCCTCCCGTTCGTTCAATGAAGCCAAACTTATCATGCGGTATGCCGTCGTCGCTTTACCGTTCATGTTCTGTGTACTCAAAGTCTAGGCGAATTTTTGTCTCCGCGTTCGTATATGAAATGTTTATTTTCTGCTGGATAGGAACTGCTTCCGTTGCTTCGACAATTCCGGTGCTATCCGTGACGATGAGTCCTGGATTTATCGTTTCAAATATTTATTATTATTTATTTATTTGAATGTTTCTCTCCTCAGCAATTTTTATTCTCACCAAAATTTGGCAATATTCATCCACTTCTTCGTCATGATAATCATGATAGGTCGAATTTGAGCGGAACTACGGATACTCTAAGTTGGCTTGCTTTGCGACACTTTATTTTTCTCTTCTAGCTGGTTTCTTTATGAAAATGCTCTGATAACACCTATGTGGACGACCATGATAATTTAAATATGAACGCATTATTTCTTAGTGTGTCGTTTTCTATGATAACATTCAGTCTGTTGCTTTGCTAAGTGTTCCTTGTGGAAAAGTGCATTGCGCTAGTCATCCTAGAGCAACTCTACGCTATTTTTCTGGGATAAGCTTTGTTTGTGACGAACCGCTATGGAAATTCCACACCACTTTGCGGTCATGTAAAAATCTTCGATGAGCACGTCCAGTTCTGATGTGTTTAAGGTGTTAGTTAACCAAATAAGAGGATGTAGACACGAAGTGGGAATTTTGCTGTTCTGCTCAGTCTTCCTCTATCTACATCTGCATCAGAATGAGTCAGAATGTGCTGCTGGCGGTGCATTTGAGGTGACTGTACTCCGTGTTCATTATGCTACATCTGAAACGTATGGTCATGAGTCATCTGATAAATTTTCTTCTTTTTTTCGCTCTATTTCAAGCATGAAATGCGGCGTCGACAGCTGATTACCTTGGTGTTTATCAGCTGATGCTATCGCTCGTGCTTTTTTCCAATGTTCAAGAATTGGTGCAGCGTGGAAGTGGTGCGGCCAGGATATGTGCAATCACATTCTCCTCACCACGCGAACGAACTTCATAAATTGAACAAATATATTGAATATGTTGTCCATTATTAAATGTCCGCGAAACCTTACACATTGATCACGAAATTTCTGCAATTCTTTTTTTTCAGCAGTTATCCTCATGAATGATCAGACACTGATTGCATGATGTAATGGTGGACCAGGCGGAACGTGTCACTATATATATATATATATATATATATGTATGTATATTTATATATATATGTATACATATATGTGTAATTTATTTATTTATTTATTCATTTATATTTATATATTTATATATTTACATATATATATATATATATATATATATATATATATATATATATATATATATATATATATGTATATACTCTAGTTCTGAAACGGGCATTAAGAATTCTTGTCGAAGATTGTAAGGATTTTCCCCGTTGTTCTGCACAAAGGTTAGCCGTCCACTTGCACCGCCCTCCGACTAACACACAACTTTCATGGTCCGGCCATTTATGCGTTGCGTTGAACATATGGCAGTAACAGCGAAACTTTACTTCTTTTTCGCTTTCGCGATCTGCTTTTCATGAGTATCTTCGGTTCAGTTATGCTCCTCAACATTCTGGATGCATTCCGTCTTTTTCAGCAAAGGCCTCAATTTGTATTAGCTCTTAGGAAGTGAGCTTTCTACTCGGGCAATTTTTTTCCCCTTCTCGGAAATAGTTATTCTTTTTTCAGTTTTCGAAAATCAGTCATCTACTGAAAAATGTTCCTATTTGGAACGAAATATGCCATGAGAACATCATTTCTTAAGCATCAGCGCATGACTGATTTCGTAGTTATAATGCGCTGTCGTTGAGCCCAGAAGTAAAATTCCTTCAGTAGCTCTGATCGTTGCTCATAAGCAGAGTTGTCGACTTCTTCGAAAGCACAACGAGTTTTCGGTATCCTCTAGTAAGAAAATTTTCTCTCCCCTAACATGACCAATTAGTTCTCGTCCCCCTTAATCTTTCTGCGTTCCTTAGGCTCTCTTTTTTCTTCATTTCACCTTGCCAGAGCATTTCAAGCCTGGGAAAGGGGTTGCATTCCAGAGTTGCTTCACAAATTACCGTCCTACTAATTTTCCTTTTTTATTACGACTTGTTCATAGAGTGCAACTGTGGACGGTAAGATGCTATCCTGGTACAGGCGGACAAAGAAGAGGCCTATGATGAGTGGAATGCTGTAAAAAAGAGCAACAGAATGCGAACAAATTTTGTGCAAATAGCCGTGGAAAACAGGATCCAAGTAGACAAAAAGCGCATCGCGATCAAAATAACTATAGAAACCGATGGATACACTTTCTGTCTCATATAAACAACCTACGAAACAAATCTTTATAGATTCTCTTTCAACACATGGAGCATGAATTTTTTAAGCCCTGCGAAGAAATTACTTGTAGTTTTTCGCTCACAGTACCTTTTGCTGCACACGTCACCATGCTCACATTCTTTCATGTCCATTGAATGATGATAACTCCTTGAATATTTATTTCTGCGTTCATTGTTGAAATCATTTTTTTCAACGTTCTTCGCAGGAATGTTCTCATTCCCATTCAGCTATCGCTCACTATGGACGTATTTTATGGGCTAATAGTATGATCACAGGTATAAACTTGCACTGGTGATGCCTGAAGGAAAACAGCATAATGATGCACGATGAGGTTTGAAACGTTCCGAAACGAATGATGTATAAAGCACAACTGCTCATTGTTCATCAACGATGATTAATTGGCATGTGCTTTTAAGAACTCAGCTAGCACGTAGTAAACGTTGCATACTTATTGATGACGTATTTAGAGGCTCAAATTTTTTGCATTGAAGGCACATTTTTACAATGAGAGCAGCTCCTATGAACTCCTACAAGGAAATACGTTGATTATCGGTTCAGAAATCCTTCTATAATTATCTGAACATCTTCATTTTGCTCTTCAAAGCGAACATTAAGTAACTCGTTTGTACTCTTTGAAGCAAATGAGGTTCGTTAAAGCTTTGTCACGTTCCATAATATAATTTTTTTGAATAAAACGACTCTCTGGAAGGGAAATTTTGTAACAAAGAACCACACAGAATCCACCCGCCAATGTGCGATGTAAGGGAATACAGATGTAAACGCGCCGAGAAATCCATGAGAAAGCTTCGGCCAATTTCTTTCAGCAATAGCTATGGGTTGACGGGAATGCGTTCGTTCCACTTACTTCCAGAACAGTCCCCTGGAATGTGGAGCACCCAACATTTGCACCTTTTAATGTGTTGCATCGAACCAGTACCCCTGCAATCCCTTTTCAGAAGTTGCCTTTTGAACGTAGCGTGAGACTTTCTTGGAATTTGGTGCTTGCGCCGAAAAATTATAGACGAGAAAGTAGTGGTGCTGAGGTTGCGCGTATCACTATTCTCCTTTGTTATAACCTTTCAAAACAAAGCGTGAGTAACAGCACATTGGTTTAGTCGATGCGAATACGTAAGGGTGTGATGTGTGTGAAATAATAAAAGACGCATTTAGCTCTCCTTTCAGCACTTGAGGAGCACGGAACCTAATCACGGTTGGCCATCACCTTTATTGTTTTGCTATAACGAAAATTCACGTCCCCTTGTATGTCATAAATGGAAAGAAACTCAAGTGTGAAGATATTATGTCTCGTTGTGCTTCTCTTCACATGTGTCTTATGTAATGGAATGAAAATTCCCCCGCTACCCGCTCTTTTCATGTGTTCGTTGCGAACTTTGATTTTATCAGCATTTCCTTGGCAATCTCCAGTCATGCGATGGTCTTCTTAAGACATCGTCGTCCATGTCCTGGGAGTTTCACCGAGGGGAACATAGGTGAAACGACAAAGCAGTTGACAAGTAGAACCTAAACATCAAAGTCGTCCAATGCACCAACAATAATGTGGATCTGTTATTTGTCAAAGTGAACCCACATAACGAACCGCGCACCGAAATAGCGCGCACTGTACCATCCGTAAAATGGTAGCCTACTTGGGAATAGATATATATTTCTGTTTTTCCTTTCGAAACGGGTTATTAAACCCACCGCATTAATTCGCAACGGGTATCCGTTTGCGACCTCATTTATCTCATCAACCAATTTGCGTAACTTTTTTGACCTTTGGCACATGTATACAATTCTTAGGCATCCCAAAATGTGCTGTTCCAGTTGCCTCCATCAAGGGCGGCTTTAAATGTACAAATACGGATATGTGCATAGGAAATAAGAGAAATTCTCGAAACGCATTTTTTCAACGCAGATTTTCGATAATTCCTAATAAATCAAGATTAAAAGTCTGCTGCGATTTCAGTCGGCTCAACTCCTTCGATGATATCTTTCTTGCATGTGACCCGGTCGATGTTATACTACGACAAGGAAAATCCAAGCTTTTAAGCAACTTTTATAGGCATGCAACACTGAGTGAAAGGGTGACCGAGATGCTCATACGTTTGTTTGAAATGCTATTCTGCGATGGGGTACGCGAAACAAGCGTCGAGTTGAAACTCTCGGTGGGCGAATTGTCATCCTGGCCTCCTTGGTCTGCTCAATGTATGAACACATTGCGGCGTGCTTTCCGCCGCACGTTGGTAACTTGCTATGTTGTGAATCCAGGTCAGGGGCAATGCAAAAATCCTTTGCTAATAGCTCCGAGCCATAGTGTGTTTTTGCTACATTAGGCTTGGCAGCTGTACCAGCCTTCTGCCTTCAAAAATTTGGTGCCTACCAGGACTTTTTCTTAGTTAACGGCATCAGCAGTTGACCTTTTCATGTCGATTTTCTTGATTAAGGAATGCGAGTCGTGTGCATCAGTGTAACGTGCTTTTTGATAAGTAGCTTTGAAAAGGTGAATAAAGATGCCATATTGGATATGCCCCGCTTTCTGAGATAAAATGAATACTCCCTACTGCTGATGACTATCTTTCTTCTTTCGATGGTTTGGCAGGAAAAGCCTTCGCTTCCCTTATAAAACTCGATAAATGAGTTTTCTGCATTCATTTGAGGCGATATTCATTGTCATAGTCAATTTAATTGTTTTATGAATAAATCGGCACTGAGTGTAGTCCTTGGAACTTCATAATTCCTGGAGTCTATTCAAGCTGAGACGTAAGTGCTTTTATACATAGAAGGCGAGATATAAATGCAGTTGAAAAGCGTTACATTGATTGATAACTCAACAGACGAATCAATGTCGAACCTGTCTATGGCTCAGTACTACCTCTCTCAGTTGTTAGACCAGTTTCAGCACCTGATTTACTTTAAAATGAGCGATTTAGCAAGGCGTGGTGGGAGAACCTGTCGCGAAAAAGGAATGGGAAAATGCATTTCCTTCAAGGACTGGCAAAAAAAGGAATGGGTAACTTCCTAAACATACCATCAGCGGCATCGAGTGAACAAAGTGGAAAGTTCTCATCTTAAAAGCTCTCATTCATATCTATTCAAACAGTTTTTCCTTGCAGTCTGAATAACGAACAGACTGCTCACTGTTAGGAATTGTTCTTGCAAAGCTAAATGTCCTTGAGTTCAATCCTATACTTTCCCCAAATTATTTCGCAATGGGTTGGGTGCAGGTTTGTAGCCAATGAATTTTTCAATGGCAATAGCGCACTTGCTGTTCCGTTGATCAGAGGTTTATTGCACATGTCAGGACTAAATAAAATGTTGTCGGACGTATGCGATAGCAACCAACTTTCTCAGACCGAACGTTCAATTATGCACTCCGATGACACCACTGTTCTTGACACCACATCTTTGAAAAGCCGATAATTCAACTGAATAGACAGGTGTTGCACAAAACAAACGTTTCCGCATTATTCGATATTCCTTTCAAAGGGGACATTTTTATGAACTTTGTGGATCGTATATAAATAAACCATACTATGATATGATGTGTTCTTATGCAACGTTCGTTCAGTCGCAAAGGTTTTTCGCTGCGATCGAGTACTTTAAAAAAAGAAAATAAGTGTACGTTAGTGGGATGATGTAAGTAAATAGCTCTGCCGAGGTTCTTTTACGGTGGCGTCCACACATCGTTCAGTTATGCTTGCAAAATGCTAACATTTGCGCTTTTTTCAGAACATCAACACGTCAACAACATTCACGTCAGAAATAAATAACCTCACAGAAGCAGAAGCTATTCGTTCGTGTTAAAAATGCTATCCGTATTTGGTAGGATAAGAATTCTGGATAGATGTGCCATGACTATTTTCGCGTCATGGATGCTCTTGCAGCATCAAGCTGTGTAATTTTTTCAACGAACCACTGAAATTCACTTGATTCATTGCTCCTACACAGAAACGCTTTTGTATCCCAATGGTGATCACCTTGAAACAGTCATCACAAAACATCGTCATTGGATATGAAAAACATCTAAATAATATATCGATTGTTCAATATATTATTTTTTCCATAGCGGATCATTTTATCGATTTGATTTTACTGAAAAAGATGGCGTATTTGGAACAGCGAATCCTAACTTATCCTGTCCTTTACATAAGGCCATTCAGAAATGACTTTCAGTAATATTGTGTTGGCAAGATCATTCATGTGAACGTGCAATTTTGCCTCGGAACTTCGTCGTATTCAATGCTTAGGTTTTAGAATGGCTATATTTCTCTTTGCTTCTCCTTCACCATCCATTCGTACTTCAACGAAACTGATGACTTCCGGGACTAACTTATTCGATAATGGACATTCCGTTCTTAATAAGCTTTACGATCCCGAGTGCGGTGTTGCATTCTGAATGATGCAACAAGGCGTTCAGCGTCATCAGCGTCAGCTGCGTAAACGCTCGCTAAGAAGAAGGTGCCCTGAAAACGAATGTGAATAAAAACAACCGCTGCAATTGGCCAGTGGCATTGCATTTCCTCGGAACTTGAAGGTAAAATTTTAACCGGTGATGGAGTCGTAGTTCTACAGATTCTGTCGACGTATTTTATGGTTTCCTCTTCTTCTGCCTGTTTGCACCGGTTGTTATGCCTTCCCAAGCACAAATGTCAACATCATATAAATAGAGGCAAAATTTGATAATAATTCGAAATCAATTTGCAACTGTTTCTATTCCGGTTAGTATGTCTTACCACCAGTAGTACTAACATGCGCTAAGAATGCACGAATCGGAATGTATTTATTTCGATAATGCCATCATAAATTCCACTGAAAATGAACTTACATTATCGTTGCGAAATTTGAAGGCAGCGCATCCACTCATTCCACATGTTGTCAATCAAGTGAATCAAAAGCAACCTAACAGTTGAGGATAAAATAAAAGTACTCATGAAATGGATTGCTTTTCTCAGGATTCATATTTTATTCGCCGAATGCGTATTTCAAAGAACCTATCCATCTCACCCACTGCGCTTTCTCGTTTTTGGATAATGCAACGTTGTCACTACAGGAAGCTCCTTGTGCAGTATCGGAGCGAATGCAATGAACGGAAAATCTTAGTCTAACATGTTTTCTTACCTAGACGGTGTCCTGTAGCATTATCGTAATACCTGAATTCTTGCACAACGGATTTTTTTTTTGACACCCCGAATTCAACAAACCTCATAGAATTTAGCTCAGCAGATATTTACACATCAAGTTTTCCAAGGCATTATCAAATTCTGAATTTGTTTGGCATTAACCATTTATTGAGCATGCGACTATGGAACTAAATATCTCTTGCGTCCATGACTCGAAAATTAACCATTACGAGCAAATCCCCATCCAGTTCTCCCTATACCTTGTTTCTTAGGTGGCATGATGCGATGAAATGCCAGGCCACAACCGTCAAGTGAAATTGAATAAGCTCTCGGTTCAAATTTCTGAGTGTTCAATGCAGTGACTAAGGAAAACCTATGAACACATTTTGGCTGGTGAATATGCTCAAAATTTACTCGAACTGATCAAATAATCGCTGCGCTGATCTTTGCGATCAGGATGTTTAGAACGGTGCAGGATCAGCGCTATTTATGTTACAGTTGTTTAACATAAATAGCGCTGATCCTCCACTGCTATTGATAATAATTCCTTCCCGAATTTCAAAATTTCTTCGATTAATCCACCGGTACCTGGCGCCTTATCGTTTTTCATGCCCTTGATGGCGTTTTCTATGACCGAGTCGATGACTTACAAGATCGGCACTGTCGTTAACGAAAGTGCGGTTAATCCATTCATTCTCCATAGAAGTTTGCATGCAATTTTTGAACGATGTGGTCGACTCTTTTCCTGCAGTGAGTGGCCCGCCGCTTTTCTTCAGCTTAATCATTCCTTTTTGTTCCCAAGTATTGAGCTTCTTGTCGTCTTCAATTTCTCGGTAGCTGCCCTTGTTTCATTGTAGTCAGATATTTCTGATAACGATTTGCGCATATTTTCTTTTTGATTGGCTTGTTACGATCACAGAAATCCAGCCTAATCCGAAAACTAGCATGTTTTTCCATCTTTCTTCTTTTTTTTCGTGTACTTCTTTAATTTCTCCCGTAGGAGGCGACGTTTTGTGACTCTAAATCGCTTTTTATCAACTACAGCTATCAGGTCACCCAAGAATTGTGTACATCGAAATTAATTCTTGACGCCTCTTCTTCCAATTCTCCAGCCGATCAATAGCAACGCCCTCGCATCATATGTACACAGGTTGGATATGGTTGCTCAGAGGTGTTGGAACGTAGGCTCGTTTCCTGCCCGTTGGATGCTGACAAGTTGACTCATCGTTATTCCTCTTGCGGTGGTCGGAGTCAACTTGAGGCCAACCGCCTACCTCGAAAATTGAACGATGAGTGAAAATCGCGCAAGTTGATTGAAAAAATCATGATCAGAGATGATGATTAAGCGCCTTCTACCCAATGAATTCGTTGATTTCATTCTGATATTCATTTGGAAAAAGAATTTTTGGTCTCTTGATACCTAGGCATTTAACCATAGCATGATTCAAGGCCAACAGGAGGATATATCAGCGCAAAAAGGAACATATGAAGATGAGAACGATAAACTTGTTCGTGATCATTTACGCTGTAAACCGTTTTCGAAGGTACTGTTCATGAATGTGTACATATGGAAGCCTAATTTTCAGAAGACCGTTGGTGATGAATGATGGTCTATAAGGCGAATACTACTGGGCAGCACGATTTAATCCTTCGAATAGATGACTGTTAACCAATTGTATGCTAAAGAATGTGCATTGCCCGATTTCTACAGTAATGATTTGTTGCCATTCACTAAACGATGCTAACATGCTTGAGCTGCTACTAATGACGAATATGATCGAATTCGACGGCAATACTAAGCGAAAATTGCATTCATGATACCTAATATTCTCGACTATTCCTTACTGATCGGATGCAAACGAATAACTCTGTGTGATACTACTGTTGCCATTACTGCTGCTCAAATGCGCTATTATTGTAGTGTTTATTTGTTGAACGAATTCGTCTTCATTTTGGAGACCTAAGGTAACTTTTTCTTCGCCTTTTTTAATTTTTATTGATTTCATCCTATAAAATAAATTCATAGCAGTACACTAATATTCGCGTCGTTTGCTATAATGTGACGTCTCTTTTTGCAAAAGCACACATAGATTATAGCCGATAGCCTGAGCACATGCTAGGAAAAAGTTTTCTAGAAAAAAGTTAAGTTAACAGCTGTGTTTATAGCATCATGAAAGCTTATTCACCGCAAGAGATGGCCTTCTACCATTTAGCAATTGAGGAAATTGTAATGGGATGACAATGTGTCTTGTAGCCGCCTTCGATGTTTGCTTCCATGTTACAGCACACAGTTCCAGATGTGCCTGTTTTAAGTTGCACCTGGAATCACTATCTACCGGATCGTGACAAATGAGAGAGTTCGTGGTGCGCGCTCTGTATGCAATTCGTCAACTGCTGAACCCGTGTCTTGGTCCGATGGGAGTGAATAACGATGCGGATTTGGAGGCTGAAAGCACAGCATTCCAGCAACCGGTTGTCGACCAAATTGGACGACAAGATTCTACAGATGACGAGTCGTCGGCTGCACGGCTTTCTAGACGATCCTCTGTTTTAGTGAGCTCAATTGGTCATCATTTTAATCTGCTGTTGTTTTTAGCCCTTCGGAAAACTATAGCTTACAACATTTCTTTTAATCTTCACCGTAAATAATAGACGGGAATGCTTGCTTTCCTTCCCACAAAACTCTTTGTATATGCAAGTGCACAATATGTAGAAAACTTTGAAGAAACCATTCCAAATAGTGCTTTACAAGTGGAAAAATTCAAATATTATTGTTGATGCGTGAAAAACTGAACAGAATGGATAAAATAGGTTTGCAGTCGCTACATTCGAGATAAATTAGTATTGAAGGATAGGGGATACACACATCTTTAGGTCTGCTGATATATCACTGTAGTTTGGCAAAAACTGCCTTATTTTAGCACATCAGGCAGAGTAGTTCTTCACTTGTTCTAGCAGCGTTCTTAAGCGCGCCTATCAATGTTGCCTAGTATACATAGATTTATATTCGCTAGTTCCGTGAACGTCTACCTATATTTGCAGCGTTTTGCGGGCATGAGCGTATGCGCATCTGTGCCAATGTCTGTGTTGTCTGTGTTCTGTGTGTCTGTGTTTGTATGTATAAAATTGCGAACGTGATAAGCGTAAACTGAAATCTGAACATGGAATCAGCGCCATAAACAACTGTCGCTGTAAAGAAGTTATGCGTAGCGTACGCAAACGACCTTGAAAGAAAATCTACTCGATATATATGCATTAGTGTGATGTTTTCTAACAGTGGGTAGAATCAGTCAGCTGTCGATTGAAACGAATTCGGCTTAGAGACAATCACAGTGCTGTTGTCGTCGAACTTGAGGACACAAAGCAGACTGCACAACGGCACTATGAAGGATAGGTGAGCCGGCACTATGAAGGATAGGTGAGCCTGAACGGGAAGCTAAAATGTTAGAAATTCGTCTATGTGAAAACAACCGAGAAATATGGAACGCTGTGGGTAGTACTAAGTGCAAAGCTGGGCTGGTTTAGATCTCAGCACTATTGTTTTCTACTGCAAAAAACCCTTCACTTGCAGGTTGACTTGATATCACTATTCAGGCGATCCTCATCAAGTATTGGCAAATCCGTGCGGTTAACTGGTCAAAGTCTTCATGATCAAGGGTACATTACTATTTGTGACCGAGCAGTAAAGCTTCTTTTTTTTCACCATCCTGCATGTATTGATTTTCGCTAAGAAAAGTGTGGAAGAAATGATTGAAAGAAATTGAAACGAAGCACATGGGAATGTGAGAAAGATGCACCTCTAGCAATGAACCAAGCCCCACCCACCGAAAGCCGGCAAGAAGAGGCGAACTTTGACAATTTTGATTAGTTGGAGCTAAACTCGGCCAAGGAACGAGAGAAGAACAGATCGTGTCAGACACCATTCTTTTTCCACCCAACCAAGCTAAATTCCTGTCTATATATTTGCCGCCAAGGAGCAATAAAAATATCTGCAGGTCGACCGAACAAGGCACTCATTCTTCTCCACACATTGCAGCTCTCACGTCCCATCCTTCCCCATCCATAGCTTTTAACAACTGGGTATTATAGTCCTGCTTATGAGGACAGTTTGCTATGCTCAAAAAATTAGCACAGCATTAAAAATGCAGCGAGTGTTGAATTCATCAAAACAAACGTCGGGTATGATCTGAACATTTCAGATTTAATAGTCTAAAACCGCTGTTCTTTACTATGGAAATCCAATTAATGGTCGACACCTTTTCGTAGTTTGATTATTTTAATTGTTATCTATACAACTAAGTGCCCATGACTATGTATCAAATCAAGTTGGTCTTCAGATTATGTTTTTATGAGGGAGACCTAAACTGTTTTTTCATATTGAAGAAATCATTCAGCTATGCCTTCGTTTTATTCAGCCACCCTCGTAGCATCTGCAAAGTTGTTAATTTCTCATCTGCTATGTCTGTGCATCGAAGAGTCGATGCAGCAGCGAAACATCGTTCTTTCAAATTTAAGCCTATTCCCCAACATCACAGAACATTGATAATAAGCGCTGCTTTGCATAATTTCATGCAACAATTTCCGAACAATGTGCACTAAAACATTTTCAAGCGTAATATTAGAGATGTTTGTTTCCGGCAAATGGAGTACGCGGATAACAGTTGGTTATTATTTCTTCGGTACAAGCTTCAACTTAGTGAAGTAAATGAAATAAGTCAGCGAACGACTTTCATCTCAAACGATGTGAGTTAGGTTCGACGTCTGCCGGGCAAGGTCGGTCGTTTCTATTGCGTTTACTGTGACCAACGGAGAGTTTTTTATCCCAAATGGCGAGGAAGAAAACCACAGCGAAAGTATTTCTCATAGCATGCAGCTATGAAAGCTGAGAAATGGAACAAAGTGTTCGCTACATATAAGAAAGTGATATTCAGTGGCGACGATGATTTTGATCCAGAGGAGACGAAAAACATGTCAAAGGAGAGGGTGTTGGAAGCGATCCGGCAGAAGAAGGAGGTGATCACCAAGCTAAGGAGCCAGCCGTGGAGTATGAAAAGGAAACTAAGGACTCTCAAGTAAGCTTATTCAACTCAAAAGATGAATATGAGGATGAATGATTAGCAGAGAAGTATAATATTTTGATGAGCCCTATCTTTCTTTGTTGCGATTCGAATGCCTCATATGTTAATGGAAGTGGAATGCTGACCTTTGGGGCTTCTTTCTGCATAAAATCCGAGCGATTCCATTCCGGGATTTATATCTCCGTTGCTGATTTGAAACGTATGATGAGAGTATTACAGCATTTGCCAATAGGACGGATAGGTTTCATGCTACTGAGCACTCAACATGTTGCCTCATTTTTAGTATTTTCAATGCACTTTGCACTTATTGTGTACTTTTCGTTCACTTAGTGCATAAAGTCATTCGAGCGCATCATGAGTGATCAAAGATTTACCACTGTGTTCTTCACGTATATTTTATCAGAAAGTGGAAAAATGAGCAAGAAAAAATGGTTTTATCCGCCCTTTGCCTTGAATTTCAAAAAAAAAGAATTGAAATATGAAAGTTTGACAGCGTTTGTGGCTATCGCGATATTCAAGCGTAAACGCTGACCAGATTCTGTAAATGTTATCTTTCATGGGGGAACTGAGAATTGTAGCGCTTTCATACTCAGGGTAGCACGACGCTATCTACAGCGGCAAAAACAGAAAGTATCGAAGTGGCACTTGTGGAAAGTGGAAACAACGCGAAGGTTGACGCAGTTTGGCAGATGGTGCGATAATATGAAGATTTATCTGATACCCTGGGAAGCGAAAATCAAAGGAATTGAAAGTTAGTATGTGGTTTATCTTTCTGAATTAATCATCTTTTCCACTTTCTAAATTGAAGAATATTCAAGGACTGTTTGTCCAGTCGTTCGAGTGCAATTTTTTGTTACAAATGCGAGTGCTCCATCGTATTTGGGAAAGGAATAGAGCTGGGAGTATTTACCCTTCGCTGCAATTCTCGATTGCCTGAAAATGAAATAGTCATGTTTTTCTCACCTCTTGAATATTTTGAAGGTAACCATCTTTTTCTTTGAAACCTTTATTATAGTCAACTTCGTTATTATCACATATCTAGAAATGTCTTAATATTATTTCTTTTGGGCAGGCAGCTCCTCAGCTTTATAATGGTCCCTGCGTATGGCAAAGTGGTTATTGTCCTCATTCCACTATTCTAGGTTCCATCATTTTCAGGTCATTATGGTTCGGTGGTCTCATCTTATTTCACGTTCCTTCGTTGGGTCCTCAGTGTAAACATTACTATGACTGTTATCATGATGCTTTTCGTTACCATTCCAGAGGTTTGAAATCCACCATTTCCACATTTGCTTATTTTTGATAGATCGAAATGCATGTTTTAAGTAATTAATTATTCGATTTCCCTGTGTAGGAATAAGCGATAAACTTCGCATGCCGAATGATCATATTGTTCGAATAATATTGAAACTAGTGACGTACTCTTGAAATTTCAAAGCTTTTTCGTCTTTAATTCAGCTCATGAAAGGGTAAAACTTCATTTTTTATGCCTTAGTTTTTTATTTATGTGAATCGGTGAACATCATAGCTTATAATGCGCATTTTCAACGTTGTAAAGATGAAGGAACGAGTACGAAGTGTATCTGAGCACATCTTCGGGTTACTAACAACGTGTCAACAATTACGTGTCGCTTTATCAACTGTTGCTAATATGGCCACCTAGTTCATCAGATCACCCTTGGAGGGCTGCTAATCTCATCAGAAAGCAAAAAATTCTAACGGCAGCGAGTATTTCGCGATATTGAATGTGCACATCATTAGGCGACCTGTCTGTTAAACGTTCCATGATTTAGTGTCAAAGTTCGCTGGAGGAAAAGCGCATCGCGCAGCTGCACCGGAGGAGCGCGACAGAAAGAGGCTGAAAAGAATCTGGGTGGAGGGATGTATGGGCTATCAAATTCCTCTTCTTCAATTAAAGAATGTAGTACTATATTTTAACGACGCGCGGAAAAATGCTGTTTCTCCAAATATGGTTTGCTCGTATGCCTAAGATGGTGCGCAGGCGCCGAAAATGCATTTGTTGACTCCGCCGGAATAGTTTTTCCCATGATATCATTATCTCAATGTGTGTTCATCGTTTGAAGTCAGAGTTCAAGCGGCGTAAACAGTGACGGAATTTGTTCATCTTAAATCCCTTCTTATTTGTAGCACCAACTCAACGCCACTTGACGATTCCTCATTCAGTCAGTGGTTTCCTACGATCATTCTAGTGTACTTCACAATGCTCCAAATTTTTGAACAAAAATTTGCCCTAAGAATTTTCCTTTTTAAGTTTTATTTTAGTGGCTCGCTGATTCGAGGTTTGATCCAGTTCGATACAACAGAACCTATAATATTAAAGTAATGAAGCCAAAGGATATCGAAAAAGCTGACGAACTGAACACGGTGCTGGATTTCAAGGTGAATCTTTGCCTTACTTCGTTAATCAATTTATATAATTTTTGGTGTAAAATATCGACTGCAGTAAAACGTCAGCATATGTTGGTTGCGCATCTGCGTATGTGGAAGTGGAAAATTCACAGCGATAGGCATCTTTCCATTTTCTAGAGCAGCTCGACAGGCTCGAATGTTAGTTGTCGATGACAGTCTTCCCTGTGGTTATTGTGTGAATAGTGTGGTGACGGGTACATTTATCGCTTAATTCATTGCATCCGCTCCATGATCACTGAAATAATTAATTTTCAGGGCTATTTCGAATATTCGCTTCTGTTCTATGGGTACTACAGCAGTGAGACATATTTCGGAGAGACCGTTCAATATAGTGTGCCAGTCGCATATTTTATCGTTAATTTATTCATTCTTGGATATAGTTTTTTCGTTATTCTCCGAAAGTAAGCAAATGCCTATTACTTTCATTCATATTGGCGTGAAAATTCAATAAAATTGAAGTTTATCATATGACATCGTTCATTCTGATTGCCAAAGAGGAGAAAATATTAACTTATAACCGGATGTTGCTAAGACAAAGATAGTATCCTCTCATCTCTATAATGCTCTCCCCTTCACCCTGTGGTGCCCACCTGCATGTTACCTCAAGTGGAGCTCATTTGCCTTGCAATCTGTTCTGTTCGATCGAACTGAGAAAAAGTCGAAAAAATCGTGTTATGAAAGTCATAATGATAAGTTTTGTTACCCCTCCTCATTCTCTGTACTTATTTCCTCCCATTTTTTTCGAAGGATGAGGCGACATCACAATGAGGGGAGAAAATATGGAAATGCGAGATCCTTAAAAGTCCTTATCCGTACGGTCTTGTCGATGTGGGAGTATTGGACACATTTCAACCTGTACAACTTCTAAGGCATTTAGCTGTAAATCCTCAACTGTTGTCGAAACTTCTGCAGTAGCTATGCATTTTCGCCGAAAGATGATATCGTAGGTTTCAGCGGCTATGGTATTCAGCGGCCCTTTAAGTAGCCAGCCTAGATTTACTTCGAAGCTATTCAAAATTGCTTATGGATTTTGTGCGTTGATATTACTGAGAAAGTCCAAAGAAATTCATGTGTACATAGTCACTCATTAGACCAGTAATGATTTGCACGGCTGTTGGAAGCAGTAGGATGATTGCATTCTCGTTGAAATTGGTTAATTCGAAGTTCAGCGCTTCACACTAGCTGATGTTACATCAATGATGAATTCTATCATATTTGCATTGCCTGTCGACTCTTTCCACATTGTACAAATCCAGCGATGCATGAAATCATTTTGCAATTGCCGTTCTGTGCAATAAAGAACTGTGCGAAGGAAACGTATAAGTCATTCGGCTGTTAAGTTTTCGGCGAATTTAACTTCAATTAGTGATTTGGATTTACCGTTGCCTGAAGATGGATGTCCGATTTGCATCCAGATCATCCAATTCGTTGTTTCGAATCCTAGTAACAATCTGTAGGCGCTTCGGAATAGTTGGCGTTGCGATTTAAAAATAAACGAAAATACCTAGGTGCCGAATTAACTTTCCATTCAGTGTTTCCTCTGTTCGCTGTTGCAAGCTTTTGCCCCATTGACTGAACGTTTGGACACAAAGCTGGTACTGCAGTTTAGAAAATTTTCTTTTTCATAGAATCATCAGTCTTGAAGCTGTAATGACATTATGGCAAAGATATCGGAGATGATGTCGAAGAAGACCAGTCACTCTATTGCAGAATGGCCTCCAATGCTCGCAACAGCAAGCTATCGGGTGGCAGAGCGGAGCAATATGTTTTCAATTGGAAGCTCTTCACCGGTTGGGACTATACTATCGGTAATCCCGATACCGCTACTAATGTCGTTATGGCGAACGTCAACAAATTCCGAGTGAGGCATATCACCGATTCCTCTTCCTTTCACTAGCTCATTCTATCGATTGATTACAGAGGAGCAGATTTTATACGATTTTCCACTTTTTTATATATACCCCGGTTTTCAGAAACTATTTGGATGTATTTTCGGCACATATTTCAAGTATTGGGTAACGATTGTGTGAACGAATTTTGAGAATTCTAAGTGAATCTGAATATTTTTCCATTCCCATTCGAACAAGCAATTTCATCCTTTGCAATATATTTGATTGAATTTCCAAGGAAATAAAAGTTGCTTCGGAGGATATCATTTAACTTAACCATATTTGACATAACTTTTATGAATAACGATACGTAATCGCTGATAGATTTCTTACCGAAAAATTCGATAGTAGCAGCTTAAACTATGCATCGATTAGGCGATCCATATGTAGGTAGTAGAAAGAGTGTCGTTAAGGTGTTTTTCCTCATTCGAGGTCCACGTTAATGGGGAAACCGCTATGCATATGAGTAATCATTTGAAATATCGTCGTATGATTTATGGATATCTTAATGGTATTCGTGCAAGGAAATATTAAACGACTGCTAGCAATAAAGCCATCGCGTTGACAATTGTATAGCAAGAAAAATCCTATAGAACAGCGAAATAGAGTAATTTTATACAAAAAAAGGGATCCATAGAATCCACAGGAACAAGAATGATCCATAGAAATGAATATTCCAACATTTTGTTAGTGTTTATAATTTGGTACTCGATGGGAGAAAATGCTTCTCATCAAAATGCTTATACAAAGATAATCGAATATCTCCTAAAATATATCATATTTCAGGAAGTTATTGCCGAATATAATGTGAATATGAAGAAAAAATTCGAGTAAGTTTACATTTCTCATCTTTACTAATCCCAATTTTCATTTATTTTTAAGATATGCAGTACTCCTCATATTATGGAAAAGAAGCAATGAAAAGCTTCTGAGAAAAACATTGTGAAGATGCGATTCCGTTATAGGGGATTCGACCATAGATTACAATGTTCTCAACGATGATTACAATGCCCTTCTACGTCGTTCTTTTTTCTGTGCGGCTACAAAGAGATTCATTGTGGTAATGACGCTTTACAAACTATGGTGCTTTTAAATCCATCGTTTAACTCTTCAGCTGCTTACAACTATCTCTTCGAATTTTCGCCAATATTCTCGTGTTCATCCTGCAGGCCGGCTCAGTTTGGGCGATTCTGGAAGTCAGTCAGATTACCACCAAAACGACGTTCATTGAACGAGTTCGTATTTTTTCGTCACTCCTTCATTGACGCTTTTTCCGATTCCCACTGATGTGTGTAGCTTCAATTTTCGCCCTCGCAGTTTCTGCGCTCATCGCAAGCTGACATCGTAGAGCATCGTTGCCCATTCGACACTAATAAGCAACTGCCTGAAGTTTTCCCATGTATCCTTCAAGAGTACACAGACCATTTGTGCAATGTGCTCCTCTACTTACACCACTATCCCTAAAATACAGAGGCACTTGGCACCTTGCGTGGATAGATTATGCGCCTTTATGCAGGTGAAATGCGAAATTGAATGAGTCGAAATCGCGCCCATCATTAAAGTGTGTACAAATGTCCTTATCCGGCAAGTTTCCCCCTCCCATCTTATTCTGCCTATCATTTCTAGGAATCAGTGAAGTAACAGATCATTGTTGGGTTTTCGAGAAATGGCTTTACGAATACATTGGAATTCTGTGAAGTTTTTTCCTCATAGGTTTTATTTATATCGTTAAAACTGTCACTATATTAATCCTTATAATGAAGTGTAATGTTTTCAGAATGCGGTATCGATAACGGTTTCATTTATTACTTTAACATTTCCGAATTTCTACGATCTCATTAGTAAAATTGAGCGCTATCATCCTCGAACAACACTTCGGCTACAGCTCGCACGGTTCGTTCTTTTTGAATTCATATATCAGTTAGCAAATGGTACCGCACAGAAGAAACCACTTTCTCAAATTGTTTCTATCGAATCATATCCATTCGAAAGCCACTGCATTCGTTTATCTAAAAATGCATGGAATCACATATCTCACAAGCTTCAGTGGATGTCACTAGTCGCAGTCGGCTTAAAATCGCTTTGATCCTTCATGTTATTCGGTTGCTGAGTGAAATCTTCCGGTTCTTTGATGTATCCTCATTGGGGCTTGGACACTACGTCGAGTGAGTAGAGAGAGCCTTCATGAGGCAGAATGACTGATGTTCATGTCTGACTGAATTGATGCGACATCCCGCCGATATTTTGCTTCGATCTCTTGCCTCCAATGTTCGCGTTGATCGTTTCTTGCGCTGCTTTACACAACATTTAGCTGCAGCGCAGCGTGTAATGTCAACTCACGTATGTCGTAGATCGACGGTAACTATTAGAAAATTCGCTGGAGGCATTTACTAAATATTGAAAGGAGAGCAGGCACCTGCACATATCTGTGAAAGAATTTTCGATGGAATGAGAAAATAATGGCAGCAAGAAAGAAGTTTTACATTTCTATGCGTTGTCCTCTTAGTCCTGATATTTGGGAAAAGTGCATCAAACGAAAGTTATCGGATCATCTCATCGATAAAACGTAAGAAATCAGGCGCATTTCTCAATTTCTCTTGTTCGTTTTTCTTAGATTTCATACGCATTGGATTTTAGAGTTTTATTTCTGTACATCGTGAACTACTATACGCTGATCGTATCTTTGATGTTTATGTTGAATACGATGGAAAGCCAACGGAGTGGTGACCAACAACTGCTCGTCGCTGCCCATTATAGCGACGAATCTCACCTTCTGCCTTTTCAACATACGGTTTCCGCCAGTCGGTGGGCTCACAGCTTCAGCTTTTCTCATTTACTGCTCTGCTTTCAGAGACAGCCAAAAAGCGCACTGTGATGATACAGCTTATATACCGCTTTGTATTTGTCTGTATGCTTGTGTGTTTGGTGCGAGAACTGAGTGGGCGTGCGGTCTTTATGGGTACATTTATTTACATATTTCGTCCTTATGCAGAGAATCGAGATGGGGGGAACAACACGAATCTATTTCGTAATTTCCAATCGGGATTTTATCATAGTGGCTGGGATCCAGCTTCATCTTTTGTTGCCTTTATTTCTTTATCCGTTTTTGTATGTAACCACGGTTTGCATTTCCACACTTAGCCGGGATGATCACTGAGAATAGGACGCGCTGTCGTCATTAGATCACTTATAGCGGGCGTTTCCAGAATGGAAAAACCTAACATTGCTCTGCGGTGTTGATCCTTCCCCGAACCTGTTGCCAGTGCTACACTAGCAAAAGGCGGCGGGTTACAACTTGCGGGACCTATGTATATATATATATATATATATATATATATATATTTCCTACAGCGCTTGGTTCGTAGGAAAATTTTGGTGCATAAAATACCTTCTTCTGATATATTTATAAATTCAGAACTACCAGGCAAGTAATATTCGAAATGCCAGCTGGTTTCTCACCATTCAACGCCTCTGTGTTTCAAGCAGCGATGAGCACTTTACCGCCACCTGCCACACCGTGGACTACGGTATGACTCCTTTCTATTTTATGAGGTTGAACATTAAAAAAAGGGCAATAACGCAATGGATTCGAAACCAGAAAGGTTTCAGAAACAGTTTTCCTTAGCTTATTCATATGTTGGACAGTTGAGCATTTTTAAGTTACTGAAGGTGAAAGCGTGGAAAAAGATTGGAAAGCGAGTGAAAATCTTAGTGTATAGACGAGCTTCCGCTATGCTTTACTATGAAAAGACGTTGATTCCTCCATCCACGTGCTCCCTGTAGGGGCCTATGCTGCGTTAGCAGTGCTCAATTCTCCGTCGTCTTAGCTTTCTGCCGCAGGACAGATATTGCCATTGGCACAGTGAGCATTCTACTCAACGAACCACGTCTCGAACGCCCGATGAAAGTTTCTTGCACTAACCACCTTGATGATGAACTGATCCGAAAGGATTTCTCGTGGAGCAGATTCCATTTGCTTTTCGGCGCATCAGAAAATGCGGCACTGTCTACGTGAAACGAAATTATTCGCATATGTTTATTGTGTTTCGCTTTCATAACTACACCTCCTTCTGCCAGAAACACTGCCTTTTAGGTCTACGGATCGGTTACTAGCCTCAGAAGATATTCGCAGAAATTTGCAAATGGAAGATTTCGGTCTCATTGTTGCTGCAGTTGGAAATAGTTATAATCGTCAATGGAAGATACTCTCCCGTAATTTTTTATGCCGGTTTTCATGTTGATCATAGATCTCTTGATTGATGGGATTTCCGTCGCTTAATTTAGTGATATATTGAGACAGTGAGAATCAACTTGGAGAGTGCCATGTACTGTTTTGTTCTCGTTAAGTCCTTCAACACATTATTTCAGGTGCTGCCAAAGTTCGGACCTTTTACCGTGACTAATCCGAAAGTTGTTGTATCGTCCATTGCAAAGAATCCTCCCAACTCGAGCACATTTTATACGCATCCCATTGGCAGCAGCGATTGGAATAAAAATTTGACTTCGAGGCCAATGCCGCTCAACTACTCTACTTCAGTGAGGGCGATCACTGCGCAGAGGCTGACTACCAATTGGTATGAAGAGTGCTGGGAGAATCTCATCGGACAGGTATATACTTTCATCACAAGCTCATAGTTTCAGACGTTACTTGTTCAGTTCCATGTCTTTGTCAGTATATTTGTCGAATTATGGATTGTACACGTTTCGTAAACTTTTATCGTTTTCGCGACCGCGTCGTATACTCTTTTGGAGGTTTGCTAGCAGGAATTTTCCGTTTTTCTGACAGTTTAAGGGAGGCAGTTCTGCCTATTCAGGAGGCAGAGCTTGCATCCCAAAGGTGCCACATCATCTGGAACAATAACAGTATACTTCTCTTAAAGGAGATAACGAAGCTGGTCACAATGGATCTGGCAATGACAATCGCATCCATTCTAGTCATCGACTTCCTGCGTGGTCTCTGGGTTCGCTACTGCAATATATGGTGGTTTTGGAACCTCGAATGTACCTTTGTAGGTTTCCTTCATATCAAACAATTTAATGTTGGAGGAATCATTACATTGTCCATTTCGCACAAACTACTTCAACCTGTAGATAACCGATAGCAAAGGCAGTGATGGATGGGAATCCGCTGAAAAAATGCATCTAGTGTGACTCCAGATAAACGCTAACGATTTCCCGTTATAAGGCATGAACTCAGATTGCTCTGGCCAAGAAATACGTCAAATGACTAGCACTTGGCGCTTAATTCAGAACATCAGCGTTCTCTATGCAGTGGAGAGGAGAAACCCTGAAAAGCACATGTAATGACTGGCTAATTGGCTTTTTCGTGCGATTATATTTTCTTAAATGCTTTAAGGCTGAAAAGCTGTGACCTGAAAGTAGTCGTGAAAATAGTGGAAGAACTTTTTTGCGTTCGAAGATATGCTTGGCTAATTCATTGCAAATTCCATTCTTCCTACGATCATGAATTGTGGATTTAAAGGTGCAAATACTAGACTACCTTGAAAACTTCAACGTTCGCATTCCTAACAGATTTCTAAGCAAAGTAGGACTTCAACTGTTGCGCAGTACTTTCGAGATTCTACGTGTTTTACATGAGGGGAAATCTTTTACTCTGCGTAGAAATAATCACAGACGCTTCGAAAATATGATGAAAAACCGATTAAAAGACTATTTCTGGACTATCTGCTCGATAGCTGCTGCATCTATTTCGGCATCGCCTTTGATACTGTTAATCGTTGGTACATTCCAAGCCACTTGCTATGTGTGTCATAGCAGAAACGATGTTGCGGTTCGTATGTTGACGGCAGAGAAGGAAACAGTCAGATCGCCGGTCTATTAGAATGAGGGACAGCGGAATTAGGAATCGCAAGTAAAATAAAGAAAATTATGCGGAACTTAGCGAGGACCTGGAGGACGGATTGTATGATACACATTTTGGGCGGAACAAGGCGGCTTTATAAAGGTGATTCTTATAACATCTGCGGCAGTGTAAAAATGTGACATTGGATACACTTATTTTACGCGAAACAGTGTGGCGGATGACTGCACTTACGCCAACCACCGGAGACCTGGAGGCTGAAAAATCGCCACTGCCTAATGCGCGGGGATTCAATTTTTTAAATAGCAGGTTGCTATTCTTGTACCGTCGACAATTCTTTCGTTGTATTTGTCACTTCTCTACTGGACTCGAGACCGTTCGAGATCTTCGGTGGCCAACGTGATCTAAAGGAAAACTAGCGTGAATTTAGGACGCCCCGTCCACTTGCACGCCTCTTTTTCTCAAGCGTATCTGTTCCAGCATCGTGGTTGGCACATCCGAAGTATGTTCACATAGTTCGGGATACACTTTTCAACCTTGCGATTTCCCGTTGTCTCAAAGTTGGGCAATGTTAACCTTTAGCTTACCTTAGGATAACACTAGATGCGGCATAACCGATAGACGAATACAAAAACCTCAAATGGAAAGAAAACTAGTAAAGCACAATACGTTTATGCTTGCACAGGAACCGCGCTGCTACTTAAGTGAAATGATCTGGTCGCTGCCGCAAGAAGTCAAAAAGGCAATATCGCGAGTTGCTGGATTGAAACATATTTCAGTCCTCATGTTTCCAGGAGCTGATTAGCTCACCATCATTTCTTCGCCACATTCAAAGCCATTTCGCTATGAACGAGAGTTGTCCCAGACAGTGGCTGCTATCAAATTACATGAATTTTCATTTCTCTATTGATAATTCTCCCGACATTTGTTCTTTTGCTTACGCATACTTCATTTGGCGTTGCGTTGTGTTTCGAATATCACTTCTACGTTAGCGTATTACCGTCGCTTGCGTTCTCTTCTACTCTTAGAAGAGTGCCGGGTAACACCCTCTCTCCAAATCTCACTATTCCTCTTGAACTTTCCTCTTTACACATAAATTTCTTTGACATCTGTCGCCGGGCATGTCGCCTTTGCTTCACTTGTTAACTGGCAACATCATTGTTTGATGTTCTCAAAAGAAATGAAGGATTATGTCAGGATAGCTTGCAGGACATGCGCTTTTTCCGTTCGATCGTAAGTTAGGCGACTTTTGTTCGGTATGAAGGAATAGATTTCGATAATTGTTTATCAACTCCAAGCACCCGCACAAATCTCCTCTTCCCTTTTGCGATCCCACCAGTACACAATGCATGCAACTCGTTTGCTTTTAGAGTGTTCGCCACTTTTAGCTTTTTATATGATTGATCTCTGCTAAATAGATTATTTAACGTCATACGGTGGTACTTACTATGATTTCTAATTTCAAGTGTAATCGGCTTGCAATTTTGAACTATCCCAAAGAAGGCAGATATCTATTCTGCACGCGTGAACGCATGCATACGCACAAGCACGACCTTAAGATAGGCGCTCTACAGATGGGAACATGGCTAAACGATGGAAAGTTGGTTATTTCAGCCTGAATACGGTGAGTTCAAGGTGGCTGAGAATGTGCTGCATTTGGTGAATAATCAAGGCATGATTTGGCTTGGTCTGTTCTTCGTACCGATGCTGCCGGCCATCAACAATATCAAGCTCATTATTCTGATGTACATTCGCGCATGGGCTGTTATGACGTGCAATGTTCCAGCTCGCCAAATCTTCAGGGCTTCAAGGTATAATTTCATCATGCATGTGATTCAGATATTGGCATTGCTTCAAAATTTCTGTAATTCTGCAGACCGTCAACAGAAAGCTCCTTATTGACGCAGTTCGTGAAAGTCATAACCTCACTGGATAATGTTATCCCTCATTTCCTTCTTTCTTGTGTTTTTCTAGTAAATAATGCCCACCATCTATCAGACATGAACTGCAAGAGTGGTCCAGAAGTACGGATTGCGAAAAATAGAATCTGCTCGAACACTCCTCTGCGATTGCTCAATTCGACCTTCTCTCGAGGATGATATCTCATTAAATTTTGTTGCTATCTGATTTCGTTGCTCACTGAAGGGGAATAATTTCAGCACAAGCAAATATTTCAGCGGATTTGGTCATTCGTTATGATCGTAGCTGTTTGGGCAACGATTGCGCACATCCTCTTGAATTGCGCACATCCCATCGTTAGTGACATATAACTCAGAATTACTGAGATATGTTTTAGAGTTTACGTGTTCATATTCTATGCACTTTCACTGAAAACTGAAAAAGGAGCAATTTAGCCAGTCGTTTATTGAATGTTGCCCATCCACGTTGAAGCGCAGTCGTATCGTTCAGGTCGAGTAACTTTTATCTGATGCTCCTGCTATTGATGTTATTTCTTTGTACGCTACCGGTTGGATATGTGATCGCTTCGAAGAAACCGTCGAAAATTTGCGGCCCTTTCGGGTATGCGCTTTCACTTTTCGGCACTTAATCAGCGAATAATTGTTTAGTCGGATTATTCTCTCCGCTTCGCATGCAAATGCAAATCCACTATAACAGTGCAATCAGTTCTGAGGTGTTGACCTTCATATTTTGTCCTTTTCTTACTAGCCGCCTTGTGGTTTGGTCAGCGAACGAAGAAATATAGTTTTCTGCTTATAAGTAACGATAAAGTTCTTTCGCACTATGTAACGTCTTGCATAGAGGTGATACCGGTTGTGCTTTTGTCAACTCCTATCTATGATCGTGAAGATATTTAAGTTATATTTTCATGTCCATTTTAGTTTCAGTTTCTAAAAAACACTTCAGTACCTTTTGACTCCACTGTCTTACCGTCCATCGAATTTCCTATAAAAATGATGATGCTGAAGATCAATCCCATCAGGTTCCGATTCCCTGCAAACCGCTGCAGTGCATCGATTCCAAAAATCTTCGAAGATTCTGCTGAGGCGAAGTACTTGCTTGACGCTATCCTAACGAGCGAAAAACCATTTACAATTGCTGCAGTTCGATGCTGGCGAAAATAAAGAATAAGGGCAGTCCGTGAAACAGTCCCTCATATTATTCTAAGCTCTCTTTTTCGAATCTCGTTCATATTCATAATGAACTGGTATTACTTTGGCCATTGTTGTCACGCTGTGTGAGCGACAAGATGTGGTAAAAGGCTTAGAAAACGAAATGCCTTTGCTATGTTGACGGTGATTAGCATAAAATATGGCTTCCAATATTTCTCCCATCTTTGAACTTTGCATATCCTTTCAAGAACATTTTTCTTTCACATTGTCAACATGGTCTTTGTTTCTTACGTACGTTAATGTAGAATATGTGGAATATGTTGGCAAGAGAATTACATTACACTCAATGCATTATGCATAAAATTTTTTTGGTAGAAGATAAGCTGAGATCACTGTGGAAGGGAGTTAAACTCCACATAAAGCACTACGCTAAATGACAAACTGCTTCAGAAGTCAGGAGACATTCTACAGTGTTATCACGCAACTTCTTGCTAATAATCTCAGTAAGGGTTTGGTCGAAGCAATCAAGTATATGACATCACCTGGTATCGTTATTCCGGTTCTGCTATTACTTCTTCTTATTATCTATTTCCTTTTTGCATTAGTTCGAGGACTACGTGAGGCGAACAGCGATCTCTCCAATCAGCTAATGCACGTGAGTTTGCCGCTTCCGATTTTCTTCCTCAAGAATGTAATAACTTTTTCTGTTGGGATATATCTATTTGGAGTCTATAATTCTATAATATAGCCGGAAAAATTATCCAGCGCAAGTTGCCACTTCGTCTCTGTTAGACTGTGGACTTCCAAACAATATCCGTTTCTGTACCGAAAATAGATGCTAGTCATTTGCTGGGAAAAATGGGCTTCCGTAGAGTCACTTTTTTATGGATAAGTAAATGATCTATTGCACGTTTTTCTCTGACTGGATCTATTTGGGTTTTTTTAATTTGCTGCAGGTCTGGGAAATACGTCATTTCTCTCTGAAGTTAGGTCATTGGAGTTCCTTCCATGTAAATTACGGAGGCATGTTTCTCCATCTGTAACTTTTATATCAAGCGTGCTGAAAAATGCTACTTCGATCGCACATAAATTAGTCAAATCGGCGTTTGCCAATCCCTGATTGTTCGCAGTCGTCTGCTTCGAAAAACTATGAGGTTAGGTCTTTCCAGTAGAAGCAAATTTGAACTTACGATTTGACGTTTCCTCTGCGAATAAACAGCCTTTGTAAAAACGACATCATGAATAGTACGGTGAACCTGAATTGCGGTGTGCAGTACGCGAGATGCTGATTTTATAAGAGGTTTTCTGACCATGCAAAGATATTCTCATGTATGCCTTCTTCTCAATGAATGAATTGCCTGACAGTAATTTTGATCTTTATGATTTGACATCGGTATATACTGACATATACACTATATACTTACTGAATAGGCATGTGATATTGGATTTAAAGAAACGCTTAGTACCTTCGATACGCTATTTACAGGAAAGAACGGAGGAGAAGAAAAAAATCTTTGAGTTAGCGGGAGGCGGAAAGAAGAAAACCATTAATCATTCGGCTGGAACACATGCAAAGTCGACTCGCAAGGAGAATGGCACAAAAAGCAACTCGGGAAGCAATCATTCGGTTTGTCCTTTCGCTGACTGTTACAAAATTTGGCTAGTGAAATGAAACAATCTACCGTTCTTTTGTTTTCAGTATTGGCAGTGGTCGTCGTCTTTGTAATCTCTTCCTCTTTTGGAGGATTAGGGAGGAGAAAGGGATTCATCCACCAACTATTCGTTGAATAGCTTCCCAAAATACTTTATAACGACTCGAGGACATTCGTTTCTGCTCATTTTATATACACGAATTGCACAGCCAGTATATTCTGAAAATTTCATCGCACGTTCATATCTGGAAGTGTTCATAATAAAACAATGAGTCTATATGAGTTCACATCATTTATGTTGTGAGGTGAGGTCGCTCGTTGTGAGCTCAGTCCTCAAGTCATTCAGCTTTGCACCTGATAAGCTGAGGCATAGAGACAAGAGAAGTCCTATCATTGTCCGGCTCAACGGACGGACGTTTGCCCAAATCTCTTACCATTTTTTTTTTCATTCTTCCTTTTCTTTGAGACGCCTGTTATGTGGTCAATTATACTATTAATGAAAAATTTCCTTTTTTTCTTGTGGCCGTTTAATCAATGCGAGTGAATAGTCCTAAGTGAATACTGCACTCGAACGCATCAAAAGAGCAATATTTCCGTATCCTTTGCTATTCCTGTGTTGGAGCTTCCCGATACAGAAAAAGACTTGTCTTCCACTATTGTCTACTTGCATTGTCGAAAAATGAAAGCATCACGTCAAGTAACGGTGTCATATGAGCTGTGGAAGTAACTATACAGCAGTCGGCTGATGCATTTTCTCATCAGCTGTCTATGCGCAAATCCTCTGAAATTTTTATACTCTCATTTAGATCGCAACATCGTTCAACTGTCGAATAAACAAAGATGAGACTTGTAGAGGCTTATGAGTGTTGAAAATCAGCTCCTATAATAAACAGTTTTACAGGATGAGGATAGATCACCGTCACAACGAAGCAAAGATATACACTCGTTCATACCGTCGCTTACGTTAGTTTCTCTTTTTCGACGCGTCGTTCTACAAGGGCATTGACTCAAATACGCGATAATGAATTTCATCCTTGGTGCACAAGAAATTTAGTGTTTTTTGATTATTTACAACTCACTGCATATATCAGGCAAGGAGGATATGGCGTCCGTTATTTTATGTTCTGACGATAATCTCATTTATCTACAAAAAGGCTATGAAGGTGTTGTTGATTGAGTACGCATCGTAGGCAGTAGCTGTGAATGGCTGTGTAGTACTAGGCCATCATTTACTCTAAATTTAGCAGAAAATCAGGGATATATTTGCTGCAAAATTGCTTAGGAAGCTGCAGGCATTTCTGTTGTGAGTAGGACTTTCTAAGGACCACACCTTGTGTGTCTATCAGCCGAGGTGATACCGAAATGTGATTCTATCAAGCTTGAATAACCAGAAAATGCCAGAGATTGCCTTAATAAAACTTTCTAGAAAAGAATCAGCGTTTCACTTATCATCGCTTTTCTTTCCCAGGATGGGCGTTTGAACACCAACCCGGAAATGCCGGTTTCCGATCCAGGAGAGCTTATACTAAAAGAAGCATTTTTCGACAGGCGAATTTAACGGTTTTATGAGCAGTGACAGATGTGGCTGTTTGAGGGTACCCATTACATGATTTTGCGAATACAAGAACGCATATGCACATATACAAACACATACGAAAACACGCGAACACATGGATATATACAAACAAGCGAAGGCACACACACCCTGGGCACAGTGAATAGTGATCAAGGCGCACATATGCCTGCGGGGTTCTAGGAAACCTTTCAAGTGTAAGACTTGTTGCCTGCGGTGAAGAAAGTAATTGAATCAACATTTCAGCAGCGTCAGTGAAGAGGCGCATATCGACCTGGTAGAAGGTGAACCGCAGCGAGAACGTCAAAGAACGCCTCCTCCAAAGCTTACTTGGAAGCAGAGGCTCATGTTGTGCATTGGGCTAACTGATCTTAAAACGTTGGTTACTAAATCTGATCGCGTTTTTTTTTTCAAACGACTAGGCGAAGGTGGATCGAATTCGTGAACATGTGCCTAAAAAGCAATCATCTTGTTTTAGGAGAAAGTTAAGATTTGAGCTTCCGTGCAACAAGAAGAAAAGAGTGGATTCAAGGGTCTTTGCGGATATGACAAAGTCGTTCGAGTCTAGGCCACCTTCAAAAATTGCCTCTTACCAAGGAGATGCTTGGTTTGAGAGTTATATTTCGTGTTACACATAGCCACGATCACATTGCCTTATAGAAATAAGCATTTTCGTTTATTCTGTCGTTGATACGGTTTATGTTGTGTAGCAAGGCTATCGCTGCTACTGTTGCTACTACCCACAGTACTGGTACCAATATTGTTACTAGTATTGCTGCTGTCATCCCTTCCATTGCTTTTATTAAAATTTCAGCTATTGCCATTCCACGACTAGTAAAACAACAAGTCTAAGACTGCTGCTACCTATCGTTGTTGAATCCGTCGAATGGTGAATTCGGCCTCATTTCTGAAGATTTTTTGGAAATTCATCGCTTCCTGAACATTTCAAGTTTTGCGCTGCGCAGTTATAGTTCTCTTCATTATGTTCTTTTTTTGTTCTAATGTTTTCAAAAGATCGCTTGCAAAATTCGCTAATGGTATTTGTCTGGTAATGAGTTCTTGCAACATAAGAATCAGAAATATTAAAGGGGCTTCTATTTCGATTCAGCCGATTCTAAAAGCCTCGCCACATAAACTCGGTCTAAAAACGAGTACAGCTAAAATGGAGCTTTCATTAAGTGAGCTGCTGTGGCTACCCTGCAGAAGACTGATGCATTTGATTGTTCTGACATATCTGATCTATGAGCATATGTTTTGTCACTATGAGAGGTGATTCCATATGCGTCGGAATGCTGATGCAGCGATTTCGGTTTTTGGCTGGATTGAGAGAAATACATTTCCTATCAGCGTCCTTTCGAGGCTGCTATATATGCTGCGCTAATGTGCATGATTTCACATTTTACATGGTACTTGAGGAATATGCTAGCTGTACTTCTTTCACGAGTGTACAGCGAACGGATTCTATTCACTCAGCTGTGGATCGTTCCCTTCAGGTTTTCTCATCGATTGTCCCGATTTTGAGCTTTACGTTGATATATCACTCTTGTCTCATTGCATTGTCTTCTCTACACAAATGCAGCTAAGCAACTTCATTTCCATATGCGGTGTTTCAACAGTCCCACGTAGTGAAGTATGAAAATGACTTCCTTGAAAAACTAATCTCTAGGCGGTCAGTCCAGAAACATGTTTCGTATATGGCTTATGTAATCAGACCTTTCTTAATGGGAAATAATTGTATTTTCGTTTCTTTTCCACCGCTTTTTTTTTACCACTTCTATGGTGAAGCTGTTTACACGTTGACAAGATGACACTATATTTTCCTCGATCCTCTGCCGTTTTTCCTTTGCAGTCAGGAATACTGAGTATATTTCCCAATGCACTTGATCATTGCATCGCGATTTCCATTGCGGTAAATGCCGTTCAGGATTTATCCGATCGACAAATAGTGCAGCTCTTGGATATTATAATTTGATTGCTTTCAGCATTAAGGCCCATCAGCCGTTGGTGGGACACGATAATGACGCGGAAGAAGAAGATGAATCGCCTATATCGGCCAAGAAATCGACCGAACAAGCCACATCGGATGACCAGCGCTCCTATACCTCAATGAGTGGATCGTATACATCACGTTGTGTGAGTGATGAACGCAGCTGCAGGTAACACTGTGCTTATATTTCAGCCAGTCGCCCATACCGTTTATGCGGGTGAAATCGGAACGTTTTGTATAATATTCATCAGTATACTCCACAGGACATTCACTCGTCCCCAACAAGTACCGCATTTGCTGCAGTGTCTCGTAGATACGTCGACAAGAGTTCACTGCGGATATGGAGGGAAGATTTAATTTCTTAAGCTTTGATGAGCTCTCACTGAAGCTATGTTCATTTTTTTCCTGTTTGCCCACAGTTGACTGGAATCGTGGAGAATTTTAGAGATGCCAGCAAGATTACGATCGAAATGATGCAGCGACTTACCATTAAAGTGGCATAGTATTTGAGCTTCTCCTTGTGTGTCATAACCAGGCTGACTCACTTATACAGTTTCCTTGCCAAACACAGTTTCACTCAGCACAAGAGATCAGAAATCTTTCAGACGTGTATTCCGTTGCATTTTATTAAAGCAGGTGTAGTTGGAAGTTTAACCGCTTTACGTTTAGTCCTTCCTATTACGACTGCGCTTCAACAGCGAATAATGAACCAGGCGCTGGCCCAGAAGGAAGGAACCATCATGGCAGCTCAAAAAAAAGAAGTTCCGATAATATGAGTGCATCGTTTCGACGTGATGCTAGCAGGTGGTACCTTAGTTTCAAGTATGTGATTTTAGTAGTAGATTGATGTCAGGAAGCATTCGAAGCAGCAAAGGAAGGCGAATCGGCAACTGTTCCTATTGGTTGCATCCAGGAGAAGAGTGCTTGAAAGAATGCAAATCCTGTGTGCTACCGCATTGCATTGCATTTGCGAGAAACTGCATTCCTTCCACTGAATATGCAACTCGGCAGCGAAATTGTTCTTTATCTGCTGCGAATTTTTCTGACATCGCTAGGTACGACGAAATAATAAAGCTGTATTCAAAAGGAAAGAAATTCCACTAAGTAGGTTATCGCGAGGTATAGGGTGCATCCACTTCCAATGCCACAATATCTTAAATTCACGAATAAAGATTACAGCGCAGATAGATAGATGTGAAATTTCACCCATATATACATACATCTGTGGACCTGATGCCATTATTGTATAGTATTTCGGAAAAGAAAATATGAAAAGGGCATAAAAAGTGAACTGTTTGAAGCAATTCTTTCACACATTATGAATTTTGAGATCTCTTGCGTTCATAACATTGGAAACCCGAGTTTTTTCGATGTTTCAGTAGATCCTGCTCAGACGAAAGATCGAGAACTCGTGACAGCGACATCTCTCCCACGTCGTATATGACAGGACGTGATCACTCCTCGTCGAGTCCCACACATTCAGCGCGTAAAGTGTATTCGAAGTATGCTTTTGCTTTATTATTATGGGAACTGCAAAGAAAAGAATAAAAGTGCTGTTCCCAGTGCATCTAAAATCCCTTCGGAGTACTTCTAAACCGGTGCTCTTATTCTTCTACCGCGGACTCAAGTAATCCCTTCTGTCAGCAATGCCTTTGAAAGAGAGCATATTCAAAAGAACATGGGATATCTACAATTTCATGCTCACTGGGGACGAAGTAAAACAGGGATGACACAGCTGAGGATTTCTTAACACTATCTCAATTGATGTTCAAGCCCTCTTCCTGTAGTAGAGGGACATTGAAAGCCACCACTGCGCAGCGACGAAACAATTACCTCTGTGATGTGCACTTCCATTTCTTCCCAATTCCTGCGCATCATTCCGTGTAATCAATATTGCCTTTCCTACTTTTGTTTTCCAGCAGAAAGAATGAAGAAATGAATATGGAATAGTATGGTTAGGCAAGTTCTTGGAGCATTTTTGATTCAGATATATTTTGTTGATTCCCTCGGTTGGGTATGAGCTAAAGACCTAAGCCAAGATATCCATTTCTGATGTAACAGTGACCATTTTCTTTAATAGCATTATTCCCCGAACAGTGTCGTTGATTGTATTCGAACCATGAATTGATCGCCTTATATGCCATTGATGTTCCTGAAGCCTATATAAGGCTGGCCTCATCCCATCGGAGTCAGTTTTCTCCATCGACGATCCTTCGACCTGCTGCCGTCTTGGAACGCCTCGCTTTCCCCAGTTTGCTCTTTGTGAGCTGCGTTGCCTCTCGATAAGTGACGTCGACTGTCATCGCGTCTCCTCGGTTCTCACTTGGTCTTCCCTCAACTTTATCAATGCTAGAGATACAACGTGCTCCAATATCTGCCTCGACACAAAAATGGACTCCGATGCTAAGCCAGCATTTATTAAATGGATTTGTTGATAGCAGCTGTGGAAAAGGAGCATTTAAAAGGCGCATTCGTCTTCCAGGATTTTCGAAATTGCGGCGTCGTCATTTTATATTTCAGTACGATAGAAAACTCATTTCGAGTTGACTGACGGAAGAGGCCTGCCGCAAGAGTGGTGTTTTGACGACGAGATTCCCTTTAGGAGCTCAGATGCTGTTTCTCCGAGGAGGCAAGAAGGTTTTTTATTGGGAAGATATTAAAGGTACATGAATTCGATGGTATGTGATGAGTATGATATAGGACGTTGTTTCAAGTCAATCCAAACTAATGATCCACGTAGACAAAAAAGAAATTACAAATGAGTTTTGACCAAATTTTTCGGAGCATGACGATGTTGATATGACATCGAGGATGTAGACACTGTTCGGTATAGATGCTCTTGCGGAGCTTTTCCGTTAATAGGAAATATCCTGTGTGTTCGTGGTTCAGTAAACTTTTGCTGCATGAAACGTCTCCGATTTTAGCACACTCCAAGTCCCCGACGATCATCGAAAGAAACATTCTGCATCACCGCGACCTGACGACGGAAAATCACTGAGGCATTCCCATTCACATTCACATACATCCTCGTCATCACAGCGCTCTGTTGTAACCCCACCGCAATCACTCCTTGAACCACTCGTACCCGACAGTGAAAGGTATGTCATTTTGAATGAATTTTAACTGCTAAGAATGTGATGAAAGATTATTTGAACTGTAGTGATCCTCTCTTTCCATGTTGCCGACAGCAGATCTTGATGTTTCCTACGCAATACACCATCAGATTTGAGCGTACAATGCAAAAATATGTGCGTTCCAAGAAGGTGCTGCTAAATAATCCTGAAGTTATAAAAATAGCCGAGTGTGGTGACAAATGCTTCGCGAGGAGATCTAAACGGAGATTTTCAACAGATCTCTTGAAACCTGAGTGTTTGTACGCCGTCCACTAACTGTTTTAGAAGGTACCGTGCCACTGCGCCATCGCCTGAATTATCTATGTGTTCCAGGTTTGTGCGTAAACGTGAGCGAATGTTTCGTTGTTCCATTTGTGCAGTGGACAGAGGCGCATATGTCAATTTCGTGCGCTATTCGCAAAATATCTGGTGCCTGGGCAAAATTCCTTTTAGATGATCTCTTGTGCTCAGCGCTTTGCTACTTTCCAAATTTTTAACACCTAGTGCAACTTTCCTTCGACACTGAGATCTCCAGATGAGCTTTCTGCGAACTTTGTCACTCATTTTTGCGCATTCTAATAATTTCATCACTGTTTATGCCTCCTTGGAATATAAAAATAAGGGATTATTCGGTCTGTGCCACTCGAGCAATTCCTTTTTCTTTCTTTAAATTCTTACTTTCTCAATTGTGCGACGAGCTCAAGCAGTACTGTTGAAGGGAAGGGTAGGTAGGGAAGACGTTCCTTTGCATTGGGGAGAGTAATTTCGAAACCTCTTCTGCTTTGCATACGCACTGAAGTTCGCTCTACAGTTTTTCTCTTGCTACAATGATGTCGGGGAAGTCTATAACGACCTGAACTCCTTTTCGGATCACCAATTTCGTCGAGCATCTATATAAAACACAACTTTTGTTAGCCGACGCACTGCTCCACTTGAGCCCACAAGCAGCGGAAGCCAAGAACCACCGACGAACAACGATGAACGAATGAATTGGATGAACGAATGGGCACACTGGCAGCACGTATATACCCTACTCAGAGCGTCAAAGCGGCGTTTATAAAAGTATTTGATGCATCATCACAGTTAAGCTGCTCTTTGACATAATAGAACTGCTCTACGACGGAAATCGTTACAAAGTCATCGTGTTCTGTCTATCATTCTTCACGGTTCAAAGGGTGACTGTGATATCATTTGCAGTGAGAATTTCGATTTGGATTGCACACTATCCATTGCTTTTTGAGGACAACCGTACCAAAGTTCGATGAAGATCTATAGGAAGCATGCTTGAAATGCCTATACCGACGTTCAGTGTTTGCATGGTTCACGAAGCGTTTTCCGTTGGCGATCAGAGAAATAACAACAGTCTGCATCAGTGGATTAGAGAGAGATTTCCGATTCTCTATGATCCGCTTCTTTGTTTTCGATGTTCTTACCACTGGGGGCTTCTATTATTTGTGCGCTCATTTCCTTATATATTTTTACTAAATCTGGTCGCCCCCCAGATGTTGTTCTTGTCTTCTTTTTTCCTTTCAAGTATTGATTGACGCTCAACGGTCTGGACTTCGGCAAAGCCAGGCTATTCATCACATTGCTCATCGTTTCCTTCGAAGCCGTTTATCATGGCAGTGGCAACTTTTTTATTGTGGACACCAAGCCCGATGCTGCCGTTAATTGGTTTCCTTATAAAAAAGGTTCAGAGGAACTTCTTACCATCCAGTCTCCTGACTTCGATCTGGACTTGTTCTCTAACGTACTACGTACCTTGGGACAAGCGGAATTCTTCTGTCGCTGCAGAATTTAGCGGCCAGCAAAATCTGAAGGTTCACTGTGCCTGCGACGCACCGGCCATGGCTTCCCTTGTAGCAGACCCTGCGTTGATCCTACAGTCATCTGCTGACCTCAGTACCGTAGTTGGACATATGTAACGGCGTTTTTTTATAAGCCCGATGTTATTCCGTGGTTGTAACTATGAATTTTATACCTCTATTTGTGGAGAAAAGCGAAAGTTAGTGTGTTGCGGTCGCTTGATGCCTAAACTTCCCGTTCCGAATGGTGTTTTTCGTGTTCATAGTTCCATATTCTTGCCGGTCCTACAAGATGGCTGCAACGAGGATTGTGGATGATTGGTTAAGAGGGTAATCTCATTTTGAAACGTGGATGACGGAACTTCTTTGAGGTAAATAAATCTAAGCATTTCACTCGAGATGCTCGCTGGAGTTCCCGTTTGAGCAACGTCCAAACAGTGAGGGTGTTCCATCCGTGCTGCATTCTCTGAGGTTTTTCTGATAAGTCCGTAGAAAGCATTCGATGTTAATGCTACACGAAGTAGGTAATGAAAATGCATTGATGTGTGGTGAAGCACGTATAACTCTTTGATAAAACCATAGGAATTTTTGACAGTAGAGATAATAAACAGCTGATCAGAGAGAAATTGTAATGACTGTGAAACAGTTTCGCTAAGAAGGCTCGAAGAAACACATATGGGCCATTCAGGATGGCTTGTTTTAATCAGGTCGGTTTTTGCATGCTTTATTAGAAATCAAGATTGGAATAGCGGTTTCTATCCCATGCTTCTCTTTTCTCACTAGACTTAAAGCTTTGATGGTATCATGTTTGAGGTCGCTAAGGCAGCTCAGATACGGCGATACAGATGCATACGTTGATCATGCTGAACCATCATCGGAAGAGATTTCATTTCGAGATGCATCGCAGCACCGAAATCGAGAACCATCGGTCACTCATAGTCAACACTCGGATGAAAGCAGCGGAACATGCAAGGAATCAGTCATTCTACCTGCAGTTAGCGAGAGGCATGAATATCTTGGGTTATCCGATCCTAGAATTGACTATTCTGACCCATATTCTAGGTGAGTGCATTGGTTTCTTATCACAGTATTCCTACAATGAAAGTTATAATTTTCTACGCTTGCCAACCTCTCCAGCTCATTCCATAATTTTGTGCTAAACTTCATTATGCTGATATCGTCTCTAATCGTTCCCATATGCATTCATTCACAACGTGAATAATTTAGGTTTTTTCATGCATGCCTTACTGTCGAATCTTACCTGAATTCATTTTTCGAAACAAATCGCTTACATCAAAGTGCTCCTACACAGCAGTTCGCGGATGCAGATTCCCCTTCCGAGCAGTTTTATTTGAGGAAACATTCAGGATCATTGATAGCGCAAGTATTGCGCATATCAGAGAGGATGGTGCAGTATGCCTTTTTTCACCGTAATTGAATGCCATCTTGGAAAGTAATCAGATCGCAGTGAAGAGTGGATTACGCATTTTTAATTTCACGGTTCCGAAGCTATAAAAAACAGTGTTCATTCTGCGAATAAACGGTAATTTCCAAAGGGGAGAAATACTTGAAAGAAACGTTAGGTTAATTCTTTCATTCACTTCTGTTCAATTCGCTCAGTGGTCAGCTCCATATATCAGCATATCATCAGTGTTTCGTGGCGACGTTTCTCAGAAGTTTTTTCTTTCTTGTGGAAGCATCATTACTATGCGGTCATTTTTTCCGCACTCGTCTTCAAAATAATATATATAGGTTAAAAAATGTAATGAGATTAGTAGTTACTGATACCGGTAAAGTATCAGCAATGTGATACAGTTTTGTACAGCTGTGCTGATCTCCTCCAGCAACCTTCCATTTTTGTATTTTCTCTTTCCGAGTTTTTTTGCCAGTAGAAAAATATTCTCGCAATGTTTTCTTTTTCTTAATATGCCTTCTCCCATATTTGATGATTATTTCTAATGAAAGGAGGCAATATAAATTCTGAGATGAATAGTCGGCATATTGAAAGCTGAAACATCAATGCAGTGGTAAAAGTTATTCTGAAAGAAATTTTTCTGGATTTTTCCGATAACCGAAACTATTCTCTGCAGGCGTTTTGAATTTTATCCCTTAATAAAAGATAATTTCCAGTAGTTGTACGATATTCGCTTGAGTTGCAGCTATGCGAATGCAATGATGTCACCAATACTCGAAATGCAAACAATGAGCCCCACATTAAGTGAATCAGATGTGGACGATGATTTCGAAAGATCAACGGAAACAACGCATCTTATTCATAATCACTCGTGAGCGAATTTCATTGTAATGCCGCAATCGCATTTTTTGACCGATTAAATATGCTCGTTGCCTATGATTTCGGCTTTAATTGCAAAACTGGTAGCACTAAATTCGAGAGGAATGACAGGATATTGCTCACTAAATATATGCACTCCAAGGGGATCGCTTCGAAGCGTTAATCATTAAACCTCCGATGGTGCTTTTTTTGCTCTGTGTGTTTAGATTTGCGTAGTGAATAAATCGTACAAGTCAAAGGGGTTTTTCTCACTTTCTCAATATGGTTCCAGAATAAGTTTTTCACTCGTTTCCTGCATAATTATTGACCGCAAGGTCAGAAATAAAAATATTTTGCCCTTGTTTTCGATTGTTCCCACAGCTGAACTGTGTGGTGCTATGAGATGCAAAGACACCTATCATGGCAGCCTGCGCTTTTTCTTGTATGTAACTACTCGTCTCATAAAAGTACTAAAGTTCAGGATAGGACTGCCAGCTCTTTGAGAAGCTTTCTACTCTAACTTGCTTCGCAGATTTGACAGCATTCAGTTAAATGCAGCGATTAAAATCGTCCGTGTATTTTAGAAGGGAACGAATGATGTGCGCGTAAGAATTGCTATACTTCGAGCCGAATTCGTAGTGTATATACATTCTATAGAAAACATCATGATATACATTCAACCAAGAAGATTGGAAGCTGTCGTAAAGATGTGTACAAAGGAATAAGCCTCTCGTCTAAAATTTTCGCGTTGTCGCTTAATTTTAAATGAGGTGTATATTTTGTACATGAATCTATGCGTAGTGAATAACCGTTGAACAAACTGATGTGACAATATGTATTTCAATGAAAAACGAAACCACATCCACTGTTGTTGACAGTTCAAAAGGTGAAAAATCAGAATTCTGATGTACATTGGATAGCAGCTATGATTAGCGCAATAGGTACTTATAAAACGTCGCATATTTCGAAGTAGCGGTTCTGGTTGTACGAGATCTCGATAAGTGAGGAGCAGGTTTTATACGCTCACGTAACATGTATTCGTTTGTTTCGACAGATGAGGCTATGGTTTGAAAATATTGTTCTCGAAGTACACGTATTTTGAGGTTGGCACTGGTATGTGTCCCCTTTCCGATTCTTTTACGGCACAAAACATTTTTGCCCTTCTTGCCTTAGGGCGTATGCGCACAACATCGCTCCTCGTAAGATCGATTCGTTATTTTGCTTGATCTATTGCAGCTAGCGTTTGAAGTGGAACCACTGAATGGCGCAAGTAGCGTTTTGGAACTGCATTCTTCGCAAGTGAAAGAAATGGTTACGATTGTTTGGTGCAAGATTGTTTGAAGTTTTATCACTTGCTTAGTCAGTTGAAGCAGTTTCAGCTCAAGAGCAAAGGACAGAGAGCGGAGGCATTCAAAAGCTCATATGCGTTCACAGACGCCTTCCACTTCTCAAAATGTTCACGAAGCGGTGGGTATCGTCCTATAAAACCTTTTCGAGTTTGACGTGCTATTAGATTGCCTCAACAAACACCACTTTCCTGATTTCAGAAACTCACTACCCCTATGATCAGTGTATTTAGGCCAGAGAAAGAGGGCATGGCAGTCCCATAACAGTGTTGCCAATTCTTTCACAGTAGTTTTCAAAGATCCACACTTGCAGAGAATATAAGGAAATTTCCAGCGCTTCTCAACTTCTGTGTGTTCCAGTAATAGAATATTGATACCGAGTAAAGTAATCGTGGCATCAATGCAGCCCATTGGAAGTGATGATTGTGATTTTGCTAATTTATGTCACTAAGTAAGCATTCTTAACTTCTTACCAGCCGATAGTGTGATGTTGCAATGAACGTAAAGATTGTGGTGCCATTTCTTCATATATTTCGTGCGCTGAGGGATGCGAACTAGTAATTGCCCTCGACCTTCATCGAGAATGGGACACTGTTGTGCATTCATATCGGATTTGCATAAAACATATATATAGTTTTCGAAGAAGTAGAAATTCGTAGTTTTGCAGTTAACTGACCACTGTTTTCATCCACCCATGTAAAAAGCCTTCCACACCTGATCACATCGTTTATGCTAACAAGAGGTATGCTATATCCGTCGTTGTTCTTGACGTTTTCGATATCTGCAAATTGGGTTACTCGGAGTGAGAGGAGGTCACGGAAACTGGAAGGGACAGTAGTGCTAAGAGGCGCTGGAATGCACCGATCGCTGAGTCAGACCATCGCTTCTTTCATGCCGATCGGTTTATTATCACCCATTACGGCACACACTCTCCTTATGTCATTTTAAATTGAATTTATTTCCTCATATAACATTTGCTTCCTTTTAACGAAAACTTCTTGGCCCATGATCAATCCGGTGCTTACTTTTAACCCGACATAATAGCAGGTATATTGCGAATTACGCTGCGACTGGTGATAGCAGCAAAGTTTTTTTGGAGGACTTGCCTTAGTTTAGAGTAAGGACTTGCTTGGTCGTTCACGACGGCATTTGAATGTCTTTATTAAATCGTCTTAAACTTGTCTCCGTATAGGTGGATTTTTGTCCAGTCTGACCTACTTTGTTTATCATGACCAGTTTCGTGCATGCGCTATCGCTTCCACTTCATTACAGCAAAGCAGTTTGAAACTTTGCAATCCGATAATCTGGGACTCCCGTTTTTGGTTGATTTGGCTTTTCTTTCAGATGGTGAGACCCCCACGCTTCCGGATATCCTCATCACCGAAACGTCGTGATGTCCAGGTATGGGGTGAACGCTGCGTGTGCATTTGAATTTCTGCACGTGCTGACCCAATGACCTCGCAAATCTTGCAAATCATGAAACAAATAAGCCTGAATGTGTTGCACAATTGAGCTTGAATCCATGACTAATTAATGGCGAATATATTAACTGCCTGTTGCGATATTGTAATATCAACATAGAAAAATAAACCCAATCTGAAAACGCTCAAAGCACGAGCGAAAGTAAACTGGGGTAACTTTTTGCCATATGTTGTCAAAAGTTATGTTTAGAAATGGTTTCGGCTGTTCATTCATCCTTCGCGTTCTTAATTCAAACGTGGCATTAAGAGACTTGAACCCAAGTCATCTAGGATGTACTGGCATGACGGTCTCCTCTACACTCGTAAGCCCAACATGTTACTGCTTCCTGCATCAAATCTTTTAATGCGCTCTTCATTATGGCTTAATGATATCAGCGTCCACCACTGATCATGATTTCAGGCGTCTACTGATAGTGATAATTCAACTAGAGAGTTCTTGATGCGGGTGAAACCATGCGAAGTCTTTGAGAGGTCGCGGGGTGCTGCGCAATCCAGTACGATGAATGACTGTTCGCGTGGGTCCAATCTCGGTGTCGAGCCCTCTAGTGAGAACAATACGTCGCATACGCCTGGTGGTGAACGAGCGACTCATGATTTCACTACCTCCGTGGCGCGGTCAAACGCCGCTCAGCGGAGTCGACATAAAAACACATATGTTTGAGCAGTATGGCCAAGATGGCAGCAAATGCTAACCTCGAGCTAACTAACAATGGCCCGTTGAATCAAAACATCAAGTAAGCAAAGTAGCTAGTAGTAAAAATAGGCTGCATGATGTCATGAAAGCTCCGAAACAGTTGATAGTTGAAACAGTTTTCATTGCTTCCAATGGTATTTTACACAGTGATTTAGAACCTATAGTTCTGCCCTCGAATGAGCTGATGATGTTCGGCTGGATTTTTTCCAATGCTTCGGCAGTAGTTTTTCACAACTGTCATGTAGTATAGTTTTGCGGAAGTTTGCTATAGAGATGTATGATGGTGAAAGTTGCTCAACTCGAAATATTTGATGTTTCAATTACATGTGTAATTCATTCGCTAAAATGTGCGAGTGCAATGATTAGATCCCTTTTTGGAAGAGAATCCTATAAAAAGGGGGAGGCGAATTAACTCAGGTCTTTCCCAATGGGTGCATGCAATGGACTTCTTTAGGGAAATTCCAAATTAATCCGCGATCGGTTGTCGAATGATCAAAAACGGATATATGTCAAGTAGCACTTGAAAAGGTGTGACTAGAACTGTTTGGCATATGTTGTACCTTTTTCCTATACTTACTAAGTTCATGTTCTATTTGATTTTGCTTGTCGGAAGCCGAGAGTATGAAATGACGACAAACCCGACGTTGTGAGCTTATTGCTCTGCTTAGCTAGCTGTTAAAGTGACAGGAAGGGGAGCGCTTTTGTGGTCATTCTCGCTGTTTCTTTTACGGGCTTTGCTACAATTTTGGTCAAGTCTGTAACATTTGTTCATTCTCATCACTGTTTGCACTATTGTATTTGAACTGCCAGTTTTGAATATAAACTTCAAAATCGATGAAAATTCTCTATACATTCTTCAGGTGATAGAACAAATTCCACCACAACATAGAAGGACATTGGAGTACTGAAAAGAATCCCAACTGCACATGTATACACACAACTTTAATTGAGAACAACTCTGCGATTTCATGTCTGCCTCATAAAAAATGCTTTGGGCCTTTTTTTCATCACGGCTGAGGAGCGTTTAAAGGGGCAGTATTTATACTCAGCAGCTTACTGTTGTTCACATCTCCCATGAAATTAATAGATTTTTTGCACCCACTTCTACTTAGCCGCTTTTTCATTAATCCAGAGCAAATGGATTCATCACTTCAAGTTGCCCAAGTCGTTCGTCAGTCGCTCTTTCACACATCAATGGTAGCACACTTAGGCACCTATCCAGCAAGCATTCCCAATCCAGCGTTTGCAGAAATAGCAGCACCACAGATCTCTGAAACTGCGGTCCAAGTTAATGTGGTGAGCGAAAAATTTATAAATTTAATAGTGGTGTTCTTCACAATCGTTGACCTCTGTGGTGTGGCTGCTCTGAGTGCGCGTAAGTGCTCCAAAATGGAAGCTCTAGGAAATCTCCCCAGGCACAAAGGAGAGTCGACGTGGATGCATAGGGGACAGATTAGATTCCTCTATGGAAGCCTTGTCGAATTCTCATCGTTTGTGCTCATTCCTATCTCCTATCGAATTTATTTGCATCCAGAAATTTCCGGGCACTGGAACATCCCCTCCTCACGTGTCACATTTCTCCTGAAAAATACGTCCGTTTTTTTTCTACGCTCGAAATGCATTTAGCTCCTATTGAAAGCTTCAGCATAAATTCAAAAATTTAGGCAGGACATAAGCAGTGGAAGAAAGCTGCCTTGAAAATGCATCATATATCAAACAAAAATATCTGAACACTTATGTCACAGTTGCTATGGGATATCCTGGTTTCATTTACCCCGTTCTTCTGAAACATCGTACACGGTTAGGAATTGCATCTCCAAGAGAAATGCGCGTCGTCGAAATTGTTCCCATGGTGAGGAGGCAGAAAAGTGGCGTTTGAGATATTGGGCAGTGTTTTCTGCTGAGTGTTTTATCGCATGGCCTTCAGTAAGTGATTTTCTAAAGCGATTTTAGGTAAGATTGTTTTCGCTCGGAATCTCTGAAATGTATCGGATGAGAACAGTGTACTACCTTTGTTGCCAATCAGTACGTCTTCAGATAACTGGACCTGATAGTAGCCTCTTATGACTTTTGAGCTTTCACTGTGCACAGACATCCTCATCTGAATCAGTAAGCTTTGCAATAAACGGTGTTGGTGCATGTTTTCCTTCGACTCTGAGAAGCAATTCCAGAGCGTGCGAATTGTCTGCATCCGGCAACGTAACATCCAACTTTTAGTTTGGTCCAGCAACCCGCTGCTCGAGTTGTGTAAAATCTCATCCGTTGGAGTGTATGAGTCGCTTCTTTCCTAACTTTATTCCATGGATCTCGAGACGAATACCCCCCATTGACACTGCTTTCGGCTAGAAGTGTGTTTTAGTGAGTGCATTTGAAATTTTCGACATCTCTGGATACTCGTTATTCACACATCGGTCTTAACACTAGAACATGTGCAGCGCCTACGTTCGCTTCACTCGCAAAATTTCCATTTGCAGCAACTGCTCGTTTTTCTTCAAACTTCATTATTACTTTAATGCGCTGCTGATCCAAGTGGTGCTCGCTGTCGCCGCACATCCAACTATATTAGTCTACATCATTGAAAACATTGTGGAGGTGGTTGCCGTTGAGAGGCCGTTTTTAGCACCGGGTGCATATGACCCCTACAATCGCGTGTCCTATTTGCAAATAAACAAAGCGAAACGAGGAGATGTAGAAAGGCCGGAAAATGAAAGGATATATAATCGCCCGCCGCCCACTGTGAAGAAAATCTTTCTCAAACCGAACGGAGATGCCAGATTCAGGTAATTTATAGGGTCATGTTCTTTTGAACTCTTATATCTGCATGTTATTTCTCAAACATCGTTGACTGAAATAATGAGTAAGCTCTAACCCGTATGTGTTTTCGAGAACGGCAAAACAGCTCATTATAAGAAAGCTACTAAACCAGCTTTGAAAATAGCAAAATCGTCCCGCAGCTTGCAGCTCGCAAGCAATCGGGGTCCGTTGACTTCCAGATCGCGTTCAGCGTTTAACGATGCAGAAGGTTCTCTCAAGCCAATAACTGTATGTGACCTGTGCAAAAATACCTCGAAACTTCCAGCATGTTAGAGAAGGGAAAATATAGACATTTGAAAGTTGTCTCAAAGTAGGAACGAGAGCTCAGCGACTTTCGGCACCACAACTTCAGGCCCAGATTATTCGTGTGGCGTGTTTGGAGAATCCCACGGCTTGAAAGTCTCGTCAAGGAAGCGGGAGATTTCCTGGGCTTCGAAGAGGGCGTTGCTGAACGATTATACGATCTCAAGGGTCATCTGATTGACGATGAAGAGCAAGTCCATGATGGCAGTACGTATATTGTCGCTGGTAGTGAACCACTTGATCTAGGGTGAGTTGGTCAATGTGGTCATAGCTTCCTAATTCTTACATTGATGGAGGCCAATGTATTTTCGCTTCCAAGCGTTGTTTTCGGATGCAGTGAAACTCTGCGGGAAGAGGCGACTGCGTTATCTGCGAAAACAAATTTCGATGCAGCAAGAGAATTCGGTTTGCTGTTGCTTACTCAAGTTATCCTTCAAAGACATATTTATGTGCTAAAATATTTTCATTGTCTGTTCATAGATCTGCAATCAATTTTTCTCTTCAATTTTTACAGCTACAGGCGCATCTTGCTTCGCTCCAGTGCTTATAGGAAAGTTTGCTGATCTCTGCGAAAGCTATAGCTTGAAAGCGTTCACATGAATTCCCATGCTTGGAATTGTGATTCAGATAGGTAATGGTACCATGACTTCGTTAATATTTTCTGATGACACAGTTTGATTTCCATGTGGCGACACGCCAAAGACAGAAACCGGCGCGGCGTTTGCAGCTAGCGTAGTATAAGGTGTGCCTGATTCTTAGAAGGTTAACTGAGGTGCACAGACAATTAAGACGCGCAGTTCACTTGCCATTACTAAGATTGAGATTTATTGACGATCCCATTGGTTTATTTCCTTCCCACCCCTTACCCCCGGCCACTTTTTGCTCACACATTCCGCCATACTGGTCGCTATGAGTCGCAATGACTGGACCGCTCTCAAGATATGTTCTATCTGGATGGAGCGTCAGTCAGTTATCGGTTTGGCTATTGCATTATTTATTTTATATTTCACGTAACTGTCTCCTGTTCCGCTTTTTTATAAGGGACCTTGCTTCATTTCAATTCAGTCAGGTTTTAATGGGACGCGGGCTTCATACCCTCGACATTCACTGTGGGTAGCCCTCACCAAGCAGGTCCTCTGAGTAACATTTTCGAGTTTTGCTCCGAAGGCAACCCTCTTGTGTATTACTTGTCCTGATGTCCTTCAGATCGTCGACGGTATGAGTGTATTAATCGTTACGTTTCTCTTTCGATGGTCCCTTTTCACTACCGTTTTTTCTACTCCACTGGGCAGGATCCGGGATTTCGAATAATCCATTCCATATTAGTGGAATAAAAAGTCTTGTATAACAGGACTTTGCAGCACCTGCGGGGTGTTTTTCGTTGTGATTACGTCTCCAAATGATGAACGCTGAAAGGTTCTTCTAAACAGTGAACTGGACATGATTTGTACTCTTTTTTCATTACACAGGTATGTGTAGCAATCATGAAATTGGGACTGCCGAAAGCAAATACTTTTTGACAGGAGTAGCGATTGGCCGAAGTCAGCCACATCAGCAGGCGGCATAGTTAGGAGCTGCAGCGCCGTTTCCGCAAATTCCAAGCCTGCTGGCACAGAAGCAAGTCAACGTCCTTACACGGCGGAGAGTGCCAATATCAAAGGCACGAAAACGGACGACGGTACTGCGACGTACACATATAAAACCAGCAATAGAGGTGTGAAAGATAGCATAAGAGTTAAGTCACTGAATATATTGCTGATGTTCTAATTTTCATAGCGTATGGTTGCCATAATGTATCTGACTCCATTTTCCTATTTCTGAAAGTTTCTCGCACCTCAAAGAGCAACGTATGGCTTACATTGTATTTTCATATATTGCGACAATTGCGCTTCTTCGTTTACATTTATAATCGTACAGTTTTATAGGCGATGAAGTTTATAATGGAAAGCTTCTGAATTTTCTCATTTTGCTTAGATCGAATCATTAGATCGAAGGGAAATTAAAGAATTTAAATGAAACAATTTAATGAATAGGATGCCATGCTGAGCACCCATCTGTTTTTCTAGTCGAATTTCATCGTATTCCGTTTGTAAGGTAACTTTCCGCAGCACCCGCTGGTAAAAAGACTCGTGACTCTTTAGAAGTTCTTTATTTCTTAAACGAGGAGAATGTTGTGGTTAGATCCATTTCTCACTAATCGAAACACTAGTAGTGTGTTGAACTTATTGGGCAATATATAAATTTTTTTTAGCCTTACGAGGGGCAGACGACGCTTATTCAGTTGTGACGGAACTCGATGCAAGAGGTACTAATTGGCGAGATGAGTTCGGCGAAGCACCACCAAAACCGCACGAATCAATCAGTAGCGGGTTCGGCTATATCAGTGCATTGGAGGAGAAGGACGAAAGTACCGTCATCGCTTCAGTGAAAGCCTATTTTGAAAGAGGAAAAAGTGCAAGGATTCGCAGATTTCTGCCTAGGCTATAAGTCATGTTTCAGAGAACCTGACATATGAAAATGTGCTATTATTATTTATCAGTGAAGCGGAAACGATAGATCGCTTTGCTTAATTATTTCATCGAGAATTGTAGTAATGCATATAAACGAAAAAACGATTCATCGATGAGTAAACTTGCTATGTGAGAAGGTCGAAACGAAAAAGAACAGCTTGTGTGAGAAAATGTTTAGCATATAAGGCTTTGGAAATAATGGTGGGTTGTGTTGGATAGATCTTAAAGGATGGTTAACGCGATGGGCAGATTCAAAAGTAAACTGGTCGGCGTAAAAAAATCGTTTTCATTTCCATGAAGGAGAGGAATATAGCGTATTTCCATGAAGGAGAGGAATATAGTAGAAAACGAAGTATTCCAAAAGCTCACTGTTAAATTGCAGAAGGTGTAACACGTACAAATCTGTTCATTCGATACGCTTATTGTTGAGGCAAACTACTAATAATATTGAGTGCTTCAGAACGACGTGCAATTTCAACGTTGGCCACTTTGCTTTCGCAAGATTTAACTAGTAGGACCGGTAATGGTGACAATGAATTCGCTCACGCAGGTGAGAAGGTTAAACGCGACGGCGAACGGTTAGTTCATCAGCGTATTTGTGAGTTCGTTTTGTAGTCAGAACCTGGGAGAGTTCAAATAGGTGGTTGCAGGACGGAAGTGTGTGCAATTCAGATATTTCCTTCCGAAGCGCTTTCACATTCATTCTTTAAGTAATTAACCCCAAATGACGAAGATTTATTAGACGAATGATCGATGAAATGGAATAAAAGAACGTTGTCATCCATTTCAACGGTTCAGTTTACGTAGTTTTAAAATTTAAAAGAGAAAAGTTCATGATACTTTTGCAATGAAAAAGACCTGCGAAGACAAAAGGAACCGTCGGTGAGGCGGAGGATTCCGTCACTCTCTGTTACTTCATACCCACGCTTGTGCGCAGAGACACAATTAGCGGTCACTTGAAAGGTCTTATTCGAAAAAAAAGGATTCTCACAGTGCTTAACGTATCCTCTCCTAAAATTTCCCCTCTTTACGCTGAGTGAATGGCTGCGGTACTCTCAGGTGCCTGGAACCTTGCTAAAGGGATGATCTTTAGGAAACGTGTGCAAATTGAGGGAAATTATTTATTTTACCATTTGGATTAAAGCGTACCGAAATCTGCATGCCTATTCTACGCAAATGCAAAGGAAAAACTTTGGCGTGGTTGTGTCTTTGCCGAATGATCCACTATTAGAAAAAATCACCTCTTTGAGCATTTTGCGCCGTACGCTAAGTTTACTTCATAGCCATTAATACCATTGCAGGCTCTCAACTTCGAAGACTCGATCGAAGGCGGATAAAATTTATAATCGCAGGGATCAAACACATCCTGATGCCTATATCATCTAGTAAGATTTTTTCGAGTGTTCAGCAGCGAATAAACAACTAGAAATTCCTCTTCTGAAATCAGCACTTAACTTAGAAACTCCCGACTCATGTTCAGCAGATTATAAGCGGTTAGCTTTTGTTGTAGAATTTCGAGTTAAACGCAACATTTCACTGAGTTTGCTCATTTCTATCACTGCAAAATAGTCAGTTATCGCATTCACTTCGACAGCATTTCACAATTCCTTTTGGCTGCAAATAAGAAGGCCACAGGACATTAATACGGGCAATGAAACTGTTGCGACCGTGGCAATGAAGGCTTCGTGAGAGAGACCGAGTGGAACCAAAGAAACACGGAATAATCGAAGGAGTTTACTGGGAAGCACCACAGCTCCATCATAAGGACCACTGGAAACTGCGCAGTTACCCAGATGAGCTGCCGGTCACAGACCTGTTGAATGCGGAAGACACTCTGACAGGCTGAAGCGCGACTTGTACACGACTTAGGCAGACCAAAAATACGTAACTGAAACTGTGGCATTGCATGAAGAACAATGAACGAGAACCAATCATCGAAGCACAATGATGAATACATTGTTAGGTCAGAAATAGATTTCGATCACAATTAGGTATTTTGGGTTGGCTCTTTAACGCCGTACCCAACAAAAACCGTCCCACTGAGCAGTTCCCAAAACTGCTTAGGCGATGCGCAGGTTGCACTACTAGTCAGTGCAAATGTGTTACGAAAATGAAGCAAACAATATGATGTGAGCTTCGAACACTGGAAATAAACATGACGATAAAACGTGCGCTGGCTTTGGATTTCGGAAGATCTGCGTAGAATCTCTTAAGAAAGGTTCAATGAAAGCATGGTCGCAAGCTTGAAGATTAGCGATTTTCTTGAAAATGAGGGTAGCATGGTTGCATCTCCAACTGATGTATAAACCTACTGTAGTTCGAATAAGACCGTTTGCATGTAGAGAAGCCATGTTTTTTGCTACTTGTAGAAAAGGTTTTATTGACCATCTGAGGAGCAAAAAATTAGACCTCTAGATATGCACCACCTCGAAAGCAGTCTGAAATCGTGTTTTGAACCAATATTATAAAGTTAAGAAAAGAGGATAGAATGCGGGATGTTTTAGAAACGTAGGCATCTGCGAAAAATCGATTCCTTTATATCTTTTTTATGGTATGCTGCAAAATTTTAGAAGATCCGAAATTAATATGCTATAAGATTTGGAATTCTGAGTAGGAAATTTTAAAGTCGAGCCATGAATCTCCTTCAATTCTTCGTGAAAGTGAGTTGAATATCTTAAACACTTCAGCGTATTTCTGAATGGCAGAGGAATGGAGTCTCAGTTTCTCAATTTTCAACGTGCTCAGCTGGAAAAAGGCATGAAGTACATATTAGAACTGATTGCGAGACGATTTGGAGTGAAGCCTGCAAAGTATGGTTTTTTACTGCTACAGTTTTGGCTATTACGCAAGGGAATTGTTGCGTTAGGGATGAGTGGTAGTAAAAGATATTGTGAGAAGAATAATCGGCAATAACATTCACAATTGCATCATTACTGAGGGCAAGTTTGTCTGATGTGATATGAAAGGAAATGAGGAATTGTTGGTGTTGTGACTAACAAAGACGCCATAGAGGTTGCCGAGCGCGGACAAAGGGGCAAAGACCGAGAAACCTACAACTTTCTATTGATTCCGGCATCGAACGGCACAGGCGAGAAAGGAGGAGCAATAGTTTATCGGAGAGCAGTACATGAGGGTAGAACCAAGGACAAGCCGAACTTATATAAGCCTAGGATATCTTTGGGACGGCTCAACAGTACATGAGTCGACCGATCACATTTTGTACAGAACGAGAAACAGAAGATTAGTACACGAACGAATGTGATCATGTAGTGCTACATCACAACTAGACTTCTTGATTTTGCCCTTAGACGTCATATCCAACAGTTGACGGACTGTCCCGGAACGCAAAGAATCTTTTGCAGTAATTTTGCAGAGATAGTTCGCATCGAGCTTAGTGAAGATGCTTTTGTCGAAAACACCGAAAGTAGGAATCAACGAGTTGCTTCTTTTGCTTTAACTGACTGTCAGTTAAGCTCGTTTGTTGCAATCTTCATGATAGATTGGATTAGGTGATTTTCAAGTTTACTTGAATCGACAAAGCATTCATTACGAATTAATATCTCTTCATATCACTGCTACATCGTTTAGTTGACGTTGTGAGGTAGCGTGAAGGTGAGCCGACTCATCGTTGTTCCATGAGACTTGCTGCCTCCCGCGTCCAGATGAGACCACTGACTGGAATAACTCCATAGGACAGAGCCAAAGAGTTTGTTCGAACCTTCTCAAGACCGACCGCGCAGTGAGCAAAACCAGACGAGGTCCTGAAGCGCTCACATTAAAAACGAAACGTTTTGTTTCAGTGCAGGACAAAAGAAGTGACGAGGAAAACATGACAAGGGCATGCCGCATGCAAGTAATAACGGTTGTCTTAGCACAGCTGACTCTCACTGGCAAGCTCATAGATGCGGTAATTTATACCTCTAAATCTCGATCTAGTTCCGTGCTTCAGCGCATTCTTTTCCTTCCTTTCCCTTCCTCCTCGCCTTATTCCCACCACATGTTCAACTTTTCTCCCAAGTGCTAAAAACACTCTGAATGAATCGCAACAAAGCAGACAGTTCATGCAATACGCGGTAAACTCTACAGTGCAGTAAAGTTTCTTCACGGAACTTTGAGCATGTAAACAGCAGATGTCCTTTTTTGTTTGTTTTGCTATGTGGGTTCATCATCGCATCGAACGAGTTTCTTTGCTACGAACAAGCTTTTTTATTCGAACGGCTTCTTTTGAAAGGAACATGAACGGGTCACCCACCTGTCATTGGCGATTAAATATAGTTGATGTGATGAAGTATGTTGCAGAAAATCAATTCGCTAGTATTTGTTTAAGCGAGATGGTTCATGCTGGTGTTCGTAGCGTTAATTACGAGATGGAGATTTCCGATCCACGTTCCTAAATTGAAACTTCATTTCAAACATTCAAGCGTTTCAGTGACCTTTTCTCCGGTGAAATTAGAATAAAATGAAGGAGTGCGGCCGATTCTGGAAAGGAAACAAAAATAGCCTGAAATATTAATTAAGGTTCATAAGTTTGAAAGCGAGTTTCTTCATAATCGAAAGCGATTCGCCATGAAACCATTGGTTATGTTACACATGGCAACGGTTTGAAACCATTAAGCTTACGGTGGAAAATAGTATGATGGAGAATTTAACTAATACAGTGGATTCTTGCAAAGGCTGTGCAACATGGACGGTCATCGTATACGTGAAATAAGCGATCTGATGTCACGCGGAGCATATGTTCTTATTCCAGTGGGTCAGTCATTCCGTGAGACGTGGTACTTCCTACCTGATAACGCTATCGATACAAGGTGTGCACCGTTGACATTCAACCTCGCGGTATCATCCAAAGCTTTTTTGGTGTATCATATGCGTTAAGAACGGTGTGCAACATTCAGCGTGTGTACGTAGGCTACATATGATAGATGGCCATCTTGATATCTAAGTAGCACACGATTATCCCATTTGGAGTTTAAGTGATTAGGAATCCATTCACTTCAACAGAATCGCTATAAAGGTTCGCAAGTGACTGAAAAAGTGCAGTGCTGGAAAAATAATAGAAAACGGTTGTCAATTTCATAGAAAATTTGAGCAAAAACCTCCGTAACAAACTGACAACTGCTAATGTTATAGTAGGAAGAGAAGCGTATGAGGCCTAAAAATTCATTCGTCCCATGCAATAAATGGTGCAGACACAACTTTTTTTGGTGACTCAAAATGACAGTGGTGAAACGAGTAATAAATATGATATCTAAGTTCGCGTATCTTGTACATTAATCGGTGGAAGCGTCGTTGATAACAGAAATTGCTCGAATTTAGTGCTGAGAGAAGTTCTACAAGAAAATCGCGTAAGTGTAGGTTAGAGATGAAGTCATAGGTGCGCACCAGAAAACTCATAATAACTTTAATTTCTAGCGTCCCGCTAGCTGATTCAGCGCGGCATCGATTTTCACAATCGTCATCAGAAAAGCGCCCGATATATCTGGATCGTTGCTGGTAAATCGCTACAGTGAATGCACACTGATGCCGACCATTAACGCTGTCTCACCTTTTAATATAGCCTACTATGTATTCCATCCATTCCATCGTTTCTTTCCCTCAACTGAAGGCCATTAGGATATGTTTGCACCGTCAGGTTTTGTCCATTAAATTTCTGGCTGAATAAAGCGCAGCGCACTTTACGATTCAGCATCAATCTGCCGCGGTCATGTGAAGAAAATACTAGTTCCATTGATTCGAAAAATAGCTAATCTCATCGCAAAATGCAAATGACATTTGAGGTCGTTCAACACAAAAGCTTCTCTACGTAGATTTCAACAGAAAGAAACAAATAATTTTCCAGTGCTGACAGTGAAAAAGCATTGCAACGAAGTGAGCAACGCGATCGACTAATACAGCGCCGGCGGCGCCATGAGGCAGCTATAAGATCCAGCATGGAGCACAGGTATGTATATTCTGAGTTCTACAAGAGAAACTTACTGGTATATCCTTATCGCTTTCAATTACAGATGTGCACTTACAGGCCTCAGATATCGCATGCAATATAGATCGTGGAGTCAAAGTTTGGCTCTCTGTGTACTTTAATGAATTCAATCGCAATTGCAGTTGCAACGCAATTCTCTTCGTGTAAAGTGCAATTTGTACGATGGGCATAATGATGCAACGACATGTATCTTTAATGTTTGAACATGAGGAAGTAAACTATGTCTTTCCTTTCCGCCTCTCAGCTTTTGCAACAGTTGAAGTGAGCAAACTTACAAATGGTACTTCCGCCCTGTTCAATTACTTCTACTTGATCATGGTTTAGAAGTATGAAGATTATTATAGGCGAATGACATTCTTTCTTCCCTGACCAAATTTCATGAAAGGAAGAGCATTGAAATAATTGAAATACAATAATTTCAAAAGTACTTCCTGTCGCCTCAAGTGCCAAACAAAAATTGTCATTTTGTGGGTGTTTCTTCTTGCGGCACATAAAACCGCCACAAAGCACAAATGATAGAAACGATGAATAGAAACGAAAAATACAACGCAAAGAAAAAGCCGACATACATAATCGCCAGTGGAAATAATGATAGAGAAATGTTTTTGAATTTCCAACAAATCATGCGAATTTTATTTTTGCTTCTAGTTTCCAAGGTCCCCTCATGTCCTCCGTTCTGTGAAGCAAGAAGTAGTTGACTTGAAATTCATTCTCCGTCATGGGACAAATTTTCTAATAGTTCTGACGAATGCTTCATTTCCTTCAGACAAAATGCGGCAGGAACTTTACGCTTACTCGTCTGAGCTATCCAGAGTTAACAAAACCCGAAAAAAATACAAGAAAAATGCTTTGTAAACCGTTACCTTCAACATTTCGAAGAATCCTTTCTCACTGAAACGTTTCCGTCCGCATATCTGTAGCATGTGATAGTTCATTTGTTACCTTTTATCAGCTTCAAGAATAACAGGTCTCGAGCCAGATCCTTACCAGTTCGTAAACGGACATCGTCAACCGTTACAAAAGCGCAACGAAAACAGTACTCAATGGTGCAAGCGGATCAAGACTATGCAGCACGTTCTGATCGTAAGTCGCTCATTCTGCTATGTATCTTCTCGGCTGCACTAATAGAATTTCCATCCCTATATATACAGATGAGGTTTTCAGTAGCGAACCAGTTTTAAATGGATCGAGTTATGACAACAGCAAATTCATTCAATTTCGGTTTGGAAATAACAATTTCGCTCTCTTGTAGCGTAAGCGAGTATCGACGTTCTTCAAGTTGTTAGCATCGAAGATTTCCTTTCATTCATTAATTAAGGAGAATGCTGCCATAAGGATTAATACAAGGACTTAGCAACGGGGGTAATAATTTGGCTTTTATATATTTCAGTTTGTTGCTACTCATTTTCCACACTTAATCATCTTTATCCCTCTTAAAGCAACAAAGCTTCATTATTGCGAAAGCGCACTATAAAGTAGGTTGCTGCGATCTTTTCGAACCTTTTTGAAGTTATTAAATACCTTGAAACCTTTGCAGTTGCTGACAGCGCCTTTACGCCGAAAGCGGAGTGTTTTTTTTCTTTTTTTGAGTGCAAGAAGATTTCACGTTCTCAGTTATTTGCAAAACCCATACGAGGATAACCAAAAACCTCGAGTTAAAAGTTCTAAGCCATTTGAAGAGGCTGTAAGTTACAAGGGCAGGCACCGACGCATTATTGCAAACTGTTTTTACCACTAAATGGCCTGAAAGCATTGAGGAGAGGGCGGTTGGAGAAGGGTTAGAGAGAAAAGCGACAGAAAATTTCGAGTACGTCGCATGCAGTATCAGGTGTTCTGTCATGCTTCTCGGTTGCTAAGCAGCTGACAGACATACTAGTCCGATGCGTTGAATGGCTTGTGTTGTTATCCTCTGCACTAATCAATTCTCATGGAATATACAGCTTAGAGTAGCTATCTGAAACGGTCTTTTCGAGGACCGCTTTGATGATACATGTCCTATGTCTCTTTAGTGCACTAGGGTCGTTGGTGAGTTTTTTTTGTGTTGAATCTCTAGCAGCGATAACTGTGAGAGAAGACCGAATGAGAAGCCACGAGACACGGAGGTAGCCGAACTTGATATCTAGAGGCACTGCAGCTTATGGAGAGCAGACTGGGGAAGGTGAGGCGTTCCAAGAAGGCTGCAGATCGGAAAGCTGTCGATGGAGCAGACCTGCGTCGAGGGGCTCTTACAGGTTTCAGGAGATCAAGAGCACAGAAGACGAACAATAATGACATGGTGTAAGAAACAACGATAGCGCCGTGCCCTACATTTTCCTTGCAGCATCTAGCTCATCTGCACTGTGATTAATTCAGGAACAAACCTCAGCACAAACTCCGTTCGGGGAAAGATTTAGCGACAGCTGTCGCAGTAAGTGGGTTTCTTTTGTCAATGGACACATTGCCTCCAATAGAATGGGCAGTTATAGAAGTGCCTGAAATGAGAATTCGGAGCGCCGAGGCACGTACGTACGAGAACGAATATCAGGAAGTGCGACCTGGACGCCATTTTTCGAACATCCAGACAGAGTGATCAGCCTACCCACAGAAATTGCAACATTCACTTCCGCTGGAATTTAAAAGTACCGCTGAGAAATAAGAAGGTTTCTCGATCTGTTTATATGTCTCACACCACTGCTAAACTTACTGCGTCGAATCAGCTAATTTTCGTGGTAAATGCGTTGGTTTTGACACACCCTCACCCAATTCACTAGTTCCCATCCAGAAACTGCAAGATGATGACGAGATCTTCTGTAACAATTACCTACAAGTGCGCCCAACCGTCAAGACATGGCTCCTTGAGGAGTAATAAACGCTGAACGGCATCAAGAGGGCTGCCATTCAGTTGCATGCTTCATCGCATAATTTGCAGCCGCGTCGTGTTTCTCAATTTCCCGAGTAGTGTTACAGCCGACTGATAGGACTGGTAGCAGTGCCAAACCCATACAACGTGGTAGCGTTCCTACCGCAAAACGCTTCTTTTGCATGCGGAAACTTTAGAAAACGACGATTTATTACATTTCATACATGGAAAAGATCTATGAACATGGTAAGATTATGCAAATGGGCAAGTGAATTACTCTGCTTGAGAGAACGATCGATGGATTAGTATTGCCGACCGTCTGCTTGCTTCAGAGGTATTGTATCCATTTGTCGTCCCTCAAAAATTTTATGCATTAACTGACGATCTTCGTCTGCTGCAGCAATCAAGTATTTTATATTAGGGCGATTACAGTCATATATGCCAATCCAACGAATGTATTACATCATTAAAAAAACGGCCAATTCAGCCACCATTTGTGTGGTACCGTAAAAAAGTATGAAAAGAAGCGCAGAAAGAGCTTGACCTTATACTTTCCTACATTAATTGGAGCGACGACAGCAGAAAGAGTTTACATACACTGGTCATAATCGGAGGTTCATAAGTAGCAATTATGAAAAGTTTTATGATTTCTAAGAGGTTGAAGGACATTTCTAGTCACTTTTTCCTGCTTTATGCGTACTTATTTCTTTATCGACACGAAGAACTCTCTTTCTAAATTGGTTTCCTAACACCGTTTTCGCCTTTGCTGAAGTGACATGACAGTATGCATGAGTTACGAAGTGTCTCTGAAATGAGCGAATCGGCATGCCTCTATTCCAATTTCAAATAGTCCTCAGTAAACTACAAATGCCAAAAACTGCTCCTCATATTTTCTGCTTAAATGGAATGGAGAGGAAAAAAATCAGTAGCAGATGTTAGTAGATGTGCGAAAACGTATTATAGAAATAAGCTCCAGTTGCACATATGTTCTTTGTTCACAAAACAGAAGTTTCCCCGCGCGGACATCCCATCAGCTATTACATTCCATGGTTTACAACTAACTTCTGTCGTTTCCATCCAATTTTGAATATTGGGGCATTTGACGTTCCGAGCGAAGTTATGGCGCGTTATTGGCTCTCAAAAGTGGCAATTTGTGCTCAAATAATGTTTCAGATGCTCACTTTGGGACGCTACAAAACCGCTACTTCTGCGCCGGAAGTGGTCATTATTGCATTACGTAGTTGAATGATTCCGGTACTATTAGACGGCATTTGAATGAGACCTCAATATGTCCGAGGTGGCGAGTTATTAGCTCTCAAAAGCGGCCATTTGTGCTCAGGTAATATTTCAGATGGCCACTTTGGGACTCTCGAAAAGCGCAGTGATCGGTTCGTGTTTAGATAAGAAACAACCGCATGATGATTCATTGCCACATGGCGAAAGACCCACTTTGGAAAGTGGAGGAAGCCCTTCGGTATTATATACACAACCCCTAGAAGATGCAGTTGAGAGACCTCATCAGTCCTTGATGTAGTACGACAAAGTGAACAGATGTCGCGACAGCACAATGATGTGGAAATAACTGCAAGAATCATTTCGAGTATCGTCGCTGCAATTATGCCAGCGTCCAACCGGTATTCTGTTCCCAATCTTGTCATTGTGCTGCAATTCATAATGAAAAGATGTCACCGACAAGCTGAAATTCGACAATAATCGCATCTCCATTCAAAACCATATGAAAATATCGAGTCATTTTACGTGAGACGAACTTCCAACATATTTGAATATCCCCTTGTTACATGGCAAAAATTAAAATGACGAATCTAATAAATCCGTGATAGGTAAGAACAGAAACACTCGCACGACATTTTCCATGCAAATAAAATCGCTTTCGCTTTTCACCTTCGGCAATTTCCACGCAAAAAGTAGACGGTATTTTGTCACTGATGTGCTCAGTTATAAGTTCACTGGAACAAAAATAGAGACCCTCATCGATAAAATATAACCGACTCCAGAGACTGAAAATCCCCGTCATATGCACGTATCCGCCATCCGCCTTTATGCGCTCAAAGAGTATCATCACTTTTGGCTATTTCTTTGCAAAATTAACTGAATAACCACATTTACGAAGGTCTTGTCGTACAATCACTAACTCGTTTTCTGCGCCAAACAAAAACAACAATTTTGTTTGTGCCATCTGCAAATGCTGAAGTAATTAAATTCCACACTGCCTGTCTCTCGATTTGTGGTATATCTTGCAAGTTGGTGTTATGAACAAAGATGAGCAATCAAAATGTAAGTCACCTCCTCTTATTATCGTCTATATTCTCTCCGCAGAGTATCTGGCATCGACTGTTTTTGGGCAAGCTAGTAGCCAACAAATGCCAATCACATTCGCCGAAGCATTCGGCCTGAAAAATGATCATTCGAATGTCAGTCGCAAGTATTTCAAAATGTGACTAAGAAATTGCTGATGGACGTATGTAACTCACTAGTTAACACCCTCTCCTTCAGGCTAAATAAACCAACTGTTCCAGTCGAAGATGTACTTCAGCAACTGTGACAAGGATCGAGTGCAAAGAGACCTAAATGCAGGGATATACGAAATAATGAATGCGAATTTACCGGAAAGTTATTAGGAATCAAAGAAAATTATCAAGAAACTGATGTGATTCAATAGCACTGTTTTATGCCCCCTGCTCCAGCTCTTCATTGTCGCCCTCCCCCCTTCCTCTTTCCATTTTTTGCCTCTTCTAAATCGTCACAGTGGCTTTATTTCGGAGATAAATACCCCGCTACATGATTGCTTCATTAATAACGTTTATGTTGTTGTAGCGTTGAAGCGATGCTTGAAGGTGAAAAAAACTGCCGAATAAGACTACTTCGACAGTGTTTGTGCAGACGCAGAGGAAAGTCTTATTGCGGATCGTGCGTCCCTCACCACTACAGCACAAGCCAACTGTGGTGACCTTAAATCCGGATATGAGGAAGAAAAAAAGGATGATAAGAGACATGACGGTCGCTGCTAATCCAGGTTAGATAGCAACGGGAGGTGGAATATAAACTTTCCTGCTTGTTCGCATTGTAGAGCTGCAATTGGGCAAATGCTCTCTGCAGAGAATGTTTCAATGAAAATGTGCAATGAGTTCATTTTTTCGGCGAGTTAAAGCCTGCGACAATTAAGGAACATCTGTTCAACACCAAGTGAACTGCAAATAAGCCCATTCATTCGCTTCACCCTTTTTTATGGTTAAAATCGTCTTGGCGTAGGATGTTGCTGACATATCTGCACCACTCCATGATGTAGATCAATGTTCGACTTGAAACACGCAACAACAAAACATAACGGCCACCTTGCAAGGGAAAAAATAAGTAACACTAATCACCTAACAAACCAACATGGAGAAATGACTTGCCATGATGCATAGCTCTACAACCTCGCTTCTCAAATTAGCATGCAAAGAACATTACAGAAGACAACATGGTATTACAGTATTGAATAAACCTTTCGATGCATTCATACAAATTTGCTCTTACAATGAACATCATAACGAATAGGCGTTTGCATGTATCTAAATCTATATGGAACATAGCTCCAAGTCGACAACGAACAGATCCAGTTGCGAATTTTTTTTTGGGAGTAATTCCACCGAAGAATATTTACCTCATTAACTTTTTTCAACTGTCTGTCATAGGAATGAAGCTTGGCCACTCAAACTAAACTTTCCTATGCTTTGTACGGGTCTCCTAGCACTCCATACAAATGAAGCCTAAGGATAAGGTTATAATATGCGCGACTTTGCAATGTGTTCACCATGTTGCAGGCTTCATAAGGTATTAAGGTAAGCGCATCCTGAAACACATGAAACAGCGCTAGCAAACTGTGAACACCTTGACCGGTGGAAATGTTATACGAGTGATCCGCTTTCCTGCCCCTAAATATGATTGTCTTTGAAAGAGAAGAACGAAACTGACTCAATAAACCTAACCTGATAGAAGTGAATGTCGAAGCTTGAGACAATAATGATAGAGGGGACGAAAATAATTGCCGCATGCAAGCTCATGATCATGAACGCAATTATGAGGCCTCTTCGATGACTCGCTGCACCACAAATCCCAATTATACTGCAATTAATTTCTAATCACCTTGTCAGTCACCCTTCTATTTACGTCGCATGAAGCGCACAAAACTGCTCAAGAGTCTCCCAACATTTTCACTGTGAGATCATATCTTTGTTAAATTCTATATAGGGGCAGAAAAGGACAGCATCGCCCGCGATCTTGTTCTGTGGAGCTGGTGGTGAATTTCACTATGGAATATACCCAGTGGGCGAAATTACATCAATTTCTATTTAGCGGCGCATTCGAACCGAAAGTAGATTGAGTTTTCTTTGCTGCAACTATTGGTTTCGGCATAGCCAGGAAGAATATCTCCGAAGTTCGGCATCTTACATACCAACCTTCGAGTTAACTGCCTCATAAAGAGCGAGGCTGACGTATCTTTCACGATATATGCTGAATGAATGCTCATCTAACTGTCCATATCGTTGACAACATTTCAACAGAAAGGCAGCCGCAAGGATCCAATCAGTCTGCTAGTGAGCACGAATGTGTTGCATAAAGAAACCCTTTGTGCATGTACATTATTCAGTATTCTGCTAAAAATAAGAAAATCTTTAACACGGAACTTGAAGGTAGCACAAATGACACTGCTTCCTTCGGTCTCAATCACAAATTAGCATAAAACTCCATTCTAAAGGCCTCGAATGCTAACAAAATTTGGTTATGATGAATCCACTGCAGTGAAGAAGCAAAAAATGGAGTTTTGAAGAACAGTTTTTTGTATAAGTGGAATTAAGGTGCCGGAAATTGCAAGAGTAACACTACAACCGGCACTCATATGCCGTGTTATCAGCTATCATAAGTTATCGATAATTCGACGGCACGACCAGATTGCAACCCTCTGCGCCTGAAACGTAGGGAATTCGTAAATTGCAAAAAATTGAATAACTTCAAGGTTTCACTCGAGATTTCGTAACAAAGAAGTGGTAGGCTCTGTTGCGACGAAAATAGGAATGTTAGTCACTTACCCGGTCATGATGAAATAAAACGAACAGCACTCCTCGAGACCAACCAACCGGACTGTATTAATACGAGAGCTAACATAGTCGGCAAGTGAAGCGAGAATGAATATGATCAGGCCCAATACGACATGACACTGTGCCAAACACTGAAATTGGAACAGAATTAGTGGAACATATGGAACAGAATCAGAAACGAAACCAATGGTCAGTTGAGATATACTTCGATTATCCTCAAAAATTCGGTTATATCAAATCCTCTGTAATAATGCCTCGACACAGTTTGAAGCTGAGGTGATGACCAATTACGTGGCCAACATTCGCCTGAAGAAGGAGGAAGCGAAGACAACGAGTAGATGATGCCACTCTGCTTTCCAAGGTGTAGTAGCGATGGGCGCTCTCGCTTTCTGCGAGCCTATTTCTGATTTAAAACTTGTGAACGCCAACCGGCTAACAATGCGTCATCATCGCAGTGAACGTTCACTGCTGAATATCGTTGTTGGCACAAAACATATTCTACTGCGTATAAGGCTGCAAGCTTTCTTGGACCTAACATCAGCATCCACCGATAAAAAGGATAACCCTCTGAGAAGAAATCCACAATGGCGATACAACCACACTCATAACTAATTATACTGTCATATTTCCATATTAACTTGAAAATTGCTAAAAAATCACCAAAGAGGTTGAAATGATTGTTGCAATTATTGAATGTTCCATCCACCTTCAATCAGGATCGGCGAATGACAGTTACATTTGATATTCAGCTCATGCACTATCCAACTTAATAAGCAACGTTGCAAAGCAAGGATTGCATTGCAAAATCACAACCGCAAACAAATCAACTTGGCTCAATGGCGTCGACCATCAGAAACCATCTCGTCAGATAGAATTTACAGCACGACTATTGCGCAAATGACAGAACAGTGAAAGAACTGACATGAAAACGTGTATGCAGGAAAGCCTACGTGTTCGACCCGAACGTCTATTCGAACTTTCACGTGTGTCCTATGCCCAGTATTGAGAAATTATTAAAACGATAGTCATTTTGCTGTGAGCTTCAAATTCACAAGCAGTGTCGAGAGAAACAATGCGGCTAAAAGCTGTCTGGAAGAGGGATCGAAATGATCGTACTGCCTCAAACTTTCCGCCCGACCTCCCTCTGTCCCTTGCCAGAAAGTCACAGCATCATGAATGAACGGAAATTGCCTCTCGGAAGACGGCGTTTCTTCTCGTAGCGCAGAGCCAAATGGAATATTTCCTTAGGACTAACATAATCAATACAGATCACGTTAACTGGAATACCGTCGGCAATGCGAGCCTCACCACGTGAGCAGCAGATTTCTACCCTCTAGAGAGCATGATCGACCGCTGCCGTACTTCCCCTCATAAACCGCAATAAGACATTAGCTGTAACAACTACAGCTTAGCTAAAACTGACTTTTGTCAACATTTCGTTAGGTATTCATGACATCTCGAGGAGATATACCAGCATCTGTTTTTCACTGCAATCATCTAGTCCAAACACTGCCTCAAGAGTAACCGAACCTCGACTTCATCATTGCATTAGTCCACCTACGGGAAGACATAGCGAGCGACTAGTCTTCGAAACCTCGTTCCCAAGATACATAAGACCAAGCTTCGCATTGCCCTTTCGCTGGGTGTGGGGCTGAAAAGCCCACACCCAGCAAAAGGGCAATGCATGAGATCTACTTGTGATCTAACACTGCAGTGATCACTTTGAGGTTCTCGTTCGTTGTTCTTCGCGCAGTGCCACTGATCGACTTTGGTGCTTTTGCCTAGCTGAGGCTTACATAAGTTGTTGCGCTTCAGTCCTTCGAAGTTAGCCTTTTCCGTCCGTTAGCTTTCGATCGGCTGCCCTCGTTGTAAAACTCGGATCTCGTCATTTCTACTCGTTCTTCGGAGCTGTGGTGCTCCCCAATAAACCACTTCGAATATCCGTGTGTCTCTACACGTTCAACTTGGCCTCCCTCTTCACGTCACCACAGCCAAGACTTCAACACCTCTAACTATCCCTCAGATTTAAGTCATGGAACAAGGCATGGCATGGTGTCCTTCAACGGCAACGAAACGCAGAAAACAATTCACGAAGTGATGACAAAACGATTTCTATCTTTTCGCTAGTCGCTATTCTCTCGTGCGAATGACCTCATGAAATTTCATTTGCACTGCTTTTAAATAAGGCGCATTTGCGCGTACACCGAACAGACACCGGATCCATTATACATGCTTTTTTTAATTGAGCGAAACGATGATAGAATGAAAATACAAACACGGATGCAGTTTTTAGAGAATAATTAGCGTCTAATCCATGACGAAACGTCTAATGTAGCCATGTAATTTCATGACATATTAAGTTTGACAGCTTCAGCTTAATGATGTCGTTGAATTTGTGTCAGAGTGGTTGAAATGTGATTTCGGTCAGACAACTTTTCAAACGATCTCGAATCATGTGCGAAATCAGTCGACAGTGCACACGCTAACTAGAACTCATTTTTGTCGTGCACTGGACCAGCTGCGCAAATAATTCTTTTTGCAGCCTTGGAAGCACGTCTGAATTTCGAAACACTTCATACGGAAAGGCCATCAGTTAAAACCAATCAGCAGCGTTTTACCTTCAATGAACGACTGAACCAGAGGTCTACTGCACATTTGCACGGATAGATGCTGCGTCATTCTGAAAAAAACTTCCAGAGAACACATCACAAATACAATAATACAGTTCTAACCTTCAACATTCCATGTAGCTGCAATGCGTGAGGTGTCGTCGTTGCTTCACCGCTCGAAGCGACCAAGCCGTCCAATATACTCATCACCTTTAAGCATATTGGGCAATTTTAAATGAAAAATATGCAAAATATATTTGCATCTAACGAAAATTGAGATCGTTTCCATATTATATGGTCACATTATGGTCCATTTTATATGGTCCATACATTCTTGAATGCATTGAAGCAAACATTAAACAGAACATTACAAATGAAAATATACAAGCTTATCGTCATAAGTAATCAATCATATAGCCTTCAACAAACATTTCCCTTCAGTGGGACAGCATGATCACACAAACGTAACATACATGTCGAACTTGACCACCTAAAGTGAAAGTAAAGAAACTACAATTAATGCATAACGAAACTTCATCAATAAACACACGAATGGTAGATGATAAAATTATAATTAGCGTATATGACGACGAGTCGAATACGGAAAGCTTATTCGGAATTAGAATCTGTCTTGATGAGCTAACAAATTTGGATTAATCGAGTGAGCGAACAAATAGAGTGATCTGAATTATAATGATGCCGGTGACAATGCACCAAATATGACGGAAGTTAAGTGAATAACGGCACCTTCAAGAGGAACATAATCCACAATATAATCCACACTACAGAGAACTAGATAGGTTGACGAAGTAAAACTACAATGGTATATCCACATAATCCAAAGAAGTGGATACTGTCGACGTTTTTAGCAGAATAAATAGAATTTAATGCGCTCAATGGCTCGCTTAACTAAACGCCTAAAATGCAAAAAAAATTCTCGACCCCCTTTACAAAATTTGTGAGCATGTGCTCAGTGCTGTCATTGTTGACTGCTAATCGATATCACATACAATTTGCTCCAGCAAAGCACATCGGTACAAAGGACAGTGGGGCGTGAACATGTTGAAGGCCATGATTTGATCTAACTCATTAGCAACGAATCCATTTTTTTGAGCAACTGAAGTTTGAAGATGCCCAAGCGCACCATTTCAGCCTATAAGTTGCAAATGATATGATCAAATATTCGAAGAAAATGAAGCAAAAACAGTGTTCGAAGTTCTGCTGAAGCCTATGACGAGAAAAATAGCGTCAAATGGGATCTAATCGTTCTATGAGTGCTTATTTACGCATGCTGCATTGAATTATTGATAAGAGGCAGCGATTATCGGTGTGAAATTTGTGCACTTTTCACATAAAAAGCATCAAAGATTAAACAACTGAAGCCGAAATTTTGAGTTTCCTCATGCGAAATGAAAAGAAACGGATACTAAGCACTGAATTATGAAACTAGTGACGTTGAAAGCAGCGGTGACATTATATGAGAATTGCGGAGGTGCAATAGAAAACGGTCCTCAACATAATAAGAGCAACTATCGCAGAATGAGGAAATGGTTTTTTTAGCTCGTTTACTGGAAGTCTTCCTGATTCCGTTCCTATCCTGAAATCATTATGCTCACCGTTTTCACTTGTTGCGTTGTGCCCAAATGAGCGACATGAAAAATCGCCCGTACAAGTGCATTTGCGTGGTAGTTTTGCTGCAGAGGGCGCTCGCTCCTGCCTGAGGTAACGATGAAAAGTACCTCTGAGAATTTCTACATGAAAGTGTAAAATTCCCACAAAAATAAGCTCATGCCACCTAGCCTCAGCCGAGGTAATGCAAACATTACAATTGATTGTACCGCAAAACGTATCTCAATATTGCGTTTTTGCGGTCTCGATGAACAGCGCACTGAAAACCATTAATCGCCAGAAGCAGGGAAGTATGCGTTGCAAAGCTGTCTTTGTGTGAATCTTCCGTACAAGAGAATAGCTTCTGACAAGTCTATCGATACTTATTTCCGCAAACGAATGTAGCGACATACAACTCTGCCTGCTGCAAGATGCACACAGACACTATTTGAACATTAAAAGACATTTTAGAAGTCGACGAATCATTGTGACAATTGATATTTGATGATTTCATGTCATAAACTGTACCTAACGAATTCCACTGTAGAGGGCAAAAACCTCATAATTCGCTTCGCTGATTACAGAGTTGAACTAATGACGAAAGAAGCTCGTTTAGCATCTTGAAAACAAAAAATCGCCACTAGATGGAAATAAACGAACTGAGGGTGTAGTAGCACGTTTTAACTTATTGACATCGTAATTGATGATGAAATTAACGAAGCATATGAAATGATTCCGCTTTCAAAAAGACAGTGAACTGTTGAGCGCAGTATATAAGCGTATTTACGAAGAATGAAACGAATTTGTGATCGCAATATGAAATCGTATCGCCGACGTTGCATATTGAAATCGATGAACGAATAAACCCTAAACCATTTTAATAGCCATTACTGCTTATGACTTCTACGAAATCAGATTAATTTCAAGAGAATTGCTTTGATTGCCGCATGTTAACAGCGATTTTATGGACTTATCGAAATTATTAATTATGGGTTAAGAAAAAGACGAAATGGACGTAATTGAAGGTATATTTCATACTTGTTAGCAAGTAGGATGACATTAAAGTTATACTTCGACAAATTTAGACCATCAATTATAGATGAAATCAATCGAACAGTGATGTCTTTGGGAGAAAAATTGCAAAAAACTATTGAACAATTCGCCGATATCATATATTCTCACGTTAACGATTTCAATGCTTATTTCTCTTCCCACAATTATTCCATTGAATGTTGATTTCTTGAGGTACAATATCGCCGGCGAAATTTGTTTTCGCTGTATTTGACGACAGCAACTCGTGCAATTTTTTAAATCGTTATTTAATTATTATTTACTTCCCCGTTTCAAGAAAGGGGAGTCACGAAATTTCAGGCACTCGTAAATCTTGTAGCAAAGTGCTATTCAACTAGGTTTTTAGCAGGCAATGCCATGAAATTTCTAAACGTGCACGAATAACTAACATTCATAGAGGGCATATCACTGAAACTACCATATTTGCGGAATTCCGTAAGATAGGCAAGTGGCGAGAAAGTTATTGAACGCACAAAAAGTTGGACACAAGAACGATTATCTTCCGACGAAACGCATGTGCGTAGCTGAGCTTATCAGAACGCCCGCCAAGTTCATTTACAGAAAAAACAAACGGGTGAAAATAAAAGTATCAGATGCATCTACAAAACGACGCTTAACGCCACAAATTACTACGAGTTATTTAATGCAAAGGTGCACATTACGAGAGGGATTTCTGGAGGAGTGATCATAAGCGACATTCAGAATATCCGCATACGATCACCATAACGAACAAATGTCGTGATATTCGCTTCAAAGATTTAGAATTCTCGAAACATTTTCGAGCTACTGATGGCAGCACTAAAAATTGCAATGCTTTTTCCGATGCGGGCATAAAATCCCACTGATCGATATGAAAAATTTGATTTCGGCATTGACATTTACGCAGCGTCAAAGGAAGCCAAAGTTTCTTTTAGCGGAAAATAGAGTGCTACTGATTCGATTAGTTGCCGCCAGTGAGGCGGACTCTTGTCGCATGCTGGAAAAAAAGAAGAAAGTAGAAAAGAAATCTTCCAAGCAGAATGCGTAATCCATTCGCCTGTCGCCAACGTGCAAAAATTGGTTAGCGAAAAGCTGTTAATTTTCCGTTCGCATTCAAACTGCATCATTTCAAGAACTGTATGGATTGGCCACTCTTATGGAGAGTTGAACTAAACAAACCCTAGGAATGAAATGCAAAACCAAACATTTATTAAAGCATAAGCAACTGCGTTATGAAGAGTATACAATGGCTACCCCATAATATTCAGTCAACTACGCAATGAGACAGTTGCTCACATCGCGCATTTACTTCTTTTCGGTGTTGTATACGAAAGCGCCGAGTTAACGAGCGTTGGCGATGATGAAAGCAGATGATCCTGCAAGGAGTCACATTTACTCCCCTTGCAAACTCCTCAGCATGCTACAAGAAATAGAGAGTTACCGGATTTCATCTTTTCGATGATTCCTTAGTAAAATGGGAGAATAAGCGCTGCGGAGTGGAAAAAGACGCTATTGGAGGGTTGCGAACTTCGGTAATCGTCATATTATATCTAATTTCAAAGAGTCACTTACGAACGTTAAAGTCTACCTATGATACGATTCAGACGCATACGAGACATCAGTTTCATCAACTAAGATTGCAGTAATGTCCTCTCCAGCATATAGTTGAATCCAGATCCAGAGAGGATTGTTTTTTCCAGTATAAGTCGCATACAAAGGCAGAAAATAATCCAGCATTACTGACTTGCATCGCTCATGAAAAGCGTACATTTTTTTATCCGGCTAAATTAGCTTCTCCATGAAGTTGACCGCGTTCAAGCAACCAGTGTACCATATGTGCATAAGGGTGGTTACGCGAGTCAAAATAGCAGAAATTCTTCGATTTGCAAGAAAAGAAGTGAGAAAGTTTGCTTATAAATTGAAACGGTAATAAACTTGGCAGAATTCAGAACTGCAGGAGCACAGTTCTGATGTCACTATTCGATCAGAGCTATTAATTCGATTCGTCTCGCCTTTGGGCGGCAGAGACACACAAGGAACACCATAGCGGAGAAAGATGGAGAAAAAAGGTAGCACGAAGTCGGTAAACAGGTGGTCATGTGTTAGCGACGGTATACATTATTCCTCGAATGACTAAAAATGTATAGTTTGAAACGATCCGCCCTTCTGCAATCCTCTCAACACAGCTATCAGTTTCCTCAATTACCAACAATCGATGAAGTAAGAGCAATAATGCATTTAAACTTGAACACATCCAGTGGCTTACAGAAATCTTGTTTAAAGAACGCGGTTCGTTTTCACAAGATCGGATCGGTCTGAAATGAAAGTGCGATCAGCTAGGTCACTTGCAAAAAACCATTTACGCCATTACTCGGCATCACCAACTGTCCATAACTTCATTCGAAACTGATGCATCAGTTTGAGAGTTCGTTTACGAAGCCATCGTTGAATGCTCATTCCACGCCTATCGAAAGTATACTTCTACATTAAGTGGTTGTCGGCACTTATGAGCACAGACATAATCTCATCGTACCGCCAGTCGTTTGCATATGCAAATTTCAAAAAAGAAAGGTGACATGATAGATGTCAGCTGTTGACGTCTGGTTTGTTTTAATCGCAACGACGATGATGAAAACATAGAGGATTGGTGCATCAACAATAACGTTTGGAGGAAAGATCCGTAACCACCCTAAACATCAGTCGTTGCTGAATAGATGTATGGTAAAAACGTATGCTATTGACAAGCTTCGACGGCGCTCTATAGTCATAAACGGAGGAAATGGTGATGACGGACAGGAGGTTTGAAATGACAGTAGTGGGATCAACTCCATTTTCTATCCCCCACCTACGAACTGAAGAAAACACAGGTTCCGGCTAACGACAGTGAAATCTTATAAAACAGCAATTTCTCATAGATGAAGCCATACTACAAAGCGATCTGCATTACTCATAACACCCATACCACAACATGTTTCACTGTGCCGTCCACTTGCATCTGCATACGTTTCTTCACTTCCCTCTGAATATCACTCAAAATATTCCTCAGCAACATTATGCATTATTTGGAAGCACATCTGCAGACAATATGCTAGTCGTCAGTGATTCTTAGCATCGAAACAAAACGAATATGTTGTTATTTCGTATCCTAAGGACCCATCCTAAGGACACGTATCCTAAGGACACATACAACGGTTTCAGATTCCGAATCACCCTACAATATCAAGTGCTAACATGAGGAAACGGTTATCTCTTGCATTTGGAACTTCTACTATAAAGGATTCTGAACTTATATTCTTCCCAGAAATTACAGTCAGTCGATCGTTATTGTGTTTCTAAATTTCACTTTGTCAGTATTCTTCAGCATGCTTCCATGTCATAACTCGTTCCCTACACTTCTCCGCACTAATTCATTTTCAGATGTGAATAATAACACAATAAACGTACACTCAAAAATACACTACTTCTCAATGATTGGTAACCTCTAAAGCAGTAATAATTAGCAGTATGAAAGCCGGTCCTTTAGCCGAATTTAGCGATCCTCAAAATTTGAATCCATTCGAAGGGGTGAATGCACTTTACCACTTCATAAACAATAACTCCACAATTAGGAAGTGCTCGTTTTGCTAAACAATTTGAAACTATTCGTAACTGCATAAAATATTAATACTCTCCATTTTTAAGGAATTCGACGAGGGAATAACTGAAATTTTGATCGTTTGCATAAAAAATCAAGTAAATAAAAAAATGGGAAACTCGAATATCGCAAGCAGTGGAGTGATGCGGTATCGGACATGCCGATGCGACGACAACAGCAAAGAATTATCGATTTTAAAGTAACGCTGTGCAGATCGTAGGAAACAAATGCCCTCCGCAAGGGCAGCATTTCAACAGCCTCAAATACGCTTCAACGAACAGAAAATCGGCGAATTTTCTCTGCATTTTCAGCATCTAACATCCTTTAAATCTTTTTTTCCGGATGCTGTACTTTAGCGGAATTCTTCGTGGATACGACGGACATCAAATTTAGCCCATCCTCAGAGGCGTATTTGTAGCCCATTGCCTACCTATTGGTTAACTTTAGTGATTTCCAGTTGGAGATACCCCAATACCGCAAAAGTTAGGTTAACGAGAACACGAAGTTACTATAATGCGGTTGAAGTTACAAATTTCCACAGTCTGAGGAAAGAAACTCATCTTAAGTCGTTCATAACGACGTGTAAGAAAAACATGCACGATCAATAATCTGCGATAACGATTTCCATTGCGTTTTCACTACAAACAAATCGGAAATTTTGACGTTTTCAGTATCGGCGAATATTTAGCCTTCTCGGCAAATGATCGACTGCTTTCTGCAAAGTCAACGACAAATTCTACGGACATAACGCTATCTTGTTAGAAATTCGTCGCTGAGCAAAAATAGTTGGTAATTTCGTTTAGCATTGGAAAATAGGTTGCTTTGGTGGTATATTAGAAAATGGCATATCTGCTCGAAATGCAGTGTAGAAGAACCGAAATTCAAATATAATTGATGTTAAGCTCTTTTGGACTTGTGGTTTCTCCCTTAGAAGGCAGAATTATAAGCAGGCCCACAACAATAATTTTAGTCTTTTCATTATAATCAATTAGCACAGAAATATGTTAGTCAAGTTACATTCCCTTTTGTTTTCCAATTCACGAGGGTAATGGCATCAAGCAATACCCCTCTCCCGTCCCACCACCCCCCCCCCCCCTCCTCCCCTCCCCTTAAAATAAACAAGCGCACAATGTTCCATACCGCAAATCTCCATGAAAGTGTTGATAACTAGAAATAAAACAATATACCAGATGCGTTCTCATAGTTCTACTCATCAGCACTAATCAGTGCACATAGTTCACTGATGATAAATGCATAACATCAACGGCATACACGGATCACTTCGACTATTCATCCCCATGGGAATGTTTCTAGCAATACGCGATAGGAAAAAATGCGTGTTGTTTATCGTTTTAATCGATTAGGCAGTGGAAAGGAAATTCATAAAAATTCTGCGCACTCAATGAATTACGTTACTCTAGCATCATTGGTCATGGAGTTGAAAGTATCGAATAAGAGGCAAAAACAGAACGATGATGGAAGACACTGAAACGATATTACTATATATTTTGGAAATCCACAAAAAGCGCATAGTAGTGCAAACGGCGCTGGGATAATGTATTCTTCAATATTATCATTCATTAAAGGCAGCCAACTACGTCAATCATAACTTGCAACATCGCTTAAAAAAGTCGGCATCAGTGGAAATCCACAGGAGAAAAATCCATCTTGGGATGCATCCGATCAGTTTTAGGATGAAATTCTCTAATTAATTTTACTGCACCTTCAAATATCAGTATATTTCACCGAAACTCATTAGAAATAATAAAGATGAATTACGTGCTATGAACTCTTCGATGCAAATAATCCCAACATATTTGCTCATCGATTTCGTCAAATGATATCCAATGTGGCTAAAGATCAAAGCATTTCTACGATATCCAGAAATTGCTCAGGAATGGGAATCTTCGCGATCACCGTGAATCCATGTTTTTTTTCTTTTCAAACAAACGGAAGGAGAACACTGTTATGCAAAGGTAGGAGGCAACGCTTAAATAAATTCAGCCAACAAAATTGCCAGAGTCGGCAAAGTCCTCAAGAACGCCAATTATTTACCGGAAGTGAACTTATGAATAAATGGAATTTTCTGTGATATTTGCTTTTCTCCTCTATTTTTCAAGTTTTTGATGGGAATGGAAGTGTTCCTTTGAAATTGAAAAGCTTCCTCATCTCCGATCATTATTTCACAATGAAATTAAATGCTTGAATGTCGTATAATGAAGAAGCTCATGTTCTTTTTTTAAATGTCATCATATGAGAGCAAAAGTTGCATAAACAGTAAGTAAAGATATCGTTTAACGTGAAGGAATAACGAGTATAGAATATACCGAAGAGGATTTATTGCGATCATTAAAAATTCTAATGAAAGATGAAAACAATAGAAACCCAAATAAAAAAACTTAAGAGGACAACGAAAAATCGGTGAGAAACCTTCCTTGTTGAGCCGCTCAAAGACCTATGGTCAAATTTTCTTATCTAAATGAACGACCAATAAAGCATTTACGCATAGAAGTAAAAAACTAACTGCATTAATAGTTGAGGTTCAACAGACCATGGCTTAAGACGCTAAATGCAACAATAAGTGGAATTTACTTCTGGAGTGTACTTTTATTTGGAAGCCTCCACGTCATTTGTCATTTCCATGACCTCTAATCAGACAGCGAAGATGAAGAAGAAGGAGAGGGAGGGGGCGCGAAGATACATATATACGTTTGCACAAATAAAACATCCACAAGTCTGATAGTTAAGTTTAAAATCTTGATCGGAAATAGAGAATGAACGAGGAATTTGTTGAGAACACTATGATTTCTCTCTCCAAATTTCGATGACCACTTTATCGGCGAGAAATAAATCATCGAAAGAGTTTCGTTTTCACAACTATTTCGATGCGAAAAGTATACTCAATCTGATAGCTCATCGTTATTAAAAAAGAAAATGGGAGATGAAAAGCATAATTCCAGGAGAGTGGATAAAATAATGGGCACATTCTAAGGGCATATTTATTGCACTCGTATATTTGAGCTGGAAGTAAACTAATAATAGATGATGATGTCTTGTCTAGGCGCTACACTTCATACACTTTTGAGGACATTAAAAAATCAATAGATCCTCTGAGCGTCCGCTATAAAATTTCTAACGACATATGTGAATAAGTGTGTTAGGACTAGCCGAAGCGAAGAAAAAAGCCAAGGCCAGCTTATTTTGCCAATAATTCGGCCAACACTGCAGCAATCCCATATTTCTTTTCTATTGCTAATGTCGACATTTTGAGTAAAACGTCCGCAAAATTCGTGGTTGCAAATATTCTCGTTAATTAAAGCGATAATTCAGTGAGCGCATCAAGATTTTAGAAGTGGAGAAATGAAACGATGAAACTCGGAAATTGCAAGAATATGCAGTGAAAGCATTCATAAGAAGTCGTCTACTGGAAAGATTTACAATACAGCTAATAAAACATATGGGAAGTATGAGAGAAAGACAAGATCGCAAAATATTCTCTTTACGGTTGCAAGAAGACATTTCAAGCTATAAAATTCTACATAGCACAACAAATAAAACAACTGCAATAGGACAGCAGCTTTGATAGAGAATATCAAACACAACTAAACTGTCGGTAATCAGGTAAAAGGTGATACAATAATAATACTCATTTTGAAGCTCAAAGAGTTAATAAAGTATGTGCAGAAGGAGGTGGAACAATGAAAACTGCAACTATATCACATTCAAACATCCCAGTGAAAACCAAAAATCTTTAAGTACACATTTAATTTTTCCATGAATGCAATTTATTGAAAAGGAAAATTTTTATGAGAAATTTGTATTCCAATATTTTCAGAGTGCTTTTTTTACGCTTTCCGTGACAAATTCCACTCTCTCCACTAAGAGATACTACTAATCTCGTGAAGAATGCCGTCGCTCTTTTGAATTTCTTTCCATCTAAGGCGATTTCTGTTAGCAAAATAGGATATTCGATGAATTTTTCCATAGAAATTCGCCTCATAACTATCATAAAAAAGCGACGGACGCCTGAATTTTATGTTCAGGAAGTTGTCCTGAGTTCGTCGTATATTCAAGTTATGTGATTCGTTTCATTTTTGTTTTGCTGCTCATGTGATTAAATCGTCGATTATTGTATGAACTTTGATCCAAGACTTATTCTCTTCCGGATAGCTGAATGCTATTCGACTTAGTGAACGTGGTCTGATCATGGGAACAAGAGTGAAGCAAGGAAAATGTACAAAACGCGAGTGCTAGGATAGATTTTGAAATGAGACCTAAGAGTACCACTGATTAATTTCGTTATGTTTGTTGGAACAAAAATTATTGCAGAGGGAATTTAATGGTGTCAAAAAAGGCGCCCGCAATTATATCGATAGATTTGAGAGAGAATTCTCCTTTGTATTTTTTAAACGAACTAAAAATGCATTAAAACAGCAATTCGATAAAGGAAACACATGAGCGCAGATAAAAGAAGAGGATCAAATCCTGACAACTGGCAGCTATATAATCGTTCCTTAAATCCACTAATTTTTATCGACAATAAACGACGATCCTTATTTAATTCCTCAAACTGAGGGTGGATTAAAATGAAGCTATGATGAGAAAATATATATGAGGAAATATTTCTATAAAGGTGAAGAAAATTGCTAAGATAACACTGTTAACATATTATTTGTGAATCAAGATGATCCTAACAAATTTTGCCATATCGTTTTCCTGTTCATTTATTGCACTTACGATAAATAAAGTTGCGCATATGCAGGTAAAGGAGCATAAAGATTCTTTCCTACAAACTTTTGCATCGAATCACTCATTCGCAGAGAAAATTTTTCCGTTTACGCTATCGATAATTACCGCCCTTCAGAAATATGCAGCCTAGTTAGTCGATAAAAACGCGATGACTTCAACAGATTAAATGACGGACTGACATCCCTCGTTGATTAGAATACGGCTTAACCAACTGGCGGATGAAATGTGACAGTCATTCTCACAAACAGGTCGACCGGTGACATATTAAAACGTATGAAACAGGTAAATCATGAGACCTAATGAACGCAATCGGCCAGAAAAAATATCGATGCTGTATGAGCGACGATGATCATTTACGCAATGAGACGATGATTATTTAGTTGGCTGCATTTGTTAAATATGGGAGAGATATCGGTACCTCCAGCACAAAAAAACATCCAAATACACACACCTAGTAACAATGTAAGCTCATCTGGTGGAAAACAAGGTAATCGTACTGCAGAAATGGAGACGCAAAGGTGGTCAACAGGCATCGCCTCTCGCCCTAGAACCCTATACGGACACGCTTGGTCTGAGTGGCCTGCACCGCCACTCAAGCTGCCTGCGCACACACGCGCGTACACAAACACCATTGCGGTTTAGCCGGCACCCTTCGCTTGGCTGGCCGTCGTTGGTTGTTGTGAGAATAAACGAAGAGAAAATGGAGCTTCCAACGCTGGCGGACTTTGTGACTGAGCGGGAGAGAAGCTGACGAAAATGGCGGCCAATAGCCTTTGAAAAGAACCTAGTGTATGCGTAGGCGCCCGAACCATCATCGACAACCCATTAAACACTGTCGCATTTATACTGACGCAAATAGATTCCGCAATAGCTCGTGAGGGTAATTCGTTGCAATTTAAATTGTCTCTCATGTGTATTCCAAATGAGGTCATATTAAGCGTTCAGACAGTGCACACGTCGTGTCATCGAACCATTTTTTCATTGATGGAAAAAGTTGGGGAAATTTTCTATAGCCTTTGAGTTATGGTGTACGTTCACAGAACAACAGCTTATGCCATTCACAACTCGCGAAAAAGGATAACTGCTGTAGTCTAATGTAATTCGAAATGATGGCTTTACACCGGTTGAAATGTGGGCTGAAAACATTTGGAATTGCCTGTGACCGATCTCAAAAAAGCATGAAATCCAGAGAAATTGAAACTCCTCATCTAACTGCAATCTTTGAAGGAATAACATTAACTGCATTTGTCGTCATCGATGCAGCGAGTGAAATTAAGTATTCGTATTTTACAGTAAAGTCACAGCCGACAGAAGTCAAGAAACTACAAATGTCCATTAATATGCTGTGATCCTTACAAATATGCTTCTCTGAAGAACGCTGTTTTCTCGAGCTGCTGTTTGTTTAACGATTGCGATCTCCTCTTGCATTGTGTTAAATTCCTGTTTCTATCAGACGAGAAGAAAATCGTCATTCCTGAACGATGGAATAGAGGCTGCTGCTGCCACATCTTGCGATTGTTGCCAGACAGCCTTTTCCTGGAAGTTCTTTCCAAGGCGTCTGCAGACCTTTTATTCATACCACGTCGTTCTTCCATGCGACGCGTGCACCAAACGACGCGGACATGATTTTCTTTATAACTTGTTGATTTCGACTTCACCAGCATTAATCTAGGTGCTTAATAAACTGACATTACTGGATGTGCATTGATGTCCACATGACTTAATTGCACTGACCGAATTTAGTGTGCCTCTCAGAAGGATCTCTTCGGCTCGTTTGCGGTCCAGGATTCTTAGAGGAAACATTAAGGTGAAAAACACGAAGTGACGAAATTTAGACACCATGATCCTGCGATTGGACTCATTGTCTCTAAACATCTCTCACATTTCAACGGCAACCCATACGCCCATTCCGCGCTAAGAATAGTCTAGAAATTTCAATAAACGCATGAAGACATCAATCCCTTCTATACCGTCCCGATTTCGCCTCATGCTTTCCTACCAACCAGTCGTTTGATCTGTCCCTGTGCTTTCAACCATATTTGAGTTATTTTGCTCGGAGCATTCTTTCTTGATTTATATACTACTGGAAGAAAAGTTGGAAGAAGTTCGTCTGAACGAAGGCAATTCGGTGAAGGTCGCTCTGTGACTTCCAGCTAATTTAAAATGTTTTCCTCCCGAAAATGAAAATTCAATTCTTCGTAGCGAAAATGTGGAATGAGGAGAAGGTAGGCCCTACCCATTAGAAGAATAACTACTGCTAGGACTTGAATGACATAAATGACATACGAATTCTTCAGTTGCGGAGTTAAACATTTGGATAACGACACTTGAGAGGGCAGAATATCAAAATATCGCTGCCGACCTGCGAAGGTTTTCTGAAGAAGCAAAGAAATAGAAGTATTCATCTTAAGACTATATTTCACGGTCATTCGTCCATCACAACGAAGCCTTGGAGACTTTACACAGTTTGAAAACATTGCAATTGTTACGTTGTAATGATAACTTCACTTAGAACATTTCCTTGAAAAGGGCACTTTCATTACAAGAAAAAGTACAGCTTCCGAAAACTTTTGCTGAGTTCGAAAATGGTTGATTCTGACATCACTTCCAGGCGGTCGGGAGCCAGTGCATCCGGCCAGTGACAACTTTAAGTAAAAGGAAACAAAATCATGTCTCCAATCAGCAAGACTAATTTCACCTTTTGCATTGAACATTTCCGTTAAACGTTTTTTTCCTTCCGAATATATCAAGCTCCAATTCGTTGTTTTCGACCGAAAACATGCTTTAATTGGAATCGCGAACAATTGCAGCGAATAGACAGCGCTTCAGGATTGCTCAGAACGTCATAAAAGTAGACGTGCACTTGATACTGTCCACATGCATTTATAAATGCAGTTTTCGAATTTTGCTTCAGCAAACGTTGCCGGTGCAGAAGTTTGAACGAATTTAGTATGCGTTACTGAATTATGACCAAATAAGCTAATAACTGAACACATAGAGAAATGCCGATAACCCCAATTTCATGCCCTCATAATTCAGTTTGAAGCCGACTGTATTGCGGTCGGTTTCACGTCTAAAAAATCCACTCAACTGTCCTTTGCAGAAGAAGTAAACGCAGTTTTCTCCTACGTTCGGATAATCCGGGAAATATTAGAATGGCGGAAAGAATTTCACCACTACATGAGACATTTACTTGTTACTAGTGCGGTGAGATGCCACGTTCTTGACCGCAGTTTTGCGATTACTCTTGTGAACGTGCAGTTATTTACGTCCGTCAGCAGGGTACTTATTTTAGCAGGTTCTATTACATTTCGAGTTTCTATTGCACTCAGTTTTATGCGCTGAAGAGCGTCAAATTTAGGCATCTGTGTTCTGAACCAATCATAAGAGAATCCTTTATTCACGAGATCGATTTGGTAGAATTGGACGACCTCCTTGACCCGCTTCGATTATATTTATAATGACAATAACAATCGCCGTTATGTGGCAAATATTGATGGCAAGCATCACTATACGATAGAGTGTAAACTGGAAGCAGCGGCGAATATTCTCTCTGCAACACAGAATAATATTTTAAGCTTGTGAGTACACCAAAAATTACCATTCCTTCTCACATGTGTTTCCACCATTCGATAGTTGTGAAGTAAGGCTGATCTATTATGGAATTGTTCATTTCACTTCGGAATGGTCCTTGAAAATACGATCATTCATTGTTGACTTGTCCATATGTTTTCGTATAATTGAAAAACGAAGACACTGTTGAGTTGATTACTTCGCTATTAAGCATACTGCTGTTTTAAATAGTTTTTGTTCTGTATGCAGTGTTGTGTGGTACTATAAAACTTTCTTTTTTCCTTTCACGTTCTATCTGCCTTGAGGTTGTGCGTTTAGCTCCGGCAAGAGCACCACTGTTCACACTTCACTCATGTTAAACGGCTTCATTCAGCTACCACATATTACTGAAGATTATTCTTTCGTCAGTGTGATTGAAGTATTATATGTTCACGTAACTTGCAATGAAAACCACGAATTTCAAGTACCACAGCAGAGTGCTATCCAGACGAGGATGCGACATGGCTGATGCTTTGAAGACATACCGCACTTTGAAAGTAAGCAAAGTCAGGGCAGTTCAGGCGTCTCACGGAATCTACTCTTCTTGAGTAACTTTCTCATGAAATTTGTCCTTTTCTCTTGCTTAATAAGTTTGTTGGTTTCCCCAGTAAAACGCTGAATCCTCCTAGCACTTCGTTAGTAATCGCAGCCGAGTTTGTTGAAAATCAAGTTCTTACCTATTCAGAAAGACCTAGCTTTGTTTCAGTGGCACTCATGTGGAAGAACTGTTTACTGAGGAGAAGAATCTATTCATGATCCGTCAAAGACTAATGAGAGCTGCGCTCAACAGTTGCCCCTAACAAAGGAATCGGGCTTATTCAATTCCAAAGATAAGCTTGCACCCTTCCAAGAAGAACAGGTGCACTCGCTTGAAAAGGTCGAGGAAAAAGATGTTATTCAACATCGCAACGCTCAAAAGAGTGGAAGAAGATACTGAGGGGAAAACAACTGAGAACGGTATCCGCACGGCAAGTGAACTATGGGAAAACACTGGGATACGAGAGAAGGTTGCTCCAGTCCCAACGTGATAATTTCAAAGACAAATAAAGACAAAGTCTTTATTCAGTTGGCGCTGCTACACAAAAGAATTCATATTTCTTTAAATCAAAGTGAGTAATTGCGATGACAACACAGCAGTATCCAATGATTGAGTAAGATGATCTTGAGAATAATGAGAAGAAACGATGAAAACAATAAAAAAAGCTGCTTATAGTGAGTGAGGACATGAGGATAACGATCTTGGATACACTTGGCGCATCTGAGATTATTCAGCGAGGAACATTTCAGTGCGGTAAAATGGTTTATAGTGCAAAAGGGCAGATTGTACTCGAATAGAAACTCTTCCTCTTGCCTCCCCGAAATAAAATGATCTGTTTGGATTGCAAAAGATAGGCTCATGATGCGTTACCGTCATTCGAATAAAATACCAAAAATGCAAACAATCCAATCATACCTCTGAACCACCTGCGTCCCTTGCTGTGCAAATTCCTTTTTTGAATGTAGTCTGGAACAATGTTTCGGATAAATTGTTTGGTAGTGAATAAATTTGCTCTGTTATGATGTAGTTTCGACAACTTCCTCAATAATGCAATGTGGAAGGGAGAACGTTAAGGATTCGCCGCTCGACGAGCATCTATCATACACCATCTTAGCGGAAGCCGCTCGACGAGCATCTATTATACACTATCTCATCGGAACCGAAATGACGGAAAATATCAACAAAGCCCTTATGAACGACCAATATCTGCATATCATGCAGGAAACTGATCTTTTTAGCAAGTGTGCAAAATTTGTCATAATTGCAGCGCAACTTTTGAAGAACAGGACATATTCTGCAATTAAAAAAGACCTTACTTCATTTCACCTTATAACAGATCTGCAGGGAATCACATTCGGAAACTCAATTACTTGCAAAATTTGTTCAATTTTCTTCGTTTGAATGAATGGATGTATTAAGCGAAACTGCTGAAATAAGTCGCAAGAATTCTATCAGAAGATGTTGTAAAATCATATAAAACGATAATACATATAAAAAAAATTTTTATGTTGAGAATCTACATGAGAAAAACAGAGGGAATCGCTAATGTCCAAAACGAGTAGCTGAAAGCTGTCCTTGAAAAGTGAGAAACGTTACCAAAGCACGTTAAAGGAATATGGGAACAAATAAAGCAATGAAAAAGTCACATTTTGTGAAAAGAAAACACATAGGAGCTCCTGACTAAAAAGCCTCACGGATCTGAATGGAACAAAAGCGTTTCGAATGTGCTGGAGATCACAACAACTTTCAGTTCGTGCTATGAAATTGCTTCCGGTGAAGATGCTGAACATTCAAGAGGCAAACAGGTATGCCGGATGCAGAAACTAAAGGAATTACTCAGGATGTAAGTGAAGGCGACAGGAAACAAGACTATGTCTGTAGAACGAGATGAAAGGCTGCGATAGACGCCAAGATACAGTAGAACATGAAAGAGAGCGGTAGGTCTATCATATCATAATTGAGGAGGATGTGCAAAGCAGGAACGAAATATTCGTTTATTCTAATATCCACAAAGTATCTGCTGTGCACTTCTCCGTCGAAAGTTGGTCTGTGTCATGACCGCAAGAATAGTTTAGCACATCCTAGGTAGCACTATACAGTGAGTGCTTTTTGAGGTGGCAGAGTTCGTAAGAGAATTAATGCTTAATAGCAGAGTTACCTTTACATTGTCAGACGACATCTTAATGATGAGTATAAATTTTTGTCATATCTCACGACTGATCGAATTAAACAGGGAGAGCATTTTCACAGCTATAAGACTTACCTTCGATCGTGCTTCGGATTTAACGGAAGGCAACACCAGAAGAAACGCAATTTCGTGAATTTCACTATACCCCAAGACATAGAAATAAGCTTGATCCAAGATGCCAAGTAGGCCGGATTTGCCAGTGAAGACCTCGGTTCATTTGTGTACATAACATATAGTAAGGCTGGTAGCGGAACCTGCATATAATAAATGAAAAATCACATGTCGACCTCAATGAAGCGACCTCAAGGAAAACTGAACAGACATATTGACCGGATATGTGATTGTGGCTGGGCGTTCGCCGATTATGATATGCCAACATTGAAATGGAAATCGAAGTTCTTTAAATCGTCATGAATTAGCTGCGAAAATGAATAGTGGCTAAAGAAACAACCGTAAATCAACTATTTGGTGAAATGAATAACCATCCCACTCATGAATAATTTCCTAATTGAATCTCCTCGACTGACTGTAAGAGAAGTTAAGAAATATGTGAATAACAACGTTGCCTCATCCTGCAGAAGTGATTTTCCCATTTGAGGAAATCGTACAAACACAAGCGACAGAGTGTGCATACGATCTTTGATTGAACAGGTTTCTATTCAACATAAAAGAATAATCATAACATAGTTTCACAATAACTGCTGCGTTTTGTTCGGCCTCATCGTAACCTAATGAACGATAGAATATTATGAGGGAAATTATGAAAACGAAGAAATGAAAAACCTCTTCAGCCGCAAGGACAAGCGATTTTGCAAGACGTGCAAAGAAAACATTTTCGTTGTCATTTTTGAGCGTTAAACAAACGTCGGTCATCTCAAAGATATAAACAATCACTGAAACACCAGTGAAGAAGAAATATCCATAAGCGGCTATGAGAGCCACATCGCTTTGGAAATTTCCCATAAATTCGGCAATGCTGAAGAAGAAAGAATTGGACATTCATTGAAAAGCAAAACAAATCATGTGAAAAACAAATATATCATATTTCATTTTATATTATTTGACGCATATTAATGATGTTAAATTTACTCAATAGTGTAAGTTTTGAATAGATTTTCCACATATTTATGTCAGTTTAAGTCTATCCGAAAGTGACAAACATCAAGCGATGAGAATCCATTTTGTATAACCTCCAAGTAGAAAATCGTCTATGAGGCTGAATTCTAAGACATGTTCGTTAGAGCGGCTACTTTGTGATGGTTATTGCCCAGGGAGTGTTTTAACACATAATATTATAACACAATTGTTCATTATGTATACGGTGATAAAAAGATGATAATGCGGAAATGTTTTACGACATCAATATCAATATTTGCTGAGCGGTCAGCTAATCAGAAAAGCATAAAGTCGCGTTAGTCGCGTTGAATGCGCTCACTCAGCTTGTCGTATGAAGTTAATCCCACTTCGCGATAGCAAGCATGAAATGATGCATTTGATTGAACTACTCTGGCAGCATGGCGAAGTAGACAGCATAAGAACGCACAATGAAAACACCTAACAACAGTTGCAAACCCTCTCTATATGACGCACGACTACTAATCTTAGTCTGCTTAGCGATCAGCATTGAAAACACGCTTTGAAAGCTTTTGAAAGACCGCCAGCAAAGTGATGGAGGTGATTTTCATAAAGTAAAGGAACTTTCGTTGGAAGCTGGATCGAACAAAATGGAATGTTTGCTCTAACGATATATGGTAAATCTATACGAACTACTAGGACGTGAACACCAAACATCAAACATACTGTTCAACAAGATGCTGCAGAAAAATGGCAAATGGCCCAAATAAATAACGATCAATTGGGTATCTGCAATTGATTTTGCGATAATTACTGCACCCAAGTGAGCAGGCAGTTAGGTATATTCAACTGGACGAAAGATCCACAATTATGTTTGCAGACATAAGGATGTGGGAGCAGCGTAAATTAATTAAAAGAGCAGTGAAATTTGTAACAATGAGATGAACAAGGATGTGGGAGCAGCGTAGATTAATTACAAGAGCAGTGAAATTTGTAACAATAAGATGAACGTGCTGTGCGTACAAACTGAAACTGTTTACACAGCAGGAAAGGATAAATAGCAGCGTCTTTCATAAAGCAGGCCATCGCTTATGTCTTCATTCGATATAGACAAGAAGGAGAATTGGAAAAGCAGTGCAGGTAGTTATCTCCTTGCTGACTGGTTTTTGAGGTAATAATCACTATGGAGATGTGTATTTTTCTCGTCTTTGAGTACCACATTCGCATAACGGTTCGTGGATGTTCGGGCAATCGCTTTTCAGCGTCGGTGTTAAAGCAGAATATCATCTTTTCAATTTTTCGATGGAATGTGCGAACGAAAATTACTAGGACTTATAATGCTAGCAATATCCGCCAGCATTCACGAATTCATCTAGTTTAATGTATCAGGCTTATGTGAATGCTGAGCGTATCCAGGAACTGCCAGTTGACCTATTGACCACCTAGTGAAGCAATTTTTCAAGATTTTGCTGCGGCCAATAAATCATAAGAGAAATAAATCACTTGTAGGCAGGGAACAATAAATCACCTATGATCAAGGAATACAAGGCGGAAGTGATGGAAAGAGAGGCTAAAGTTGCGCAAAAAGTTGCAACGCAATGTCAACGGTGCCAGAAATTTTTACATCTTCGCTACTCGTGAGAGTGAGCGTAACATTTTACTTTGTGATACGCATTTCACCAACTGTGAACAAGACCACCCTCCACACATTTTGCGTAAATTATTTTACAGCTCAGTATTGAGTAAGCGAATATTTTCGTCATAACGCTGTACACTAGATCATTTAACTATATAACCTTTCAAGTAATAAAAATCCGTTTCGTTTCAAATTTGCTTGTTTGTTCTTGATTTTCTCCTTATTCTTCACTATTAGTTCCTTTTTAAGAACACAGCATATTCCCAAACTGCCCACCAAATTCTCTACAACTCTCTGCTGCCAGGTGGTAATATTCCGAGGTAATTGCCGCTCGATTGAATATTTCTATGATATGAGAACATCATTAATACGACTCAATATGCCTAGCAAAAAAAGAAATCCATAAGCCCTGAATCAGAGCAATAACAGGCGCAGCACAAAAAATGAGAAACCCTGGCTTAGATACGATGGACATTAAGTTGACGAGTCGCATTCTTTCTTATAAATAAAGGATTGCGTTCAATTCACAACTTCTGTAGAGGTTTTACTTTTTCTTAGATCCCTTCATACTCATAACATCTAATGAATTTGCGGAAATAAGGATGAACACAAGAAATGGCAATTCTTTTATTAAGCGCCTATTTTCATCTGTCGTAATCCTTTTTCTCCTTCGCAATGAAATTGAAGCAACAGTTTTATGAACCGGTCGTTGCCATATTACCACATCGACGACACGAAGAGCGATGCATCACACACTTCAGTCCTCACAAAAGTTGGCAACGCACAATTTTATGAATCCCATTTCTCTACTTCAGTGCTTCACCTATCCACGTATGTATGGATGTTATATCAAGAAAATACTTTCTGAAAAATAAGGAACTTTCGAGCATACCATACCGGTGGCAAAGGAGAAAATCCGCCATGAGGTCAAGCGTTGAGGCAAACAGCGTTATAACAGCAATAACACGTAATGGCGGCGCCCATTCAAGCGAATTACTGCAAGCGAAATTTTCATCAGTGTAGAAAACAAATGTTATAATATTACTAAAGATGATCTCAAAAATTAGTGGTGTTCACTTCACGCTATACTTTTTGCTCTCAGCTCTTCGGCGGAGATCATTACACGGAATGATTCACCTGTTATCCTAGGAGCAATAGTTTTTAGCATTGATCAGCAGACATGCGAGAAAGAATAAAGGCATTGCTGAGATGCAAAGATACTTCACACAACGTAGCATCAAATTCAGGTGTGACTAATGCGGATAAACTGAACGAAGAGGAAACCCCAGTTCTGGATGCGACGTTTCTGCTCAGAGAGCCACAGTCAGCCATCTAAATCAACGCTGTGATCACTGCATGTAACCGACGGATAACATCGCACTAATCTTTTTTATCCTATCAACGCATATGTTGTTACGGTTAACTATATCATAACATCTGAATGAGGAGGAATTTGTCCAGCCGTTCCCTTGACTCGTCTAGTCGTCGTCATTTGCCCAAAGAACAGTTTCGAAAAGAGATGTGGCACCGTGAACAGCACAAATATTTTACAACTAATGACTGCAGTTTCCACACGTAAGACAATCGCGTAAAAGCGTCTATAGAACTGGAAATCTCTTAAACACGCCGATGAAGACTTAGGTAGAAGAAGATTTCCACAACGTTTACTGGTGCTGCATACTGCGCCCTTCTTTTCGTATATTAAAGAAGAGCGTTCGAAACACCATACAAGCAGCGTTAAAGATCATCGTTATTCAACGCTTTCACATATTACTGCCTCCTGGCACTAAAACTGTTTTTCAAAGAAATTTCAAAATTGTTGCTTCCTCGTTTTGGAGATGATAGCTTCATATGACCGCTAAACTTTTTTCATTCCTGGGAGCTTGAATGTGCCACCTTTCACTTTGTCTCAGCCTATTTTTTCCCGTTTTGTCCTGTATTTTCACTCAACAAAAGGCCAATGCATAGCCCTTATGCTCGGAGTCACTTTTATACAATAATGAAGCAATTCATTTGCCCTAAATCTTTGAAATGGCTTTAAATGTTGCAAAATAAACTTTTCTTAGCAAAGTACTAATTCTGTTGGTAAAAACTTTTCCGGATAGTATAATGCAGTAAGATATGCTGAATGAATCCTACGAGAGTATCATGACCTATTTCCATTTGCGATCAAACAATCGGCGATGAAAGAAACCACAAAAAGCAAAAATAATTGACACCTCATGAGGTAAAATTTCCAATCTTTGGAGACTCGGATCAAGGTAAGAAGTTTCGTTCTAGAGCACTGATGGGAACGACTGCCCCAAGAATCTAGAACCACCTATGTGACTGTATTACGTCACTTATATGAATTCGGCACACATCAAGCTGTTCATTGGGAGACTGTCACATAAACATAAACGGCACACATCAAGCTGTTCACATAAACATGGCGGCTTAAATAACGAACATCCGCAGTCTAATTTATGTGTGTTCACGTCGGTCGTGCAAATTTTGCAGTAAACATAAAAGTGCATATTAAAAGTACGTTCATTTAGGCAACAGTGATACTGCATTTATAGAAGTTTGCTCAAGTCGGTTATTCATAATTCGATTACTATGCAATTTAATGCATTGAATAAGAAACCCATTTTTTGCAATCAAGCCCTTCAATAATATTCTCGAAAGCAACAAAGTTAAAAGGCGTTTGTAGAAACAACCGCGTTTCTGGACTCGGCCTCATTTCTTGAGAAATCGCATATGCATCGAACAAATGAGAACATTCAATTTCTGTTTTTATTTGTTTCTTCGTCAATGAAAGGATTTAGACGATAAGCCAACTGGGATTTTCCTACCACTATAGCACAATATGTGGTATGAGACTAAACTGTAATTTTCGCACTAGTTAACGCTCATCAGTTGCTCCTTTCCAAAGAAAAATGCAGTTGGGTCAGGGTGGGCTGCTGCTCATCACCTTGTCAAGGTTTTTCATATGACGCACCAACGATGGCAGTCAATTTATCGTAAGCTGGTTTTTAAGAGATTCCATTGCGAGCGCTCACAAATTAATCCATTTTTTCTGAAGCGTGCTATCCGACATACACATGAAAACAACTATGACGTTTGTTAACAAAGCGCATCAAAGCTCGAATTGTTCGACCATTAGAATATTGCGTTTCATCCTTTCTTCGCAAATTCAGCAACTCTTTGAAATAGCCAATTTGTGCTCTCACGTGAAAGTGAAACTATTCCCGTCTTTTAATAAACATTGCAGATTCTTATCATCTGCAGATCCATTCGCTTTCAAGCATTAGAATAACTGAATGAATTTGAGAACACCTATGGCAATTAAGTTTCATTTGTGTATTTGCCGAATGATGAGGTAGCAATAAATATGCGAACAAATTTGATAAGGAAGTAGGAAAAACAAAGAATTGCTTACTTGGGACCGCCAAGTTCGTTCCATATCAAATTCCTCCCCATCATCATACAATTGATGGCAGAAGACAAGGATCTGTTACGAGATGAAATGCAGCTTCCGATAGTGAATTCAGCTGGGATAGTAAGCCGAATTCGTCGCTAACCTCTTCGAAGCTAGCCTATTCGTTCGATTCGAGTTCCTTTCGTCCGAATCTAGAACTTCTCTTGTTAAACACAGCAGCTGAGCCACTCTAGTTCCACTGCTCTCACAGTGGTAAAAATAGCCGAGAAAAGAAAATCAACCTCATTTCTATGTGGTGTCACCTGAAACACCTACAGGCACAAATAAACACGGCAAATTGCTGTTATTCAACGTATTCGCCATTAGCAAATGACCGCCGCGAACATAGATGGGCTCAAATAGAATGCGGAAAAATTGCCGTACGAAAGTGAGTAGAAGGTCTCATCATTACGTCCTTAGCAGCGAACATATGAAGAATACTATCGTTTAATTCCAGCACTCTTTCTCATAATGAAACAACTAGGCGCTTCACTATGAAGGAAAATGCTAATTAAGAGTCTCTCATCTCAAACATACAGTCTCAGCGATCATCATAATGGTTAGAAAAAAACATCGTAGGGCTCCTTCCAAAAATAATCCACTGCTGCCTTATGGCTTTTCAGTGTCAGCTAAGATCTGACCGTCAGCTAATATCGCCAAGCACAGTGCACGGCTAAAATTCAGTAAATCAACTGCATTCGACAATGTCACGTTATTCGAATTGTTGCTTTAATGCGCTGTCGGTGCAATTTCCACAAAACAAAGATACACAATATTTGTATTTCACAAGGGAGCACAAAATAATTCAAGAGAAGTATAGCCAGATATTTTTGGCCATTTCTGCTGAATTCGCTGCTTCCAAATGGCTGCCACAATCGTTGATCCGTGAAACCCAACAGTTCGATTCTTCTCACAGATCCTTAGCAATCGCACAACCCGATGCACTCATTCGGCCTATGCGATGTTTTGAGCGGAAGCAGTTACTGCCAATTTCAGTAGAATCTGACATAGTCCCAAATTTCACAACTTACTATATAAAAATGATTTCCAGATTTAACGTTCACGCCAACTGAGTTCTTTATAGCTCAACTAAGCACATAATTGACCTGAAACAAGGCATGCAGTTGGTGTGAATTTGCATAACATTGCAAGAGTGTAGCATGTGGGAGATAGTAAAAGCAAACAACTGGCTATCACCCAAGGCAATATGCGTGACATTTAAATAATATTTGTGGTTTCATCCCTGATAACGATTTATGTGTTCTCAAAAAGGCAGTCGGTCGCAATAATGGTTCCGACATTTAAGTAGGCACTGAACTGGAATGACGGCTCCAACTTTCTTCTATCCCCATATGAAGACAGAAGGAAATTGTTTCTATCCATTTCAAAGATAATCGACCTACATCTGCTTGTAAGCCTAGGTCGACTGCCCTTGAACCCTCTAAGTATGGTAAAGGTGGTAAAGGATTGTTTCATCAGTCGTTAGATGACGGTCGGATAAATCTAAAAGTGGCGAGAGAACATAATTACAGGCACTTTCTTGGTTCAAGGAGCATTCAGTGATATCTGTTCTGCTGGAGCGAGTTCCCCCCGCGCGGAGCGCGAACTATCCACGTGGTGGTTTCTTCATGTGCTGAAGCAGGCAATTTCAACTGACGCTACTGAACACTTAGGGTTTTGGCTCCCTTTGCGAGCGGAACGGTCATAAGCAGTGATCGATTTGAACAGAAACAAAATGGATATCAATAGTGCATAACTGAACCAAAAAGAAAAGCTCATCTTCCTAACTGGAGGTGCGCGAATGGAGAAGAAGAAAGGAGATAGCTGGTACATTTTAAACGTTGCCACAAGAATGTTGAATTGATTGAGCATGGACCAGCCATCTCAATGAAAGTGAGTCTGACTACTCTCTTCTTAGAGTTTGTAGAGTTTGATTACTCCTTAGTTTCAATACAGTGTCAGGTGGAGCACAACGCGTACTGCAGGTGTATCACAGAAAAGCAAACCGCATCGAGAATAAATATGGACTACAGGAAACCGGAGATAACTGAAAACTGAAGGGCATGGGGAGCTGGCACACATCTCCTGCACTCATCGGCAAGTTAATATTCCTGGAATAGATTTTTTCCATCTCTTCTGCCCTCGTCCCATCCTTTGTTTCATTGCTAGTGTTCGAAAAACTCACGTTTTACCTTCAGTGTTCAGCACAAGTATGTTCAGTCGAAAAGCGCTGCAAATTACGATTGTAAAAGACCGAAAATTATACACTTTGTAAAGTGGCAAATAGGAGGATTGCAACAGAGATATTATCAATCGTGAAGGCTAATTTTCCTTTTATTTCAAGCATTCGAGGCATTCGAAGCATCGAAGCTCAACGATTGAAATATAAAATTTCTCATAATTTCATATTGGAAGTTACTAACCACTAATCCTTTATAATGCAACATTTAGGGGTCACTTCAAAGATTGCAGAAATTGAAGCGTAAGATGTAGACGCGACGATTGGCACAAGCGCCAGTCATTGTAGTTTCTATGGTTAGAAGCACGAAACATTCGATGCATCAGATGTTGATGCACTCATTTCTTTTATGTAAGAGTCTTTTGATGGTAGGAAGTTCATGAAAACCAGTGAAAATATAAACGAGTCCAAACGTTCTGCAAATAGAGACCTAGAAGTGTGCATTGTGAACGGTTTAACTCAACTTCAAATTTTTGAATCACTTCAAGAATCTGGGCCGGAATCATGAGAATCTATGGAAACCTCGTGCTTCTTGCAGCTCTGAACCTTCATGCCATCCAGAAAACTAGATCTGCGTTCTGGCAAAAGTTATCGTGCTGCAGGAAGTCTAGAAGCGTCTCTGAGAAACATGTAGTATCCAACTCGGAGCGCTTCAGCTCTCTGGCTATAGCTGAACAAAAGATTGAATCTGACATGTTGCAACATTCCCACCAAAATGATTGCATCACATTCAATCGGAGCTGCAGCACACTCGTTTGCTGAGGACGAAGTCGGCGTTGAGAATTGCCGTCGTCGGCAAGAACAAACCGTCGGCAGAGAGTAATGTACCTCTTCCAGGCGAAAAGTGCTGACAAGTACGTTCTCTACAGATCACATTTCGTGAAGCTCGCAACATTCCAGGAAGTAATCATTAGCGCAACTACTAAAAGTTATTGGCTCACTTATCAGGAAAGAGTGGTTCAAATATTATGAGCCCTTAACTCATTCTTAAAGAGTTATTGATCGAGCTGTTAGGAACAAACGAGCGAGCTTCCAAAGTGTTCTTTTTTGAATAAGAAAGCTGAAGAAGAACTCAGTGATAAAGCGAAGAACATCGAGTGAAATTTTCGGCGCACTTGAAAACGTCCATAAGCTCCTTGAAATTAATAAAAAGCATTTTTGCGAAACTTAAATTTAATGGCATAGTTAGTTTTATGCAATAAAACTTCAGCGTTTTAACGGTAAACGCTTTCATGCTTCGCAGTGAATCTTACGAATTCCAAAAAAGAGGTTCTTGGAAGTGAAGTCACTTGAGTTAAGGCAAAGGACAGCAGCTATCCTCAAAATGTAAAAGTTGATTTCACTGACGAGCGCAACAACGGACGAGTATTTATACGAGTGAAGCCAACAACAAGTTCATTGAAGTGAAGCAGGAAGTAATGTACAATCGACTTGACAGAGCATGTGGGTGGAGTCAGGGTCATATATCCTCTGAGTCAACCAGTGAAGTGAATGATGCAAAAGCTTGTGCCACAAATGCCCGCTGGGTGAAGCATAACAGACAGATGTCATTATTCACTCAAGGCAGAAAATGTACTCCTTTCACCCACCACATCTCCAGTGGCCACTCTGTACACTCGGAAACGCATAACCGATCGGTGTAATGTGAAGGTCGCCTTTTGAGATCACGTCGAATCGCGGTGACTCGATCCATTTCTTCCGATATCCTTACGAAGACTTGCACTTACTAGATGAGAAAGGCGGCACAAAAATCAAGTATCATTACTGCAGTTAAAAGTTTACTGCCAAAAACAAGCTGTGTTCAAAATAAAAGTAATTTTCTTTCATACAAGATTGAACTGCAACAGGCCCCTCAGGTCCGTCTTAACTGTACCGCGGAGGCTGCGCGGCACAAGAATGCACTCATGCTTACGCACTGAATTCGAAACCGGTGATTAGCCGCTCTGAGGTGAGCAGTGACGTAGCAGTGAACAATTCTGTGATCGGTGAGGAACGAATATATAAGTATATAGAGATGTAAAAGGTATGATCGATACGATATTTAATATATGTCGACCAAACCTTTTATATTCGTTGTGATATCTGAAACGACTGATCCTGTCTGCAAAACATATTGATAATTGAGTGCACCGTGATACTTGGAAGTTGACTCTATTGTGTGAGAGGTTGAATGCCGCTCAGTAGCGCTCAAGAAAGAAACATCTGGCTCACAAAACACTGAATCGATCGATCTCCCAGAAAATTGCACTATGAGTCATCTGATTTTGGTGAATAGACGATAACCGCTTTCGTCAGAGTAGTACTTCGCGATTTGTAGACATGTCCTTAGAAGCATTAATTTTTTAACTTGCTCGGTAACCACTGGTGCATCTTAGCAATTTTAATATATCGAATAAAGCTCTTCTCACCTCCTATGTCGTTTACTCATTTCTATAACGCCGTTTGTCATTGCAGATTCCGCTCATGCGATTCATCAATTCTACGGTGCTTCTAACTAGGACAGTGGCGATAGGTGTACGCTCATTAGCTGTACGTAATGGTTTCTTTTGTTACTTTGCAACAACTAATTTTAGTGCTAATTCTTAAAGAAATCATCGATTGGAGGATTCAAACTTCATCTCTTCATAAAAACGGATGCCGTAATGCCGGCAAGGAGTTTTGTCATAATTTTGGAACTTTGAAATTTTCAGTGAACAAAAACCAGCAAATGCAACATTCTTAGGCAAAAACAAGTAATGAATTAACTCGCAACAGGTCTTTTCTTACACAGCTAATTGTTTGCAAACGAAGGAAGCGGAAAGACTGCTCGAGCAGCTGGCACGATTTACGCCAAGGCAGTCGTACCTATCAGATCATTCACTGATCTCTATCAAACAACTATATTGTTAATGACATTTTAAATATATTTTAAAGTTGTTACTTACAACGAAAATGATGCACTCAATAATCACAATGACATTTGTTCATTGATTCGTTTATCAATGTATGCGTCAACTAAACAAACGCATTCGTCGGTGTTATGAAATGAATGCGGTAAGGTAAATGAATTAGGCAAGTATATGATTCGATTGCTGATTAATTCGTTTGCGAAGAAATTATTGCATGCACTTATTAACTGCCATATCATATCACATTCTGATATTATAAAAAAAAACTCTCAATTGCAACAATGCTGTAAAAAGAAAAGATACAAATTGCATGAAGTTTATTCGAGAATTTCAATTCGGCTGATATGATGTTTGTATTGTCGAACAAATTGCTCTCAAGGAAATTATAAGAGGTGAAATCAGTTCATTGAGTGATCACAACGACGTATGCTGCTAGAACGTATATTTCGCAGCGATGCGCCAATTTCAATGTTTTGTGAAATCCTGGCGCAATGACTGGACGCAAAGTCATCATGTGAGGACATTCTCACGATGTGCTTTGCAAACATGGGGTTACTGAAGAGTCGAGAAAATTGGTTTCGAGCCGTACTCAACTCCACTCTTGATCTGCAGTAATCTTAACCTTAGTGCAGCACTTACATTTCATTGAATACAAGGCGTTAGGAGCAGAAGTAGGTGCAACGATATCGATCAATGCGATAGCCATAAAATTTCACTTCGCGACATGCTAGTTGTGGTATACCTTGGAAAAATCGGCTGATTGAAGAGGACGTATCGTTTACTGGATTGTTGTTTTCTCCTGCGGAGTTTTTAGAATCTTAGGCGTACATCTGTGAAGGTATCATGGATTACTCGTAAGCATTTGGGATTTATCGAAATTTTTGTAGGAGTATGTATCGATCGCGCTAGCTCTCAATGTTGATCTAACAGAGGCACAGAATAGTGCAAAAGAAATCGATGCTATGGGTGCTTTTATATCGTGATCATCTAGTCAATGAATCGAGTTTTCAAGTGGTGCTATCTCGATTACCGCAAATGTTCAACTTCGACAACTACCGAGTGCTGGTATACGACGATAAAGGTGTTCGCAGGTGTCACTTTCAGAATTGGTCGTCTTTGAAATCTACGTAAACTGCTCATTCCGTTATAGACGCATGTCGCAACCGCTAAATGAACTCTAAACGATCTACTCTGCATTATCAGCTGAAGGCAGATAATGACTTTTAATGTGCACTCAAGTTCATTTGCTCACATAGCAGTAATACGGTTATGCGTAGCTATTCAATTACGCACCCTATGGACGAAAAGTGAACATAAATGCTCAGCTTGGTCTTTCCTAGCGCAGCGCAGTCCTCTCGTATATCCATAATTTCGAATATTGAAACGGTTTTCTCGGCAGCATATTGACTGTCATGTTGTAATTGAGCCTCCGATAGTTCCAGTATTCCACTTGTTGTCGTCGCTTTAGGTGGAAGAGATGAAAAAAAAAATGGCATTTGAAGCAAATATCACAGTTAGAGAGAAGTAGTCTAAAGATTAAAAAAATCACCGTAAACATGTGGGCAATAATGTTTGCTGGCTCCTTCCCTATTTCCTTATGAGAGTAATGCTTGCTGATTTCGACCAGTCCGCGCTCATTATTTCAAAGCCACGAAAAATGGTATTACATTACCGCATCAGGACCACACTATGAACTAAACAACACCACAGAACAACTTAATAAAATAGATACTAGTGGAACGACAAATGCAGTGGTATCCAATGCAACACAACATCTAAACAGATTCATGAAGATGTTAAAAAAGGCAAACGAAACTCCCGGCTATCTGAGAGATTTTCTGGCCAGAAACAAGTAGAAGAACAAATGAGCATAATTTAATCATTGTGCTGTGATGGCACAGACGTTAGCGCTGAGCGTCTCAAGGAACTGAATGTTAAACGGCCGCAATGGAAGAGGAGTCAGGTGTCGTGTGGAAGAGAGTTAGTTGTTGGTCAGCACAAAGTGCTCTCATCAGTTAGAACCTGGCTCATTAGTTTTACTAACAGTAGCAACGAAATACGCTTCATTCCATCACAATTACCTTATTTAGAAGGCTGAAATGAAAATTTTTCTTTCAAACTCGAAGTGTCCAATGGCGACTAGAGAAGTAAATAGAGTCTCAAGAATGAACAGTAGAGGTTTAACTTACTGCTATTAATGAATTGCTCTTCTTCAGCTCTTAGCAAATTTATAAACATTTCGACTTCAGAAGTAAGAATATATCGGTCATATGAAAAAGATCAAGGAAAAAGCGGCGAAAATATTTGAGCTGATCGATCTTCGCACAACGATGACGTCTTCACACATTTACGAAAATCAATCTAGTTGATTCGTGGCGAACGGAGAGGCGCAAATTGCGTTTTTTGCATTCAAGAACTGCATTCAAATTTCATTCTCATCCATCAAGGAAATCAGCCTATTGCAACTTTGGAACAAATGAAGGGAGCTCATTGAAAAAATCCTTTTGAAATTTTCTGATCCCTTCAGACAATTATTGGAAATTTACACGCAATGAAATTCGAACGATAGAAAATTGATTATTAAGGAAGAGCTTCTTGTTGCGAATTTGATGGAAGTGTTGCTACTTTGGGAAGTTTTATCGAATACATTGAGAACGTCGGACAGCGGCAGTGCTGCTCATTTCATCCGTTTCATCCCTCTTCATCGTATTCCCAGGAAAACTATAAGTTCTCTGGATGCCATATTTACCAACTAACCGTAAGAAGTTACATAGCATAACGAATAAATATATGGGTAAATATATGGGTAAAGTCAACAAGTTCAAATGGCGAATTCAGCTGATAGGAAATAACAATCGTGCAACGAAACTAACTAAGTGATCCTGCTCAGTTCAACAACGGTAATAGCAGTACTAATACTAATATAATACTAATAATATTAACAATAGAAGTGATAACAATAATAATAAACAATATTACTAATAATTAATAATAATTAACAACAATTAATAGTAATTAATAGTAAGGATGATCAATCATAACAATAATTTATAGTGGCAGTCATTAATAATACTAATAGTTAGTAGTAAATATAATAGCTGAAAGCAATAATAAGTAATAACAACAATAACAGTAATGGCTGAATGGAATTTTGTTCCATCTTCGGCATGTTCATCCGATATGCAAGGAGGTTCATACCGAGAACAACGGATCGTATGGGACTGAACTCGTTCAGATTCTACCAGACTGCGCTGACCACTATTATATCACAATGAAGCGGGCTTGATCTGATCAGAATTTCGCATACTTCAACATTTTTCGGTCAAATCCAATGATTCCCAAACAACACGCGGAAGCTCTCATGTAAATCGTCCGATACAAAGTATCTTTTCATATAACGAATCTACTGATCATTTGACACATTTATTCCGTTCTACGGGAATCATATCGCCTGTTGCAGGCGAATGGTTCCAAATAATTTCGTGCCCAACATTCAGTGTTTCTTTCAATCTAGCAGACGATAATAATCGTAAGCTTTCTTTGTTTTATACTACGCGATCTTGGGAAGTCAGCATATAAGATTTGTCACGTACTTGCGATGCAAGAATAATGCCTCATAGCTTTTTGCTCTTTAATCAGAAATACTCCGATGCCGTAGGTTTATATTCCGATGTTTACGGTTCTCTTTGCTTCCGCCTATCAATAGGCTACTCGTTTCGTCCTCGTCGGAAGCTCGCTTCTTGAGCGAGAATAACATTAAGCTATCAGAGAATTTCCTTGCTGCAGCTCTCAAAGAACGTCATAGTTTGTTTTTCATTATCGTATAGAAAAAATCTCAAATACTGCTTGATATCTTCTATCTGCGCCGCGCAAACATTCGTGCATTTCAACGCGATCAAACCGACAAACTAGGCGATGCAAACATAAAGGCAAGATTGAAAGGCAGTGTAAGCTTTCGGCTAAAGGATGCTACATTACAAGAGCATATTTTTTGCCGATTGTATCACTTGTGATTATTCTCAATTTCCTCCATGAAATCTCCGACACCGTATAATTCAACGGAATAGAATTTCCTAACGATACGTTTTCATTTTCCCATACTCTAAAAACCGCTTCCGTTATTTCCATAGTGTGGCTGATGGAATTCGCATATTTTACAAATCTTAAACGAAAAATTTCGCTTCTATACATTGTGTTTCACCAACTTCATGATGAATGGGATGCAGCTGTGCGAATAGATAAAACATGTTGCGTTTATACACTTTAAGTCGCGAATCTCTTTGAAAACATCTTATGAAATAAGATTCTCATAAATAAAAACCGCACTATGGGGAAAAGAGAGAAGAAATTTGGCGATTACCTCGCACATAGCATTTTTTTTATTAGCAAATATATTTGATTTGCGCTCAGAAATGTTGCCTCAATTAAGGAGTTCAATTTCTTCTCAATCATCTTAAAATAAATCGGTCACTTAAATGCGTCCACGTTCATAGAGTCGAAGAAATTCAAATTTAGTGGAGAATTCGACAACGGAATGGCTGTATCGCCAAGTATACGCGATATCGAAATCTCAGCAATGTACTTTCGGCGCGATTCATATATTTCCTCAGCGGCATTAAGTATTTAGAACCGAAAAAACTTTTATGGAAAGGATTACTTCTTTCAATTACTACAACACTCCTATCAAGAACTTTTTATGTTAGTACGAAAAAACACCGTCATCATCAGATTCCTCGTACAAATTTCGACACACTCGAAGTCAGTAGTTTTAATTAAACCTTTCAATTCTTCTATCGCTAACATGTTCTCTTTTCATAACCGATCGGTGGTACCTGCAGGGCTAGGTGCAGCGTCAATCGTCCCATTAAATATTCACCAGAATAAAGGTCATTGCCGAATATATCGTAAAAAAAATTTTTCACAGCGCAAAAGAGCATTGAGAAATTTTATTCAACTTTCATACAATAACGGTCTTTCCGTCGTGTTCTTGAAATGGTTTCGGGCCGTCTTCGCCATCACTGTCCGGAAGCGAGTAGTTCGGATTGTCGAAGCTATCAGGAGCGACGCGGTCAATCGCACTTCTTTGATTTCCAGTTGTAGATGCCTACAGTAGATCATTATTCTATCACGCTGTATTTCCTCCATTCTGTTGCAAAACACATCTAGGCAATCAAAAGCCTATCGTAATCGTGAGGCGTTGATGACGCCAAAGAGAGGGCATTTCATAAAAGTGTTGCAACCCTTCGACTGCAAGTGATCGCAACGAGATCTGATAGAATAATGCCTGCTGCAAAAATGAAGTTGTTGCATCCTAGCGACTAGGGATTTTAGATGACCTAAACCATTCAGGGATTGAGCATTAGAGAAGACTGATGATTAATGAAGGCAGTGGATCTGAATGAATGAACGGTTGGATTTTCTTGCTGTAGCTCTGCTAGAATTGGCTAACATTGCTAGTTTACTTCAAACAATACTGGCCTTTGTGAATATGAACCGAACCCAGGCTGGCAAATAATTGTTAGATCTGGATTCAGGGAATTTCATATGCATCTCCTCTTCCTGTGCACTATTTCACTATATTTTTATAATCTATTGGTTGACGGGACTTCTCAGAACAAGGCTTTCTGACACCCTGGAAGCCCTGGAAGATCTCGCAAGCTTCACGAGGAACCTGGTAACAACCAGCCAATGCAGTTCTTCACATGCAAATATAAACGGAATACTAGCATGATTTCCGCTGTCGTAATTGCGATTCCTTCGCATACGTTGTTCTCTTGCTTCGTTGATTTCATCAAAATACCGATGACAAGCCAACGTGATTGTTAATGCCCAACTTTCCACAATTGCCGAAAAAAAATAGAAATGAAATGATATGATAGCGCGTAGACGAATAGCTAAAATCCACTAAATATGAATTATTCGAAATTCGGCCCAATAATTAATGACGTTGTTGATGAAAAACATCAGAGGGTATTGATAAAGAACGCATTTCTGAATAATTCAATCGATGATGAAGAAGCTGCGGTCGAAGAAATCGTTTCTTAGTGAAGCCCTTCATTTTAGGGTCACCAGCACTTTAGCACAGTTGAATATTTCCGACTGGTAGAAAATAATTGAATTCTTAGTTAACATCATCTTATACATGAACAAAAATGAAACATTATTCATATAAGTACATTCGAAATTTATTTGTCCATACTGTGGTAATTACCAACACATACGAAACTGTGAAAATTGAACTGCTATAGAGGGTTTTGTGTTTCTTGGTGTTCTTTATATGAATAGAATCTGAAGTATTTTTGTCATATTCAAAAGGCAAAACGCCCTCCTCAGGTGCTATATCTAACGCCTTACTATTTGCCTAATTTCACGTCAACACTCATATTTCCAGGTTGGTAGAGATCCAAGGTGGAGTTCCGCAAAGGACTAGCTTTTTCCTATATGAGGCTCAGATTATTGCGGGGAAGGGAGATACTGGCGGTGGTGAAATAGTCATTCCAGATGCTGACATAAAACGGATCAAATTGTCACAGCGGACCTAAAACGAAGGTTTCGGGTGTTGGGTGCATGCGCGTGAGAATTGATAAAATAGTTCGTGTAATAAGCGTTATGATCACATATATCTTCAAAGTGATGTTAAAGAGGGGATCGAATCGTGCAATGGCCTTTTCGTTCATAGCAAAGCTGATAGCTGACGAAGCACAACGGTCAAGAAATTCCCTAACAGGAAGTCATAACGTGATGATGCCTGAGTGAAGGAGGTGGAAAAAGAATGGAAGGGTTACTCAGTGAGAAGGAATAGTGGAAACGCGATGGACGAGTTTTTTGCATCATTTGGCTATCTGTTGTGCGTTACGCTGCACAAGTTCTCCCGATGTGTTTATTTGAATGTGGATCAAAACTTTTACTGCAAGAGTTCCACTTCGCGCGAGATCTTACTTCAAGGGAATTGGGAAAACTTCAACACGTTTTATATACTGCCACCATCCGAATGCAACCCTGTCGTATGGGATGTGAAAAGTATGCAGGAACAGTTACACTCTGGTAAATCATATATGGAAAGTCTTCCTGGAAGTTGAGATGTTGTCGAAATGGCAGCTAAGAATAGGTCCTTAAGAACTGATTATTTCTCTCTTAGAATTTCCGCATATTCACAAATTCCTCTAATTACAGAAACCCTAACGTAGTCATTATTTATAAATGGAGACGTTTTGCACGCCACCTCCTGCTCTATTTCTTCGACTACTTTCTGACCGAAACAATAACTATAGTCACTGGCGTTAAGTATCTTAATGTGACCGGTAAAAATCTCTTTTATCCGTTTAGGGGAAAATTAAAATCTTAATGGTAATTACAAATGCTTGCGTACCTCCATTGTTCTCGTCACTTTCCGAAGAAAGCCCTTTGGCGAATATCTCTCGGTATGCACTTTGTGGAAAGAAAAATGTTTGCAGGCATATTATGGAGACGAGCGAGACACCCATAACGACAAGAAACTGAAACTTAATGAAGGAACGAAAAAAAGAATTGCAGTTATATTTGAATAATGATGGAGCTTCCTCACCAGTAGCTCGGGGGCCGAAAATGAAATATACAATAAATTGCGGTCGGAATAGGTATTTCTGGATGAATGGGATTGCGCTGCGTAACAGACGGTTCCGTTGTGCACTAAAAATTCCTGCACATTTTTTGATATTTTCGATAAATCATCTGCGATTCAGCTGGACGAAAAAACATGCAATGATCCGCCCTAAACGACATCTCAGTCGTCCCGTGCTTATAGCCAAGGAGAGGTGAGAAACGCCATTTCACTTCGCTAAACATACGGATATACAAATAATGTTTTTTTTTGCACAAACGAACAACACCGGCTTCAAGTTATGCAAAGGTCTGTGATCCAGTTTGCATGACTATCCCAAATACACGCACTGTTTCGGCACTTACATACTGCTAAATTGTTTTTATCCGCATGCTCTTAAGTATGCCATGTCTTTTCACCTAAATTGTAGTGAACATTTTGCTCCTTGTTGCAGTTTTTGCCCCCATACTTACGTTAGCTTTCTCTTCATACGCAGTATGGTTTTCATACTTAGACGACGAAGTAAATCGGGGAACAGGCACTAAATAAATGATCCAAAGGTGGCCAAGGAAGGCGGTGGAAAGTCAAGAAGCGAAGAATTTAACGTTGAAATTGAAATAATGGAATAGCGGAATTTTATAGCTATCATAGAAACAATGAATTTAGTTCCTCCGAAAAATTTGTCAGAACAGAAGAACTTCGTTAAGTGACATAAAAGGTGTACCCGTTATTTGGTACTGACCTTTATGCACATATATTTGCTATTGAGCAGAAAAAGGCATATAGACTACGAAAAATATGATTACCTGAGATACCATGAAAGGCCATAAGAATAACGACCGTTGAGTTTTGTAGGCGCTGATCAAACTGAAGAAGCATACTGCTTCCAAGATTTCGAAAAAAATTTGCCATCCTGATGGTACCGAATATCTAAAGGATGTATATAAATAAATATTAGCATTAGAGGCAAATATTTAACGGGAAGAGATAGACTACGTGATATATTCAATAGAAAGCCGAATGGATGTGCAGTTAGCCAATCTGATATTTAGAACAGAATGAGCATGAAAGGGAAACTTTTCGCCCAATTTTAATATATAAACGTTAAGCATATTGGTCTTGAACAATGGCCGGAATTAGTCTTTGACGATGTATATCAAAATTCACAAGTCATTTACACAACCGTTCCCTCACCGGATGTTTTGGTTAATAGCAATAATAACCGAGATGGACAAAAAATGCAAATATTTTTCGAGTACACTGACTTATTCATGACTTGATGATTTACTTAGTAGAAACAAATTTTTGCAGTTTCTCTTTCTTCGGCTGTAGCCTGTGTTTGCCCATATGAGCGTTCAAAAAATATTACAAACTGCTTTGCATGGCGACGCTTGGCTTCATTTTTGAACTCTTTGAGAAGGGGTCAACTGAGGCGACTAGTAGGACAGGTAGCAATGGCTTGATCGATTTTATCGCAAAGCATATCATGGGGTCCTCGCATCGGTAGGTGTTATGCGTGCAGATGAGTGTGACTCGCTATGCGCGCTCGAGATTTAGAAGCGAAAATTTCAGGAATCAAATCAAAGATACTTGACGGATATAAGATAAACAATTGCCAAGCATAAACAATAATAAACAACTTTTCTACAGTTGCCAAGCATAAACAATAATAAACAAATAAACAATAAACAACTTTTCTATCCTTACAGAAAAGTTATGGTAAACGAACATTCTCAAGTTACTCAGATATATAAATGCCCTCCTCGTTTAATAAATGATCTGCTAACATTCACTTCTTGTTTCATCCTACAAGCCACAGAAGTGATCAGGCACATTGTCCTGCACTATCTATCATGCTTCATTAGTAGGGGACTTTTTTCATATTTTCTCGCTGCCAATATTTGACAAAGTTGAGTAAAAATCTAAAATGAAGCCAAACCTCTTGTGATCGCATGTGAACTGCCAATGGCGGAAGCAAAATTTATCGAGCCTAAGATTTGCAGCACTGAGAATTTTCAGAATCAGGAAGGCAGTGTTGTACTCGAAATGAGACAATCCTAAATCTTGTGACAGAACAGGAGGAAAGCAACCAAACTTCGAATATCAAGCAGAGAAACTTTAGCTTACATCCTTCTAAAAAATGTACACAGTGCCAGTAACTGCAAAGTATTTAGTTGGATGGAACGGGTGAAATATAAGGAGGTGAATGCTGAATTCGCTAGAATATGATTGGCAAAACTGATCATCATTAGGGCTTACAACGAGCCAAACAATCAGTTCATTCAACACTTGTCGGCGAACAGGTGCCACCACTCAAATAGGCAAAGAACAGGACGTGTAGCAAAAAAGAATATGACTAGGGTGGAGCAACATGTTGCTGAAAAATAGCCTCTGAATTTTTCTTATTTCCGCCACTCTTATGAGCTCTGTACGAAGGACTAAACAAACGAAATCATCTGAAACGTTCGAAACAAGCAGAAACAACACATTCACCTGAAATCGCCTATAGCCCTTCCCTAAGTTGATGCAAATTAATCTATGCCTAGCCGTCGTGTAAAAAATATGGACGAATATTTAGCAAGTTGAACTTCGATCAGTTACGAGTTGAAAACACTGTACGGTCAGATAAAAACATACGCTCATAGACATATTATTTTGTCGTGATAATTTTGCTAGTGGAAATTTGCAACGTGTGGCAGTAAACGAATTTTTCCGAGCCATCTGTGAGCGTAAAATTAGAAATGAAATGAAACTTCGTAATCAGATAAATTTTATTTCCTGCGGTCAGTTTGCGAAATTGATGGAAAGAAACATGAAAATGAAACAAATACTGCAGTCATAGTGCACTTCATCTGGAATGATGGGACGTTTTGTAAAAAGTCTTTATGACAGCTCGCATGATCGGATTTTGCATCTTTTCAGCTAATAAATCAGCCTTCGGGTATTGTATGTTATAGGACACAGATGTTGATTTATAATGCATATAATTACATAAACGCACTTCCCCGTTATGAAAAGGACGATCTCGAGAATTTCAACGACCGCAACTATTGATATAATCGCAAGAAGACCGGTCTGAAACGACACGATTATTTTACCGTTCAGAGAGCCCAACAAACATCCAGTGTTTACGAGTGTGTGCAGGAAACACTGCGATATAGCAAGTAGCCTTCAGATTATCGAGTTATTTGGCTGCTTCTGTGCCAAACTTATAGTAGATGCAAACTCACACATTACTCTAACAGTGGAATTTTTTATCTTAGGCTCTTTCCACTTCGTGTTCTCTACTTCGCCATCCCTATAACCACAAAGTTCGAAGAACGCACTCTTCAACTTCGAATAAATTTTCTTTGCTGTCTACAAGACTCAATGCACAGCTTTTAGAACGTACATTTTGCATCAATTACGTGGCTTGCACGAATAAGAAAATCAAGTGCAATTAGAACTCCTAACCTTCACATGTATTCTTCCGAAGCAACAATAGTGTCTGAGGTTCGTTGTCGCCGCATGAGGAAGGCAGCCATCCAGACAGCCACACATCCTGGATGGTTGATGTGTTTTTTTTCTAGGACTCCGTCTTAGCTGCCTTTTCTGCAATATTGATACTAAAATATGCTCATTTGTCTCGCTAAAAACTGAAGTTACACTTTTAAATGCTTTTATATGAAATTGGATGACCTTTATATTTGACTAAAGTTGAGCAATGCTTTGAATGAGTTGATAATTTTGAGCATAGTCAGCAGCCTTTCAAATGAGAAACTTTGTTTGTATCAGAGCCCTGAAATTTCGTCTCACTACAGTGACGTTTAGTTGTTGGCAGAAAGAACACATGAATCAATGAACGAAGCAAGACACTCGAAAGAAGAAAAGACGATTAACGAATCACGAATTTCAATATGATAGTATGAAATTAACAAATGCTAAAGGTGCATGACAAATGCATTTAGAACGAGAAATACAACTGTAAGCTGCCAACCACATCAAAGAAAGGCCAACTTTGCAGTAAAGGGGAAAACATCGCAATCGATAGGGTTGTACAATGGGTTACTGATAACGCCGCGATTGTCATTCACTTATCGATCAATTGCTACATTCTCACACTAGTAATGAATGCTCGGTTCTGGTGCATAGATCTTGCAGAATTTCGGATTTCACTGAAGCAAAGATCAGTTACAATACATGAGCTAATGGCCCCGCTGGAAACTTCCTTCTTATACCACTTTATCCCTCTGCGGTGATTTTTGCGAACTGCTGGCGTAAACTACCTTTTTAAACACTTCCACATATTTTTTGCAAAGTACAAATGCGACGCCTAAATTGCACATATGTACGCTGCGCGTGTGATTTTGATCATGATTTTTGAACTATCCAAGTTAATGAAGAGAAATTTATAGAATACAATTTCTAGTTTCCCCTTCTTTACCATTTTCTAACATTAGTCAAACGTTTCGTGGAAGTAATAAGGAGTGGTGTTTTGGTGAACGACAGCACGTCAGCTCAGTTCCGCATGAATCGATCTCAATGGTGTTTGTTCTTCCCTGCTCAATCACACTTCGCTTTTCGTCTATTTCTGTTGATGCGTATTTTAAACCCGTCAACCGCGGCAAGTCTTCATTTGGTGATACTGGTGTTCTTTAATCTGTTTCCATGTTCAGTTAGCCGGTTTGGTTCCGTCAGCAAATTCGATTCCATTCTCATCGTCTCCTCTGGATAACACATAAGCAGTGCAACAAATAGCATGGAGGCGCCCTAAGGTACTCAAAATTTTGCATGCAGATGAATGTTTTGTCATCTGTCGAGCCATGTAGTGATGCTTAAACACGGAATTTCTTATGTTCCCGACAGGCTGACAGGTTGCTTAAAACGTGAGCACATTGCTGCTTATGTTTTATTACGAATTTACGACATAGAGTCGTCTGATAAGCGGAACGTTAAATCATAACATGAGGTCAGCTCAGCTGGCCTTCAACGTTTTTTCACGTGTTTTATGATTATAGCTTTGAAAGTTAGATAGGCTATCGAATTACATAAATGCAATATGTACTTTTGATAAGAATGAAGATGAAATACAATTCCAGAAAGAAACAAATGAAAAGCCATGATGGTGCGTAAACGCAGCTATTAAAAATTATTCTCCAAACCAAAACTGCTTCGCAGTAAATTGTCGAAAGTTCCCGATATAATGTTGCAGAAACTGATAGTAGATGATGCTCAACATCCGGCACAAGAGTTTCATCACTCGATGATCTCGGAGCTTTACTTTTATCACCTGATCTTTTCTTACTGAACTTTGACTGTTCCTCTCCGACAATTGTTGAATTAACTTCTCTACTTTGAACATAGAGGCTCATGAAATCATCGATTCCGACTTTAATGTACGGAATACGGAAATCTTTGAACGTGGCGGCATTTAAATCATCCGGAATTTTTTCACATATCCATAAGCCATAGAACTGCTTACATGTGAACAGTGCATCTTCCACTTCTAATGCACAAAATTTTACACATCTGGAAATTTACGAATGGAACGTACCTCGTGATTTCTGGATTCGATTATTTCTCGCCGTCTTTTCAACGCGTCAGAAATTTCAAAAGCCTTTGAAAATTTGCTTAGTACCTGAACCTAATTACAGCTGTAATTGAGTTGCGTAAATAAATTTAAATTGGGACCGTTGCTGTGAACTTATTTTCTTTTCACTGTCAGAAGCATCGTTCAGTATCATTTAGTAAGGTTTATTATACGTAAGCAACCACATAGGAACTTTTTACTTCTCGATTAATGAAATCCGCTGAAGGTGACTTTCTCATAAACAGTCCCCATGAAATAAAGGCGAACGTCGTCTGCAAGTCAACTTTTTCCCATTTCGATCGTTATTAGGCGAAATTTTTTGGAAAGTGAAGCAGAAGTGAATAACTAGGGGGAAAAACCATGAGAATTTAAGATTGACGGCGCTGCAGACAACAAAACGATGACAGTATTTCTTAAACTCCTAAAAAATTTGACGTCCCACGTTACTTGTTCCAGTGCATTCCGCGATGACTTCCAGAAGACAGAAGCGAGCAAGCTTTTCGAAACATGTGCGTCTATAGAAATCAAGATCTCGTTGCCGAATTACTGATATATATATATATATATATATATATATATATATATACATAGATATATCTTATGCAAGTTACTGACATTTGACGGATAGTGTCAGTACCTTCCAGACGATCCTGCACGTGTCCATGTTTCTGTGTACAATATATGTATTTGTGCGGACGTCTGTGAGCTTCGGCAGCCGCACGGATTTGCATGTGTATTAATGATAATGTGTTTTGATGTGTACATGCGTGTGTGCTCGCGGGTTTTTATAAGCATTTAAGTGTGCGAGTAGCCCAAAGTTATCAGAGTTTTTAAAGCAAGTTTTCGCAGTGGACTTTCATTTTGTTCTCTTGCGGAAGAGAATGTTATGTATCCAATGTAATCTGAGGATTTCCTTGCACTATCGCGTCGTATTCATCCATTTTGGTTCAGCCATAATGAACTTATCTCGTTGAAATATTCCTTACACCATACTTCTTCAGCACTCATCGAAATTGTGTGTCAGCAGCATTCCCAGTTTTCGGCCAATTCACCCATCAACAGCTTTTGCGTTTCTTGTTTGGATCTTACAGTTTCACATGTTATGTTCTGACCCCAAAATTGACAGTAGATCATCCGAACAAAGATCATTCCTCTAGTAAGCAGCCTGTCATGGTTCTCGAGCACTGCTTATGTTCGCGAAAAAATCAGTGAACCTGCATAAATTCTGAACCACAAATCCCTTTTACTCGACATCGATGATTCAGCTGGCCTCGATCGTCTGCGGTGTTCACACCGGTCCTTTCAAGAGCCATTTCTATTAACCACAAAAAGAAGAATTGTTTTCTTTACTGCAGCGGCAAAAATTCTCATAAAAATCAGAATTTTTGGTTTATTAACCTCGAGAAGGCCAAGGAAAAATAGCTTGAAGTCCTGCTACACGGTAAAACTGTTTTCATTTATGCTCGCTTCTGCCTTGCAATTTGTGTGCGTTATGGGCCTTGACTTGGCCGTCGACTGTCGTAAAAAAGGATTTGTTGCAAAGGGACCATAAACCTTGCCGCAACATTGAAGAACGTTTGGTCATTGGCAGCTCTGTTCAGAAACCTTCACGTCAAATGCACCTTACCTTATATTTATGTTAAGAATACCAGTGACAGAGATTTCCAACTTCATGAAATTAAAGGATCACCAGGTTCTCATGAACTGTTGAAATTGAAAATCTAAAGTGAGCTGACTTTCGAATTTAACAGCAAAGACTGTAGTTCAACGTGCACACCCGTTTTGCGAATATAATTGTCCTCGAAAAAAGCTGTTGAAAAAAGTAAGAAACAAACGGGCCACAGCATTGCACATACTTCCATACGAAAAATTTATTCATTATGTTTCCTGTGACTCATCGGACGCACTCAAATGGCTTCGCAGATACAATGTATAGAACAAATTATTTTATGAACATAACGTCTAAAAGAGCATAAAGTTGTATAGGAAAAGCTTTCTGAAATGAGGGTTCACATCTTTGACGATCTTAATCGAGTGAGCCGTGCGATCTTCACAATCGACGTCACTAGAGAAGACTCAGCTGCATGCTTTTTCGTTCGATGGACGACTCTCTCTACTATAACCCTTAAGAGCATTACGTTTATTTTATTCATCATTGCACAAAGGTAGGAGAGGATGTTTTCTTGAACATCTTGTTAGGTTTAACACGTAAGAAATCCCTCTCGTTCAAAATTAACTAGGCAGAAATTCGGGTGAAAGACAAGACTAGCCATTGTGCAATTGGCAGTGTATTAGAGAAAATAATCAGACGAAAAGCGTACTGAAGCAAAAAAAAAGAAAACTTTCTTTCATCAATCAGCCATATTGCCTTCAATGATTTTCAAGATTCCATCCGTAGAATCGAGGAACATATGGGAAAAATTCAGTGCTAAAATTCCGACAAGAATTAACTATTCAAAATATTGGTAGTCAAAAGTTCATGGGGAAGTCATTGTAAGCCATGAGGCTTTCACGATTTGCTGGTGTAGTTCACGTATTTGCATTCCTTATTCATTTATGCGGTTCCGATCTTGTAACCTCCTCCACGTTTAGGAAGTTCATATATGAAGTTTATTCTGGATGACGGTCGGCTAGTTTGGACACGACGACTGTGTCGAAATTCAGCATAAATCGACGGACGTTTTAAGGCAAAATGGCTAGAACTGTAGATGGATCACAGTTACATTCTCCTCTCAGTAGCCAGGCGCAGTTCGTGGAAGTGGGCAATGGTCACACGTTCCTCCTGGTCCTTTCTCTCCTGCTTCGCCCTGATCACCTTGTACTCCATCGTTCCCTGGTGCTCCGTCACGACCTGGGTCCCCTTCTGGCCCTTCCGGCCCAGCTGGGCCTGGCCTGCCGTCTTCTCCTTTCGGGCCATCTGGACCACGCTCACCAGGTGGACCTGGAGGTCCAGGTGGCCCTGCAATTCCTTCAACCTGCAAATGTTCACGATTAAGCAACCACCACATTAGGAATATGCTGTGCAGATGTTGTAGTTAAGAGGTGTGAGAACGGACAGAATAGTTGGAGCGACGTGCGCTCTCTCCGTCATAAAATCTAGGTAACTTTTGGGGTGAATAAGTTTCTCTCACAGCTCCTTCGAAACTGTCTCGTAAACTTCAACGTGGAAATGCGGCGACGGTTTTGCTGTGGAATATTCGTGCCGAATAAATATCCGGCTTTTCACCTCCCACATTCTCGATTTGGAGGTGCTGCATGAGCGGAAAAACCCATGCACATAAAAGCAGGTGGGATACATGCCCCCAGTATGCGCTTTGCAAAGACACATTTGAGAAAGGTGTTCAAGCAAGACAAGGGATGTTCTTTATGCTTCCAGCCTTCAACACTACATTAGCAAACTGGTGAAAATAAGCAGTCGAAAGCGCATCATGTCCAAAGAGCCTTTGTTGTCCACTCCACGCAGCGAATGAGCTGTAGTTCTGTAAAACAAATAAGCAATAAGCTTCAGAAAATGTGAGGTTTTAGGAGTGGTATGACACACTTTCTAAATATGTTTCGTGAAGCGCATACACTGTACCTCACTGATTATTCCTGGTTCGCCACGAGGTCCTTTCTCTCCAGGAGGTCCAGGAGGCCCCGGTGGTCCCGCTGGACCCGGAGATCCCTGGATACCGGGACTGCCGTTTAAGCCTGGCTCGCCTTGTGCACCAGGCAGTCCATTTGGTCCTTTTGGTCCTGGCCTACCAGGTGGTCCGGCCGGTGCTGCAATGTGAATAGCTTGTTAGCTACGGCTAATAAATTTACAAAAACTAGGACTGAATCGTTTTCCTCCACTTCACAAGCCTGACCTCGATTTATGAATATCTTAAGTCAAGCCTACAGTGCGATCAAAATCGCTAGTGACAGACGCTACCTTGCAGCACAGAAATTTTTGAACGTGGACATGCTGAATTTGGACGGCATATTACTGACCCACTCTTGAAAGCAGTCGCCCACGGTTACAGCAATAACTATTGTCTATCATATTTGTTCAAAAAATCTCAACTCACTGAAATAAGGTGACCTTTAGAGCACTGATGACGTCAACTGCCCATCTGCCTACCCCTATTAACCACTTACGGCGCTTATCCTCCGATCCATCAACCGCTCACATCGAATATTTGTCCAATTGTGAGTATGCGATATCTGGCAATAAGTAAATAGCCCCTTCATAAGGCATCAGCTTCAGTAGCAATGCATGTGAGCATTCTTATGAGTGAGCTCGGAAGGGCGAGCCAAGATGTTTGTACTGTGGTCTTCTGCAAATTTTAAAGCGCTTGTTATCCACACTGTATGTAAGCCTGTGTGCGGGCGAATGCGATGCAATGCAAATGACTTGGGTGCCGCGATGCATAGATTTGGGCGCCAGTGTACTTTTATGTATTACTTTTCACGATTTCGTCCGAAATTTTCATCAGCCTACTTTTTGCATTCCAAAAGGTGGGAGAATGTTTAACCTTCATTAAATACTAAGTTCGCCTTAAGTCAAGCTTATCTTCGCTGCTAAGGATCTGGAGGAGTTCCCTATGGAACACTTCCAGGTCACCACGACGGACCTCTACGTGATGTAATCAATTACACCTCCGCTGAGTTCATTTTAGCGTTAACACCTGGAATTTTTGATGAGGAAGAGGCTTCGACAGGAGGGCCGATAGTGGGGCGTAGAAATCGCCCGGTATGCGACTGCATGCACATTATTTTCCCTGCTGTTATGTCATTTTGACATCACGCTGCAATGGAAGCAATTTCTGAAAAGTTACTATGTTGGCGCAGTACTCACGGAACACAAAAATTGCAGCTGAAGTTGAAAAAATGCATTTTGCGCCAGACAAGGTGGCTGCAAAAAGTGAGAATTTCTGGACTGTTTTGGAATGAGCAAGCTGTAGTGCTGCAAAAAAAGACCCGCAGAGGGTATGGCAGCATCCATAGAGCTCACTTCCTGTTTTTTTTAAGGCGATAAAGGTGGATGGAAAAGGGAATCCAGGGCTGATAGCGAAATGCAGGACTCAGCAAGATGACAGCCTGACATCGCACCTCACTATTCCACACAAATTTCATCGCCGTTTAGGCTGATATAGCTTATTAATTTCCCCTGGTAAACGACATAATACGGCACAGCTTAAAACGACTTTTCTGCTGTCATGTATAAAAAATTCGTCCCGTAAAACTTTTCCTTCATAAAGATAAAATGTGAAACTTTGCATCGTACGGCATAGTGTAATATGGCTTTAAAAATTCCCGAAATGGTGGAGTAAATTGACGAGAATTTCTCAGAACTTCAGACGTAACAGTTGAGGTCGGACCAGTTTAGAAATTCAGCGTGAATTGTCGCAAAATTTCCGCTCTTTGTTCTATTTCTCTTATGACGACCAAACGTTCAACTCGTAGAATTGGAAAAAAACTATACGTTGCTTCGGCGCACGACTACTCTCCGAGCCAAAATTATTACTGGAAAGTCGAAAAAGATGACAGCTTATAGAACGAGGGAAGATAGCTCGTTGCTTAGTTGCGCTTCCACAGCGATGGCTTTTCCTCAATTTATGTCTCGCCTATGAAGTATTTAATGCCCCTCTCATTCCCTTTTATGCGGAGGAAAAGAGAGAAGCGTCGTATACCAAAAGAAAAGACAAAAACACATAGCGGCCATACCCATTAGGAAGCGAAGACACTTTCATGATTACCAGTGAAAATATAAGTTTTGCGGCGTTCAGAGCCTTGGAAACATGGCCTGATCGATTGAGACCGCCGTCTTTTAAGAACGACTCATAACTTTCATTCCTTTGATGTGGGATAAATTTATATGTTCCTTGGGCCCAATTCTTTTTACTTGCAGCATTGGTAAACACTCAGAAATAATGACCGTGCTTTCAGGAAAGCAGGCTCATACACGACATCACGTCGCCTACGACGATCACTTTGGGGATGGCTTCTACTGAGAGGGCATCATGCTCTGAGTGCTCACGACGCCTCTGCAAATGTGTCTCGATTATGATCCTTTCAACAAGGACCCCTTTCTGTTCCTTTTCTCTCCTCTTCCTTAGATCCTGTGTGACATCCTTATACAACGACGTCCTAGGGTAGGATGCTTTTCAGTGGACAATGACACTCGACTTGCATCTCAATCAGCTGTGTGTTTACATCACACCTTTTTCGCACATTATATATTTTTAGTTGCTGTTGTTCCAATGATACGTCCATGACATGTAGACGTTGCTCTCAGTTGCAGCAGCGTCGGGACCGGGATATCTCTCCGTCAGCAGTTGTGCAAAACAAAGGAAATATATAAAGGCCTCTAATATGAAAGATACCGCTTGCCGTAAAATTATCCACTTGTAATTCTCACGATGGCAAAGCTGCATCTGTGCCTCTCTTTGATTTCGATTGCCTACTGGTTCCTTCGACAATTTCAATCGTGATAAAAAAAATGTACGTTCCAAGACGAATAAACACTGCGGTCGCTCTTTTCCTCCTTCATTTCGAAAAGAATGGCAAGTTCTTAAATATTACAAAGGGTTCGAAAAGCCCTTTGCGGCCGAATGCTTTTCCACTTCACTACAGATCAAGTGAAGAGGGGAGGAAAGTTTTACAGATTTTTTCGTGCAGTTCAGCTGATACGTTTGCACATTTTCCATAATACTGTGGTTTGTGAAAGTGGCCATAGTGGCGACCTGAAAACGTACATGTTTCATGCCTTGTCCTTATCCTCCGCTTGAAAAAAATGATACTATCCTAAGCGAAATCATTTTGCGCTCCTCTTCATTTTGTGCAGATTTCCCGTCGAAATGACGTTTTTAGAGTGGAATTTCCAATTCATGTTGAGACATACCTTCAGGACACTCGAAGCAGAAATCCTCCGCTCTTGGAAGCTCGGTCAGTGCTGCATCGCGCCCATCTTTACCATTTAATCCTGGTTTACCATCAATGCCATTTCTGCCATCAATTCCTGGTGGACCGGGTGGACCAACAGGCCCAATCTTACAAGCGCACGAATTATCGCTTACTTGTCTCACGTGTCTTGTTGTCTCCACGAACGTGTCGAATCCAACATGTCTTTTTCTTCGATCTGAAAGAAAAGAAGAAAGTAAGAATGCTGTTCAAGATGGAACTCGAAAATTAACTGAATGAGCCACCAGCGAGCCAGTTTCACTTCCAACACAAATACGATTTCGCCTTGTGATTATTCTCTCTTCAAATAAAGGTTGTGTTTGTAGTACTTTATAGCACCTAACAAGCTATCGTTAAAAGCGATAAAACGATTTTGTCAAATCCCCAAAGCAACAACGCCAACTAATTTTTCTTCCATCACAGTTCATTTTCCACGCTCAACGCATTCCCATTGGCTGAGTCGATCTACCATTACCTGTGAGCAATATTAGTGAAGATGCGATTGCAGTAACTTATCTAACGCATAATAGTCGATGATAGAACACAGCTAAAGATTGATCGTTACAGCAATATTTCAAGTGCAGGCAACACTCGAGGTAATCGTCACTTAAATGACGGCGTATGTAAGGCAAATGGCATCTCAGCAATTGGTGCATTTATTTGATTTTTCATCGACTGTCGCATAAATCATCGTTTACAATGTTGTTGTGAAATGAATCAATTAGTCGACGTACCATCACGAAAATCTGTAGTATGTGCTGTATAGTCAGAGATAAGTTGCTTTGTAACTTCATTTTGATGGAATGAGCTTCGGGCGTTGCCCATCCGAATTTAGTGGGAACACGATGCCGAATCTGCGCAACTAACGTTACCACTCTTTGCTACTGAACAGAGAATGATGACGAAAAGTTAATAGTGTGAGACGTTAGAACGATTTCTTTTGAAGGTTTACAGGTTTTTAAAACGCTCCTAAGCCGGTTCTCTAAAGTGACAATTTCAGAAAACGTCCTTTTCACATGTTGATGAAAAGCACACTTGGAAACAAGCCTTATAAGCGCACGAGCATGGCATATTCGGCGACAACTACAGGTGTGCTTGCAAAATTGTGCATATGTTGGAAGGATATTTTATTAATGGATTTTCTTTAATTAAGGATGATTAAAGAACTCTCTCGACAAATTTCGTTGATAATTTTGGCAAATGTATATATCCTAAGTAGACGTCGGTTTTCTCAGCCCGAAACACTTCCCACCTCTCTTCCAACTTTCTGAAAGTTTAATATACTCCTAAATAGGACTAGAATTGCTTCATAGTTAATCTTGTGCACCATCATGCAGCTATTCTCTCTATGGTCTCATATTCTTTTTTTCTTAGCTATCCTAGGCACTGCACACTGGAAGTTTCCTTAAGAGTTTATGGCGCGCGTTCTAACAGTTCAGTGAAATCAATTTGAATATTGCGAAAGTGAAGATTTAAGCACGATAAGAAATGAAAGTTCCTTGATGTCAAATATATGGAAAGTTGCATATTTTCATGTTATTGTTTAATGAAAATTTGTGCTCAGCTTCTATTAGATCTGCCCCGGAATCAACTTTTATGAGGAAATCAAGGTAAGGCGAGCATTGATACGCCTCGGTGAGAATCCTGAGACAATCGACTGGCTTCTGGAACAACTGACTTTCGTTCATAGCTAGCTGATGACGGCCAGCTATGAACGAAGATGAGGGAGAACAAGACTGCTCATATGAGATCCGCGTCATTACCTACAGATAAGAGGCAGATTAGGCAAAGCTATGTAAGAATGTATTCGGCATTACATTTGCAAACACCACCAACGGTGATCACTGAGAGTAAAAATAGACGTGGCACAACACTTAGCAAGAAGAGCGAAAAACCTTTCACTGAATGGCACTGTCAGAGAACCCAGAACAGTTGACTGCACAGTTGACAGCTATGAAGAAATTTGAAAGCGTAATGCGCGGTTAGACATAAAATAAGCTAACAAAAAAAGAAACAGCAATATCTCACAAAAACGAAGTATTTATTTTAAAAGACCAAAACAAGAAGAATGACTTCAAAAGGATTAAATGCGATAACTGAGATCGCATAGCTAATCAGTGCAGATTTAATGAAATATTCTATGAAATCGTCTATAGAGAACTTAGTAAGGTTTTCACGAGAAATTTACTCTTTCCATTTGTTAATTTTTATCATCTCCACTATTCACTTCAAATACGGAACTTTGGAACAAATAACTCATAACCCGTACCTATCCTGAGAAAGACACTCGAAAACAATCAAAGAGATCATTATGTTTGGAAGTGGCACTAGTTGAATGGCATAGTTACGAGTTTCTGTGTTTCTCACTGCCTCTCAATCATTGCCGCGCATAAAAAACTGAGCATTGCTGTGACTGACTTCATTATATCTCCCAAAGCAGCGGTTGTTCTTTTTGTCATTAATGCACACATTGAGAAGACCCTCAAGCTATATGCTGCTTCATGAAAATTGCCTATCTAATAAAATAGAGCGGTATGAACTTTGCTACGTTGTCTTGTTAGTTTCTTCCCACCAGCAAAATTACCACAAACCGCTACTTGTTTCCTCGATGTTTTTCTAAATTTGCCTCCAAAGTGGTGGTTACCTAAATCAACTACATTGAACAGAGTTCCATGCAAATTCTTTCCTTTGCCTTAGTTGACTTCAGTTAATTACTTTTGCTCTTAAACCATAATTGTTAGTTTCATCTTTTGATGATGTCTTTTTCTCTTCAATGTGTTTTTCTCTTCTCTTCAATACCACCAACGGCATCCGTCCTGCCCTGCAGTCATAAACCTATCGTTAGTGGACGTCATTTGAACAAAATCAAACAAGTTTTTTAGTCATGAGCATGAATACATGGAAACCTTATGCAGAACTAGTTATTAATAGACCATTATTGGCCACTTGGGAAACGAATTTTCAGAAATCCTGATCAACCTTATTGCTTCGCCAACCATGCTTTCATCTTGAAGGTGAATAAAATTTTCCCCATCTCATCGGTATAATATCTGACCACAAGTATGATGTCCACTCTTCAAATCTTCGATCCCATTTATGGTAAATTTTCGGCTACTCTGAACTGCAAGTCATTAGGGCAGATTTGCCGCTGCTAACCTATACATTCGTGTACCTTTGATATCGCTGACTGCCTCTGCATTTCAACAAAAATTCTCTGGATCCAGTTTCCTTTAGTAAACGAATAACTGTTGATTTCATTAACAGCGAAACGAAATATTATCATTAGAAATGCGCAATGTTGTTTATGCAGCATGCTTAACAGCATATTTGCTGTATGCACAACGCTCTATGATCTTCTGTGCGATTGTTCCACATCACTCATGAACACTTCTAAACGCTCAATTGAATCGATGAATTTCAAAGTGTAATTCACTCATATTGCCGAATTGATATTCTCTCTCTCATCTCTCTCTCCTCTCTCTTTCTCCTCCCTCTCTCTGTCTCCGTCTCTCTGTCTCTCTCTCTCTCTCTTCGTTTATCTCATTTCTATGAAAAAATGAATTGTCGCAATTAATTTTCGGCTCCACAACGAGCGCACAAATATATCACCGCCTATAAAGCACGTTTTGTTGATTTTCGGTTTAGATTACAAGTAAAGAAAGAAATATCAGTTATGAATGAATGGATTATCAGATATGAGTAAAAAATATGTTTAAAGCAATAAGATAGCACAGCATCAAATGCGCTTCGCAGAAATATCACAAGCAGTTGTTGTCATTGAATTTTGACTGTCATTGCATACCGCACAGTACCTCGAAAGTGGTGACTGAAGACGATATCAGATAGCAGCGAAGAGTTAGGAAGTATCAGTGTTTCAACTCCCACTTTCCGGTGTCCAACAGAAACGGTCTATCATCCACGCTACTCGCTCACTACTCCACTTTCTCCAACAAATCTTTTAACGCATGGAACCCAAGTGCTTTCTAAACCATTAAGATGAACGTGGAAGAAGAGCAAAGGTCTGTTCCATAGAGATAACTACAAATTCTCATTTCCCAGAAGCAAATAAAAATAAATATGTTGGCAGTGCCCACCTCACTGCAAAAAAAAATTGCCTGAGCGAACACAACCAATCCTGAAAATCCGAAGCACCTTGAACAAGAAAAACCATGCTGAAGATTCCCTCTCGTCCAAATTTCTCCAAAAACCTCAAATTTATTGACACCCATGTATAGGGCGGACCGCACGAAAGCTTATTCACCCCAATGGAACAAGGAGCCCTAGGCTTTGTGGATGATATAACTTTCCTGGAAACTCGTCGTTTAATTCCGGAAAAATTTTCCTGCATCGAGAAACTGCATGCATAAGAATGATAAGACGCTGCTGCTGCAGAGAATAGTGAATGAGCGGCTATGATTATCCGCTACATGAGCATCTGCAAACGCGGCGCAGCTAACAATGATGAAGAACTAATGCTTTAAAACTGTATTATACACACGAACGTGAGCGAAACTCCTGTTATTTTTGCGCATCACCGCTGCTTGACGTCACTTTTGCTTCGCCGGAAAGAGCAGAATTTCGGAGAATTTAGTGTATGACCTCCCCGCATCACCTAAGACATATAATAATGCGTTGAATGTCCGCTACAAATATCTATAAAACAACTGAGTTTATGAATATCGGAAAAAGTCTGGAAATTTTCATATTTTAGTTACTTATAGGGTGACAAATGTATGAAAAAGCTCTTAAGCAAATTTCTCGAAGAAGCGTGTTTGAGCAGCCGTCTAAATAAATTGTCGTGTTCAGAACAATGAAATGCCTAACACGCTTGTAAATTGGCAATGCAAAATTCTCGAATTTTGCATTGCCAATTTAAGCTATGCTGCAGTAGGATGTGACGATTGTTGAAGCGTCATGAAAAGTAAGGGCATTTGGAACGTCACATTTGAAAATGAGATGGACTGTTTTCATCGCTGCATAACCTCGAGCCTAAATTTCGCTAAAGAAACGATGAGGGAAACCTTGGGCGATATCGCTCTGCGTTGTACCGATGAGGAATGCCTCCATGCCAGTTTGCGGTTTCACTCGATCGAAAACGCCTTTGTGCGCTTGTGCACGTGCAAATTGCTGCCACATTGCGCCTGTTGTCGACTTGCAATAGTCAGCCTCTAGCTGCAATTTATTATAGGTTTTCATCTTGAGCAAGACTATCCTTTTTCATCTGAAAGTGAAAATCTTGTGTTATTTTCAATGGGTGTCTGTATTTTCATTTCCGCTTTACGTTCGCTGTTTCCACAAACAAAGCGTTCATGCATACGAGTGTTGATGAATCACACAACCATTGACTTCAGCGTCGGCTTTTGATGACTTCCGTGAATTCTTCATTGCGTTTGTAAGCTTGAACGGCAGGGTATTGCAATTGTTTGCCGCTGTAATTGCTTATATCGTCCATTGCAATTTGCCTCGACAAATTCATACATATTACGAAGCACAATGACGATCAAGACGCAGCCGGCCCAACGTATCGCTGCAAAAAATATGGGAGTACTTGGCAGCTGCTTTTTCTGAGGAAACGAGTTGCGGTAGAAGGAATTCTTTTTATCGTAGTTTCGACGAGAATAGATTAATATTTTATCAGCGTATATGATTTCGTATTTGTTGACTAACCAATACATGTAATAAATGCACCTTCAAACTCTATAACGACTATAGAAACATTTCAAACCCTTCTGAAATAAAGTAAAGGCAGACAAAAGTAGCTTAGACAACTCAAAAAGGTGCACTTTCGAGCTCATTTTAATACTGCTCCTACCGCAAAATAACTCCAGCTCAGCCTTAAAGACCGCAGCTGTTCAGCCAATTTCACGCCTATCCCATGTAGCTTCTGCCCTAAGGAAGTCTACAGCGATAGTATCCTAATGTGAACTCCAGAGGTGCATCGTCTTCTAATCCTTTCTTCCGACGGACTTCACCATCTTGTCAAACTGAGACAGTTCGTTCGTAGGAAACGTTAAAGCTGTGCAACTCAATATGAGCAGGAAGGTATTCCTCAAGAATCGTTACATTAATTTCCCATCGTTACATTAATTTTCTCAAGAATTTCCCTTCATTGAGAAGGAATTTTGGAAGTATACGTTCACGGAGCAAGTGATGTTACGTACTTCTCAAAGCGTACACACGGAATGCGAACGAGCACAGAGACACTGATAGCATAGTTTACGACAGGTTTTTGATATAGCATCATTAATCTTTAATCGATGTTTAGATTTCTCCATTACAGTGCAAAGAGCTCAGTGGTTTCTTTGTGGAACGATTTTAATGAACACTCTTACAGAAACAAGTTTCAGATATGTTCAGTAGGGGAAAATAAAAATTCGCAATTGAGAAAGTGAAGTACAACTGCATTGAGAAGCCTAACGTTGGCGAGTTCCACGCTGGAAGTAAGCAACATTTTCTTTCGCGACTATCTATTTTCGAATCCATAACATCATGCTGGTCTATCCTGGAGATGTTAGTTTCCCTCTAGACCCCCGTGAGCAATAAAAAATACCAAGCAAAACTGTTCTCTGGGAATTATCGCCAACAATCCTATGGATAATCGCTGCACCAATAAATCATATGCACTGGTGGAGACATTAACATAGGAGAGGCAATATGGGCGCTAATGTCGTCTCATAACACCACATTTAGTGATAACAGTAAGGCGTATCACAAACTACTGGTAGCGACATCACATAGACCAAGTAGAAATTATTTTTGCTTTAGTAGGTTTACTATAACTGTTATAATGTTCATCGATGAAGCATTCCAGCCAGCACTATTAGCGTTCCAGATATTTCCGCTAACTACTCTCATATAGATGATTGGCTAACTTGCAGTTATTAATGATTTGTATATTCCATTGCGGCAAATATTTCCTTAGACTGACAAAAGTGCAATATGCAATTTGGAGTGCTACCACCCTATAAAATAACAGAAATAACGATGGTAATGTCAGCTAGTATTAAATGCAGTGGATTTCTGATGAGTAACTGATAACAGGGGTAATATTACCACTAATTTGCAGCACTGATTACCATAACTGACAGCACTGATAGTGGTGCCAAAACATTGCAACCAAGGCTATTTCTACGTACAGCGAAATTTGTTCAGGATGCATCTTAGGACTAATAGTTGTACCGCTATGAATTCCTCTATGCTAATATGATATAAACTAGCCTGTGTTCAAGGAGATTATTGACACAATATAAAAGTAGGATATGCATTATATATGAATTATACTAAAACTTACGCTACATACTTCCTTCCCATTACCATATTCTACAGTTTGGCACGGACGAGACCTTTGGTACCCTCCTCCGAAATCCATCTGATACTAAATAATTTTCATTACTACTAACAATTAGTATTAAAAGTAGACAAGCAGACCAGTGGTCCTGGGCAGAATTGTTAGCGGCAGTATGAAGCACTTACTGCATCATGGAAGGAGCAATGCCAAACTCATTGGTCACGAAAGTTACTAGCATTAGAAAGTAAGCGGCATCAATGATCGCTTATTTATTCAATCGCACTTCAAAGAGAGCGACAGTAGCTAGCATCATGTGCGGCATCAGTTACTCCACTACCTTCCCCCTTACTCCTCCTGCCATTCAAGGTGACTCCTGCAGAATTTGTTTACTTCCATCGGTGATGGCTGCGTTGGTAAGATATATGAAGAGAGCTCAGAAGAAAGTTGCAGTTGCATTCAGCTGATACTATGAAGTGGGGAACGTGTGATATGCAGAGCTGAATCTGGTGCTAGCTGTGCAGGAATGATAGCATGGAATGTTGCAGCAGGAACAAACAAGTAGCAACGCATTGAATAGTAACTGATACTAGCAGCACCAGTACTACCCTCACCTCGTTATGATTCCTGTTTTGACGTAATATCAGATGAAGCCACTGAACGGTTTGGCTCACTGATAACTACGAAATCAAAAGCAATCAGCGCTTAGAAACGTTGGAACGAATTTGAGAACACCCGCTTCCAAGAAATAATTGGATCCTCAGTCTGGCACCTTGCCATCCCTGCACAATGTCTCTGGTCGAAGCACCATTAACCAAGGAATTCGATCTTGGGGAATTCGATTTCTTAATATATTTGTGCCATCTTCCCCACCTCATGTCTCCCGAGCTCAGGCGATCAGAGAACTGAAAACGTCTGATTCACTGTCTGCTTTATCTGTCAAGCTGGTGGCATTCACTAGAGTCTTCGAAAATATGCTCACCTTCACTTCTGTTTAAATTTATGCGAACAGTGGGACGCTAGCTGGCGTTCAACGATAGTATACGCGCTTAGTTGCAGTGCAATCAATGCCGCCATATGAAAACTTCCATACATTCATTACTGACATAAAAATAGCGAACCGAATGCGACTCATTCATTGTTTTCACATAAAAAGATGCCACCATAGTAAGAGAAATAAATTACAGCTGCATGTAAATTAGATGAGAGGAAAAAGTTCGCTGAAAAAGTTTCATAAATTTGAGCGGACATCCCCGAACGTCCAAATAGAGAAGATCGGAAGTTTTTTCTTGGCCTCGAAAGAAAACTGCGACACTTCCGATAAAAGGTAAAAAGGGTTGTCTTGCAATTGCGCCGGCTGAAGCAAACTCGTTTGCACATACTATTCGGCCAGTGAAATTGTAGTGCGAGCGGAAAACATCGACGAACGCAGTTACAGTTGTCATTAAAGGACGTGGAAATTTGTTTGTTTTTAGCTATAATTCGATTTCCGCTATGAAAAATGGTTTACGAGAAGAAGCAATTGACAAATAGTGAGTGCATGATTCGTTCGCTGAAAATTACCCAATTCTCTTCATTTTAACTCTCTCGTATTGTAAAAACTCTCCTAGTAATGTTCGTCCAATATCTTCGTTTAATTACCCTCCATTGAAAAGTATAATTTACAAAAACTAAAGAACCACATCGAATGGCCATCATCATTGAATGTACTGACCAGGTGCGGACGATTATAGAAACTCCAGTTTCATACACTGTTATATCCTCCCTCGCTCTGCTCCCACCTCCCACCTCCTCGACATGAAATCTTTGTGAAACGCTTTCATCAGAGAATGAATATTTCGGTTCCCCATATGTTTTCAGTTATTTTAATATAGACGAAAAGGACTGTATTTATCGAATTCATTTTTACGATAAGCTACTACTGAAAAATGTGAAGAAATATTGGATTCCAAAATGATAATAAATCAGCTTATTTACTCATTCATATATCTGCGTATAATTTTTTGCATTAATTCAAAAAGAGCACCTTCAACGGATGCTGCAATCGATGCAAATTTTTATCGTTCTAAAACAAGAGCATAAAAGTTCGATATTTCTGCAGAAAAGTAAGTCGAAAGACTAAGCAGCTGAAGTTTATCTGTTCACATCTTTCACGCGTAGAGGTAGAAGAAACGGTCACCTGAAGAGTAGACTGCACCCTTTGCATGTAGCCATAAAGTGCGGGTACAGCAATGATACTGGTAAGTGCCGCAATTGTTGAGATGAATACACCAAGAAATGCAAGCCGTCTGAATGTTTCCGCCTCACGATATTTTGCTAACTCAGATTCGAACTCAGAGCCACTTCTCGTTCTTTTCATCTGTAAAGGCGAATATCGTGAAAAGCAAATCTTGGAAGTACAGTTATAACGAGTATTTGAGAAGTCATTCAGATTGCCTAAGAACAGAACATCGTACTAGACAACGAATAGGCATCCTTCGAAGGAAAATCACGAAGTGCAAGTTGTTATGCCCCGATCACAGTTCCTAGTTGCTACGCCTCCTTTTCGAATGCAGAACGCAGTTTTCATCCGGCGTTCAATCGACCGAGCGGAACTTTCGATAAATTATAAAATACGCTATATGGTAAATGAACCAAATGAACTCACTGCCCTTAGTCCTTTCTCCAAGACAGACTTTCTTTTGAAAGCATCAGGAGATAGGATGACCAACATCTCAATAATGATCCTCTCAACAGTGAAGCGCTAAATAAGCATCGCTTTGCTAGAGTGAACGTAATATAACTGGTGTCCAAATAGGTTGCCACCAAATATTATTGTAGACGTAGTGAGGTGTACTGTGTACGCAGAAGATATTTACTACTACGATTGTAACATGTCAAAGCATCGCGAATGTATCAAGAACACTGGATCACCTAATGAATAATTTCAAATCTGAAGCAATCTGTAGCATCCAAGTTTCACATCAATCAAAACAATAGTTAGTGCAGAACAGCAAGCTGAATTACCTTCGAGGTGTGCTCTAGTATGAAAAGCCTAAGAGCACATAAGATCCATAGTATGCAAGTATATGACCGAATCATCACGGGTGATGATGGTGAGACAGTGATTATTTCCATCGAAATCGATAATTGCATTTTGAAGGAAAAGTGAAAGAAGAAATATTATGTGTTAACTGCTTAGACTTAACAGAATTTAAAAGTTGTCTATTTCCGGCCACGTTTATATCCTCTTGTTTCCAGTGGCTGTTACTTTCACGGCTACCAAACTTATAGACGGGTTCAATTGAATCGTGCTGATATTATAGGTGCAATAAGGATAGAATGAGTTGAAAAAACGATTTGGAGATGAAAAATGGAATTATCAGACACTCAAAGAACGTCGTAAATAGTTAAGCAGCGTAGAAGTTTCATGAGAATGAGTGCCCTGATGTGGTAATTAACGTTTCAAACGCATCACATAGCTATTAGACTTAAAATAAAATGCTTATTGGAAATGTGCTTTTTTTAAGCGCTGCTCTACTGTCTCGTCATGCTAAATTGAAACATTTACAACGAAGTTAGGGTTGCAGAATATCCAGTGCTAAACAACACATTTCCGCAAATAGTACGATTGCGGTTATGTTTAGGCTATTGATGTTTTCTCCTAAATGACACTACTAAATGTTCATTGGGAGATCATAAGTGACAACCGCTTTACATTCATAAATCACTTTTCTAACGGTGACAGTGCGCCCAGCATTTACGTTCAGATTGACGTGTTTCAAAAGGACGGTAAAATTAAAGAAAAAGTCATAAATATGGCTTCTTCGCAACTTCCCTACCAAGTATTGAATAATGGGCATCACACATAGCTAAAAAGTTAGTTTACACTTTCACAACTACTGCACAGAGCAAATATATGAGACATCGTTTCAGAATTACGTTGCATTGATAGCAATGTGATGTAGGAATGAGAAATTCGACAAGCCGCAAAGCTCATCGTTGCATAGTAAACGACGCCCAGAACAGAAACAAGCCGAAACTGCCGTCGAGATTGAGGCATTGTCGCTGAAAAAAACCTTCAAAACATAAGCGCGAGTAGGTTCTCAGGTTTTTTTGGCATCCACTCACTTGCTTTTCATTGTTGCCCCAGAAATGTTCCGAAAATCACTGTTGTTTTAAAAAGCCGTACTCACATTATTAGGACTTCACAGGAATGCCACAGTGGCGGTGAACCTAATGCAGAAAAGACAAGAAAGGAGACAGGAGGATATGAGGCGAGAACCAGAAAGAGAAGGAATAGGAGTGATTTCGGACAGGTGTCCTTACCAATCGCCGTTTCACTCTTCTCGCAGAAGAGGCTTCATCACTGGCGAATTGAGCATTTCACCTAATCGCATGTTAACGCATTGCCGCACCGAAAACATTCGGAACGAAGGAAAATGGCAAAGGACGATCGTATTTTGACTGTATTTAAACAAAAAAAGTTCAGAGGTGCCTCCTTCAGAGAATCGCCAAACAAAGAAGGCAAGAAAATTCGTTTCATCCAATTGCCTTGCCATTTATGATGGAGCCTACCACTTTACTCGCCTAAACTCCTTTTTTCATTTGATTCGATCGAAACGGGCTCTTTATGGGAATTTACCAAACAGCATCCCATTCATCGGTAACCTTGAATTAAAGTGCTACATTTTGATGCATATAGTCATGAAAAATACATCATTCTATGACCACTACCTTAACGCTTTTTGCGGCCATTTTGAAGAGAGGAGATGATCTCTGCAAATTCATTTTATGATTGCACTCTCTCCCTTATGTCCTTATAAATCAATCTTAGCGATTGCTTCTCCACTAACGCTTGTTCAGTCTCCCAGAACATCGATCACCTACCTGCAACGTTTAGAAGTGGGGATCTTGTCTTTTTCTAGCTTGAGGAAAGTGAACTGAACTATGCAGTTATACAGGTGAAAAATTGCAACTATAGCATGCAGCAAAGTGCACGACTTTACTCTATTTCTAACTTACCTATAATTGTTTCATTTCCTTTTATTTCCTTTTCTAAACAACTTAACTGTTCTTGATCAAGTCATTCGCTGGAAGAGATATTTTTAACTTGTGAGGGAATTCTTCAGTGAAGCGATGACATAGCGCGACTGCAGAATTTAACGGTAATATGTGCACTTCCAACGAAGGCGCATAGAGTCATCCAAAGCTCAGAGGAACAATACGCGGCACATCAGTTAATTTTGAGGGAATCCTATGAATATTATATTTCTAAGCTGAGGCAAAATTACACTTTTCGTCGAAAATTTACGATTTGGTAGCGTACATAGATGAAACAACGAAAATTTAGTGAACAATAATATATAAATGTATATGTTGAAGAATTCAAGCGTAAAACACTCTTTCCATGAAATAAGCAGTTTTGTCTGGATAACCGACTTTTCTATTATTATTTACGAATCTAGAAGTTTGAAATTATATGAAACAATGAAAACTTCCTCCAATTTCTGGATAACTATAAGTTTGAGACAATGAAAAATTTCCTATGTTGAAAAAGCGTGACGAAGTAAATATGGAGGCAAGGAATATCGCTCATTTCATGGATAATTTCAGCGCTTCAGCTACCACAGCACCAGCGAGAATCGAATATTCAACAACAGAATTGATGAAAATTAAGTAGGCATAAACATAGAAAACTTTCTGGAATAGCCATAAGTTCCTCCTATAAACAAGAAAGACTGCACATGCTCCTATGCATAAGAAAACCCCCCCCCCCCCACCCCCACTACTTTTTAACTACGATGAATCAAAAATATTGTAGAGAAGCGATAAAATTCGCTTGCGCCACCATCATATACGCTTCATAACTTCAGAAACCTAATAATACACGTCGCCCAACTCACAACATAGAACATTTGCAAGGATTGTTATTCATACATAGGAGATTTATAAGTGATCTTCGATAGTGCTAATACCGCACATAATAAAAAAAATACAGATAAGGTGCAGTTGCCCCTTTTTTGGTCCCTTAACCTCCGCAGTTGGAAACTATTAAGACTATAGACTGCTTGGATAACATGCGCATTAATAATCCTACAAACAATAAAAGTCTATTTAAATTTCCACAAACTGACGGACGATTCACATTTCTGCGAGATTCGAATTTAAAATATCAATGAGTCTCTGGATCGGGCACACTGAATGAAATATTATGATTTAAGGATGAGAAAAATTGTGTTGTCCCTGTTGTGTATAGTTTTATCGAAATTAGACGTCCATTCATTGAAAGCGAAGTCAATTCAAGTAATATCGGAAACATACTGATATCACCCTAACCGTACTCCAGTAGAGGCATTGAAAAATCGGTCGTTTTAACGTTATTTGTTGCACGTATCCCGACCATATCCCCACGTTTAATATGGACAGTTCATATAATACTGCTGAGAAATTCTGTAGAACTAATTCAGAAATCGTCATTGTATATTACGGAGGGAATGGTTCTGTTGCAATGAACGACCTTGCCTCAACTCAATTTTGCACATGTCGACTTCAGTGATATCTCTTCTTCGCTGGTCCTAACATTTCGCTGGTTCTCGACTTCTGCAGTCGCGCAATTCAATTTCGTTAACCATGGTGCGTGTTCACTCAGTGATACTGCCACTTTTAGTCAAAAGCTGCTCATTTACCAAATTTCTTGAGCAAATTTTGCCTCACTCCATCCCCTCTTTTTCACCGATCGGCAACAGTACAGAAGGCTGATCTGACGTGCATGAGGTAACCTTGCAATAAATAATGCTGAAGATGAACGTAAGTGGTGACTGGCATGAATAAATGCACTCATTTGGATAACATTGGTGACTTTATTCACAAAAATACAATCTTATCTTAAGCATTCATAAAATTCTATTTTAAAATGCTAGGAGTCTAGCGATTAATGCAGAGAACTATCGAATAATTCTAAGGATTCATTTGCAAAATCTGCTCAAGTAGACTTTCGGCGAATTATCGCATTGGAAAAACTTAAAGAAATTTGAGAAAACTCCATAAACTCTTCTAAAATTAACTGAAATGAATATGGTATAATAAACCGCAAAGAAAAACCTAGTTTACGTGTCAAAGGCTCTACTATAAAATTAAATGAAAGCAAAATATATAAGAAAGTCTTACTTTCTTCGACATCTCAGATCAATAGTAATTCTATTGAACAAGATTTTAGTTTTTGCTTTCATTGAAGTGAGGCAATCGCTTACAAGTTAGTTTATCAGTAATAATTTACAAGTCCTTGATAAAATCCAAGAGCGTACATAAAGCTCTATTATGATCGATTATGATCGAATATATCTTATTTATACACAATGATATATAAATGTACTGAAATACTGAAATGTGTCAGATGATCAAACCTATCAAACATCTAGTACTTTACTCTACACTCAATGAAAATATATTTATATTCCGAGAGCAGCGTATTGGCTAGTTTTTATGGACTATTTGTCGATATCTTAAAAGTATTCAGCTAGCTCCAACTGGAAGCTTCTTCTGGCTTCGCTTATTTCCGTCGTCCGTGGAACCTTTTTGGCTTACTAAGTACGTATCTTCATTCACGTTAGTATACTGTTTTCACAAGTTACAGCGATGAAATTGCAAATTTCTCTTCGCAAATTTTCTGAATTTCAATGTATAAACGGATTGTTTCGAATTTTTACAAGTGACTCCGCGTGGGGTAGTACCTGTAGAAACAATGTAATAATGTGGCGTTGCAGAAACCCTCAATTTTTGCTCCATTTGCTAACCACTTGGAACATTTCTTTTTTCTACGACGATGATGGAAACAAATATGACAAAATTTGACATCATTGCTGCCGAAAAGGATCGATTTGCAACTGTTTTGCTTCAGTGAATAATCAACAATTACTTCAATTATGCAATAAGAAAAATTCTTTCAATAATTCAGTCTATAAACGTGTCCTCTTAACGCTTTTCTCCATTGTGTTTGATGGTGCTTGAAGAAGGAATACAAATGCCAGAGGAGGGATTTTATGTCTTCTAGACCTAAATTCTTTCGGAAAACAAAAAAAGAAACGTTCTCTTTGCGTTCGTCAACTCCCTTATAGGAGATCGCTGTTCTCATTAAAGATATATCTGCTTCGCGGACTTCTCACACCTTAATATCTCACACAGCAGCTGCCATTTCCTCGTTTCGCAGCAAGATATGAATATCACACATGATCTTAATATAGCCCAACCTCAACAGCCAACCATGTCTTTAATAACATCATTTCTTGCACCACTTTATCTTCTGGTAACTGTGTGCACTGTTGCGGCAACGACGACAGTTCTGCGAAACAAAGCTGAAATTGTACGAGAAATATCTTGTAAGGAATTGAAATAAACGCATTATTCTTACATTCTCCGCTGCCGATATCTTGCTTATCTTCAGAAAGCTTACGCGATTACGTCATTCTGTTATTATGCTGTATGAGCTGTAGTCCGCACGGTATTATATGAACTGAAGGGTGGGATGGCGCTATAAGAAAGAACCCAGCCGCTTTAGCTGAATATCGTTGTATAACAGAAGGACCAAAAATGCCCTCTCCTGAGTAATCAAATTTTCGAATAATTTACAAAATCAGTTTAGAATCTTCAACATAGTATCTCTATAAGTTGGCAGCAGTTTTGCTATTGAACTTCGCTTTCAACGAGCAGTTTTTGCAGCGTTTCAAAATTCCAACTGCTAAGTTCTTAGGTTGTGTCCATCAACGCTGCAGCCGCATAGATTTCGCCGGCTTCACCAACGTCTACATCAATCGAGTTACCCCCTCTGGCGTTGAAAATCTCTTAGGTGGAACTAATGGAAGGCCACAAGCTTAAGCGTGACTTGATTCCTCATTTAGGCAGTGTCAGTTTTGCAACAATAACTGGCTTTCTGATGAGTCAAAAATATTTATTTCACTGAGTGAGGTGTTAGAAAAGTTGCATCACTGACAACGTGCTCTATACCCTTCAGTTTCGTATAGAGCCATTCTGCGAACTACTTTCTGCATACATCGTTCATGCCATTTCTCTATTATCTTTTCACACTGTGTTACTTTGTGTTACTTTCGAAAAAATGCTACTTTGAATCAAAATTACAATATCAATAAAGCAAAACAATAGAACACACCATTTCACATAACCTTTACGTTCCATTTTCGAAATCACAATAACAGCATTGAACAAACCCGTCAAAGAGAATTGCACATTTTCACTCTTACGAAACGGCTCATTTCCTTTCCACCTCTGAACAGAAGAACTACATAAGCTTGAAACCTTTTCAAGAAGGATTGTGGCAGTGTAAGATAGTCCTTCTTTGAGATTTTCAGCTCAGTATATAAGGGTGAGACTAATGCGATATAAGGGTGAGACTTTCATCTTCGGGAATCAAAACTTCGTTCAATAAGCGACAAAAATTATGCAGTTGCAGTCCACTCTCATCAAAACCATTAGGCGAATGATAAGTGCGCAGTTTATGTACTAATTTCTTGCATGATATTACGATTTCAAAGTGGAACCAATTAAAAAATAGTGGATAAACGTATCACGTAAAAACCGAACTTTTATTCGGAATTCATCGCAACAGTAAGAGCAAACCGAATCCAGAAACCTATAACAAAATCTCATGGATTAATCGAAAATCAGCAGAGGTCTAGAAATAACAAGAACGGGATATTCCACGCCATGGTCTGATAAATGAAAAATCAAACCTCATCCATTTGCAAACTCAAGGTTTTCAACTTCCATGGGACGCTTTAAGCTGTAGAGTTAGTGGATTATATGCATATTCATGATAGCCACACACTGCGGAAGCGCATGAACCATAGTGCATGCATGACCGTCCATGCTTGATTTGACCATTTATATTTGTACAGAACGTTGCATTCCTCTTTATGGTCATCTTTGTTCAAGATCCTTACAGTTACTGTTTACAGTCAACAACCTTGAAATCTTATTTCCTACAATCAGTTAGTTCACAGGCTGAAAGTTATGCATTCCTACGAAATTTCAACGCTACTTCTAACGGCAAACAAACTGTTAAGCAGTATACAACAACATTTCTTAGTGCTTCCGTCTGTAGATGAAAAAATATGATCTCATGAGAATCGAAAGAGAATTCAAATGACAGCATTAAGAAAATTTGGTCTAGTCAATTTTGGTGCGAAATGGGGCAATGTGAACGGAATGAAATTTCCTATGCACGCATGAAGCTTTTTTCATTTTTTTGATTTCCTTGTAGCAAGTAAGTTTTTCCATTAAAATAGGAGTGTAAAAAATTTAATTCAATTCTTCCCTATCCCAGTCATCGGGCATTCTATGACCAATTCAACGAGTTTTTCTCCATTATGATTCAAATGTTCGCTCAGTGGCTTTGAAAGAAGATAGTGGAAATGAAGCAGTAATCCCACCGACTGGCATAAGGAACTTTGAATGACGAGCAACTTTAATTCGACAAACACAAGCTGACTCTTCCTTTAGAGGCATTTGAAGTCACTTTTTGTGCCCTCTTCAGTTAATTTTTCTATTCATCTCCACTCGCCTATTGCATAAACGCTTGCCTTTGTGAATAATTCTCTCCACTTCTCTCCTATAGTGAATCATATGTCGTGAACTTTTTGTTTCATTCAATACGAATTTAGTCGCCTCTCGGTGTTACATTTAACTGTCACATTTTTCGAGTCACTATTAACGCACTCATATTTTATGCAAAAACTCTAAACTAACAATTTTTGAAGTTATGAGGTCGATATCCGAAAATGCAAACGACTGGAGTCAAAAATCAGTTGAGAACAGTCACAAATCCTAAAAAAGTTCTTTATGAACCGCTTGAGAAATATCATAGAAGCTAAATTGAACCATAGAATCGTAAACGAAGTGACGAGCAAGACGTCACTCATAATAAGCATCAAGGAAATGATAATGCCTTTTTTATGCGAACAATAACAGGCATTGATCGTAAGAAAGTTTCTCTCATAGCGATTATTGGCTTGAAAAACACCTAATCTGGAACACAATAAGGGTAAAAGTCACACCGTCATCATTGTCGTCTTCTTCAATTAGCGGCAAAGTCTCACTTCTGGTCAATTAATGGCAGCAATAAACATTGACTATAGAAGAAAAAAAACGCTAAGTAGGATAGTATTCTCCATGGGAAAATTGTACATGAGCTACAAAAAATGGGCTATTCTTGAGGTGAACACTTCATCGCCGGCATTATTTCTTTCCGAATTTTGATCGTTTCTTTTTTGATCCCATATCTTCAAGTAAAATTCTTAACCCATTCACTATGACTGCAAAAAAACGGAAGATAAAAGCTGCGAGGTTAACTGATCCAGTTCATTCTCATCCACGCGTGCTGTCTATTTCAGGTGTTCATAAGCGACTACTGAAGCATATAACATCAAAGCGGAGAATAATTCTTCAGCGCTCCAAAAAAGCGCATAGTGAAACTTCATTTGTGGCAATGAGGAGAAAGAATGATTGCTAATTTGAAATGCTGGAATTAGCGTCGTCGGTAATCGACTACATCTTTCGTAACATAGCAATTTCTGTAACTGTCTTCAAGCAAAAACACAAACAACTAAGTGTAAGTAAGGGGACGGATGATGTGGTGTGTGGCTCTATATCCCTTCGCGATGCAGGCACCTTCCTAATTACTACTAACTGATAAAACAGGTATAGGTGAATCTGTGTTTTAGTTGGGCGTTTCGTACGCATAACTTTTAAATAAACAATTCGTTTTCACACACCTTTGCCAGGCATCATTTCAAAACGGCACCAGTGTGATCGCCTGTCTGCAAGCACGATTAACTAAAATATGAGATCATAGAGGCAAATGCTGGTATATTTGTTGCACATTACCGACGACCTATTCCACTGTTAGCATTGATTCGACATGTCCGAAAATAACGTGCACATAAAAGCCCTTCAATTAAAAGTTCCTTTTACTTAATAAGGAGAGATGAATTGCTCCTTACAAAACATTTGTTTGAGCAATTGAACAAATGAAAATTACAGTATACTACTTTACACGTGCTCGTTTACTGTCAACTACTCGTGAAACTTCCTGGTCACAAGCATAAATGCTAACTACATCCCTTTTTCAAATATGCATTCACACGCTTGAACGACGTTAAATAAATTCCGAAGATGCTTTTTCATCTTGAGGCCTTTATAACTGATCTTAACGTCGATAAATCAGCGATAAGTGTAGCACAGATTGTCATCTTGTGCACCTTATACCACACAAACGATTTGCACAAGGCGTCCGTAGCACGATATTCCTCAAAACAAACTTCCGAAAGCACACATTAGGCAGCTGCGCATTGGATGATTAGCTAGGATGGAGGCTTTTCAAGCTAAGAGGAACCAAAAACTCCGATAAAAGAGCGTGGCAAAGCGTAACGCCGCAAATAATCCCACCTAAACGTACCGCCATCAAAGGTTGGTTGGGATCAGGCTGATATCCTCTGGCGCAAGCGAGTTCCATTTAGATTTTACCTCAATTTATACATAAACTGCCAACATTCATTAATTTCATTTTCTACCCACAGAATTCCATTTCCCCTCGAGCGATCTTATATAGCTGTCGCTCAGACGTGCCACTATAGATAGTGACGAATTGTTTTTTCGGAAAATGAGAAGCTGTTATTATGTTCAATTTGAAAAACAAATCGTTTATTGCAATAGACACATCGACTGCAAATATTCGATTTCGTCGTAAGCACGCTAAAAAAGTCTGCCGTATTATCAACAACGTGTTCACATGTCATTCCGTTCATTCGAGCAGACACACACTACTCTAATAATTCAAAAGAGAACAAAAGAAAGGATAGCAAAGATCATTCTCACCTTCAGAAAGTTCGCCTGACATGCAATCAATCTGCGACAGCATGTAGCAGCTGTAAAGTGGATATTAAGCGTAGAGAGAATAGTGCCGGATTTCAGCAATTCTAACGCTCGAGTCACTTCCACGGAAGTACAAAAACCATTCCACCATATTCTCGGTAATGTTTCTTCATCGTTCGTTCGATGAATACAAAAAAGAAATTAAAAAAATAATTTTTCTGCATAAGGCTTTAAATTGAGACAATGGTATGAAAAGCATAAAATATAAAAACAACAGCAGAAGACAGAGGATAAACGACAAAATGTTAACGATGTAGGCTTTTTGAAACGAATGAATAAAATGTGAGCTCATTTCCGCCCTTATCCTTTGGACGTGTGCACCTGAGTTTTGGACCGACCCCATCATCGGAACAAAACGCCTAACTACATTAGTGCACAAAAATAAAATAGACCTTATAAGATGACGAGCATGTGTGACGAGGAAATAAAGCTGTGAAAGGGCTAAGAAATAGGTAGATACGATGTTTATTATGACCGTGTACTGAATATGAAGCTTAATTATGAAGCCTCCTTCGTTAGGGTTATCAGCTTTTCTTCTTTTTTTTCCACAGCAGTGGATTGAGAGGTCGAAGTAGGTGCTCTCTTATTCCTGTTTTCCATTTTTGTGTGTTGGAAGGGTTTATTTTCTAGATTATAGGGTAAATAATATTTACATTAAGATAAAGTATTAAAGCAATAAATATGCATTTATGAAGACTATTGGATAATATTATCAAAAATATTATAAAATCTCTGCTGAGCTAACCTTGTATGTATGTCCCTTTTAACTAATGAAAATCAATACTAATATGGAAGCCTATACTGTCATAACTAATAATTTAAGAAGTAGTGGACGAACAAGATACGACTAAAGAGGAATCGTACAGTCGAGGTTAGAGGCAATCCTAGCCCTTCTAGTATCTGCAAATTTATGTGGAAAAAATCAGTATATCCAACCAAGAAGGAGCATCAAGAAACAAAACAAAACAAAACTCCTTCATCCCAATTAATCGATAGTACTGCTTCGACATACGATGACACAAACTGAGTATTTTTAAGGATCAAAACATCGACGTATACATTATCATCGTTAAAGTATTGCCCCTATTGACCAACGTTCATATACTGTATGCCGTCAATCAAATCGATCAATGTGATTCTATTGCTTTACAGATCAATAAAGCGGTGCTGTCTCATGTCAATGTGTAAGAGGACTTTATCCAACAGTATTTGTCCACTATACAGATAATTGTAAGCGCAACATATATATATATATATATATATATAAGTTAATATATATATATATATATATATTTCTTTGATAAACCTTCAGTTGCTTGCCTACTGAGATACGCTAACTTATAGACTAAATTATGGGTAAATAATATTTACATTCAGATAAAGTATTAAAGCAATAAATATCCACGTATGAAGACTATTGGATAACATCATCAAAAATGAAATAAAATGAAATAATTCCGGCTTATAAACTAATATCATAAGAAGGCACATTTCCGATAACATGACCCCTGGACCCTTCTCTTTGTAATTTGCAAGCAGACCTATACGTTGAAAAAAGTGGAAGATTGTGAGGTTTTCGTGTATGTACATTGCAATATTGCTGTCCAATTGGCCATACTTATTCACGACGGAATAAGATCTTTCGTCTTATCGTACATCATTCAAATGACACCTTTAAAGATAACAGTTAAGTTAAGATTCAAAAAATTGGCTCTGTTAATGCTGTAGGTAATTTTAATGTCTAAAGAATCTTCATATGTTACTTTAGCAACATCATGGAAATTTTGTATAATAAGTATTATTAAATCATTAACACAAATACAATAATTACCCTCAAAGCGTGAAATCTTGGCATATGATATTCCACTGCGGACCAAGTAAGATCGGCGATTGATATCGGGATCTCCACCCATGGATACCCCTTTAGTTGGCCCAAAAACAAAACCGGCCAAAGTAACTTTAATAACAAACTTAATCATTTCCATAACTTGTGCCCCAAGACAAGTGCGTGAACTGTAAGCTCGTAATTATTCGTGTATAATAAAGCTTCATTGTTGCAAACTTCGAAATGAGCTTTTTTTGAACTTTCAAAACACAACTGCGCTGCAAATTCCATTAGTTTAATGATCTCTTCGTGTGGCACAGCAGTGAATGAAGTGGAAAAATTAGCCGTCAGAACCGCTTTTACACGTTTATCATATTTTTAACAACAACCAACATAAGAATTTTGGACGCTATAGCAATAATTAATTTTGCTTCGTCGATCTGCTATAATACAATAATTGCAAAAGTGATTTTTAAGGAATTTTAGAATGTTATGTAACAACGAAGCCGCCGGATGTTTTAATGAACTTTTACTTACCTGAACTATATTACGGAACTTAAAAGGAATTTTATGGAATTTAGGAATGGCGAAGTTTCTGGATAATGTAGCATTTTCGTCATTTACGTTAAGAAATACTTTTCAGAAAACTTACGATGCATGTTAACAACATCCAGTTTCCTCATATTTTTGCCATGTTCATAGGTTTCGTTGCCAATAATCCTATCGTTAACATAATTGCAAGTTCCTTACATAATTTGGGGATATAAAAGTTTTGACACATGAAAGTATGATTATTGTAGGCTTTACCCATAGAGGTAGTAACGAATTTAGAATGCATAGTGCTAAGTATTCTGCTATTATTAGTAGTCTCGACCATGCGATATTTCGATATCTCCTTCATAAAACTCCTTGTTAAAAACATCTTTAATGCGCCGTATGGTCAACAAATAAAGTGTTCCAAAATTGTTCACATTACCGCGTTGGCTCGAGCCATTGGCAGAATTAATCTGTTGAAAGATTCTGTTGCATTCTCAATAACGTGAAAAAGATGCTGATTAATGATCGCTCTAAACTTAGTTTTACTTTTAAAGATATTCTTAAGTCTTCTAGACGAAATTATATCCAAATTACCGGCAAACACACGATGTAAAGGTTGATCAACGAGCCGGAAATTCTGGCAATAGCATCTATCGTTTACAAAACGCAACCAAATTTTCCGGGTACTGATTTAATATAGGTAATGTCTCATTATCTAATAAGACATTACCTACATTGTCTTATATAAACACTATATTATTCTGCTGAGTGAACTCTGTATGATTCTACTGAAGGAAAAATTAAATGATATGAAATGCATCTTAATGCATATTTTAGGCCTAATTCGATAAAATCAGCATCGTTAATAGAGCATTATTTCATATGAAAACCAAAGGCGGTCTGCAAACACGGCTAATAGTACAGACTGTTCACTATCTGTTCTAGCGAAAGTTTGGATAACGTTTATGCTACAGCAGATTATTGAGTGCAAATAATGAATAAAGCAATAAGAAGGAGCGAATTATTTCAGTCCTAGAGACGCATAATTAGCCGAATCTTCATTTAAGCAGAATCAGCTACACAATGAGTGGTTTTCATATTTGATGATTGACGTTTTCGGAACGCTACATACACGCATGAATCAACTGGTGAAGCGATATTGTGGTGCTACGACGTTCGCTTTTAATGTGACGTGCCTTCAAAACCGGACCGTAAAGAGGTGATGAGCGACGTTGTGAATGTCGCACAAAAACACATGAAAATGCTTTCTCGATTTATACTCGGCGTACATTTTACTAAAGAAAAACTTCACTAATAAAGCCGTTTGATAGGAATTTATGGTGTTGTATGTTGCACGATCGGAAATTGATGTGCAAAGTTACTGGGAGATTATCTTTCTATATTAACTACTTTCATATCGATAGGTTTCATGAGGTAGACTAAGTGCAATGCGTCGATGAGACGTAATTAAGGAGGGTGTTAGTGGGGAAATTTTATCGCATCATCAAAATGGACCGTTCTTGATTATTGCACCTAACCAAGTCCCGTATGACATTCCCAATCATTTCAACGAACTTGATGAATAAGAGAGTTAGCGACAATTTGCACTTCTCTGTTCGCATGCATTCACTTACCAATAGTATTCCATGAGGAAACGTTAGCAAATCTTTTTTTTTGAGATGCCTGCATACTCGTTCTCTCTTTTAGCAAAAATCGTCTCACTTCGGAGAAAACTTTGGCATAAAAAATCTAAGTCCTGTATTTATGTTTCACTGTTTTATTTGACGCATTCATTGGAACTTCACATGTTTCGTTTAGAGGAAACTGCAACGTATATGGGTGGCTTAGACTGTTAATTTCAGAATGTTGTCTGCAATCCACCATGAAAGGTTCCTATTCGAATATGAAATGAGCGAAATGGTATAAAAGCTCAAGACGTAGTTCGCTACCGGTCGCAATAAATCCTGACCTAAGAGCATAAACAAGGGAAAACAAACGCTGGAAAAAAAGGCTAGGAAAAAGCACTTTTACGATTCATTCATCTATGCAATCGAATGCCAAATACTTACATTGCTAGAGGGAATTGCCTTGTAAGATAGTTCGTTAGAAAATTGGATAATTGAAGAAATAAATCTTCCTGTTCAAGAAGCTGTCTGGTTAGTGAGCCAAGTAATATATGATGAAAAAGTCCATACAAAATTGAACTTAAATAGCCAAAATGTTGTTGCTTGCAATAATACTGCATTTGAGAAATCAACATGCAATTTCAAAGGCAATTACCAACACCAAATTTTATGCGAATAGCCTTTTGTTACCTGCGAATTGAAACTCCCATAGGGGATAAATCGCATTCGCAAACATTATCTTCGTATGATCTTATCCACTAAATTCGGCACAAAAAACTAAAGACGGGCAATTGAGAAGCAAAACTCAAATAATCGTTTATGAACGATGAGAACGAAAAATTTTATCCATTCATCGAGCATTCTTTCAACCATTTTATTCAGAAGGTTCATTCATTGTTTTCTTTTTTTTCATATAATGTTTCATTCATTCGTGGTGTATAATAGGGGAAATTCCAAATCACTATGAGAAAATTCACTTCAATAAGAGTCATAACGCGTTTTGTATAGTGTTTCGACTAACTAATAGTCATCGAACAAATTAGTCATCCGAAGTCAAATATATCCCCTAACAGCTTTAAATATATATATTTTCGTTAACTTTACATTCGATTCGTGAATAGCGTATTTGCGTATTGCTTTAAAAAAACGAAAGAAATAGAGCATATTCGTTGCTTACATATTCAGTTATTCCATTGGTTTTATAGTGGAACTGATACGATGAAGTAATTTTTGCTGCTGAGAATTTTCTTAACGCCTACGTTTGTAATCCTCTCTGAATCCCAATGATGCATTTGAGAAATGATGATTGCTTAGGAAGACGAAATTGGATGTAGTGCGTCGATATCGATATTTTTGTTTCAATGATTGTCTTAATCGGGTAAACAACCACTCACACATGTACGCATATGCAACCACCATGCTGTGTGTGATACGCCAATCAACAAGGGTGATTAATATTGCAACAGCTCAGTGAAGAATTTCATGCTATTCAACAACCTCACGAACGCATTACAAACGACGCATTAAACATGATTCCTCTGCGCAGCCAATAATGGTACCAGTTTATTTGTTCATTCTCTTTTTCCCTTCCGCATCTTCGAAGACCAAATTTTAATGCACAATTGCAATTTGCAAATGCTAGTACTTTGGAACGGATTTTTTATGGATGAGGAGCGAAAAAAGAAAAGAGCCAGTTTGTCCTTAAGTTACATCGACAAGCATTGAAAAAAGCCTTGGAGCGGTTTCTTAACCTTACAGTCGATGTTTATTGCCAGTGAAGAGCTCGCAATCTACAAAGACATGGATTACCATTTCGTACCCGTTTTCAAACTGTTTGAAGATAACCACATGTACGGTGTTCAGTCAAATGATTTGAGAAATCCTATGAGCAACAGCTGAAATCGGGTCGGTTTCTTAACAGCTTACAATGTTTACATATACCTCAAACACTCAAAATTAATTTACAACTTTTGTGGCGGAAAAACTTATTGACTCATTTTTTCCACAGATGCAGCAAAAGCTCCTCGCACGATTCCCATTTGTGGTGGCTCAAACTGCTCAAGCTTTAGCCCATCGACTTTAACACATTTATTTATCCAATCGTTTGCCCGAAACATCCAACTTGTCGAATCAATTTGAAAGAACTACCAGGAGATACATCAGTAGTGTAGACGAGTTACTCACTTTCTAGCTTACCTCAAATGGTGCATATTAATTATTTGAGATATAAGGAGAGTTAAAAGGAGCAGTTTCCCCTACTTCTTCTAATACGAGTATATGGAAATGAGTGCGAAAATTGGTAATAAGACAGTTTTACTTCATTTGTGATCATTAATTTGAGGTCGTCATGAGAGAGGAAAGTTTCTGAAAAAAATGAAATTGAATGAGGTTATTTCCGAAATACAGTCAGCCTACTAAGATATTTTGCAAGCTGTGCCCAGAGACACAGAAACTTCGCCCCGAAAACCCGAATCAAGGGACAATTTCAACCACTGTGCCCAGAGACACAGAAACTTTGCCCCGAAAACCCGAACCAAGGGGTCATTTCAATTACTGTGCCCAGAGGCACAGAAACTTTACCCCGAAAACGCAAACCAAGAGGTAATCTCAAAAATGCAAAGAATGACGTCTAACAGTGAACATTTTTTAATGCATTCTTGAAGTGAAACAAGCTTTTCGCTCTACGAGCACGTTGTTTAGGGAGGTCTTGTTTCACGTCTCTGTCATCCTTCTTTTGCGCACTTTTTTTCGGCAGAAAAATAACTCTAGTTACTTAATAAGGCAAAGAAAACTGCGGGCAACAAAACTCTTTTTTGTTCTCGGCAAGGCACTCCGAAATGAGTGTAATAACTGCAATAAAGGTATTTGCGCAAAGCGGAGAGTAACTTAATTCTTTCGTGAGACCACTTTAAACGAAATCATGATCACTCATTTAAGGAAATGCGTCGAATTTATCGAACACTTTGGGTAATTTTTGAGCAAAAAATTGGTTCAATTCTGGAATATGTTGGCTATGCACGATCGAAGTAACGGATAGAGGATTTACCGTCGAAAGCGCTCATCTCCTTCAACAACCATAGATAAGAGGTTCATAAAAGCTACAACAGCACTAAAATCCCTGTAACATTTTCCATTAAAGGCGCTTGAAGAACTTAACCAGCGTAGAAAAAGCGAGTGAAGAACACAGGATGCAGCAAAGCAAATGCAATAAATATTTGGAAAGCACATCAGTTGATTCATCAGTTTACTTACTTATATATCCTTATTTTTATTTTTGTTTATTTGTTTTTCTATATTTGTTCATTTATATTCACATTTGCTTTATGTGTTCATAATTATAATTATCTCCATATTTTTATTTATATTTGCTTTATATTTATGTATGGGAGCCAGGAAAAATCAGGATGCTAATTTTTCCGAAAGCAGCAGCCATTTCCTTCTCTAAAGAATTGTTACTTTTGCCTAGGCATATAAAATCGAAGTTTCGTTAATTTGCATTAGACTGCTAGTTGATATGCTAGAAACACTTCTAAATTCAGCTGAAAACGCTCTTTAAATAATAAGGCACAAATGCTTCATATCGCTTATTTCGGCCCATAAGTAGTAGCATCGTGCACGATGGCACGTTCATTTCCTCGCCCGAACGAGATCGCCTAAAAACGCAAATGAATGAGAACGAAACTCAACCTTTTATGGAATAGAGTTTGAAATGAGGAAAATCATAAAAGCTTACATAATGACGAAGATAAAGCAAAGAATATCTTCTAATGACAACAAAAATGCAACATGGAAATGAATACTATCAGTGTGGGTGACCTATAATTCCCATCGGAAGAGAAACAATGTTTCTTTCGTTTACACTTTTGCCCAATGTAAAAGTATTTCAGCTGGAATATTAACATAAAATAGTTAATTTAAGGAGGCGACTATGAAGAGAAGTTGCATAAAAGTAGCAACTAATCATCAATAGTTAATGAGAAAATTGTGCGACAATTTGATTTAGCACTGGAATAGAGAAAAGTTTAGTGTAATTTGCAATAAATGATACCATACGAATGAAATGAAACACTAAAAATGCCAATGTGAGGAAAATAACTTGGATCTAATCGACGTAATTAGCGCCACTGAGGGCGTTCAGATTATCTTCGACGGTTTCATGAGCGAATCCTCCTGGACGATTTGGAGCATTTCAACTTTAGCAAACTTACAAATCTCCGTCTATAGAGAGAACATCATTCATTGTCTAGTAGGATGAACGAGTTTCAACTTTGCTCCCGTAAAAAGTTCTAACGAAGTTTCGACAAACAAAAAGTAGAATTACGGTGCAAAAATGTGAGATTTGGTGCTAGGTGTAGTTATTATCGACAACTGTAGTTATTTTATTCATGTTGAAAAGAAAAATCCCCACCAAGTTGTTCGTTTTCCGCTTCAGTGAACTGTTACATTTGCTACTCTTGTTTTCAAGCAAAAAAAAGAAGAAGCATTGACTGCATATCATCAATGAATGCTGTTTTTATGACGAAAAGGCCCAGATCACATCTATGACGGTTCCGATGGTTCCAAATCTCCCTCACACTTATGCTTAATGCTGCTTGTGCCACAGCAGTGATGCTTTCCTAACATATCCGTAAAATGACTATTTCACATTATACTTCTTTATCAGTTCATTTTCTTTATTGCAGTGGAGTTTAAAATATTGACGTTAGTAATACTAATAATTGTTGTGTGCCGTCTGCTTTTGCCGATGAAACTATATTTTTCACCCGATGATGGATCATTTTATTGAGTACATTGGTAGAATTCCGATTATAAAGGTGATACTGTAATTTCGTAAAATTGGAAGCTAAGACCTTTGCTTGTTTCTCTGAACTGTTGATGATTCGGGAACTATGAAGTACCATGGTATGACTGAAATGCAATTCTCAGTAAACTGCGACGTGAAAAATGAGGGAAAATTATACTTGCAGTAAGCCAGCCTAAAGCCTATCCTATCCCACTGTTAGCCTTACGCCACTACAGAATAAATAAAGGTAGAGCTGCTGAATTCCATAAATGGGGTATTTGCTACACACTTCCAGATATCACCTTCAAGTTCGTTGTTAGATTCCGAGAGGAGTTGCGAGAATCTGCGCATGCGCAAAAATCTGCGTCAACCTAAACGGATGTCACTGCATTCTGTTACGACCTGGTGGGGAAAAACGTCTCAATTGTGGGGAAGTTGGTACGGATGGTTGAACGCGTTTAAATGCGTATGCATTTTCATGCACGTTTCAACACTTACTGAGAAATTATGAAACTGGTTACCATAATTAATGCGAGTAGATTTCTTACCAACTCCTCCTGCATCTTTCTTCGCTTGATAAGTGTCACTCCTCTTTCGTGCCATTCAAATTGAAAAATAAATAATATATGAGTAAAAGCACTGCGATAAACTTTTGTCAGTTTTTGCATTTGCTCAGAAATTTTAAGCGATTGGTTGCTTTCGGGGGAAGGCTATAATCACACCAATTTGTCCGGTTTCATTGGACCATTGCGTCGTTTCGTAGGTTTATACTACGTATCGCGCATTATGGCACTGTCCTTTTGTACGCATATTTGCATGCTAAATTTGTATAGAGCCCAGTTTGTATCATATCTGAAATGCCTGAAGCTTGCGTTACGAAAACTGATGAGTGCAATATGCATCGTAGGTGGCGATCTGTATCAAGACTTTCAAATTTGTCATATTGAGTTATTTTCTGGAAAGCCCAAATAATGAATACATTTCACGACCTGTTTAACTGTAAAACGTGCAAAAAAAAGAATATTCTTCATTCCAAAAGCATTTGTGTATATCATGACTTATTGATACATTATGCAATCAGTGTTCCAATAAGTGGAATGTCAAATGCTTGCGTTTCCAATTAAGCGGATTTAGCTGGAGCTAAATTATGTTTAATCATCGATCGTGAAGTTGTTATTCGTAGCACAATAAAACTCGAGCTACGAACGTTTGAAAACTATTCAGAAGAGCTCGCTTTAATTCAGAGTAAATTGATGCCAGCAACGCCAGTGCAAATTCTGTTGCACTTAAGGCTACAGGATCCGAACGATCTAATCGCTCCAAATTGTCGTGGGATTTTGATGGAGTGATTCTTTCATCCGACAATAACATGAAATTAGGCAATATATGTTCAAATTTTTCTTCATGATTTGCAAAATCTCAACTTCCTCCAAGGAGGAAGGAGGTGGGAGAGCGTAGGAAGAAAGGGTACCGAACCAAACGTGAGAGGTCGTATTTGAAATCCAATAAACAAAGAAGCTTTTGAGACAAATATGTACTGTTAATCTCTCCGCATTGCAACTTACGATGTGGATTCATTGATTAAAGATTCCACAAATAACACCAAAAATTCGCAATAGCAGTTCTTCTCGGAAGTCCAGTCTACATATTCATTTATATAACCTTCGTGAATCAAGCAGTATTTATAGTCGAGGTGGCCAATGAAAAAAATTGATTACAGCTCTTATTATCTCATTCAATATACGGGCAACTGATAAATCGAGAGGAAATTAGAGATGTTAGTTGATTCTATGGTGAAGAAAGTGCCGACGAGAGATCATTTCAGTGACTTTTGTGGTTTAGAGGATCGTTCTGCACATTCACATATGCACGTGAATACGGAAACAGCACTTTCCTATTGATTAGTTAACAAATTCGGCAACTCCTGGACGTGAAAGCACCGTTCAAACCACCCTATGGAATATCCATGATCTGGAAAACACTGTAAAACTGGAAACATTCAGGAAAATACGACAGAAAAATCGACCTGCATGCAACTTATGAATTTCGTTTTCATTAATTGCAGAAATAATCAAAGGTCTTTTTAAAGATTCGAGGCGGCAGTGAACGAGGCAGACGACATTTGAATATGGAATTGTCTCCATATTTCAAATTACCGTTATCTTCGAGAAATACACTCAGCGATGCGAAACTATTGCCTAAGTGATGTGATTATTCAAATAAAGGCTACTGATTTCATGAAATTTTTGGCGAAATTGTTATGAACATTGTTACAAATTGTTACAAAAAGCAACACAGTTTGAATTGCACCGTGACCGACAAATCTCTTCTATCATGAACACAGATTCATTCCTTCTTCTGAATAAATATTTAGACCGCGCAAGGTATTCAGTGGTCAAGATGCTTCGCCCAACCTGGTTGATGGTTCTCAGCAGAAACTATAGAAGAAGGAAAATTTGGGAAACAATTCATCACATTCGAAACGGTTCAGGAAAACTGCGAGAAAAACATTGATGTCGAGGCGCAGTTAAACTCTCCAGAGTTTGTTCGCATATCTGCACCTAGGTACACTATGATCGGTCATGTCTATACGTGGTACATCATATGGTGTCGCACAATAACGGCGCTTAGACTATTCTCTCGAATTATAGTGGTATCAAAATACTTTAAAGTCATAATAAAAAATTGTGCATCTCGACAGCCGATGATCTGCAGAGGATGAGGCGAAAGGCAAAGAAGTGTTTCAAAAGATCTGCACAATATGCGCTTTTTTGTTCTGCTCAAAACGTTAAGCAATTTCATGAATTATAAACGTCTGACAAAACATGTGGAAACAGACGAACCATATTTTAAGCAGTATAACGTTGCATCATGAAATTTTGCCACTTGACCGATATAGAATGGAAAACCATCTACTTCTAAAATCCACGAAACTTTGATTTACCCCGTATTTCCAGCTGTGGAATCCTCATTTTTCCTTTTAATTTAAAAATCCTCAATTGCAAAGGCATGTTTTTAGACTCTTTTCAGTTCATCAAGCTCTGATGATGTAACGATGGTGAGCAATATTCACATGATTTTATGTGATGTGAAACCCGGTTTTTTGACATTTCACCAACAGTACGAATTCAACTGCAGTTGGATCCTGCATATGCTAAAAACGCATGTTAACATATGTTAAAACAGTATACTAAGAACTAAAGAAAATGTAAATAAGTATCGAGAAAACAAACAACTAGAAAAATAAATAAATGGACTGGATGAGGGATGTGATGAGGATTTGAGAAATTGCTAAAGAATGACAATGTCGACTACCGCATGCGGTCAAGAGAACTGTATGAATGAGAAAGACCGGTAGACTGCCCTATTTAAACCTGCCGCCTTATGTTCTGCCAGTTGAGAGTCCTTTTCTGTTGTGCATCCCTCATATTATCCTAGTTTGTTTCCCGCCCCTATCCTTTTCTTTCCTACCACGTTGAATCGTTTTCTTTCACATCTCTTTTCATGCTTCACTTTTCTTCCATCAAGGATAAATCGAATAGAAGAATGGACTGATGGTATTGCGATGGTAACGCCAGGAGTATAGTCATAAGTACTGTCACAATTTTCGCACCTCCAACTACCACGGGGCGGAAAGTTGTGGACACGAGCGGCCGGCCACACTTAACGCATAGATAGGACGTCACGATAACAGCATTTTGTTAGTGAATTTGAAAAAACGTTGTATAAACTGCTCTTTTCTCACTGGAAACTTTTCCAGTGAATGTCACTGATATCGCTTTGTAAATCTCATTCAATTCAAACGCGGCAATTTCTGGCAGTAGCCAAAGTGTCGACAGCTCTCCCTTCACCAGGAGGTTACGAAAAGGAATTTAGCTGTAAGGCAGTACATCAACATTTCATCAAAGCTTCTAGCTGTTTTAGTATTAAAACTGCTAACGGTAGTAATGGTGAAAGTGCTCTGCATGAGACAAACGACAACAAAACTACTGGTATCATAGAGATGTAAAATAATGTGTTCAGAATGCCAACTATCCACCACGGAGCTGTAACATGAGGCCATGCTCTCCTTAATCCTTTAAAAATCGTTTTTTTTAACTTTTATATCGCCGGTCAAAATCGAGAGGAAGAGTCTTTTTTGCTGAGCGATGACAAAAATTATGGTGACTGAAGGTCGGTTACAGAGTCGAAAATTGACTTTGTGCAAAAGTCGATTGCTCTGCTCATACGTGGCGATCGTCCTCATAAGCAGGGACGTGTGAAGCCTCAAACCGCACTTGAAATGACAGTAAACTTTGAAAAATTCCTCACTCACATAGAGGAGACTGCTTGGAATTCTCGATGAATAAAGAGTCTCTAAGAGAATGTAGATTCACTGACGTCGTATGAAATCTAAATAGCCAACCATAATAACTGTACAGCGAGATGCAGGCAGGCTGATTATGACAAAATCTGAAGCAAGCCTAACTTCTTATAAGAGAACATCAGTGTGAAGGGAAGTGTTTTTGAAAAGGGTAGCAGCCGACTACTAAATGTCCATAAATGGGTACACTACCACGAATCACAAATGATAGAGCAAATTGAAAAATGGAAGAAGAGTTCAGGCGCCAAGAGTTATAATCTTTTTTTGCTTCTTATCTTATATCATCCTCGCAGATAAATTAGCCAGGATGAACAACATCACGTGGTATACCTCCAGCTGTCTCAACTCGTCTTTATAGAACCTTCTTCTGCATGCTATGAAGAGAGACATAAAGTTTTCTCAGCTTCACAACAGGTTGGATTAAGTAGTTGCGAAAGCCGGATAATTGCCTGTGATATAAACGAGAGAAAAATCTTAACATTCAAGTCAATGAATTCTTTAGCTATGCATCCGTAGGAAGTGATTTTCCAGTCACTGCCCTTCCTCTTAGGCCGAGTGTCTGCCTAGCCTATTTTACTTATTATTGAACCAAATGGTGAATTTTGAGGAAAACTATTGCTCAGTGGTAGGAAGATCTTTCCTCTCGCCAAACGAATGCGCGAAAAAAATATTGAACAAGGAGCATACAGCTTTTTTGCAGGTTTTTTTGCTGTCTTAACTACTACTAGCCCAGAAGTTATTCTTTTTCTTGAATATTCCATCGAATTCACTCTCCAAACGTTTAATGCCAAATGTTCAATGAAAGGAATTCACGGCTAATTCCAGTTTAATTCTCTAACGGGAATTGTTCACCTCGTGAAAAAATAAAACGATAAGGCGCATTAAAAAATTACATCCTGATTACATGGAGTTTGATCAGATACATGACCGTATCAAGGAAAAATCCACTAAAAGTATCCCTGAAATAATTCGATTAGCAACGAGCACCTAGGGTTTTTCATCTTATTTTTGAAGAATTTCATCGTAAGTTGCTCGGAGAATTTCTTTTAAATTCCGTCATGAATTGGAACAAATGACCCTTTCAAGAGGTCGGTATATTTCGTGGGTACTTCCGCAGCACACAATGTTTCACTCACAATATATTAATTTCATTGTCAGAATATAGACGAAATCACAAGAATGTGCCATATAATTCTCACTATGCTAATACACGTGCTGATTTTTTCTAAGCAATCAGCTTGCTGACAGGGAAAAGTTTTCCAGAAACTTGCTCCCTGAAAAGCAAAAACCCTATTGCTCTCTCAACTTCAGGATGGAAGAAAAAATAGCAAAAAAAGACCATTAGAGATCGCAGAGAAGTTGTTTTTGTTCCGAAAGCATATCCGTAAGCGGCAATCAGCAGGAGGCATTGATTGTCCTCTTCTAGTTTTTTTTAGCGTTTTGCGACGGAATGATATTCATGAATTTTCGACGTAATGCTATTCCATTTGACAAGGAATTAAACGACGTCAAACGCAATGCTGCACACCAACTTGAATTATGGATCGAATGGAATACAACATGATCGGTGTGCAGAGCGAAACACATTTGGCGTTTTAATGTTTTTTGTATTCGTCTTTCCTGCCTTCATGAGATGAAATTAAATTATATTACATCTCATAATTGCTGTAAAGAAGAAACGTAGAGAGACGTGCATGAGAGTGGAAACTTTACTTAAGCCAAAAACATTGTTCGATATTTTCTAAATCCCTGAGAGGTTGATCTTCTATCCAGAACTTTTGGGCAGTTTATTGTTTTAAAGAATAAATGGAATGAATGTTAGTTTATAGCATACAAACTCGAAATTTACTGACAACTCACAATATGCGGTGAAACTGCCAGCGCTCTCAAAGACAACTGACCATCACTCATACGATGAAAAAAACAATGCGTGCTCATAGCGTTATGGGCAAACGGCGCGTATCGCTCGTCAATGTACTCAAAAGTTGGTGACGCACACAGCACTTGGCTAAGAACCCGATCCTTCGGTATATGATTTGTGCGTTTTGCCGACTTAGTAACCACGCGTCGCTTTGAAAAGGCAAATAAAACTACGATCATTTGAATAACGATCATATGAAGATCCATTAACTATCGAGATCGTAAAAAATGAAATCGATAAAAACAGTAAACTTTCAATAAAGATTACACAAGCTAACTTCTTTCTTTGCTGAAGTGCATATGTTCACAATTTGCGACAATTTGTCATGAAGACTGCACTAGACTGCACTCGATTGCACAATATCAAATATCGCACTGCTTTCACCATCCAGGTAAAGTGAGCACCATTTATTGGCGATTATGTTCACGAAAACGTATTGAATAATCAGCGTTGAGCCGTTCTTCACACTCTTTTACTTAAAACAGCAGTGATTTCTCAATTTCCTGAACACTGGTGCAGAAATATGCCGTCCCAGTGATGCCCAGGAAGGATCAAATTTTGCTCTGAAACGGTTTTTTTCTAAATTCAGTCCCTATGTTCTTGTTTCTTGCTCAATAAAAACTGAATTTCAGCAGCTTAATGAATTTCGCAAATGTTAATCGGTTATCGCCATTTAGTAAAAACCGACTTTCGGTGCTAACGAATGCCCTCGGTCTTCCAGCGATCGACGTTTTCTGATCACAGCAAGATTTAGGGGCTCAAAAAGTGACATTGGTGGAAATCTCATCTCCGTAACATTACGTTCGGCACTAGATAGCTGTTACACCGGCAAATGATAGCCTGGTTTTTGAAATGTAAACCAATGTTGTGCAAAAAAGATTCACATACAAGTGAATGATCGGGAAGAGAATAATGGACGTCCCATAAGCTCAAAAAGACCTGTTGAATCCAGACCAAACGAATGAATAAAACTACCACTTGTTCGCACACTACAACCATGTATCTCAAGTAGTGCGCATCAAAAGTTAATGCGTTCTTTCAACCGATGTGCTTATATCGTATCATCATTCACAGTAAAGAATATTTTGAGCATCTAAATCATTGCCTAACAGTTTCGATTATCCATTTTCTTTACTTCATTTGCTTTCCACTTCTGTCATTAGTAGAATTACTGATAATGGTTTTCCCATTGCATTCGTTCTCAATTGTCCTTCGGTGGATCGCCGTTCAAATGAAATTTTGATAGATTGCCATCACTATGCCATAGCCGTGTTGCACATCGTTTTAGTGAAAATGACCTTTTGCATTGATAATCTATCCTCGCAGAGAGATGAACTTTTTCCTGCAAGAAAACATCTTCAAATGAGCAGTACGGTAAATGGTGCGCCAAAAATTAGAAGCAAATGGTCATCATTATAATTTTGATATAGCACCATTAACTTCAATTGCAGTTGAATACTTTACGATCCTTAGTTCCATTATTACATAATCACCACAAAACTGTTGTTACTGCAATAATGAAATTAGGGCAGCAATACCTGCAGTCCTCACCTGGCGCGTTGCTTACAAAGCAATATGAATTTCACTTCACGGCATGCAGATCATGATGATCGCCTATCCCTCGATAAAGCATTGGAGTATTTCATTCGACGGTCATCATTTTTGTATTAGATTAGAAAAGGACGAAAATAAAAAACGAGAATGTCGCTGAATGCATGGAAAACAGCATCTGCTGGACCTCTAAGCCTCTGAGGATACGGGTGGAAAAAGTGTAACGTTCTAATGTGCCATAAAGACTTATCTCTGCTACTTGGGGACAAAGTTCTTCAGGTATTGAGAAGGATGAGACTGATTCTTAACGCTTCGAAAAGGTGTCATAAATGCATAAGCTACGGTAACTTTCACAACAGAACACACAAACGATTATTGGCGAAGAAGATCAGATTCTCGATCCAACTGAAGAAGTGCACAAAAATTGCCAACTTTTTCAATCCCAAGAGCTCAAAAGCCACATATCAGAGCATTTTTTGATTCGATAGATGGAACACCATCTCTATCAACGAAATTTATGACAGCCACAATTCAAACTTGCTTCTTGCTATAACCACAGGAAATGCGCATTATAAAGGAAATTTGGTGGAAATTTTATTACGAACTAACTGTACCTGTTGCGATAATTAGCACTCATATTTGTTCATAAATACACTCGTCCGCTGTAATCGGACGCTATCACCATCAAGTTTTATCTTGCTCTCCTTTCAATGAAAAGACCAATGAAATGTTGTGCTCCAGAGTGGACAGTTATTTCTGTGGATGCATCATTGCATTAGAAGAACTAACTGCTCAGTTAACTGCAAGACAGTAAATCGAAGATTTTTTCTAATAGTCGCTGTCAGTTTTTCAATTAAATGCTTTTTCCCTGCAGATTGCGCTGTTCGCCGTTTAAGCTTGCATACAAATGTTATGAACTTATTTTTAGCCATCCGAGGCATTGTTTCCTGCAGCCTCAAATACAGCGCCTCTATATTGTCAACGTTCATCTTTTGTTCCTGTTGGTTGCACTTTGAAGTGGCGTGGGAGATTCCTGGAGTGGGATTGGGGAGAATGTCAAATCATATTATCCCAGCATCTATCGTAGGTTGATACATCATACGAATATATGCAAAAGTTCCTGCATTAGTTCCTCTCTGGCTCAGTTGGTGGCCACGGGTGTTTTAAATGTCAATTTGCTCGATGTGTGATCATTAAAAATGTGTTACAAACCACATTAGAGTTGTGTCTAAAGTCCACAGCTTCAGGCTAACAGGTTCACCTTCATAAATACACGTTATCTGACACGGTCTGGGCACTAAAACAATGGTAACTGAACAGTGAATAGGTTCCTCCAAGTTTCCTTGCTCAGCATGTGAAAGCGATGCGCCAGCTGAAGAAAGGCTCTGGCATCCTGTTCAACATCTCAAGTTTCATTCGAACAACATTTTTTTTTTTGAATTAAACCTATAGTAAATCCTCAGTTTGCTTTTTAAATTAAAATATGCTTGTGTGAGTAGATAAATAAAAGATGCTGCGATGGAACGGCGAAATTTGAGGAATCACTTAATGTGAACGAAATTATACTCGCACATAGTTAACTTCAAGTACCAATCCGACGAAGCTGCAGGTTATTTTTGCAGACGCACTTCAACATGAAATTAGAGAGACTCGCGCTACGTGTAGTGACTAGTGGCGTAATTGTTTTTTTCGACTCGTTGAAACGGGTTTCCTATATATGCGGCAATTATCGAAACCGCAATGCGTTGCAAGAACTCACGGCAACTTCACACAACCTGTAGAATGTTATGGGGGATCCAGTGATAAGTGTCCCAACAACGTGAAATATTCATTTTTTATTTACGTCAATCAACAGAGCATTCATAACGAATAAATTACCTTTTGTTGTACTTTAATCTTTTTATCCAATGTTCTTTTGACTCGTTTGGCCTCGCATTCTTTAGGATGGCCAGCACTTCTTGTAGGTGGGTGTCTGAAGGTTAAGATTTCGGCTTTGTCAGATGCTGACGAGCTGATTTAACGTCGTTTCTCTTCTAATGTCGGTGTCCAAATGGAAGTACTACGAGAGGGAGAGGGGAAGGAGGGAAGGGGGTTGAGGAAAGGTAGCTCTGCTATGCGGAGCCAACGAGTCTGCTCGAAGCTTCATAGTCGATCGTGCATCAGGCCATAAAAAAGGCGAATGTTTTTCATTTAAGATTATTATGTCCCGAAATGCGGCATCGTCTCAGTGAACAGGTCCGAATATTTCTTTCAGTCAATAATTGTTTCTTACAAGATTACCACATCGGGATTTTTAATAATATCGTTCATCATGAATTCCAGAGTCTCGACTGGCGCAGCGTTACGAAATACAAGCTATTATGAAAGCTGCAGTACAAATTTTTTAGTATTTAGTACACTGAAGCTGCAATGAAAACATAGGTATCCTTGTTGAGCGACCAATTTGCACAACTATCGAAAGAGTTGGATCTGTGAAAGAAACTATTCAAAGATCTTCCATTTCGGTAGAGATGTGCGTTTCACCTATTCAGCTTCACTATTTTCATAGTCGTCCTCACGACGAAATTTACATTCTAACTGAGTAATGCTCTACTTATGAGCATTGTATGAGCTCCTTTTATGTTGAACTGGTGTAATAATCCGAAAAAGCTTCAACTCTGACACCGAATGGCCGAAAACAGTTTGTGTGTCATGTGTCCCAATAAAACCTCATCTTAATAGACTTCAAATTATGCTGAAGCCAAGAAAACTCTTTGGACTTACTTTTTCCACTGACATTAACAGTTTTGGATTTGATTCTTTATTCCGTGCTAGGGGCGCTTTAGTTTAATAGAGCATGAAGAAACTCCTGTTTCAAAATCAATGATGCAAAATTGGTGGTGTCTGAAGCCAAAAACACCTTTACATTTTACAACGGAAATTCCTCTATATCACACATATATTGCGGAGAGAAGAAACATTTCAGCGTATATGCAAATCTGATCACATGAAATTATTTCTCCATAGTGGAAAGCATTGCTGAATTGAATCCATCGAATAAATCTTCCATATAAAGTAGTGTTAAAATTTGAAAACGTATTCCAAAGATCCTATACTTCCCACTGGAACATATCCACTGCTCATTTACTTCCACCTCGCTCGGAATCAATAGCTTTGCTGTTATGAAAGTAGTTTTGGCAGCAGTTTGCTTCACAATTGATTGTTACTATGGGCTTTCCACTACCACAACCATAGATAGCCTTCGGCGGTTCTCCTTTTTCGGTTGGAATCGGAAGACTCAGCGTTCTTTTTTTATTGTTCCAACGAGCAGTCAAGTAGCTCTTTTTTCCCGTTCAGTGAAGCAGGATATTATTCTCCACCTCATTCATACTGCTTAACGTTCTTAAGTTCAGCCCGCTAACAGAACTGGAAGAGTGTACTGAATTACTTAGTACAACTCGACACTATGGATACCCGCACGTACTTGGCTAATACATCGATTTGTCTGTTTGATCTTCCTTCGTTTAATGCACGTTCACATTTCCACATCGTTATGGTGTAATGCGAACAGGCGTATAACAAATATAGTAGCCGGATTCCTTTGAGTGAATTATCGCTAACAATGATTGAGAGATCTTGTTTGAGACTGATTTGTGTTGTTTCGAAAGAACGCTTTAGCATTTTATGCAATTGAAGATTCTCTCAAATATGAGAGATCGAAACCGCATCTAACGACTCCTCTATAGAATCTCTTCATAAATCAACCATTATCGGTTGATCAAATAACACTCTTGAATTTAAAAGTTGTTTGCTTGTCTTCGTCATAGTTCTTCTCGAAGGGTTTTTATTTCGCCGAGTGAACTAAAAACCGGTGCAATCGCATCGATGAGTAAATAAGCATTGCAAAGTGTATCGCTTTTACGAGCGATTACTAACGAGTTTAACGAGTTCGTTATTGTTTCACGAGCGACTGTGGTCGTTTTTTTGCAAATTCACCCATTTATCCTTGAATTATGACGTTCTCTGTTCAAATCGTTCAAGAAAAAGCGCATATATGCAGTGTCTTCAGAAGTCGATAGCGTCGATTGCACAACTAATTCTGTGTTTTCTCAACACTCGCTGGATCGATTGTTTGGTTGCCCGAGGCGAATGCTTTGTTAACTTCATAAATCATATCTTCATCCATTCCCTGTAATTTAAATGTCTTTTACCTTTTCGGAATATTTCTCAATATGCATTTCGATATCGCTTTATACCACCGATGACAATCTCTGCGCGAAGGCAGATTTACAAGACATGAAATTTCAAGTCCACATTGTTTTGCTGCGTTATTTAGTGCTATTTTTTGATGTAGTACTAATTTGAGCCTTATTTTGCTGTGGTCGTTGTGTTTCCTTGAAATGCTTGCTGGAAAATTCATTGAAGAGAGTGACTATACACTACCTTTATCTTCTCATTTGCGAAATAGGATGTTTTCGCAGATGTTTTCATTCATCGATTCCTATGAATTCTTCTCATTGGCTCATCGCTCATAAATGGACCGCTGTCGGAAAAGACAAAATTCAGGCTGCTCGTTTGGAAAACTTTGTGCTTATGGAACATTTCAGTGGCGTCCAGCTTAAAATGAGGGATCGCGAGGAACTCCTTATAGAAGCGCGTTATATGCAGTGGGTAAGGAAATTTATTTATTGTCAGTTTTTCGCAGCTAGTTAAATGTCCGGCCGCATTTTGCATGTCTTGGCCACTCATGAGATGCACTTGATTCATACTTGTTTGAAGGCTTTTCGAACATTATCTTCAGATTGAATGTTTAGCTCTTTTCAAGTATATTTTTTTTCAACACTGGAAGGCTTTTACTACCAACTGAAGCTCTTTTTTCAGCACTCACACTAGATACTGTTGGTTTGAGACAATTGAAATGTAGCAGTCGGAGCAATAACTACAAACTACATTAATTTTACTAAAAATTCTTCGCATTATTTGCTTGAAATCGGGGCGACAGTTAGTTGGTCAAAGTGGTCTAAAGTTTTCCCACTCTTGTTGATTTCTCTTCGAAATTTTCGCCTTCCAAAAAAAGGTTTCTTTTTGTACAATTCAGTTGATGAAACAATTTGTAGGATACCTAGGTAATCCCAAACGCCGCTATGAATATCACTTAAGGGTCGACGGAACCGTTCTTTCATTACACCGATATGTCAACGAAATCTGTGTAACATACCTGGAAAATATGTGCAGAATTTGTCATTCCTCATCCATAGCTTATGAATCGTACATATTGCTTTATACAGGTGGCTTTCTGGTGTTCCGTCATTGGTACGCTCTCCGTGGCTGCTTGCATTGTCCTCGTTCCAGTCTTATATAGACAGGCAAATATTCTTCACTCAGAAGTTTCGGTTAGCGCATCGTTATATTTACCTCAGACGTACAGTTTTTTCTTGGTTGTTTTCCGCACTTGTCACACGTATGCGGTGTTTATTTATTCAAATATTCATTTCTTCGTCCATATTTACATTTCCATTTGTACTCATATTTAATTAACTTACTTATTTACTTTAATTAAAGCACCCACCATTCATTCATTAAGAAAAAATAATCCTTCATTTTGCTAAAATAGGTCGTCGGCTCGTCTCCTGTCCATCATCTCATGCTAGAGGGTTCAACACTCTTGCCCCACTTAAGAGGAGGGCCCGATATATTCTACCGTTCACACGTCGCTGAGCGTGCTTGGTAGAATCGCTAGGTAGGACTTAAGCCAGATATGTATATTATACATATGCAAACCAAATAAATTAAAGATTGCCTTATAGCGCAATTTGACAACAATTTCGAATGTCGGTGCTTAAGCTTGACGTAAACGTCCAGTGATGAGTCGCTGTGATCACAGCTTATCAGTAACGCGTATCTTATACAGGTAAATGTAATGAACTGACTTCTGGAGTAAGATTTCTCAGGTTGCATTTCGACTGACTATTGCCTTCTTCAAAATGTAATATTTATGCTCCAAATTGATATGATGACAGGAGGAAATCTTTTTCTGCGCCACACGATCAAAGCTTCTTTGGAGGAGAATCGATCAAGTTGACACAGATGGCTTCAACAGGGCGAAACAACGCAGGAAAAAACGGGCTGAAGACGATGAAGTGGAAACAGTTTACGTTTATGAGGATGAGGATGAAGAAAGTTACCCTAGAGGACCGACACAGAGAGAAACGAAATTGGTTCTAGGTGGAACGGTTGGTTCTTGGTGGGCAGTCCATCCACATGCCAAATTATTTTTCCCAAGCAATCTTCTGCGGGTTTTGAGTAACGTTATTTACTCTCACATTTACTCAGGAATTTTTGTATAAATAGACTTTAGCACTTCCATTTCCGAAAAATTTTCCCAAACTTCATTAGACTTAAGCAATTAACTACAATTCCTATTTCTATGCACTAACCACTTCGAATCGTTCAAATGTAGGATTCGACCAAGACAATAAAGGATATCATGTAGGCTGGTTTTTGCTTCAGTCGGCAAACGGCAAAAGTTAACGTCTAAAGCATTCGATGAACAATGCTACCAGGCAACTCTGTATATCCACTATTGTTCCTAAGTTATTCCAGTAGGAATACTTTGCACAGAAAATCTGTCTAGTTTCATCCCTCTTAAATAGATTAATAGGCAAATGTTAATAATTTCGCTGATTAGTTGCTATTCGTTAAATTTGAGACTACACTCTTCTGGAAGCTTGCTCCCAAATTATTTTTTTCGGCTCTTCCTTCCTTCCCCATTCCTCAAGTGCTCCCAGTTGCAGTTGGTGTGTGATGAAGACTATCGCGGATCCTAATATTAGAACTCGAAAGGGGAACTTATCATATAGGCTCAACTTATCATAGCTCACTTAGGCTTTTTGCCTTTCGAATCACTCATATTTCAAAGAATTTGGCCACTGGATCGAATTTCTTAGTACTGCGACCACTCCAGACATTTCCAAACGCGTTTATTTCTGACGAGAATGCTTTTACGCTTAGCGAGAGGCTGTTTTTGATTAGTCTGAGTCAGCGCGTAATGTTTCTCATCTGAGACGAACTGATACTTTGAGAGCTTTTATTTCAGAGAAGTCATTCAGTCAGTTACGTTACACCTCCTCAAACAAGCTGCTGTTCATGTGGCGTTGGACCGCCGGGACCACCAGGGCCACCTGGCGATCAAGGTATGCCTTTTCTGTCTATGAGTTGTGTGTCGAAATATTTCACTTTCTTTCAAGGATCGTGTAACGCATTTAATATTTTGTAAGAGTTGCCACGCAATGCACCTAGCTGCCTTACACGGTTCCACGATGGAAGTGGCAATTAAACATTTTCATTTGCACATGAATGTGATATTACCATCCCTAGCAAGATTCCACCGCGACCTGCGTCATATTTGGTGTCTCCTTCGTTTCTCTGTCTTGTCACATTTGTTGTGCTTTGGCGCATCCAAGTGAAATGTGGGTCTGCATTCGCATGCAAGCAGCCTTTTTTGAACAGAATAAGAATACGACCTGTAAATTGCGAGAGCGGTAAACATACCCTCAAATACCGGACGGAAAAGTACACTGTATTGCAGCGTTAAGTGCAGATCGATGCTCTTCGAATTCATCGTATGGAACACGATGTAGTCGGTTTGTGAGGCAGACACGCAAATGGATGTGTGCTTGCTTCGATATATATGCAGAATCCTTATGTTGCTCTGGTAAAATTAGGAAAATGAAGTTTGCTTCTGAATAAAGCCATTTGAAGGCGATGTAACACAATTGGATTCAAACAGACGCGGAATTAAAATATGAAATAATCCATTTTATCAAAATAATCCAATCCAAATAATCCACTCTGGCTTCTGCATTTTACATCCCACTTGGATGAGATATTAAAAAGCTCTTCTGGAATAAAATCAAGCGTACGAATGAAACACGTTTGCTAATCTAGGAGAATGTGGCGAAGATGGCAGCCCAGGTGCACATGGGATGCCAGGTATGGATGCACCCAATCAGCCACCGCCGCCTATCGATTGGTGCTACATTTGTCCAGAGGCTCCGGCTGGACCACGAGGAGGTAGGTGCTAAGTTACTTTTTGGCTGATATTTACTTATTTAGAAATTTAACATATTGTCGATCAACCCATAGATTGGAAGTGTTTAAAACGAGCGCAAAAGTTCACTTTGATCTACTTCTGTCAAATAGGATGTTAAATGTGTGGTTCTGAGATTTCTTTCGTTTCTAATTTGTAGCTGTGCTCCACTCGAAGCTCACGGTAACAAGTGCTGACCTCAAGCGTCTATTGGCATATATGTGACTTGTTGGCTTTCTTGTGAACCAGGAAACATCGTTGCAAAATCACCGCACAACAATTTTTGATGACCGCTTTTATTCGTTGTCAAAGAGCCCGTGAAATGACTACTAAACCAAAGCATTACTTCCAGTAATGGGCCCAAAAGGACCACCCGGACCTTGCGGATTGCCAGGCATCGACGGTATTCCGGGTCCACCGGGTCAGTGTGGAGATGCTGGTCCAATGGGACTTCCAGGTAACCATAACCATGTGGCATTCTACAGACATTTTGAAAGAACCTGTGAAACTGCGGGGAATTCAGCTCTCCAGTCATCATTAATTGATTAAACAGTCGCTTGCCTCACGAACTGCTTCGTCGAAGATATTGAAAAAAACTGAGTGCATGCAACATCACGGCGATAAGTTTGTTACAGCAATAAGTAGCGATTTTGCATGAAACTGAGAAGAAGTATATGCCTCTCACTGTTATTACAGAACGTCGTGGTTTCTATGAAACACAGCACGCTTGAAATTCCCATAATTATACACAGGCGTTATATAAAAGTAAACTTTTGCCTTCACGAGACAACTTTCATGAACCATAGGTCACCCTGCAAGTGCACAAGCCAAATGCTGATAGGTGCTTTAAATTCCAAACATTTTGATATACCTAAGTGGTTCAATTCGTTTGAAGGTGTAAATGATGCATTATTGCATTTTGCATGTTCCACAGACACCATCATGAAAGACCTACTGGCTTTGCGATAGGAATTATGTGGAGGTTAGCGAAGGTTAACGTTACTTCTTTTCTGGTAACCATAGTCAGCTGCATCTGATTCTTTAATTTTATTAGTGTGTAAATATGTTCACTTTCACTTCGTTGTTTTCGCCGATACAAATACGTGACTTCACCAGTTTTTTCAAGAAGGGGCCTCTGGTTAATGAATAGGCTGCTCTCTAAATAAAACCTCTTCCTCTCGATACTCGTGAGCAGTGAAAAATTCATGATAGGAATAGGAAATTGTATGAATGGTCGCTTTCCGAAGTTTCACGAAAGTGGTCTCTCTGCTTATCCGTTCAAGGAACGACAATAAAATTGATGATTGCTTAACTTGAATAATGCATACACCTTGTTCTGCGATATCCTTCTCTTATTTAGTGAACATACTATGCCAATTCCATTTCGCCACTATGATTAGTGCTACTGTAATGGAGGACGATGCAAACGATGTAAGAAGACATTAAAATGTGCAGCTGTATCGCTAGGAAGCATGTTTTAGGCCCACCTGGAATAATGGGACCGAAAGGACCCTGTGGGTTGCCTGGTGAAGTGATCAAAGTTCTGATGCCGATAGGTCCTCCTGGACCACCAGGAGTGCCAGGTCTAATGGGACCAAAAGGACCCTGCGGTCTTCCTGGTCTGGATGGTATACCGGGGCCACCTGGTCCACCTGGAGATAAAGGACTGCCAGGTCCAAACGGCTGCAAAGGACTGGACGGGCCGGTTTGTTTCTCTTGCTTCACTCTTGACCAAATGATGGTACTAAAATGCTAGTTTCAGATTATCCTGTGGTTAATCTAGTTGACCAATAAACAGTAAACCGATCTCTCGAATATTTTGGTACGACCTACTTCCTAAATTTCAGCATTTATCATTATTTACCATTGTATATCTCATTAATTATACTACATTCTTTTCTGTCACTGAAGACTGTGACTTCAGCCTGGCTTTCCTGGGATCGATGGAGCAGATGGGGACTGCAGCCACTGTCCAATACCACGAACTCCTACTGGATACTAGCACAGTAGCGAAGATATTTATCACCGAAGTATTCTTCACATTTCGCGAATGTCTATGTACTTTGTCTGTATATATGCTGTCTTCGCTTTTTACACTCCATGAAAGCCACTTGCCGTAAGCAGCTTTTTGCGTTTACAGATTCATTATTGCAAGTTCAACGTGTACTTCTCGCTGTTGCATCAGTAATTGGATAAAAAAACATGTGCATCTTTTCATCGTCAGCGGCATACATCTTCGCATATGAACCATCTATTAGCGACCCGCAATCATGATGCCATGTGATGGTCGGACCTATGATCAGATTAGGAACAAACACACTAAAACAGAAGCCGTATAATTATCACTCGTAATTCGCCACCTTGTTTCTCGTATATAACAGCAGTGAGGCAACTAAGCAATCGAAATTAATTGCTTCTCGAAGTTTAAGATTCAATTTCACTCGATGAAGCGAATAAAAAAAATCGAAACAATACAAAAATCAAGCGGATGAAAAAGAATTGGAAATGAAAAAATTAGAAGGCACAGTTGCACCGAATAATAAACGGCGTGCGAGAATATTATTTACCTAAATGTAAGAAAGGTTTTCTGTTCTGTTGTGGGCGACTGATTTACATTCGATGTGCATCTCGAAACTATTCAGCAATCCAGTGCTATGAGAGACTGAAAACTTTTTCATTCACGCAACACGCAGGTCGTCTGTCTGATCAAGTGTCGTATCGCGAAGCTAAGCTCGCAATAACTCTGATACTCAGGCTCGTTTATCAAATCGGAGCTCTGATATTTCGTGGTGATTAGGTTAATTGGTCGTCGCCTAAATGTTACAACGTCATTTACTTTGAAATCTCATTGATCACTGTACAACCAGCAAAAGTTGTGGGACTGTTGGGTGATATTTGCATGCGTTTACATGCTATTGCTCCTTGTCGTACCTCGATGAGTATTCGTTCCAAGTGCATAATTTGCGATCACATTTGCCGTGTATAGATGGAACGAAAGTTGTTACACAGAAGAATTGCACTGCTGAGCTCGAGCCACGAAACCGTACTGGTAGAGGATTATAGATACCAGCGGTAAAATCATCTTCGTACTGAAATAATAGCTGCGCTTATTTCTTCAAATCTGTGACTAAAAAAGCACTTGAAAGATGAACTGAAAGTTTGCGATCTATATTTAGGAGACGTAAACACCTTTCTAATCGAGTTTTTGTCGAAGTTTTTGCTCTATGAGGATAAATTTATTGCGTGAGTTGAGAAACAACGAGCTCTTCTAGGATGGTCGCTATTTTCTTCGTAATTCTCGTGGATTATTAAGAGGATCTTCGAATAGTCCAAATTTAAGATTGAACATAACCGAATATCTCTGAATTAATATTGGAGATATCTGATTTCTTCATTAACAGATTGGAAATTTTGATGGTGAATAACATCGCATAGTGAGAGACTGAGAAAATCATCGATCTTATGCGATTGCTTCAAAGATGATCGACTTTTGTTTACGCAGAATTCATGACAAATGCGCTCTTTGTTTTCAGATATATGAGGAATATTCCTCGATATGAGAAGGAGAGGCGGTTATGTAAAATTTGCAGAAGGGAAATGAATCACTTTAATGAATTAATTGGATGATAATGGTGATGAGAAAAAGGAAGAGAAAGAAATAAAACAAAGGATAAGAACACGGGGACGAAAAATATTCATATTTTTGATATTCATAGATGTGCATATTCATAGATGAATGATGATCGAGATAACTAATGAAAGAAAATATGAGTATTTCTTAATGAAATGTGCTTCCAATAGCGAAACACAAACTATTTCTTTTAGTTTTCATTGCTGTCCCAAAAATTCTCAGAGCCAAAGTGCTTTCGAATTGCGTCGACTATGAATATCACGAGAATGTGATAACTCAGAAATTTCACCTTCACAAGATGATTGCTTTCTATATTTCAAAAGTGTAATATATGAGAGCTATGAAAACGCATTCTAATATTAACATAGTCTTGAGTGCTTATTCTAAGCATTGGAGGTGGCGGTGGGGACAGTATAATTTCTTCGATAAACTCATAATGTGGGAAATATGAGTAGCACAGCTGAATAGGCATTAATTCTCGTAGAGACTGCTTATTTATGTGCATTACCTGAACGTGCTCAAACAGGCTCGGTTCTTTTGTGCACCCATCTTGGTCGATAATCGGGTATGCCTGTTGACCAGGTCCATCACCACTCACTGTACAATTTCCAACATGTAAGCAATAACCTCGTTCAGGCTCACATTTTATTTTGTAGTAAAGTTCCGAGTTGAGATTCGTTCCTGGAAATTGAATTTTAATATTTGCTTCAGGGCGCCTTTTATTCCAACCTTTTGGCGTAATTTTTAACCACAAGATAAGCTAATAAGAATCTTGGTCACTAGTTACCATCTACATAGCGGAAAGGCTGTATTATTCGAGCATAAATCGAACAAAATGCCTTCTCTAAGTTTATCGAAATAAGCCTATTTTATTATTGCTTATCAGTTAATTTTATAATTCAACGTTTTTCTCTTAGAATAACCTATGAATCTAATTTACGCAAGCGATCTTTCGCGAGAAGACCGTAAAAAGTTTACGTCCCAGTTTATGAAACAGGCTCTTCAACTATAGGATATTAGCCCCTTATTTATCGAAAATCTTATAAAATAGCTCCTACTATTAATTCACTTTTATAAGAAGCATTGCAGCCACAAGCGGTTTTAGACTTTGACCGATTTGCTGCTGGCTATTTTCCTCGCGACGTAATGCTCGCTCGAGAATGTTTTGATGTTGTACGTTTTTCCGCGACTAATGGCGAACATAGGTCAAGGGTTTAGATTGTCTTTGGGATCGAGCATCAACCAAGGTATCAATCACGTTAGTTTCCGTTGTTTCGTTACTGCGTATCTTCAGCACCAACATTTCGATCGGATGAAAGTGTACTTATATTCCCACAATTTACTTATGCTCTCTTTCATCAAGTGACACATTCTAACGCTTGCTTCAGTGAAATATAATAAGCGGAACAAGCGTGGTGATCTGTCATGTCAAAAAAAATCCACGTATTTAGAGCGAAACTGCTCAGTGGCATGTTCCTTCGATAGGCCGGAGGTAGCATACTGCACGAGCAGTATGCTACCCTTAGTCAGTCCCTTAAATTATAGTTCTCTATCTCCCTGACCCAAGGGGCACAAAGTTCTTCAGTTCGCTTAGACAAGAAAACCTTACTCGTGCAAAATGAACCTTTTGCAGCTATGTGATATAAAAGTTGCAGTCTTCTGATAATGGGTATGATGGGGACGTTTGATTACGCTACTATCTGGTCCAAAGAAAACATCGTAGTAAAACGTTTGCAGTGGTGCGGCATCACAACATTGAGATGACACAAATATCTCTAGAACCACCTGACCCTTTTATAACTGACCAAATCAATATTAAAATATTCGTTTCATGAAGCACCAGCAAGGCATTTGAGTTTAGCTAAAAGGTCGATTGTCTGTGGATATAACAAATGAGCTACCGATGATTTGTTCGCCTTGAGGTCCTTCTTTATGCACTGAAAATGTGCATTTTGCGGCTGGCACGTGAACTTTTTTCGCATCCTTCTCGGGAATTTTTGCCGCAATTGCAGATGAAATTATCAGAATGGAAACAACGGCCGTTCGTATCACCACGATCATCCTCTAAAAACCAAAAAAACGAATCAATTAGTGAAACGTCGGATGAAAATGTTTTCGTTCTCGAAATACGATAATATGACGAAGATTTCTCAAGTACCACTGCAGTATTTTCAGGCACTTCTCATTTCTTAAGAATTGCATTAGTGCTGAGGAAATTTATTAAAATAACATTTCCTTGTCGCCTCGCCTTTCCCTCCTCCCCACCTCAATAGAAAATTCCACCGCCAATATTTCATCTAAAACGAAGCCAAATTCAGTATTCGCGCTCATTTAAGTACTATAGATTGCATAATGAATCAAAAGTAGATGAATGCATGAGGAATGCACTGCAGCAGATGTACATCAAATTCATGTGTCGTGGATGAGTCTCAACGTGCCTGCAATTCAGCAGGAAGATAGAATCGCAACAATCGCAACTTTCAACAGATGAGAATCAGATGATGGGGTGAGTACCAAACGAAATTGATGCGTCATAGAATTTCAAACGGAAATAATTTAAAGAGTCCTTTACCGCAGAAACTTACGCACCACCAAAGCTCACCGATTGCCGACAGCTTAAGTGAGGGGAATTCCAGCCACTATAAGAGAGACCTGTTGAATACAAGCCGAGATAAAAAGAAGCATCCAGGAAACGCACACATGTTGGTGAGCTTTAGTTACACATCCCTCCCTTTCGCTCCCCTTCCTCTCATACTGAATTTAATACTGGTAATGAGGTACGCAAATGTTCTGCGTGGAGGATTTGGAATGCACAAAAAATCCCTTCATACTTAAAACATGCCAAAAGCCTGTGGAGCAGCGCAATTATCGTTTATTTATATCGTCACTAAAAATAAACAGATTTTCGTGACTTTGATCTCAACTAAAGATAACTGATGATACTCATATATACATATGAATAAAAGGAATATGAAGGCAGAAAACAGCAGAACACCATTTCCATTGGGCATTTTTATAGGCTGCTTATTCTTAGCGAACATCGTATAGTTGCAAAAGTGAGCGTTGTAGCTCAAATTACAGTCTCAGTCTATAAGTAACTGTTTGTCACTTCGAATATTACTGCAGCACAAGATGGTCACAGAGACTCGATAACTATAAACTGTTACATCGACCGCTATAATCATTGGCACCGTAAAACGCTGAAATTTTAATGCTCGACCCAAGTGCATTCACCTTCGATATGTCACTTATATTTAGTGAGTTGATTACCGATAATTCATTGACTTATATGGAACTCTCAATAAATTCAACTCACTTAGGTTATCAAAGAACGGACAAATCGACAAAAGTTTTTCGTGCTCATAATTCCATTCTTTTCGATTTCACACTGAAACGTTCACACTGACTGTCAGGTTCACTGCAACTGGTAGCTGGGAAAAATCTGGTGCCCTCTTTCTGCAAGAGCAGAGTGACCCATACTAAAAGATGACTATTCCATAGACGACTCTGGTCAACAAAACAAAAAAGGGAAGTTGTCTTCAACCCAAGAACAGCAATATCGCCTTTTGCTATACTGCCGAGAAAGTCGACTATTAACTTGTCGTTTGCTGCTGTCTTTCATCAACATCAGACAGTAGGCGGCTTCTTGAACTCAACACCGTTCTTGAATAGAAAAATTCGCTTAGAACGATCGCCTAATCGACCGCTTTCACAAGTCACCAAAAGAAAGCATGGGAGGCTTTTTAAGTGATTCGGCCACCTGTATAAATTTCGTAAATGAGTGTTCCATTGTGATGTTTAAAATTGAAATTGCTACCGATGCAAAAATCATTGCAACATTTCAACTTCCATAACGCTACTAGACACCTATAACCTCCCTGAAATTGATGGAATAGGGAATAGGGATGGAATAGGGATCTGTCTGAGGTGTAAAGCATATCTGTTAAATCTCATAGCTATTACTCCAATGGTTCTCGAGCTTGATTGACTACACGGAAGGACAGTGTCCATACATTCGCGTAAATATAATATATAGTCATCGCCACAATGCAGTTTAGCAAAGGAATTTTGTGAAATGGCATGGAAACGTAGTGACGATGCGTCAAAGAGCCAGAAGCATTTCATTGTCAGACAATTCCTATCTCTCCCTGCCTCGCGCAAAATGATGCGGCAGTGAAATCTTTTTCGTTCAGATGATGTAGGAGGCAAATTTTTCACCTTCACAAAGCTTTCGAGAGTCAAAATTTGGGGCTTCTTATTGATTATGCATTATTGCAAGCATGTTATTCTCCATAGTGAAGGACACTGAAGTGCTTCGCTGAGATAATCGATCCTTGAATAAACCAGACAACTGAATGCGTGTTACCTTCCCCCGCTTTCATTCGTATATGTTTCTGCATATACGTATGGTGACGTGATCATTGTGCATTTGTTCGTATATCTATCATGTATTTTATTGGTCTAATATTGCCACTTTAAAGGAAACGAGCTTTAAAAAAATTTTGTTGGCGTATATCTATCACGTATTTATTGGAAGCCTATCCATAAACCTTGAGCTGCGCACATTTCGAAGTGCCCAAAAACGTGGTTCTCACATCGAGTGGATTTCGAGCTTCATCGGTCGGATCGCGAAAACTGAGCTCATTTTTTCAAAGATTTTATACACTATCAAGTTAGATGCAATAGAAGCTTGCAATGTATTTCAATGTTCTTTCCTATTTTTTGAATTCGACTGACCCATAGAAATAAGTTATAAATCGATGTACATTCATTTGAGGTGATCTTATCTTGTTGAAGTCAGCCTAAATGAGGCTGAACAGTATCGAACATAAATGTGGGCTGAGAGAATGCGACCTGCAAAAGGAGTGCAAAAAATGTATTTTCGACAATATCTCGAAAAAGCGGGCCGAGATTTCGAGAACAGAGTCGACATTTTTGAAGGAAAAAAAGGAAGAAAATGAGTCGATAAATGAAATGTCATGATGAAACCAGAGCTCGCTGTCACATTCACGTGTGATTAGAGGCAGCGACACAGGTGCGAAAACGGATATGACCTTAAATCTGCGATTCAAAGACGTTAACGACGCTTGGAATCCGCTCGAACCAATGAGATTGTCGTGTATTTTATAACGGCACTTAGTTGCGATGCACCTCTCTTATTTAGAACAAAAAAATCAGCTCTCGTTATAAGTATATCGACAGCAGACAGTTTATCAGGTATACAGTCGTCGCTAAACTGATCAAAATTAGTCATCACAACGCGAACAATTTTCGATCAGGACGTGAATTGCACATTGAAGTCACTTGCGCAATCGAGAGCACAAATGGTATTCACAGAACAGATGATAAAGGAGCATAAAATTCGAACATCGGTCAGATTGTTTCAATTTGTTAGCCAGTTCGCGGCAAGTCTTTCAGGTAAATTTATCTCATGCCTTTAGAAGTCCGTGAGATCACCGCATAACGTCGGCACAACGAACTTGCCATCATAACTAAGCGAGTATGAACCACCGCATTAGCTCAATGCTACATGAAGATTTCATATTCTGATACAGATATCTATTTGAGGTTCTATTACAGAGAACGAGACACGATAGACGAAAAAATCTATCAAAGTTTGCGGTCACTTTATGGTTATTCTTTGAATCTTGCAACTGCGGTTACTTTTGCCAATGCCTTTTTTTGATTACTATCCTATAAATAACTCTCATCATTCGTTCGTCAGGATGTTGTATGGCTTTAGGCACCCTACATTCATCTATATTTCACTGCGGAGTGAATTCGACATCATAAGTTCGACATATGCAAATCTAGGGGGCAGCAGTCATTCCACTTGCATCTTTTGCATTTGCGATTGCTGAACATGACGCAAAAACTTTTTGAGCTCATCAAATGCACGCCATATAGTAAGCGAACAATTTATTCAGTATTGGACGTACTTTTACAGTACGTCCAATACTGATGTGAACAGCAAAGAGCAGTAACAGGACCTCAGTGAATGAAATCGATGCTGAATGCTTTTCTTGTGACTTTTAGATATCGTGACATCGTTACAACACAGCTGGTGACCCCAAAACAAATGACCCTCACCACGGCAATTCTTTTCGGATTGTCGCTTCAATGGTAGTTGGTTCGGTAAATGCAGTAATAGTGGCTGCATATTTGGATGCATTAAAAATTCGCTATATTTCGCATTCTTTTAGAAAGAGAGAGAGAGAGAGGAAAAACGAATGAAAAATCTACAGAAACCAGAATAGCAAAATTCTTTTCAGCTCCTTCAAAAATTCTATTGCCGCATAGAAGCGTGCAGTAATTAACGACTTAAATGGTCACCAATGATTACATATATGCTCCCATTCGTCAACGAAAGCAATAAAAACCGACTGCGATATAGGCGAATTAATAGTAAACGATAATCATTCAGTTCATTAAAGCTTGGAAAATTTTCTGTATACAAAGAGTCATAATGAATTGCTTGAAGATCAAAGTTTCATGCGATTCGCGAGTTTCATTAAAAGTGCACTATGATTTTCTCAGGTCATATGCAAGCGTTTGCATACGGTGATATTGTAATGTAATCAAGCAACTATTCCCTCACTATACGATAACATTCCAAGCCCATCTTTCAACCGATCAGCTCGTTCCACCTGACTAAGTTGTAGTGAGCTGTGCTTTCAGATTGCACAGAATCGGAATCGCAAAGACAAAGTTCGTTGAATAATTGGCCGAAAATGCCAAAGTACGTGCTGAGTATAGTCTCGTTCATTTGTTTTGAAATTTCGACGCAATATTTAGCCTATGAGACCGAATTGCAAAAAAACGATCAGTGTACTAGCCTCTCTGGTGAATATACCCATTTGCCCAGCTAGTTGCCATAGATGGCTGGCTTCATTCTCCATCGAAAGAAATGATAGAGAAATGAATATGAAACAATATTTCGCAAAAGAGAGGAAACGATCCGAACTATGGATAGCAGTAAATTAATGACTTCTCTATTGTCCCAAATGACGTTAGGTAAATTAATGAGATAAAGACATCGTTGACGATGCTTTCGCAAGAAATCTTCCTTGTCTTTCATCAGTTGCACTTATTTTTCATTTTTCATGAGAAATTCTCTGTCGAAATTGGAAATAGTGATAAATTTACGTTCATAATAGTCGATGGGCAAACTAATACTATAGATATTGTGCAGAACGTTCACACTATCACGAGTATCTTCACGAAAAGGTTGAATAATTCCGCCGTAATTGATTAATGATGATGCTAGTCTCAAGATGAAAGATGCACTATTTTAATGGCATTGAAATTTGATGTTAAGTGCATTTCTTGAAAATTATCAATATATGTTTCGAGAACGACCCTTCATTTATATATCTGTGTAAATGTTATAGTGACGTTTCGCGAATATTACATCACGAAAGAGGACACTTAGAGCAGTAGATTGGCAATAAAAGTAAAGATGATAGAAGAGAATTTCATTCACAACACTAGTGGTTACTTTGAAGTCATAGAGAAAGGTAACCTATGAGTGATGAGCGAACTCTAAGTGCATTTATAACGTCATAGATCATAGAAGCAAAAGGTCAGCATAAGGCAATCATTATTAACATACTGTTTTCTATTTCCTATGCGATTCAGATGGTGATGTTATATTCATCATACTTATTCGGCGCATATGAAGGCAAATATGAAGCAGTAAACGATACCTCGTCATAAAAAATTTCGAGCAGAAATTCGTAGAGGTCGGCAATTCATCTTCTTTGAGAAAAGGTCGGCAATCAGATTATAAAAAGCTCCAAGCCTATTGCTTCTTTTTCTAAGAAAAATAAAGCTTTGATAAGAGTTCTTAGAAATGATGTTTCTTACTCGACTAGAGATTAAGAGAGTTCAGGAAAAATGGATAATCAAGTGAGGACAATGCAAATAAGTCGTTCTACGTTACAAGTACTTCAAAGAAAGAACGACATCGCCTCTGTTTATGTCCCGTTCCAGACGTGATTAAATTGCATCCCACTATGATCCATAATTAATTTTTGTGCAAAATCGAATTTCTCCCATTCAAATATTTGAAAAAGGTTAAGCGGTGAGCCTCAAATAATGCAGTGAATGATCATAAAATTCATACACTCGAAAAGCTCAAAATTCCTCTAAAGATTTACTTTGGTTAATACAAAATTTTATGTCGCATCGTTTGCTCTAATAACCTCTTTTTCGTAGGATAATATTAACGACGAATATGGTTAGAATTGCACTAATTGATAAGAGAAAAGTAAAAGGATAAGATATTCTCTTAAGTAGTGACCAAACGATGTCATTGAAACGTCTTCAAAGAAATGAGAAGCACCCTGTTCTCCTAAGCACTCTACACCAAATGTCTATAACCGGTGTAGAAAATAAGCATTATTTTTTATTACAGAACAATCACCTGCATAACATGAAACTGAGCAGTTTTCTACCATCAATTAAGGCAGTACATAGAAGATCAATGCAGTTGGTTCACCAATCTTTGCAATGCGACGTATTCCTCCATTCCGTCGAACTTCTAAATAGGTCATTCGGCCGTCCAGTGGTCGCTGAATATTGATTGCTCACCTCTGATAGGACAGTCTTTTCTTCAGGAGATTTTTTCTTCGAGAATTTTACTGATAAATAACCTAATGTTCACTTTAGTCTCTAGGTTTCTATTTGAGCATAATTTGCTCTGAATTTAAAGAAAAATTGCCTTATAAAATTAATCACATGGAATGTCAGGCGAAGCAAGTAGCTCTGCGATCTTCGATGTGAGAAAAAGTCTTGTATTTAGTTTTTGGTTTGTCGTTTGCTTCACAGTCCGTTTCGAAAAATGACGTGAAACTATAAGATCAGCAACCGCGCCCATCCCAGATGATGGATCAAAAAGTTGCCATTTCATCTGTGCGGAAGATAGCTTTCTTGGAAACCATATTTACTCCAATAACGCAGAGAGCGGAACAAAACAATAGCCGAACGTTTCATATATACCTCGACTTCAACGCATCTATTTCATGATAGCTAATTCCAAAACATTTCTACCGAAAGCACCACCATGGCGTTTGCAATAGTAAAACAGTAGCTGAACTTGGTTCCAACAACGAGATTATCGGATTTTTTTTATTCTTCGGTTTAACTATCACACCGAGTTCCGAAACGCTCTGAAATCATTTCAAATTCCACTTGATTCGAGGGGGAAATTTAACTTTGCACAATGCTATTTACGGGAAAATATTCACTTGCGGGTTCGATCGTTTTTCAAAGGAACATTCTCAAGGATTTTCAAGTTTGATCCGTGAACGTGCTCGGGTGATATCCCACTTTCACAATGAATGCTCCCTATTCACTTAGAGACGTATTCAACTACATAGTTGAAAGCTCCAGTTCTTTCTTTTATTCTATACTTCACTGCCTTATTTCCATGATCATGTCCTTCATTGATTCAAAACGGGATCTCTATGCTGAGAAATTGAAATACGACCACTATACCGAGCATACATTTTTTTTTCGATCATTTCAGTGGTTCATGAAATTTTTCGAATTTCCCACATTACCTATTTGCAATGCTTCATATGGGCTCGCTTGAATTTTTTTATCGTATATCATCCAATTTTGACATATTGAAGTTTATATTTCGATAAATAATTAATGCTAATCGACAGAAACTTTTCGGAAAAATCTCAGAATATAATCAACGATCGTCGAACACGCTTACAATAATGACGCAACGCTAATCCACCCACTGAAATGAGCACGCTGAATAGAAAAGATAGTGATCGATATTGCTGAAGAGGTTGACTTGTTAGAAGTTGACTTGCACGACGTCTGCTTGATTGGTGTATCTGCCTTGCATGCTAGGATCGAAAATATATCCATTCCAACCGATACCGCTTAGCCAAGGAAATCCGCCTCCTGTATTACTCCACACCAAATCCAACTGCCGCTTGGGCCGCTGACTGAAGATGAACGTTCATTGAAAATTAAACGAAAATTCCCATTTGCAGTCAATTCGATCATCATTAAGAAAGTATGAGCTAAATATCCGGCATTTAATACAACGCCGGTGATGCGAAATCTGCTTTCATAATATGAAAGTGCTTCAGCACAGAATCCACCATTAATTGAGAGTCTGAACAATTACTCGCGAAAGCCATTGCAAATGAGCGAAGACATTCGTTTCGATGCTACCGTTCCACGTAGATTTTTAGAAGATCTGCGGATAACTGACGTAAAACTAACCGTTGTTCACGAAGTTCCTAACATAATCTTTTTCATAGCAAAATGAACAAAATTTGCTCTTGTACTATTGATCTCGATCAGCAAAATTATGAAGAGATGAAATGAGAGCGAAAATTAATTTGCACGTCTCATATGTGGTTAAGCTTACTACGATGATCAAACTATGAGTGCATCATACTGGAAGCTGACACTACTTCCTGAAATCTCCATCTAAGTCGTGCGTCCGCTGAGGTTTTACTTTAGTTATGCCTTTTTTAGTGCATTCACATTTGATCCACCCAACAGTATAATTCAAACCCCACACACTAAAAGAAGAGGTAAAATTCCGTTGCTGTTATTGAAGTATCCGATAAATTTCTCGCTTGTTGAATAGAGAAATTTGATGAGTTGTAGTGCATTTGGCGGCTTCAACTCCTTAGTGAATTAAATGAAACATCTACGGCCTTGACGCTTCCAAAGATTCACTGATGAAGGCGAACAATGCAAATTCACTGGAGTGCATAACTGAAATTCAACTTTCCGGAAGGCTACAACTTTATCGCCGGGAACAAGCCGAACTGCAATCGTGTTTCACAACTTTGCTCATACCTTTGTTGACATTAAATTTCTCTCATTTTCACTGCAACAGAAGAGGCAAATTTCGTTGAAATAAGCAAATTTCATTTACTTGTTTTCATACGTCTTCGTTGACGCTGACATCGCTAATGTATCGGATATTCCAACAACGATAAGGAAAATAATCGAGATTTTCCACATGCCGCAATTCGTTTCTTCGACGAATATTCTATAAAACTGCAGTGAAGTGTCGTGACCGCTTTTTAATGGCAGTGTTTCATCGAGAGCCATAGAAGCGTACTTATCAAGTTTAGTTTTTCATTGGCGCCTCAGTTCACTCTTAATCACTGTTGAAGAATAAAATCACCACCGTTTAATTGAAGACGGAATTTCATTGTTCATTTTTCACATAGAAAATAGAAAATCATTAGGTGCTTAAAGACTGCGCTCTCATCATTTCTGAGAGGGAGGAAGGTAAGAGAGGAAACTAAAGAGAGGAATGACAGTAATTTCACAAAACGTCACAAGGCAATAGGCTCTGAAATGAAGTATAAGGAGGATAACGCGACAAATATCGTTGAAAGATAAAACCACAAGAAACGACAATTACTATTGTCTTGATAAGTTTCCACGTATTAAAAAACACATGAAAAAACATTTAAAGAAATGTGCCATATTACACTACTCACAATATTTACGGATAGCGATCACCAACTACTTGTAATTCATTGATCGTAGTTGTGCTTCTATATGTCCTCCATATGAATGAAGAGTGCCAATTCTAAGACAAGGTAGAAAAAATGGCTAAGTCGCTCATATATGGCCAACGTCTTACATCTATCGAAATGAGGCCGTACACGAGCACGCAAATTTATCAAAGCATAGCACTAAAACGTAAGTTATACACGAGTTGTTTAACGGGGTTTCAAACGGCCAATTTCAGATGATCTATTTACTGATTCAAATGAAACCTATATTCACCTCGGATATTTCGTACGAATTGCATTTTCGAGTTTAAATGGCAAACTGACCTCATCTTTTCATCAAATGCAGTCATTGATTTCAGGATTTTTATTGCAATACACTGCTATTGAAAGCACCGGAATGTTAGTAACTCTCTCTGTGCAGTACTACGAGAGGTTAAATCATTACAACTGAAGTGTGGAACAACTTCCATACTTTAATTCTCAAATTATCGAGATCTTATTAATTGTCACTTATTAGTTAAATTATTATTTCATTTATTGCATTACTCTTGTTTTTAGACGAAACTCCAACCTATACAACAAAAGATCAGATGGAAATACGTTCACCTGTAGTGCCGCACTGATGACATTAGGCAATCTGCAAATGAGCATTAAAAGTTAACAGAGTGAAAGCGAAAGCGACTGAGAATAGCAGTGAAAACAGCTGCGGAACAAGCCACAGAATGTACTTTTAACTCTGATAATACAGTTTGTACTCAAAGTAATTTCCCACCTCAGAATGACCTTGGTCGAATGTGTGATAAAAGTTCTCTGTTTTTCTTCAGACTACTTTCAGTGACGCCTCTAAGTATGACGGTGAAAAGATATGAATATGTTTGACGATTCAATAATTTGCACGTAAAGGAATCAGAAAATGAGTCAATATTTGCTGAAAAGGACATTGAAATGATAGAAAACGAATTGTTGCAACGTTGGGAATTAAATTCGTTTTATTTTTTGCCTGGATATGATTCATAGAATTATATTGTGAAAGGCGATGATTGATCGCTCGGATAACCGATAATAATTCGCACAAACGCAAAACGATTATCCAACTTTGACCGTTTGAAGAGAAGACCGGAAATTCAAGGTATAGAGAAAAATAGAACTACATTTCAGCAAGGAAATCAGGTTCTGAAGGATGGAAAAATTATAAACAAAATTGCCGTTAAACCCTCAGGCATGAATGCAGGGTACATTTTAGAAAAATTCGAGAAACGGAAATTGGCATGAATCTCTGTGGAAATGAAGTGCAAGCTGTAAATATGGGAACGTAAAAATTTTGTGATCCGAGATGATCGGCTTAATATACCTCGTATATATGCAGTCGTTAATCTTGTTTTCAGGCGAAAAGCGAGCTCTCTTATGCGGAAGTATGAGCAGAAAAGCCCCACTGCTTGCATCAATGCACACCTTCATCTTCATATATTCACTTGAAGTGGATCTGCTTTCAACTGAAATGAACACCCTTCAACGTTACTGTGAGAGATCTCTCCCATTTTCGCGTACTACAATATGCGGTAGATGTCGGATTTTTGAATAAGATTGGATTTTTGTGTCACACTTTTACAGCAAGAACAGCAGTTAGTGAGGCTTTCATGTTATAATAATTTGCCGTAATGCGTCGTTGTAGTGGTTTTCTTGGCTGGGCATCTTTAAACATTAGAAAAATGACTGTCAGGAATTCCCTATGGAATATGGAATTCGTTCATATGGAAGTATAAAAGTCGACATTCGAATGTTTCAGGCTATAATCGTTTCAAATACAGGACAATTTATGCTCCATATATATAACTATAGAAAATGCTGAAACATTGCGCATGCAGATGTTCTTTCCTATCCGGCTCGCACACTAGCATTCGACAGAAATGCGGGTGCGAATCAGCTAGAAAGAAGAAGCATATAAGAATTCGTGAAATTTAAGAGCTGATGTTGCACAATTCAGAAAACGGCAAAGACTGCATGGAGGTTTTCGTAAAGAAATGTAAATTTCGAGGGGACATATCCACTCTAAGCTCAACACCAGTCAGCTACGATGGTTTTTGTTATGCGTAGCATCAAAGAATTAAGCCAAGCTATCTATTTTGCGATCAAACAATGCAGTGATCACATTTACTCACATAGCCGATTCCCGTTTATCGTTCTTCACATGATGTTAGTGCTCCATATATGCGTTCTTGTGCCGTTCAAGCCGATGTCGGGGTCGTGTATAGGTTGAACTTCGGTTCACTTATACCCCTTCTTCTTTTAGTGTACTGAGGCGTAGTGCTACCCCATAAATTACTGTTTCTACTTCACCTATTGTCCCACACATCGCCATCGATATGCGGTTATCGGGCTTCTGCCCTCTGCATACATTCGGTCTCCTTAACGCCGCTGCAGCCGGTCACGACAGTTTTATTAAAAAGGATCACCCTTCTCTCCTTTTTTGAAAGTATAACCCAAATGCAAAGGGTTCTCGTGCGTCCAGAGAAAAGCGTCTTACTGCGCAGAATTCTACTTCAAGACTAGTCTATGTAGCCTTTTGCAAAATGAAAGCAGGAACGAGTGGACAATTTGGTTTTCTCATTCACTGTACCATCGCTTCCATCATGCCTATGCAAACGACTCGCGAACTTGTCACATCCCACTGTCGCATTTAGGTTCTTGTTTTTCGTACATTTGCAGCGCATGGATTCATTCTGGAAGGCTATAGAGTGGTCAGCAAAATTATTCCAATGGCAATAAAAGGATTATAATTTGATGAGAATGGCCAAATCATTCAGTTTTGATAAAGTTCTCGTGAACATGCGACGAGGCTATACGCCTTCTAAATCTCACTTCTGTATAACATACCATCCTCTATAGAAGCATTATGTATTTGAAAGGGTGCTAGAAGGACAAGATGTCTTTTGAACAACCTTGATATCCTTCTATTCGAATTTGGAAATCGATTCATTGAGATGTGAAAATTTTTGTGCCCTTTATGCTTCACAACGAAGTCGAACTTAAGAGATCAACATGCAGCGTAATTAGCGTTTCCTGACCTTTTGGGATAGCAACTGCATATCAGTGTTAAAAGATGTGCCGTAACCCAAGGAATTTCACTTTTCCAGTCAGATGCAGTGCATCGAAGCTCTGAGACAGCCTAAAATCAACATGAGTTGGGCTCCTTGAGTCATTACTCGCTTCGACAGTTTGAAATTCTTATCGCTCCCATCGGCTCATCATTTCCTTAAAAGATCCTCTTGTCAAGTGCTGTTATGCGCTCAACCAAAAGTGTCGGGATTATCGTTAGATCCTGGGTTGAAGATAACTGAAAGACCCAACAAACAATACGAAAGGTTCCAATTTTTGACATTCGCTTTTTCAATCTTCAAAACCGTCCTCCGCTTTCCTTCGCTTGACCTATTGGTGCAACTCTAAAGCTGACTTATTCCTTGATTAGTTTTCTTTTTCATCTGTTTTCATATGCAGACCTTGTGGCTACGATTTGTTTTTCTTGCCAAACGTCTCAAAAATCTGCAGCACTCTTAGCGAAAATTTCCATCAAAAATGCTCCTGCATATTTGTTGCATACATACGCTAACAAGTATACAAATTGGCATTCTTTATGTGACTCACCTCAAAAGCTTTATCCAGCAATGATATTTTTTAATTAATTCGACAAAATCGAGAGATTTAAAGTGATATCACATGTTTTAAGCTGCCTACGTATTTTGTTAGTTTCGAAATATTATATCCTTAGCAAATCGCAACTTTTGGCTGCCTCATTAGGTACTGTCTCTATTTTGATGAGGTTGCTGATACTGTCTTTCTGGATAACAAAACTCCAATCCACTCGTGTGTCCCATGTGGTCTAGTGGTTAGGATTCGTGGCTTTCACCCACGCGGCCCGGGTTCGATTCCCGGCATGGGAAGCGTTGTGTCCTCACTTTGCTCGTCTTCGGAAGACTGTGCAATTTTCAAAAATACTTCTTGCTATGGTGCTGTTGAAGCTATATAAATGATAGAGCGGAACATTTTTTAATTATTTTATTCAATTTTTCAGTTATATTTACTAAAAAAAATGATCAGATGAAGTAAATGATGAGTAATTGTAAACAGCTGTTCAATTAACGTACTGCATGCATTAGTATATGCGTATCGAAGTTTTCTTATATGTTCAACTGTACAACGTCTGCATTAGGCGTATAGATTCCAGAGTTTATGCTAGGGTCGATCATTCTTCCGTCCCATCCAAGTCCAGTCAACCTCATAGGTCCGCCACCTGGATCACTGAAGGCAACATCGAGTTGCCTTCGGAATCGAATTCTGAAATCCTTCCAAACACTGACGGCCTTTAAGAAACTTTAATATTAATCAGTAATGAGGGAATTGAGCACAGTAATTGTTCCAATAAAGCACTCGCTTCATTGCTTTGGCTGCTCATTGATGTTTTGATATTTGCCCTATCCAAAACTCGTGTGTTTTACTTCTGATGGATTCTTCAACTACGTCAGTCGGTTGGCAGAAAAATGAACCCTTTATAGATGGAATAGCTGAACCGTTTCAAGAAAAGGCACATTATTCATCTTTCTATTTGCGACTTATAACTTAGTTGGTGAGGTAAGAAAAAGGGGAAGCGCAATTCCTCCTACCACGATCACCATGTCGCTCAACTTGTTTTGCTTCCGTTGCCTACTAACACAGCAATCAGTCATCCACGATGAAACATACTAACTTAAAGCAATACGTTTAGAAACACCTCAGATCAAGACGACTTGATCACATGAATTATCATTCAAAAAATGGTGATAATGATTACGTATAGCTTAAAAACCTGTCATTTTTTATTGGCACAGTCAACTACAACACAAAGGTTGTAAATAGAATTTCATAGCAGTATCAAACGTCAATATATGTGGGAATTAAATTAACCAAACGGGAAGAAGACCACATGTATATATATATATATATATATATATATATATATATATATATTGTCACTATCGGTTTGTTCAGAAAAATGTGCAACTAACCTAATGAAATGCTTCTAATTAAATGAAAACTTTTGAATATGTATATGAGTAATTACCTCGGTTTCCAGGTATATGAGGCTGGTATCACCGATGAAGAAACCATCGCCACTAATAGAAAAGCGATAAATATAACGCTCGCTCGAAACATAAATAAATTCGATATATTTTTCTAAAATGATCTTTCAGATAATAATTATGATACAATCACTGAGATAAGGCAAATAGCGATAATAAAATGATATGGTAAAAGACTTATTAAAAATCCTACTCGATAAACGATAAGTGGAAATGCTCTTAAAACTTGTGAAAAGTGGAAATGTTTGATCCAAAAACGAGTCGACATATGGATGAAAGGGGATATTTGCATTAATCAGTTTAAATTATTTTATCTTTAAAATACATCTTTCGAGTTTTCAATATGAATTCTTCCAGGATTTCTTCCGGAACTTTGAATTTTGTTGATATTTTAGGATTTCTTCCGGAACTTTGAATTTTCCAGATATTTTTTGCACTTCTTTGAAGCATTTTCTCTTATAGAAGATATTCCACTAGAAATCTGCAAGTTCTTAGAAAACATTTAGAAAATACTTATATAATAATTGTAAATAAAGAAATAAAAGTTAAAGTTAAGAAATCGAAGAAAACGAAACAGTTCCATAGAAATGAAATATCGCAGTAGCGGTAATATTTCGTTATAATATTTCCCCATATTTATAGTCGCCGAAATGAGAGATAAAATATCATCGATACTAAATGATTTCATAACGCGTAAACAGTAAAGAAAAACAAGTTTCTCGATGCCGATCAGCTAAATTATTACATTATCGATGAAGAAAATATCAACATAGAGATCGGAATGAAGCGGTTTCCGCAAAAGGCAAAAACATATTCACACACGCTGGAAACCTTATAGAAATGATACTCTTTAGAGACGTCGACACGAAATTACTCGTACCTTCGCCAAAGTTTGCTGCCTCAGTTCCGCCGGATGGTAATTTGAGCCACACTAATAGGGCAAATACTCACCCGAAAGTTAATAATTTGATTGCAAATATATGTGCCACATTTTCGCGTAGACTTCCTCATACCTCATAAACAAGTGCAAACGAAGCATGAAAACACGCCAGGTATGCGCTTTTAACGTTTCTATCATTCGACTCTAAGCAACCAGCAAACAATAAGCAGAACAATAACAACCATGTTCATGCTATCCCTTCTTTGCAATATCGGCAGATATATGTGGATAGGATATTATCTTAAAAGAAAACTGCAAAAAACGCATGGCGAGTATATTTCTGCGACATCCGCAAGCGTTCCACTTGGAACGGATTGAAGTACGTGAAAGAACACAACTAATGCCCACGTTATGGTTTTCGTAACCTACAAGTTTTGTGCAACGTTCTCTCGACTTTTCCTGAAGATCTCTTCAACTTTCAGCCAACGACTGTTCTCCACGTATTTCGAAGGGGGAGCTGACTAGATGCCACAGTAACACAGACAGTACAAATTGACGGAGAGAGGAAGTTAGTGCGAGCTATTACCTCACATCGAATGATCCCGTCTCAGATGAGGTGACATAATACATACCATTGCATCGATATTGAACCCGATGAGCCGGTTTTCTGAATTAGCAAAATAACAGTAAACATGCGAAGTAATAATGCATTGCTAATTAAATTATCTTCTTTACATTTGCAATGTCCTATTTGAAACGACAATAATGCGAGTGGCAAATGAGCTGAGTAAATCAGTTCGAATGGCTAATTTCCTTTCGAGTTGACGACGATAGAGCCCTCAGCGAAATGCAAAATGAGAAAGTACTCGTTATGAAATGCTAAGAGTTCCTTTGAGAACCCTGAGACAAACATAAATAATCCAATTGTAAAGCTCAACGACATTAAAGAGGTTTTAAATTAATAAATAAGAAGCGGCTACTCATTATCAAGCTGGAACGATCCACGAAGTACTTTCCTGGAAGGTATCTCAATGAAGAGCCGTTGAAATTTCTCAGCGATCTCAACATCTTTTCTCATAGGCAATGAGCGAATGAGATGATAGTAAGCAAACGAAGGATTTCCGATAATCTTCCACGCACTGTATAACTCTGGCATTGATAGCGTTCAAAAGGAGACCGTATGGAACCGAAGATATACGGGAGTGTCGACGCAGCTTAGTGGGGAGTACGAACCCTCATGAAGGCGACTCGTTCATTATTGTCTGCGGGATCAGTGATCACTGCAATGTTAAATCACAAAGATATCTTGGCTTGGCTCTTCAGTCGCATACCTAAGACCATTGCAATGTATCAGCAACCAAATTCCCATTATGAGCAGTTCACCGTGAAATTTCAACGCCATGACTATACTATGCGAGGTCGCTATTAGCACAAACATTCATTATCCTTCATTAAATCCGTATTTTGAAGGATCAAAAGCACAAAAAAAACAGTGGATATTCGACTGAGCAACTGACACTGTAAAGGAGAATTTTTCCACGGAAACTTTACCTTCACATAAGACTTTTTAGCCGAATTCGGCATCCATAATAGGTCTTTATGTATTTTCAGGTCGTCAGCATAAAGCTTATTCTTTGGATGGATATTCTTTGGAAGGTTATTTACGTTAAGCGGACATAAAAGAGATCCCACACCTCCCTCTTATTCTCACCTCCCCCCCCCCCCTATCCCCTACTTCCCTAAGATACTGCTCGCTAATATCAAACTTAATCCATAACCGCACCAAGCGAGCTATCAGCTATGATGGTACCGAACTCCAAATATCACCACCTATCGTCGTCCTATGACTTCATTTATTGGCGCCCATGATGTGGGTTTTTAACAGAACATGCTGGCAAGTTGCCAACATCCTAGACGCAATAGATCGCGTCCGCTTAGAAATCCTTAACTAGTGAGGTCGAGTGCAATTGTTTGGACGAGCGGTGTTCGTCGAAGGTTCTTTTGTATTCGGATATAATGGGATTTGATGGGTAAGGGTATTTGCAATAATTTCGTTCGGGGTGTTTCTTTATAAAAGAGTCCAGATTTCTTAAGGATCTTGGCATTCGTGCTTCAAGGAATGCTTTTCCATTCAGCTAATCGGAGTGCCACTTGAAAGCACTCGTCGGACTCACATCCTCTCCAGTAAGAATACAGACGATCGTAAGTGCTCGGATCGGAATTTCATACAACTCCATGGTGGTTTCGGAATCCACATACATCTCTTCGGATCGGAATTTCATACAACTCCATGGTGGTTTCGGAATCCACATCTCTTCGGATCGGAATTTCATACAACTCCATGGTGGTTTCGGAATCCACATACATCTCTTCGGATCGGAATTTCATACAACTCCATGGTGATTTCGGAATCCACAACTCTTCGGATCGGAATTTCATACAACTCCATGGTGTTTCGGAATCCACATACATCTCTTCGGATCGGAATTTCATACAACTCCTTCGGATCTCTTCGGAATTTCATACAACTCCATGGTGGTTTCGGAATCCACATCTCTTCGGATCGGAATTTCATACAACTCCATGGTGATTTCGGAATACACACTCTTCGGATCGGAATTTCATACAACTCCATGGTGTTTCGGAATCCACATACATCTCTTCGGATCGGAATTTCATACAACTCCTTCGGATCGGAATTTCATACACATCTCTTCGGATCGGAATTTCATACAACTCCATGGTGGTTTCGGAATCCACATACATCTCTTCGGATCGGAATTTCATACAACTCCATAGTGATTTCGGAATCCACATATATCTTACATAAATCGATGTTGATCGAGTAAATTTTATGATATGAGACGTCTTAGCAACACTAAAAAGTGGAAAACATTCAATTTCTGGGATGTTAAAGAGGTCGTGGATATCAAATTTGATAACGATAATGGATGGGGACTCTTCGGAGATTTGTGGAAAATTCATAGAATCCATAAAAATGTACTATATCTCTTTCACTGACGCTATGTCTATGCGGACTCGATATTGTTATACAAGGATTTAGTGGATAAATGTAAGCGCTGAATGAAGATGACAATTTCGAATCAATCTCAACCTTTCATAGTTTCTTCAATAGCAAATTTAATGAAAAAATAAGATGTAACGCATCTCGGTGAGCAAAGATGTGTGAATTTTGTAGCCGATCGCCGACTTGCGCCCACTCTTAACGGTATCTATACCTATGAAGGTACTTTTAGGCAGTCCGCATTGATGGTTCGTTTTTTCTTAGATGTGTTTCTATCTGGAACTGAAAAGTCGATAGTTTCCGAGCCAAGCAGCGTCCTACTTGTACAATATGAGTTCCGATAGTAGAGGAAATAACTATAGAGATTTAATTTCATCGTGTCTTAACTTCAGATCTCTTCGACCACGCAATCCGCCTGCTCAGAGAACCTCCTATGTGGCAGCTTCTTATAGGCAACCACCTCCACAGATCGGCGTTGCACCGCCACCAGTGATGCACATGCCCCCACCGGCAAATCTAACAAACACAACGACTGCAGTGCCACTTCCTCAGGTGAACCTAATTGCCACCGTGAATAACGTAGCACCTGCAGTCAACGTAGTGGTCAGCGAAGTGCCTCCTGAAGAACCTGCGCATCATATGGAGGTGGAAGAGGAGAAGCACCACACGGAACCAACTCTTTCTGAGAGGATGATTGCACTTCGTGAGAATGGCATTGGCTTCGATGTCGAGTTCCATGTTGGCTCAGTTCAAAATTCCAAGGTTATATATTATTCGTCTTATTAGGACGTAGTCAAAAAGTTATCCTTCGAAGATATTTGAAAGCCTTCGTAAAGCGAATGCCCTCCCTCCTTTATAGCGGGTAAATATTTGCTTATATGTGTTGATATCAACTACATTTATATTATTATGAATTAAATGTTATTTCTTTGAATATTAACACCCAGAGATTGATTGCTTCATATGGCTAATTTGTATATTTGTAAAGAGGTCATTTCATTAAACTGTCCAAGTAAATGTTGTATAGCTGCTTATCGTTATCTTCAAAGCTTTTTCTGTGAAACGTTTCACAACGAGCGTTTGTTTCTTGCAATTTCATAGTCGGAACATAAGCCTGATACCTGTTTTTAGAGCCGTTTAATAGGCTATAAATCTCGTTTATTCTATTTCTTTGATTTTCTTCTCCTTAAATTTCCAATTAACAATATACATTTGAATAATTCTCATTGAAAATGAAAGAGAAATGAAAGGTGATAATTTGTGAAGCCGTCCGGAATCGTCACTCTAGTCGAAACACACGTTTGCAGATCGTTCGGGCACATCGCGCTATTCTAGCCGCTGGTTCAAAGGAATTTGAAAAGACATTCTTTGAGATGGATCAAGGTATGCCAGTGGCGAAAAAAAGCAAACCAGGTAGGTACTTCTTGTGGTGTTTGTTTATTTCTTTTTGGTATTCCTTGGCCACGGTCAGTACTCCTTCAATAGTCGAAAAGTACCGTCGTATTGGCGAGAACGAAACGTGAGCCTTATCCGAATAACTGGTGAGAGTGCGTAGATTTTACGTTGAATTTGAATTTCACTGGCAAATTTCCTCATCAATGCCGTATTTAGAATAATAAATTGCCTAGAATATTTGATTTTTAGTTGCCACTATGGAGAAAGAAGCAAGGAAATTGTAGTGAAGAAACTGATAATCGTTTTTGGAAGTGTTATTTTCTCGTTGATGAAATTTAGTAGTGATTTGAGGCGATTCAGAATTCTGTTCGTCCATTCATTCGTCCAGCAATCAATACGACTTCCTTCTCTTTCCCTATCCTTCGTCAATGCATTGGAAACCAAATATTGACGCTCCTGTGGACTGCTGCCTTAATCAGCTGTTACCTTCGTGAAGATTGTGGTCAATGAAATTGTCTCATCTTTCATATGCTGCATTCATTTCCCATTTCCATATTCTTTCTCCCTCTGAAGCTTCTACAGTTTTTTGTGGCAGTAGCAGTATGCTCATATTTCTACCCAGTACATTTCAAATAGATTCATTCCTTATTTGCATATCGTCTGCACCGTTACTTCATTCCCAGATACCCCAAGATGGTGTCAAAATATCCGTGTCAAGCAAGCATTCCATGGTCTTGAATATAGGAGGGGTTCACGTTAATTTGCCAGTCGGATTGTTGACATTTCAGCTACCTGTAGTGGTAAATTTCCTTCTGGCTGTCAAAGAATTGTATAACGCTTGAGGGTTTTGTTTCTCGATGGAGTTGTTTCACGCCATCACTTGATGCACTCGTTTGCAGCAACAAGCAGTAATGCGCATCTTTTGGTACTCGAATATCCTGACGTTAATCCAATTTCGTTCGCTACGATTATCGATTTTCTCTATTCGGATTTTGAGCCCGAATCAATCAACGTTGACGAATCAGTGGTTCTCGATACGCTCTATGCAGGTGATCTCATTTTTTTTTTTTTTGGTTTAGAAGCCGTACCGTTAGTAATATTTATTTGTGTGTTGGTGTACTTTTGACATTGTCTAATGTCAGTTAAGAACATATAATACCTATTATAAGCTCGCAGAACGTGGATTTCAATTTTACTTATTGATGAGCTCAAGATCGTCATCAATTGCTGAAATGATGTAACCTTTAATAGTGAATTATTTCAGCACGTAAATTCGAAGTACCACAATTGGAGAATGCATGCATAATGTTGCTTGGCGATATTGCCCCATCAGTGGCCGTTGCGTTGCTTGAACAGGCAAAGAAACATTGCTCCGATGAACTGATGCGTAAATGCTTTGATGTTATCGATACTGAAACGGATGATGCGCTATCTTCTGATTGTTAGTGGCTTTTTCTCGATAAATCTTCGAAAGCTTTCTTTGATGGTTTGAAATTTTATATGGAAGAATTTGTGAGGTGTTATGGGCTTAAATACTTTTCGATCAGTGAATCGTCAATGCTGTGATTAGAAATTTAGACGGAACATGGAAATATTTGCGCTGAATTATTTGAGGGGAAGTTGGCGTTGCACTATCGCAACCGGAAATCTGCATTCATATATTGCATATTTGAATTATGGGAGAAAGTTTTTGCTAGTTTTTAAGCATCGATTGTGAGATTATCCAAATTTTGATAAGTTTCTTATTCAGACCAATAGAACGAAGCTAATATTTACGCTTTTCAGTGCAAAAAAACGATCTTCTAAAGCGGAGAAGTGATTGGTGCTTTGTCAGTGGATAGCTAGGTACTGAAAGCTGAGAAATATGGTACAAAATTGTCTGGAAAATGGGTCTTTGATAAATTTGTCGTTTGATCCATGTGTTGTTTGTTTCCTTCCACGCCTTTTCCTCTTCATCTATTTTGCCGCTCCTTCCCATAAAAGTAAAAAGTAAAATGCGACCTAATTCCGATATTAGTTCTGTTATTTGTTCTGAAACCGTCGTTCGTACTCGCGTCATATTTCTTTGATAGTTTATTCGTTTAGGCGATCTAAGAAGAACATTCTTTTCAGATCCACCTTGCGGTGATTATCCACATCATTGTAACCCAATTTAGTGAACTTGTTTGTTTTTTAGAGATCATTAGTCGTTTGTTTTGCTTTGTTATTATTGTTGGTGTTGTGAGGGATTATATTGTTTTAGCGATAACAAAACTGAACAGAGAGACATTGAAATCAATCGTTGAACGATCCGAATTGACTCCTTCAGACGAGATCATGATCTTTCGTGCTATATGTGCATGGGCAGATGCTGTATGTCATTTGGTTTAAATTTCAGTCTTATTTGTACTAATTTTGTATATTTTTGCCTTATTGTGATCGAATTGTAATTGGAAAATTGAAAATTTTGGTTGTGATGATACAGTTTGTATGAGAGAAACTACCGTTTAACGTCGATTGCAGCTTATTGAAGGCAAGAACTTCAATCCTGATCATGCGGAGTTTTCTCTTTTTCTCTGGAACAGATAGTCATCTCATTTACTTTCATTAGTAGAAGTCCTCTAATCACCTTAGTCGCTTATATAGTTACTTTGTTCCGACTCATAGTTGTTGTCTTCTTTCTTCAAAGAGGAACACTTCTGCCGCATGTATTATGACAATCACCATCTTACGGCAGATTTGGAGCTTTTTGAGCGAAAAATATCCGATAAAATGTGGAGAGGGAAAATTGAAACCACCGTCCAAATAATGAGGTCAAAATCTTTCGACCTGGAAGTGGCGAATGAGAAGTTACATTTTTTTTCGAAAGCAAGTGAAAAGGGAATCAATAATAGAGGGAATGGCTGTTTAGGAATGCGTTCGTATGGGCATTCAGGCGGCAACACCACAGCAGAAAAGGGAAATATTGGGCGATATATTCGATGCGGTTCGATTTCCGACAATGAATGTCGATGAATTTGGGGAAGTTGGTGAGTGGAATTATTGTTTGCATCACTTCATTTCATTGAGATCCGTTAGAAGAAGTTATTTGGGACCTATTTTTAGAAACGGTTATAACGAGTATATGTTGAGGCATGTGGTCGTTAGTTGTGCTTCATTTATTCTCTCCTTTATAGATTATTGGTGGCAACATTTATCTGTCGTTTTTTTCTTTGTTTTTTTTCTTTTTTTTATTTCAGTTGGGAAGCTGGGAGCTTCACATAGATGACGTTGTGATGATTCGCTAACAAAATTAGGCGATAGAATTAAAAATTATGGCACGAACCCCGCATGCAAAAGATTTCAAAGTAACGTTTAAAATATAGGAATAATTTGATCATTTCAGTTCGGTTTTTAAGGTGAGATCAGAGATACTCTCATTTCTCGTTGTCCACAAGACACCGCTCAAGAGCTCCTTTCTCTGATTGAAACTCTGCTTGGTCGAATCCGATCGTTAACCGAATTCGATCACTTTATCGCTGAATGTTTGCGAACGGAGAAATGGGAAAATGCTGCCTTTGCTCCTATTAAATCGTTTGTCTAAATCCGATTCTCTTTGAAAAAGATAGCTTTCTGTAGCAGTAATAAGGAGAGGCTTCGGATAGCTGGTCACCAGAATGCGAGTTGCGTTGTTGCAGACTATGGTGCATAGAGTAATCGTGCCACTGAATTGCTTTTCTTTTATACTATTGCGGCATTTTCGAGATATCAAGTAATACTGAACATGTTGTTTTTAGCGAATAGTGGGATGTTAACAGACGAGGAAATCGGTATACTTTTCCGATATCTCTCTTCTACTGTACGTCCATCGCTTTCTCTACCATTCCTTACCGCCGGTGAGTTTATTCATTTGTTTTCTTTCGTTACAATAATAATTGCATTGAAGTTTATAGAACGTCGTACAACTGCCAAATTTCCTTCTTCTCTCTTCTCCACCTCTCCTGCTCTTTCTATCTATCAGCTGGTTTAGTGGAAAGCGTTGGATTCTTTTCAGTGACCAATTCTGCGCATTTCGTGATAGAGGGAGACCGTGCTGCCTGCCTATTGATATTGTAGGTGTTGTACGATTATTTATAATAATATTGTAAAATGCTTGCTTCTTATTACTTAGGATTTGTTATATTGGTTCTTCCAAATTAACAATCTTGCCTAAAGTCGATATCTCAGCGTTTCTGCATCTATGTTGTTGTCGATGAGATTTCATAGAGGAACGTAAATGATAAGGCGGAATTCATTAAAGCAGTCGAGGAAGTGCGGAGGCAAATAAACTTTGCTGAATGCTCTCTCGAAACCTCATCAAATAAGGGGGTTTCATAGGATCGGTGCGAGCGGTTAATTGAGTGCTAGCAACTGGTAAACAAATGCAGTTTGTGAGATTCTTCACACTGCTGAACACAGTGAACTTTCCATCTTTTTCTTTCCCCGCGTCCTTGCTCTCTCTTTGTCCCATCTTTTGTCATCCTTCCTCTCGTACATCTAGAGGTAGTTTTCGTGAGCTTGGTACACCACATTTGCTTGTGTGTAATATCCAGAATACTAAGGTACGGTCCGATCATATTACTCGTGCATCGACTGAGCTGCATATTTCTTGAAGGGAAAGAAGGTGTATGAAGTGTTGATATGATCGATATAAAACGTTAGTGATACAGATTGCTAATTCAGAGCGCAGATGTTTGGGTCGTTCGAAGCATATCGTGAAGCGATTCCTCACGCTATCGAAGAATCCGTGCAAGAAAATGCGTAGCAGCATTTGGTAATCTTTTTCCTTTTTTTCTCAAAGAATGAAAAATAAGTTATTCAAGATGGCCGTATATATTCCTCACTGTTTATAGAATGGAGTAAACGTTGTTTTGTTATGCTTTCGGAAAAAACGCATCATACAATTTCTTCTTCCTTTTATTTGCCTATATGTTTTCGTCTCGTATAATTTCGACCTTCGAGACGGAAAAGTCAAAGTGGAGGAATTTTACTGTTAAATCATATATTTTTTCCCAAATTCTGTTTTCTTGAAGGTGAGCTGAAATTGCAAGTTGAGGACTTATAGAGCTGGCGGCCTGTTATTGCAAGAAAAACTTTAAAACGCAGATTTTTTCCTCATTCTGTAGAGCTAACTAATTGCTAGGATGAAAAGCACTGAAAAAGAAGCTTATTGTTCCAGTTTCGCCATTCCACTTATTTGCGAATTGCGACTGTTAGTAAATAGTGCAAGTTGCTGTTCATGCATTGACTGTTTTCGACATCGAACGTTAAGTGAAATTCGTTAGGTTCCTTTGTGTTTTTGTGGTCTATTTCGGGTCGCTATATGCGCCTCGGTTTGATGCAATTTTCAGCTTTCTATGAGAATTTGGTTGCTTACAAATTTGTCGCGAATGATCCAGGATTTACTTCTAATTTTGCGCAGGTGTTAACAGGTAATTGTGGGTCCGAAGCGATAATGACAGCACATGTAATTCACTGAGTAGATAGCGATTTATCGGTAACGAGGATTCTTGCAGAGGGCAGCAGATTTCTTGTTGACGGTCATATTTTCCAGTATTGGGAGGATTGCAGTAATCTCCTATGAATGAGAAGTGCGCCAACATTCACGTTCGATTCATGTTTTTGGCATTTTAAGTAACCAGTCGTGCTGATAAATGGACGAGGTAATCGAAGTGTAAAAAATAGCTGCTCGTGCTTTTGTTGAAATGATCGGAGCATCGATGAAGGAAAATATCGCATAGTTGTTCACAGATATTCCCTTCAGGTATTCGTTACACAATAGGAAGCAAGTATAATTTTAGTTGTTGAGGTTTTTTAATATTATTTGTTTGACTTCCGACGTTTAGATAATAAACTGTTGGAGAAGAAATGTAATCATGATAGGGAGTTTTTTGGGGAGCGGGAATTCACACCTTTTATGCCTCTGTTGAAAGCTTGATTTTATAAGGTGAGCATAGGATTGTGCATATTGTGGCTATATTTTTGGTGGATGCTTTTCTAGTAGCATAATAGAGTGATTGCAGAAACATTAAATAGAAATAGTGAATGACTATCGAAATGGTCGTTGTGACAATACTTGAATATCTTTTGCAGTAATATTGTTGGCTTTTCGTTATTTCTCCCATTTCTGTCCGAATTGTATTGCCATAAGGTTGAACTGGTCATTATATTCCATCTAGTCTATTTAGCGCTTAGTTTCTTCAGCCTGTTTCCGATGCATTGAGTCACTTCGAGGTAATCACTTCACAGTCAGTTATGAGTTGCTGGTGAATTTTTGTGAGTGGAAGCACTTTTAGCGAGATTTGAATCATTTCTGCGAGATTTGAAGATATTGCAAATTACAATTTGAGCAGAGTTGTCGAGGTTATTTGTGATGATTGCATGTAGGTATATGACGATGCTCGAAGTCACTGATGACATTAATCGTCGTCGTGAATAATAATGAGACTGCTGTATGCACTAATATAAAAAACAGTTCGTACTAGAATCCTTCTCACGGGGTATTTAAAAGATGTGATCGTATCGAGCGCAAATGGTACTTTCTTTCGCCTTCATCTTCATTTTTGCATCGTTTTCTCATCCTCATTTGAGACGTTTCTTGCATTCGCTTCACTTATATTTTATTAGCACCGACCTTGTTCCTTAGTAAAGTTTTTTCTATGATCGTCAAAATTCTGACAGATGTTCCATGTCTCGTGAAGGTACTGTCACTTTGTCTTCTAATAATTACGGTTGATTCTATCGGCGAATGGAAAGTCGTCAACTCCCTGAGAAGTTTCACCGTTTTAGGTTAAGACTGACCTTAAGGAATCTGTCTGCGAAGATGTAGCATCTGTGTCGGCAAGAGTTGTGGATTGCTGAAGTATTTTTGGAAGGGAATTTGACGTTTCATCGCAGAAGTCAGAAATGCTACCCTTCTATGATGAAGACCCATTTATGGATATGAATTTCGTTGGCTCGTATAGTTTTTGCATTTATTCGATAAGTAAAACGGAAATTCAGTGAAAAAAAATTGGAGCCGGGGAGTTACAAAATTCATTAGAGAGGCGTGTAGTTCCTTCGATGAGCTGGCTATAACGGAGAGAATAATGTACACTCACTAACTGTTGTTTTCAACTAAGAAGACGTATCATGAATTTTGCTCCATTTTAGAATTCTTATCGCTTATCACTCTTTATTGTGGATAGAAAATATCTTTGAAGTATATTTGAGTCGTCCTTTAATCATCCATACTAAAGACATAATGGCATTAAGATCGAAATGCATAGAAGAATACACTTGAATCCTGTCATCCTTTCATTTCGAATCACAGTCATGTTTCCGACCCCGTTTTTTCATAACAGCTGAATGATTATAGCAGCAAGGGTTCAGTGTTTTGTATGGAATAACTTAATATGGAACGAGAGTGGATAGGATCCAGAAACCGCAGTTTTGAACATGCACAAATAGATTGTGAAGTGCCCATAAAGAACACTGAAAACTCATTGTGAATCCAAATTTAGCTTATATATATAAATATGGCGAAACGTTATTGTATACCAATCGACAGCAGGAACCTCTATCCTCTGCCTTATTTCCATTGTTTTCACTAATATTGAAATAATATATTTTTTGTAATTTATAAAGTTCGAAAAGAATACTTTTATAGTGATTATATGCATTATGAATAATGTCATATTTATATTTTGCACCTATATATGTTAAGGTTTATTGTGAACCGCGAGATTTTGGTGACCGCACTGGGAGTATATGGTGTTATCCACGCAAATGATGCAAACTCTGAGGCGACTGAGTGGGAAACTGCGGTCGATATTGAGGTTATTTTAAGGGCACTTTATATGTGAAACCTTATATAAAAGATGATTCGATGAACGCCGCGAGTTGCCGCATTATGACAGTTTTCTTTTGCTATACTTCCATTTTACAATCTTTATATGGTTGATTGATGGAATGGTTAGTTAGAAAGACGATGGGTTTCGTTTAGATCGATTTAGTACTCGAGATTATTGTTAATTTGCGGTTACAATCGCAGTAGAATAAACCACAAAAGAGGGGAATAATTAGTGAACGGAAAGATTCACAACGGTCAAATTTAAATCGTTCAATGAGAATACACTTGAAATTCGGGTTATCATAAAATTATTCGTGGAATATGCGTTCAATATGCAACGTAATAGTCAATGAATGGTTGAGAATAATTCGGAGATTTTTGCTTGCAGAGCATTCATTTGCGATTCGTTTATTCGTCACTTATCGTTTTTCTCCTTAGCTAATAAATTTAAGTGCTCATTTTGGTTTATAATGATATTGCGGACAGAATGTAGGTGATTGAAAATCCATTCTTATTTGATGACGTTTGAACTTTTATCTTCACAATAACGACTCCTTAGTTCTGAGCATCGTTTTGGATAATATCGCCGATTTTATAGTTGTTTATAGCATTCGAAGGTGTCTAAATGCGATAACTCGTGGCACTTTATAATTTCTTATATGTGAACTTATTTCCATTTATATTTCGCGTTTGCATGCATATAGTTGAATTTATAAATGATTAAAAAGAGCATTTATGAAGGTTTTCTTCATTTGATTGATTTATTATCTATTGTAACTATATGAAACTGTGCTTAATCAATTATGCGTGTTTCCTACGGGAGTTAAGCATTCTGAGTTGGAATTAGCCATCCTCTTTGTAGAGTTCGAAGCATCAGCTTTCGAGACCTTAGCTTTCTATCTAAATTCTCGACTCAAGTAAATGTTCGGCTCTTGTCTCAGGTAATTTTGTTGTTTTTTCCCGTTTCTGTTATGTTTTCATCGTTGTTATATTAAGACCTTATGATCAGCGTTTTTTCGTTCCGATCTCCCTTCAAAAGAAGGGAGAGTGGATGCATATTTTTAGATCTGTTCGTACGTATTTTAAACTTAAAGTCGTTGATCTCTTGCTCTACGTCGTTGTGTAATTATTTTCTTTCTGCCACTAAATGTTTTTGCGTCTTTATCTAAGATTGTTGGATAACATGAGGATGGAGAAGGAGAATTAGTCTCTTCTTTCTCAGTCTAGGCTGCATTCATCCTCAGATGTGTCCAGGTCGTTGCCTCGTTCTCTAGGAATAAGAAATGAAAGGGAAGGATGAATTTGCATGCACGGTTCCTTTTGCTGTCCTCCTACTCTCTCTGTATGAAATTCCTGTAGTTTTAGTGTTTTTGCAATGTCATATTTTAAGATAGGAGTGATCGTGCTGCGAACAATTTTTGCAGTGCAAAGAAGGGAGGATGGAATGAATGGTTAGAAGCGATAGAGGAGAACATTTTGTAATCTTTTATACCATGAAAAAGTTCTTGTGTGAGCAAAGTGTGCGCATCTGATTTAGTCGCGGTTATTTTTCCTTCGATATATCTGATTGCTGGCCGTATCAATCGACTATGTTGTGTTAGAGATTGTGCAGCAAAGGGGAGTAATGTTTGAATACTTCTGATCGTCTTATCAGAAGATTATTCCATTATTTGCATTCTTTTGTATGCGTATCTTATCGTCTAAATTTTTGTTACTCCTCGAGGTAAGCGTTTTACGAATATATGGTGTTTTATCACTTAAACGGCTGTCGTGGGAATGCTGAAAAAATTGTCTATGCAGCTAATATGTGTTTTAGCTGGCATGTTCGGAAGGAAACCAAAATTTGAGGGAGCATGCAACGGTTACATTAAAGGCGACCTATGGAGACGTACGTCCATTACTGGCTCGATTCAAAAGACCACTACTTGTCGTGCCCAACGTGCCACATAGAGCGACAGTTCAGTTCAAAGTAAGTCGCGTAATAGCAGAGTTCACTCGTACTGGAAACTGTAACTTATCATCTCGCAGATAGCAAAGTGAACTTGCTCAGTGTGGGTAAATTCATCAGAGCTACGAATTGTGTGAAACGACGCCTTTGTGCCGACATCGAACGAATAGCATGTTAATGGAGAAGCGGTTGTGAATCGTAGTAGCTTATTGAGACATTATACGAAATTCATCCTTATTCGTTTGGTATTTCTCGGCTTTCGTCCTCTCATTTCATATGAAGTGGTTTCCAAGCGAGGTTACTGCTTCTTGTGTCTTTTTGCACCCACTGAAAGCAAAGACATCCACATGAATTGGACACATTTTCTCTTTTCAGTATTATATTCTTGCACAGATGCAGCATGAAAAGAATTATAAATCAGAATACAAGAAGGATTCCATTTGATCGTGTTGACGACAAATAATGGGGTCGTTTCAGGGTTAAGTAAATGATAGTGAAAGTGACTTGTTTCTACATGACACGACATAAGGCGAGGATGACAGTAGCGAGAGGCAGAAAGTGAGGATAACTATTTGAAAATATTAGAATAGAATAGAATGGTACAGCACATGAGGGGAAATGTGAAAGCGCAAACGACGCACTCCGTATATGGATATTTGTTGAAACGCCTCAGAAGTGTTATTGTCGTCCTTTGTTAAATTTTTCCGCATTTATAGTCCCTCTTAAATGGGAGGAATATGATCTCTTCTAGTAAAGGCTTTTAAGTGAATGAGCTCTACTAAATTTGGAGCTCCGCAGTGAGATTATATGTTTCTGTTCTCTTTTTTCATTTTTCGATTTCACGTCCACAGTAATAATTGATGTGTGGTTCATGTGCCAGATAGCCTTTAATTAAAAGATGTATAAATGGCTGGAAACTACTTTACTTTTTACGAAAGATGCTGTGGAATTTGTATGTTTTGTTTTCCAAGATAATTAAATGATTGGAACTAGAATTTTTTTTCTATAGGAGGAGTTTGAGACATATGCGGGCGCGAATGGAGCCGAAGATGTACGTGTGCACATCGGACCAGGAGGAAGTGGTGCGCAAGAATCCGTTAGTGGAGGTGGCGATGACTCAATCGCTTCGATGGCGGATCCAGCCACGGTGGTACATTTCGCGTTCCATAATGACGATCCAAATGGCATCCGTCGAGGCATGACCCGTGGCCCAGCTGTATTCACTAATGCAATCGGTGGTTTCTACAACCGTCCGACTTATCGACCTATGCCGTATATTTCAGAGGGGTGTCTATATGAGGGACAGATTCCCGAGATACACTTTCTTGCTCCCACAATTCCCAAGCAGGAAGCGATCAGCGCTGAATAATCCTAATCTTCAGTGGGAGTAGATATGATGCTGTTCTGCTTCGTGAAATTTGGGCAGAGTTTGAGGCTAATGCAGTGAAGTGAAGTGGAAATGTTGAGCTGTAATGGCATAGCCACAGAATATTTCGAGGGGAGAAGCGGTTCAGTGCTATTTTTGCTATTTCTTCTTCGTTTTTTCGCTTGCCGTTATGTGAAATTTTTCAATGACGGCAGCGGCCTTCTCTTCGTTTTTGATGCCTAAGGCTGTGGTGAGCAGTGAAATGGTTGTGTTGGATATGGTGTTGACAAGGTTACGGACAGATCAACCTTGGTTGAATTTGTTTATCAGATCATTTGTTATCTTCTTGTTCATCTGACATTGTTGTATATGAGGTAGGCTGTCGATGACTTTTTCTTCGTGCTATGTTTTCGACGATTTCTGTCTGCAGCATGCTTTTTTTAGACGGGACCCTATCGGTCGTTAAGCTAAAATTCGCTCTTATGCATGTCTTTGCAACTCCTTTTGCACTTTTTTACTTCATTTCTTGCGTTGCAGTTTTAGTTTCTTGTTGTTTTGACTTTCTCAAAGGTTTTCACTCTCTCAGTTCTAGAAATAACCCTTTATTTGTTGGTCAAAAGCGAACGAGACTGTTTGTCAACACTTCTTATATTCTAAAATCAAAGATTCTATAATCATTAGAATGTTTGAATCATATTTGTTCATATTGTGAATCGTCATAGTATGAACAGATATACTGTTTCTGTTTCAAGGGCTACAATCGCTTATAGTGCAGATGATTTTTATGACGCTGTTCGATGGATGTCATAAATGTTCTTTGCGACATTAAATATTTTTGCTTGTCGCAGATGTGATACTTAAGAGTAAGTCCTCTATGATCCGTCATGCTATCAGAGCGGCACGTTGATAGCCACTCTGAAACGTTGAATCTGTCGGTTTTCTCTTAGTATTTTGGTTACCGATCGCATACGAAAGCAGATGTGGCAGCGTATCCGAGCATCTCATCAAATATCGGCATTTGCGCTTGCATTTTCAACGTCATTCGCGTACACGGTGACGGATCGATGGTTTCGCAATGGAAGGTCGGTAAGTTGTTGTAGATCAGCTGATTTTGGACAGGGCAGAGAAGTGGTGTCGGATTTGAAAGAGAATATTGTCGGAGAGGACGATGGAATTAATATACTTCATTTCGTTGCGCAGTATAGTCGCACAACACAAACGCACAGTAATACAGAAGGAGCGCATACACTCATTAGCACATGTTTATATAGGCCACTAGAGTGAGTGCACGTGTCATCGAAAGTGCAAAATTACGTGATTCCCACATCCTTTACTTTGGACTCTTAAGTGCCCTTTCGCGGCCGGCCCCCTTATTTAGCTCAGCGGCTGCCATATTAACTTCCGCAATGTTGTTTCACAAATAGAAAGTGCAGCATTTCGACATCGGCTGCTGTGGATCCTTAGTGCCCTTTCGCGGGTCGCGTCTTTGTTTGCGAAATAACCACCATATTAAGTTCCGCGATATCGTTACACCCAAAGAGCTTTGTTTCTTCTGTAGTGAGTTCACTCCTCAGCAGCACCAAACCCCAACAATCACGCTCGCCTCCCGTTTACGCGACAGTAGCGGTCATAGGGCAGAGTGAACTTTCTACAAATACATGAGGATCGGCATCGACAGAAGATAGCATATTTGTTTGCAGGACATCATTGTGGTTCTAGCTTTTCACGTGATGTTGCGTCCTCGCGAGCGTCGGTTAGAACCATAACGGTGCGCACTCTGATCGCGAAATGGAAGGGACGTGAGGAGTCCCTAGTGTATTTTGGCGGAGGTGGATAATTTGTTCCAGGGCGCTGTCGGAACGCCATCATCCTTGCCGTTGTGCTATTCCCTCCTCCTTACTGCAGTGGATTTTATTGGACTCAGCATAAGGCTTTACATCTCGTCTTGTTGCCAGGTTACGCGGCATGTATCTACTTTCGAGAAAGAGGCGATTTGAGAGCCTTGGAGGAGAAATCAAGGGCATACTGGCAAAGCAGAGCCGAAAACCGTTGAAGTCACACTGAACTAACCGTCCATTACGAATCTGCTGTTTCCTCGTGAGTGATTGTTTATTGCCACCGACTGGTTTAAGAGTCTACCAATCATACAAATCTCAGGTACTTTCTAGCGTATAAAATTAGTTTCATTAAAGGTTCTTTCCTTAATCCGGAAGTGACTGCAGGAGGTAGGATATACTGGGCAGAATTTCGTAGTTCGAACTTCATTAGTTCCCGAGTTGAGATTACCGGACCATTAAGCGCATGCGCAAACATTCGATTCCATACGCACAAATATTGTCTTGCGTAGGGGTACCGTGCAAATGTAAACTTGGAATAAAGATTGCATTTCCTGGATCTTACGAGCGCGCCTTATATGTACGTGATAAGGAACTGATTCAACAACAAGGAGTGAACATAAATTAGCAATGCCTCTAACGATACACTTCATGACGGCTTTCGAAAACTTTTGCACGTGGAACCCATGTGGTCTTCTGAGAGAGAGAATTAGAGCCACTGATTGGTATGATAGAGGATTTGAGCATCAGAGACGTTTCTAGGAAGGAGCTTCCAAATAGGAATGATTTCCCGAATAGAAGCTACGTAGGAATGCTCAACACGAAGGATTTGCACGTAGGATTGATTATAGATAGGAAATGATTATCTCTTAATTTTGGAAACAATGACGGAAACATTTTCATATGAGATATCAATAAGATCGTTAGGGATTTTGACATCGGATAAGAGTGAATGCAATCCTTTAGCGCTATCCTTTGGTGTTCTATATATATCTTCAACGTTCGCACTTAGTGATTCATTCGGCACTAACGCATGAAATATATTTTATTCTAATGAACGTTTACGTTTATAAACTTTAAAGAAAAACAGATCAACGATAAGTATAACGATCATATGATATATTAGCAATCATACAATTATAAATAAAGAGATCATAGAGATGATGGCAATCTTAACGAATGCAGCCATTAAAGAAATTTCGGCCATTAAAGAAATATATAAAGAAATTAATTTCTCGCATTATTATACGCAAATTCATAATTATCAAATAAGATAATAATGAAGTATTAATGAACCCCCTAATGTTTCATATTTGACCTTTCAAGTGTAATTTGAAACAATCGTTTAGGTCAAATCCATAATTTGGCTGCCTTGAAAATTGTCTTCGTCAGATACTGGGAAAATCTTTTCACTCGCACGCATATGGCGTCAGAGTTGATCATCAAATCCGCTTCATAGGTGGAATGGATTTAAAGACCGTCGTATTTGTGATATTCTTAGTGGCAGAGACTTGTTCATGTCGAAGAGCGAATACTTTTGTCGTCCTTCTACAAGACCAATCTGCGAACACTTTGTGAACGGCTCTAGCGATATCCTTTTGCCGTGACACGATCACCAAAATGTTGAATATAGGATTCAAATTCGAGCTGATCACAGCATAGACAGTCGTCAAATCGCCGAATCTGTGTTCAACACGAAGACTCTTTGTCAAAGATTCTATACTCACCGGAATAACATAGAAGATCAACGTAACAATACTCGAGATACCGAGCGTAATTGTCAATTGTCGTTGACGGCTTTCATACGCTTTCAGGAAAGCATCACCCTCCAAAAAAACTGCTTGAGTGAGGAACGTTTATTAACCGTATTTAAAGGTCAGGCTTCCCTTATACTAGTTTCGGTGTGATGATTTCCGCTAACAACGTGAGTTCGGCTATAGCGAGAAGATGTATTCAGGAGATATTACTGTTCATTTGTTGACGTTTGTCACTACTGTACGCAACAGCATCCACGAAAACTTCATTGAATGCCTTTTATTGCTGGAAAATTTCTTATACCAACGAGGCAAATCAGAGTTTCGAAGCGAACACCAATGAAGCTATGCTTTAGACTTGAGAGCTTTTCTCAAATTCCGCAGAGCGTCCCATAACGTAGCATGCCTGACCGTAGGTACTGGCAGAGTCTTTACAAAATCATCGAGGCTTGCCGAGCTTCTTGATCAGAACAACCGAAATCGAGTTAGCTCGAGCCCCTAACCGATAAAGAGACCGAATGCTGTCTTTTAAAATGTCAGTGCCTAGATAATTTTCCCTCAATCCATTTGTTCGACATTGTTCTTCTTTCCTCATCCTCAAAAAAAGATCATTCCACTGTTGACGTTCTCGAGAAGAAAGGAACTAAAATGTGCTGGTATAAAATCTCGTTAGCGTCTAAGAGCACATTACGCATTTAACTTCATCAAATGCACCTCGAACCTATCATTTTATCATTCGCGTATTATTTTCAGTGGTGTCTATCTTATTTTTGAATAATTTCCCACTTCTTAAAAAACAGTCAGCCACATCGATGTTCAGTGATGAACCTATCGATGCAATGCTTTCAGTCTGCAAACTGCCAAAATCTGGTCGAAATCCCTACTCTTAAACATATCATTGTCTTTCCTATCCACTTGACTTACTCAATTTCAATTGATTTCATAATTCGGAGAACGCATCACCTCTGCTTATGTTGAAACTTGAACCAAACTGTTTTATGTCGGTCCCAGCCATATGCTTTAGTCTAACATTAGTTCCCAGCTAACTTTCTCAGAAGAACAGCATGTGTTTAGTTCCTCCAGAAAAGTCTCTATGATAGAACTCGGTTAAGTTTTCGTCGGGAGGATAATCTCACCTATATGTTCGTCGAGAATAATTCTGTCCTCAGTAGAAATATGCCAAAAATATCATTTGAGAGATATGTTCATTTGCTTCTTCAGCGTTATCTTATCGCATGGAAATTTATATACCTGTCGTTGAACCATACTTTTCGAATAACGCCGTCCTGCGATAATAACAATCGGATATAAAAGAACACTGCTGATTGCTGCACCCATGCGCAGAAAATATGAAAAATACTCATAAAATGGCGCCCAACCATCCGTTGTCCTGAAAGGTGATTATGTCCGTCATCTTTCTGGGGATTTCCATATGCAAAACGAAAGAAACTCAAAGCCAAACATTATAGGGGATAGTAAGACTTAGTTCGAGTTCAAGCTCGAACCAATGTCGATATGTAGAGCTACTGATCCCCTCTTTCATTTTTTGAATCGTCTCAACGCTGTCGATGACTACAAGTTGCATGCTCGCTTGAAAAGAAACTTTGTTCAAGACAAAGTGTGGGGCATGCAATCGCCCACCATGCTGAATGCACTCGACAAATTGTTTGATTTAGAAGAATGACTTTTAGTGCGATGCTAACAATCTTACGTCAGCTCCTATGTTTCAAAATCTCTTGGAAATGTCTGTTGCAGATTTTGAAGATTATAGGCGTCGTAGTTGAATTTTATTCTGGAACTATGGCAGCAGTTCTCCAAATAGTAACTCCAACGCTTGAAAAAGTCTGAGAGCCTGTGAACATTTCGATGTACTTAATAGCATACTAAAATAGTAATTCGACGATCGTATGAATGGGCATGGAAATAAATTATTCAATTTTTATATGTGTAAATATTCTTTTGGATGAATGCTCCTAACTTTGAAGAATTGAAATTCTCTCTCAGGAATCGACATACAACATGAGAGATGAAAACGTAGTCTCATTCTTCTTGCAGAATTCTCTTTTCAATGCTCAAAATCTGTCGACTTTGTTGGCCATTTTATCCTATTTTTTCTCAGACATGTTGATGTGAAATTTATGATATTCACAGAATTGGAATAGTGGCTCAGACACTTTTTCGCATTGCCGGATCGGTGCAGCAGTAAAAGCACCAATAAACTTTATTTTCATTGTTTACCCCCCACCTGGAACCTACAGTTTTCCGCAAACGTTGATCATTTGACGAATTCTGCTATTTTCCCTGCAATCTGTGAGCTAGGCCGATCGTAAATGGTGGAGCTCAAAAACGGACAGCTTTTCATTTTCTTAGCGTGCTTCCTCGCTAGTTCATGCTAACGTCTAACAGCGTTTTTTTGCGTTACAAACGATAAAGGTGTAGGCTCTAGTGAACTTGCAGCTTCTTTTATACATACTTTGCGGGCATGCATTGCATTCTGCCTATAAGAAGCAATTTGTCGAGAGGCATGCCCTTTCACAAAGGCGCTGGTGGAAAAGCACATGTCGTGCCAGTTCTCTGGTGCTAAAGTTCCGACATTTCTGAGGTTTTCTCGCCCAACTTGTTCTCATCATCGTTGGTTTTGCTTACAACGAAAGGTCCGCCCACGAGATGAATTCGATGAGAAATTCGGACTACATAAGCCCCAACTCAGCTTAATGCTTCCCATTTACGTTCGTTGGATTCATGAGTTGGTTAAGCAATTATCGAAAAATCAATTTAGAGGCAGACTGTAAGGTGAAATCTAACCAGGCATACAAATTTGTTTTCTATAATAAATAACGCGAAGAAATATGTGAACGATGATGTGCTTATACATGCGTGCAAATAAGTGCAAATAAGATGCTCTTGAAATCCACACGATAATTAATGCAATACTTCAGATATTTTGAACGCACCAATCAAGTTCAAAGTGAATATATTTGTCATTTTGAATTATATTTACTCTTCCGATGAATCGAATGCTTTTTTGAAGGAAATGAACGATAAGATATATTGAAAGTAACGGAAATTCCCAAAAATCGAAATCAACGCACCAACATAACGGTGAAAATTGATCGACGGTATCGGAGAATGTTATAAGCCAATTCGTTAGAATGCAAAAAGAAACAAACATATGCGATATTAATATCTGAAAATAGAAATCTATACTTTATTTATTGCGTTGACGATAGCCGAAAACTAAATTCTGCTATTGTTTCTTTGTCCAATCGCTTTACACGAGAACAACTAAATATGAATACATAAAATTTGACTGCCACCTTGCGAATGGTATCGTCCATGAATTTGTAAGCCAACTTGCTAGAAGAACAGTATAGTTTTTGATCAATTAAGAATGAATCCTCTTCAGTATGCAACTGCTAAATTCAAGCTGAAACTTGAGCGGAATTGAGAAAAATGAGAAAGGGCGCGCCGTTTTGATGTCGATCCGCTGGAATTTGATTTTTCTCATCAAGAGGCGATCATAGTAGTCTCTCAAAGACCATTGAAAACCTTGGCCAGTTTTCGCACTAACGAAAGAATGGGTTTACTCAACGCTAAGCCAAGAGTGTAGTTTTCCAAGAAGAATTAATGCACGCTTGAAAACGTTGAGGTTAATGAAAAGAGGTAGTTCAACATCACTGGACTGAGAACTCCTGAAGAACTTGCGTGCGGAACGTGATAATGGAGGACGGTGCGAGTGCGCCAATACAACTCAACAAAGCAATTAACACTCCAGAAACAATTTCCGATAGAGGATCTCTGCAATGGAAAGGCCAGATCCGTCATGGTACCGTTGAAGATACGCATCTCTCATGCATGATTGTTTAGAAGATGGATAAAGCTGAGCTGCTCGCCAAACCGTTCTATAGAAAGCAAAAAATCGCAACAATGCTATGCACAAAGAGCCCAAAGAGAGTACAGCTTACTCATAATTTGCGATTTTACGAACGAATGGGACCATAAGATTGGCACTATTTTTACATAATGAACTCGAGATCGTCAAGATGAAACTGCCCACAACGATTGAATAGAGCAAAAATTAGGAGTGTGCTTGCTTGCTGTTCACTTGCTTTTTAAATTGCACATTTTTAACTAGAAGAAAGACTTGGCGATATAAAAGCTCTGTGTTTAAATATAACCTCTGAATTATATTCTTTAGAGTTTTCGAAATTCTTTCGGCAAAAATCCTCTTATTTCTGTTCAGATTAGAAGATTAAGATATGATTGAACTGTAGAGAGGGCATCCTCTCAAAGGAAGCAAAATTGTTCTATTTCACCAGTGAGATGGTTGGATCCCTAGTGTGAGCATCTAGTATGAAAAAAAGAAAGGCTGAGCTAAAATAGATATATGGTTAACCTTACTAGTAGTAAAAATTACTGAATCAGAACAGAATGTTCATTAAATAATGTCCTCATTAACGAATGATAAGATCGTCAGCATAGTGGCTTTTTCATTGGTGGCATTAACGTAAACGTCATTAATACGCATTGCTTTCATGTTTTTTGATGAATCTATGAAGCTATCGGAAAATGTTTCTCGCCAGCAACGGATCTTTGAACATCTCACTTGAAATTAAACTATTTTAGAGAAATATTAAAGCTGAAAGCTTCTGCATCAATTATTCGATTTTGTTCCTCATAAATGAAGTTTCTGATCTTTCATTTAAATTCATTTGGGTGATTACAACAACTTCTATTTTGATAGCATCAACAGCGAATTATTTGGAAGTAAGTTAGCAATCATGTCGCCTCCTCAAAATTTTTACAAAACACTTTTAACGAGGTATGTGTCAACATTCTGTCGTACGAGCGTCTCAACAATGTCCGTTACTTTATCTTTAGAAAGCAAAGCATAGAGAATATGTACTTACAGCAGAAGAAATTGAAGGCTTATTTTGAAGCAAGTGAGCACTAATCATCAAAAGAACGATCTAAACATCAACAGAACTTGTTTCATGAACATAAATAAATGAAGTATTCGTATACTATTAGAAGGCTGCGCAACAGAAAGCGGAAGTGAATGAAGGAAGCACTAATGGCTAGCAATCAAAAGTGCCAAATATGTGAAATTTCGGCAGCAGAATTGTACGTTAGTGCAAGATAACTGCCCATCTAGTGTAGCCACGATCTCACCACACTTCTGAACTTGCAATGAGTCGTTTTCGAAGATGTTGAGGATTTTGCAGCGAATTCAGATGGGCAAATTAGTAGAAACCATGAAAACATCATTGGCTGCCAGAAACGCTACAAGAAGACTTGCAGAGCACAGAGATAGGTCGCTTCAGTTACAAAGCAGACAAGGGACGGAAAAGAAAGAACTATTGCCTTGCACGCATGAAAGAAACTACATGATGGAGAAATGATGCATAGGATTTCTCTGATGATGAAAAAGCTAGCAAAGAATCAGTCGGTAACTATGGAGAAAAGGCATGACGAGTTGCCTTATGGTCAGATTTCGAAAAGAAATGAAATTCGCTAGCTAATGCGATGCCACAGTCATCTTTGGATAGACGACCTATTGATTGATATCAAAAAGTCCCCCCCAGCAAGAGTGCTTTTTCGGTAACAGTTTGTTGGTTACTCATTATAAACAAATCGAAGCATAACTTGTACTATTGTCTGTTATGCAAATCAATCTTACCTTCAAGTTCAGCACAAATATTACTAATATACTGGCTGTTGCGAGTCATGAGGTCCATTTACGCAATCTTCTTTCCCATGCAGTCATATTCATTTTTATCTTGTCATTTCGTGACAGCATTAACGATCAATTAAGCAACTTCTATAATTTACCCACAAATCCCGCAAATCCCACGAATTCTACCGAGATTAACTCTCTGAACTAATCTCACTTATGCTCGTTGGCGATAAAGATATACGATACTATCCTTGCAGACTGCGTAAAACAACAAGAAGACGATTTAATAGTGACTGCTATTGACGGAAACTTGAGGAAATTTTCTCTCGAGCCGACCAGATCGCTAATGAGCATTTCTATTCTCCTCGATGAGAAGTTATCGAAATGCTCGTATATACAGGAGGCGCTTGTATGAGTGCAGAAAAATTACTAAAACGTTAAATATTCGACCATAATGAGGTTTAGCACTGTTTTAGAGTACTGAGCAGAATCTCCACCTGCACGAAGTGATAATCTATTTTACGCGTGCTCCGCTCTATTTCTTCCCATTCAGTACAATAATTTCCTGAGACAGGCATGTTTTCCCGGGTAGGCAAGTTACTACTCTAAAGCGCTTATGTCTCCTATATTTCACATTTTCCCGTCACTTTAGTTTCAAAGATTTCCCTACTAATGTGCTTTTCGGAAGTCCTCAACTAGAAGATCCTTTCCAATATCATCAAAAACAATCTGTTAAAGATCGCGTTCGATTGACGGCAGCTATGATGATCCAACGCTTTCTATATTAAATCGCGCATCCATTTGCTGTTGTGATCGAAACCAGTATCTTGCATGAGACTTCGAATGGAAACTAAAATTTCGCTCTTGGTTTCTTTGATCGATACAATCACTTTCAATAGGATTTCGCTTATGAGGAGATGCATTGTAGCATATTGTATGTAGACGCAGCAATGCAGAAACACTTAAATTTATGTGGATGAATTAGTGATTTTCAGCAATATGTTAGTATTGTTATAACTATTCGGCTTCATGAAAGTGCAAAAGAAAACAACAATGAATGAAAAAAAAACTAAGAAACCAATAACAAACCTGCAAGCATTGTACCTCTTTTCCACTCTTGTAATATTGTATCGGCATTGCAACACAAAAAAGTCTATCGATGCTAACGATTAGTAACATAATTGCAGTCATCGGTTCTGTCCTTCAAAAATGGAAATTTCAACGCATTCATATCGGCTATAGGAAAGCATTACTTTACAACTGGGGCATATCGAAATAAATAACTGAAGAAGTGCATTGAAATGGGCAGGCATTCGATAAAATTTGCGTACAAGATTAGTCATACTTATCGGCAATTGGGTACAAGTCCCCATTTCACTTTTATAGACGTCAAAAACAGAGAAAATCTTTCATGACTTCTTTCATGCATTCAAGAGTTAAAGTTGACGAGGAGCATAAAATGATGCCAATTACTTTCTTATTGTCTGGATGAAGTAAATAATTCCAAGCAAAAATAAAACCAAATCAGATGGTGCAACTCTCCTCAGACTAAATTAGAATAAAAAGTGTCTTCCGGAATTATAATTGACCTCATAAAATTTCCGTAACGAGAGAGTGCTAATATCAACGGCTATATAATTTCGCTAAAATGAATGGCAATTTTCCAGTTGCTCTTGCAAAATCGCATTAGGTAATGATCAGTGACTTGGTCAATTCTATAGCTATTGAGGAGTGGTGAGTGGCATCGACAAAACTTGACGGAGAAAATCTATATCTCGAACGGATAGTAGTATCCATATGGCTGATTTTATTCGATCCAATAATCTCGACGTGTCTCAAAAACTACAGAATTTGTAAAGAGCGCTATCGATTGGATTAGAAAAATGAATGGAAATTTGAAAATTAACGAAAACTTAAGCAAATAAATAGTCTCATCAAAGATAATTTCTCTTAATACTTGTGGATATTCGATATGAAACATCGTACCATGTAAAGAAAATATTCCACGGCATAAGCATGCAAAAGCGACGACAACGAAGTGTCTCATCGCCACTTGCAATAACAATTAACCTTCCAGCTCCTCCTAAAACCTCTGCTAATCCAGAAAGCGCATCGGTGATAAACTGAAACAAATTAGTTTTATCATTTCAATTCCTCAAAGCTTTTTGGTTACTCTCATATTGTCGCCATTTCGCTTCGATAATTCCTTTACTTGAGTGATGTTTCTGCTACGATACCGAAAATCTCTTCCTTTCTAAGCACGATCGAAATATTCTCGTGTTGACTTCGGTGTTTAGTGATCTACCTTTTGCACAATACAAAATCAACTGAATGCAAACAATCACCAGTGTTGGTATGTTCGTCTAGAGTGATAATACGATAGTGAACCATAATAGTTCACCATCGATGAGAGAAATATTGGAATATAGGCTCATTATGCCTATCCTTTACGGATGCCTCCTTCATCCGTCTGATAAAATCTGTGCACTGCTGAATCTTCCTGGTCAGTGGTCAAAGTAGTATATCAGCCTAATATGAGAAGTACAATAAAGTAACAATCGTAAAAAGCAAAATAGCGAAAATTATGCTGGAGTTTCTGAATCGAATATGACCTCCCTCCTGTTCTTTTTCATCTTGTAACCGAATCAGTTACTCACAAGGTCTCTCGAATATAAGGCAGTTATTGGATGTTGAAACATTATGAAGAGCCTGTATCGTTGTAGCTTTCCAATTTTTGTAGTTTCAAATAGTTCCAAATAGATTCTTGTAGACACCTTTCATAGACTACAAAAAAAAACGGAAAATTCAACGAAATTAAGAAAAACTGATTACTGATAGAAAATAAACGAACCTTTGCGAACAAGATAGTATATTTGCCAATGAGGCCATTGGATCGTGCAATAGCAAGAACAAAAAGAGCATTCGTTAAGAATAGAGCTGCGCCTTGGATCACATAAATCATGAACGCCCAGTGAATCATGATCACATGTATTTAGGTACCACTCAACCTTAGAAGATATTTTCAGTCTTGTTTCGAACATTAAATATAGAAATTGTTGCAGTTATATATGAACTTAACGTTGATACGCCGATGGAAGAAGGAAACAAAGTCCCGAACATACTCTCATTGATAAGCAATCAGCTCTCATAAGCGTATGACATAAACCATGACAAAACATGCTTAATGGCATAGACAATGAACGACCATTTCAAATACATACTTAGTGATCAACGTGTATTATTTAAGCAATGGCCATTAACTTATCGTTCAGTGACTTTTGCGAAAAAAAAAAGGCGAGGCAGCACCGCTAAAGCTCCAAAGCGGATGCCATTGGCAAGGGGCAACTACACTGCCACATCGCTCGAACGTCGATGACAAGCAATCAAACATTATGAAGAGGATAACGTTTCAAATGTCTAATGATTAAACAACGAAATCAAGATAATAATGCATTTTCTATATAGACAATCATAATGAAGTTCCTCTTTTCTTATCATCCATCGGCTTGAGATTGGTGATGTTGCATCTCTCCGTTTGTGACCTTCCGGCGTTTTGCATAAGCAGTAGAAACTCTACAAATTTAGCTAATCAAAGGGAAAAAATTCTTTGTCTTCACAGTTTGGATCGAACAAAATCTCCGATTAGGATTGAGGAAGCTGAAAATCTTTGCTATTTCACAACATTCGACGGTCACTAATCGTTCTTGAAGCGATCGAGTAGGAAATGCCATCTTGAGATTGCTCAATAAGGAACGCTAAAGAGTTGGAAATTCATAGCGTTCTTTTTTTCATACAATGATCGCTTCGCATTTTCTCATACTTAGTAAGAACTTCCTCACCTTTCAAATTCTTTCCGACATCCACCAATGAAGCTTTCATTTTTTCATCATTTTATAGCGAAATTTTCCACCGTCCGTCTAATAATTACACCTTTAGGAGTGGAATGGAGAATAGTTAACATTTATGGAAATTAAATAATATACTCCATACTAAGGACTATTTTCTGGAGAAAAATACTCATTAGAACTAGTTTCAAAAGAGCTTCTCGGACAATTATTGATATCACTCTTAGTAGGAATAAATCTTCTGAAATGTGATGATTTGCCTACAAAGCTTTTAACTTAGCGATATTCTTCTCAATTGTACCAAAAAAACAAGTACCAAATTGATAAGAGAGTATAATCGATTACAAAAATTCAGTGCTAACACGACGAATAAGCTGCAAATATCAGCGGAGGAGTGCTCGATATTCAGCAAATAGTTATTGAGCTATTTGAGGTGAAACGGCTGGTGCTCTTGCGTTATGAGAAAAAAACGATGAGATTATGTGCATATTATTGCAAAAATTGTATGGCTGTTCAATTATAAGCAAAGTAGAATCTTTGTGAACTGTTTGATCCCTTGAATCAAAAGACAAATCCCACGATCGGCTGAAAGAAATTACTAATGACTATTACCCTCGTCTCTAGTCTACATGAGAACGTTCCGAGGAGTGTCAATTCATGTTTCAAAGAAGCTATGTGCGAAAAAATGAATTCTCCAAGAAAATAGACTATCAGTAATTATTTTTACAATCGCGACTGCGACAAACCTCATAGAAGAAAACATTTCCTAAATATAGAAGAAAACATTGCGGTAAATTGATATTAGTCCAGTCTAGGAAATATTCATCACTGCTGCCGTCCTCCATCATTTGTGGTCATTCATATCGCCATTTCTGTCACCTTTTCTTATCCTATAGGGGTCAACTCGACCTAATATTGTGGTAATCACATTTAATCATGAAGTCGATTCTCGTTTGTTGCATTTCATATAAGGTCACTGATCGACTTATTTAAATTGGTGCCGCCTAATGCGGAATCTCGGCCTATATAAGTTTGATTTCATGCCATCTCCTCCCATAAAAAGTTGTTCACTAACGAAAATTTGTAAACTTAGGCATACATGACAAATTTGTTTAGCAAATACTTCAGGGAAGAATGATGGCGCGAGCGGTGTTTTGAGCGATTTGAACAATCGAGAATATGAAGAAGGCCGCAATGGAAGTAACTGAATAACCTATCAGTTAGCCACAGTGCTTCATTTACAGGGATCTTTATAGCTGACACTTATGAAGCGCAAAGACTAAATATACTACCAGATCACTTTAAGAATAAGATAAAACTGCAGGAAGTTCGAAGTGGAAAAAGAAACATTCACGTTTTGTAGTCATTGAAAGACGAAATCATAATCGACTGGGAACGGATGCAGAATTGCATGAAAAAAAAAACTGGAGCATCGTCGATTTGTGAAGAGTTCTCCAAATTGGTCGGAATGTGCTCAAAAAATTACCGCAAAATGATCCTAAATTAGCAAGCAGAAACGCATAACTTAACAGTAGTTATGACATGCAATTCTGCATCCGTTCAACTGAAATCTATCGCAGAAGCGAAGAAAAGAAATAAAGATCGCCACTGAATTATTTCACTGAAGAGCAGAATTTATTCCGCAACTGAAATAAGAAAAGAGCTTCGTAGAAATGTTGCAGTCGCAAAGTGAAAACATTTATCTTGGATTGGATGGCTTGATCCAATCTGCGGTACGAATTCGACGCCAACGTAAAAACTCAACCAGTAACGATTATCTATTGATATGAAAGTCCTATGACGCATTGATGGCTAAATAAACAGCGCTTAGGAGGTTTCCATTTCATCGCACAGCCCGATTTATTCGTTTATTATCTCTGTTGTTTATTGCCATTCGACCATTTCGTTACAATATGAATGAAAAATTAAATGCATTTGTTATTTAATTCGCTCATCGATGCCGAAAATTCATTTTTTTTATTGAGTCGACGAATATCGCGAGTGATACATGAAATGCGAGAAAATGTGCGAAGCTTTGAGTGCTCTTAAGTGGCTAAATGTTCTTTCAGATTTAATTTCCTCAACGTGAAATATGATCACGGTAATTATCTTACTGCAAAAAATCTATCGATAAAACGCTCAACTCAAATTTCTCTGATTTCTGATTGAGAACTATCGAAGAGATCGACACATAGGCATAGAAAATGACGTTGTCATATAAAGCGTCGTTGCAAAAAAAGTACAACCTTACACAACAATGCTTTCACTTGCGTCGATTACATTGTCCCATAGATTTAGTGCATGTGACAATGTAGCTTATGTCAATTGGTGTTATTTTCTATGCGTACCAAGCAATCAGTGATTGCAATTCATTGAAAAGTGCTTACGGAATTGCTCTCTTTCATAATGTTTGAATCTCTTGCAGTAAACCTCATTTAGAATAAAGTCCAGGAGACGATCAAGTTCTTTCCCAAACTATTCCTTGAAGCAGATATGTTTAAAGAAGGGACTCAGATAAGAGAAGTTAGTATGGTACATCTCCGCCACCAATTTCGCAGACTGCATAAACGTTATGATGCAATAGATTGTGCGTGCAAGAGCTGCACAGTTTATTCTTATTGATGCTTGTGTGAGCATGTATGTGTATCAGTATAAAAGTATGCCTGCAGCGACGGGATACGATAAAAATGGCTCTTTCAAAATGCCTTTGCATATTTACTAATGGCAACATGTTTACTCTCGTCCAGATGCGGTAATTCGTTAGTTTGCTGAAGCTATAGTGGACAAAAGCCATAGTGTATATCACAGAATGAGTTTTTATTCCACTATTTGCACTGAACTTGTCGACTTCGAAGGGTTACAGATATGTTCTATTTCGGCTTACCTATGCTTATAATTTCCAGCTTCTTAAACTCCATTCCCCAAGCATCACAAACTTCTTTATGCGCATGAATCCGCGAAAGTTATTCAACAATTTCATTTCCATTTATATCATAAACCGATTTCAAATATGAGAACTATTATATGTTCTGTGATGATATCCACCATGCCTAATAAGAAGATTATGTTCTTAGCAATCAATTCTTTGATATCTATTTATTTTTTGTTATCTTTCTAACCGAATCCGAAAAAGCTAGCAAGTCCTGCGCCACTCAGAATATATGCGTTTGAAACGTTCCAGGCACGAAACCTTTCCTTTTAACTGAAGAAATGTGATCGACAATATGTAATTATTCCACTCAATGTCGGAGCCTAACGGCTAATAGCTACTTTTTTCTCGAAGCAGTCAATAAGTATTCTCAAAAACTAGTTAATAAATACTTTCATATCTCATCAAAATCACTCCCAACTTTCATATTGCATATTGGAATTTTATTTGACAATTTTACATGATATAACTCGGTCGACTTTTGCTAGTGCTTCAGCATATCCACATTTTGTCAGTGCTGCTTCCTTCAATAAAAATCTGCCTAATCTGGGCTCAATTTTGGCAAGCATCAGAATGTAATGGCTCAGTGTTGAATCGACTGCGACGAAAAAGAAATGCATAGAAATGATGCCGAAAACATCGCACTGTATAGTGGGTTCTGGAGGTTTATCGCCTATCGTTTCGTTCATTAGGTAGCTCTCATGGATGAGTTTGCTCTTTCAGAGGTCAACTTCAACAGAATCATCTACCAGCAGAGATAGCCACTTATCATATGATTCATAATATGACGAAAAGTGATTAGATCCAGCTCAAGGCTTCCTGAATACTATTTATCTTGCCGGCTCTATGTCAGAGAAGATTAACTTTCGGTTCCATGCAGTTTTCGTTTCTTCGGCAAACTAAAACATTTGGTGCAGAGAATGCTGTTAAAAGACATATACCATCACTAAATATTTAGCGGTTATGGAGGAGTTACATATTTGGCGTAGAATGCGTACCTCGTAACTTGCTTTTCACTAAAACTTTAAGCACATATAAATCTCGAGTAACAAAGTTGAGGATCTCTCGAATAAAAGAACGGAGAATGAAGGAAGATGACGAGGAACGAAGCGTCGCATTATCATTTCCTTCTGTTACATTATGCGTCCGTGCTTTTCAGGATTTTACCACAATCAATATCACGAATTTATTACGTGCCTAAGTTAAGAAGAACATTCACGAATGACTTTGATGACGCATTTCGTGAGCAAATTGCAGTGTATAATTGCCTGTTCTATCTTCATAAAACGTTAAAGCATGCTTTAAAGCATTAAAGCAACAAAAGTTCTCTATACAAACTTGTTTTTTCCACTATTGTCACGTCAGCGCGTAAACAGCTTGATCCTTCGGATTTGGTGCAATTGGCTCGCCGAAGGCATGAACTCTCCACAAGGGAATCAGAGCTCTTTGTGTGTCACAGCACAGCGAAAGTCAACATGGAAGCTAATCAGCTAAATAAAAGGACTGGAAGCGAAAGGGCTAAAAGGCGTCAAAGCGTCGAGACGGCATCTGGCTCCATCCCTCGGCCGAATGGACGTTTGCAAGCTGGAGCAGATGAATGGACGACTACAATCGTTTGATGGTCGACAGAAAAGATCTCAAGCAACAGATGTTGAATCGGGATAATCTTGCACTTTCTATTAATGTTAAAGATATGTCCAAATGTTGGGCGCTCTCGTTTCATCTCCGTTGAAATGCTGTCGCTAATGTAAACATTTAACACTTGCATGTACGTCAGTGATCTATATAAGCCTATGATAGTGACCAAAGAGTGCGACGTTGTTCAGGCAAAGTGGACCGTGCGCTTGTATCGTCTCCAATTAGTACGACTTTATCAAATCCGACACCATAAAAACACGAGTTTTAATGAAAGTCTATGCATACATTTGCTTTTTTTCCTTTATTAAGCCTTGAACAAATCTTTAAACATATCGGAAACTACGTTATTTTAGCCGAATAATTGCAGATTGATTAAAATTGCCACTCGCAATCATCTCACAGGTGACATTCGTAAAGCAAAAGCGATTATTAACTCGATAAAATGGACGCTCTTTCGTTTAAAAAACAAACTTCTTCACAAAATAGTCTACAAACATAATCGAACAAAATCTTTAGCTGATTGAACTTTGACAATGCCCAGGAAATTCGAGTAACGTTTGATTCGAGCACGAAATCATATAGCCTTCTAATTCGGAAGATATATTTCGCAGCTGCTGTGAATTTATTTCAAGCGAATATTGAAATGCCATACATTGAAAAGTGCCTCTTTGAAAAGTACGAATAGGTGGATATGGTTAACGGCAGCTATGTGAGGTGATGACACAGTATGCGGACAATAAATGATTGGCAGTTATTCAGCTGCCTTCTCGCAGCAAATTTATGTGAGGAAACAAGACGTGTACGATAGCGATAAGCAATGAAATGCGTAGAATATTGCCTGCTGATGACCTCGCCACAAATAATCTACACTCGACTCTATCCTTCTTTCAAGATCTGAACGGTGTGAAATACCTTGAAACTTCTAGCAGTCTCAAATTCTCACGACTTCTTTTTTGCCTCTTCTACCCCGCAAAAAAGAAGCAGCTCAAATGGATGCTAAGGTAAAAGTATTGACGACAGACAGATTGATAGAGTGCTTCTTATATTCGCATTGAATCGATGCCATCTACATTTATCGTTGGAAGGACAAATTAATAAGGCGCCAAATACTGGTTTAATCATAGAAGTTTGATCATCCCAGCTTCTCTCATAACCACCGTTATTCGTTCCTTGAACAACCTGAGAAAATTTCGACTATATTGCAGGAAATGCTCTCATTTTCTTATCGCTGTGAATGAAAATTACGCACATTGCGGATAAAACGTGTGACATTCATCGCTATCTGTTTTCCGTGTTGCCAACCTCTAATATTTTATATAGATAGGCAATCGTCTCATCCATGTCACTGTGTTGGTTAATTATTGACTTTTAGGATGACTCCGATCAGACTCATTACTTCCATCCTTCGGAGCAACGCCGCTCAACCCTCTCACTGGAACGAGAACGGAGAAGCAAGTTTTAACCATCCGAAGGACAACAACTTCAAACAGAATCACCAATATCCGGCGGTCAATGGTCGACTTCAAGCGTTAAACTTCACGCAACCGTGTTTGAATTACGTGCACGTAATATGCAACGCTGCTATCAAATCGTCGATTGGAGAAATTCAGGGAAGAGGTGCTAAAAGTCAAATTTCATGTGATCGATATAACAGACGTAGGGGCAAAAGGCAGGTGTCATCGACAAGAGAAATGGTTTTCGCTCATACTAGCTGGGATATGATCACGTTTCGCGAGGTGAAGGTGGATAAAATTGAGATAATATCACTTTCTTTCCACTCTCGTAGAATTGTGCTGATTGAAATTATAACGAAAAGAAAAGCAAATATGCGACTAATCCAAATTTATGCGTCAACTGGTAGCCAAATAAATGAAGACGAGGATATTAGACTGACATACTGTAGTTAACAAAGAATGCTTTATGTTCACCGTTATGTTGTGTGACTTCAGTGCCATAATTGGAGCACGAATATCGTGACAGTGATCGGTGGGAAATTTCAGGAGAGAAGTTCGGAATTCGAGCGAGCAAAAATTATTGCAGTTTTGGAAAAATAACGAGAATGAGACTTTCCGGCATGTTTGTTTACAAAAAGAGTTGCAAAGAATAGAAGCCTCAGTAGAGATACCGAGACTACAGCTCGGTGAATAAGGCAGTAGTTGTTGAAGATATCAAAATATGGAACTATTCAAACTTACCAAGGATTAACACTTGATTGGCGCAAATGCTTATGCTGAGAGATGTATACCTACGGGTTGGATGATGCACAATGAAATGCATTAAGAAATCATTTCATAGGAATTGAAATCAATATACGTTGCGATATTTCTATATAAGAGAAAGTGGAGATTATCACAAAATTAGCAATGCAGTGTAAACGATCAATGGTAACCGAAAAGATTTTTTTAATGGAAAAAAAAACAACTAAACTGCTTAGAAAAGGAACAATGACGAAATGGAATACAAAATTCACAATGAACATTGAACTGTAGGTGCTTAATATGCTGATGAATAGGGGATTATGAGAAAACCATTTTATGAAATATATGAATAAAATGAAGCAATTTACTGTCAACAGAAGACTAAAGGATAAGCTAGCTGAAAACGAAGGCAGCAATTGAGCTGACGAAAGGCTGACCATTCAAGAAAGAAATTGTAGAAATGAAAGTATAGCTAAGGAGTTTTACACCGAAATGTGCAACAAAGAGCGTTTATTACACGAAATTCTCACAAAATTCTCACAGTTCGTTGACTCGGAGATAAAAAACGTGATCCACCATGAAGAATGTGGAAAATAGTTGATATCGAAGAACATCAGGTGGAATATTAAATACGGGAAATTGACTGATGAAAACGCTCCTAAAATGCTGTTTCAAAAACATGATTCAACACCAAAAAATTCCACTGCATTTCGCCTATTCAAAGCATTTCACTGAACGTTAGGGTGGAGCATGTGGACTTCAGCTTTCGTGCAATAGAAAAAATTGCAAATGCTCGGCTTTTTCGAGCGAAATGAAAGCCTTTTTCCAGTCACCGAACACGCACCTGAACCAGATTAAAACCGTAATTTGATTTAAAAAAGTAGGCATTAAATGTGCAAATAATAATTAATTTACAGATCTCATACATTCTGTGCGCTGAGCTTACTTACTGATCCCGAGTCCGAAGTATTACATGTATTTTACAACACCTTCAATTTACTTTACTCCACTGAACCTTGCGGTTAGAATTGAAGATGGGGGATTTATCAGCAGAACGAAAAGTGATACTTTGAATCCTCAAGGTGGGATTGGCCAAAGCAATATATTTCACTCTCATTAACGCATTGTAAAAACTCACGAATAGCCGGCTCGATGATCAACATGCCGGACCATACCTTCACTGCAGACCTGTACGAGAATTCTCACCGTTTGCACTGCCCAAATTCGAACAAAGACGCTATGTTAAATTATATGAGACTATCGTTCTATCAAATGCAGGAAGATAAATTAGTTTATGGCAATTCCCATGTCCCAATGATATCGTATTTGACAAAATATTGAGCAAAAATCGTATTCATTAGGCGGTAGGGTGTCGCCATTAATATTACCCCAAAGAGAATTTTGAGAAAATTCTTCAGAGCTCCAGAAGATATTAATTACATCTGCTTGGAAAAACACAAATCACAGAATGCATATCATGCAATCCTGCAATAAAAGGAAATAAGAGAGAAAAGAAAAGATTTACTTCGTCCTTCAGTTGAAAAAAGACAACAATAGAATGAAACAACGAGTAAGGCGATAGAATGCAAAAATGAGCGAATAAAACCGGTGCTAGTCAGCTTTGGACTAACCTCATGAAAGCTAGAAGGAGATTTGAACGAGAAATGTGAAAAGAAACTCCAATCCTGCAAAAAACGCCTGTTCACTGCAACTTACTCCATCATTTTTCTTGATGCTCATTCTACTGTATTCGCTAACAAGAACATTTGGCACACAAGAAAGCGGAAGCACTTCACGAGAGGAAGCTGACCTCAATTAGGTGACTATTAGGCAATAAAGGTCAGAGTTGCTCTCATCGTTACAAGATATTTGTATTTCTTGCGCAGTTACAAAATTTGCTTTTGACGTAATTCTGTCCAGCAATTCCTATTAGACAGTCAAAAAAGCTACAGCTTCAAAATTTAACAGATGAGATTTGTACTCCACCAACGCCCAAGTTGATCCATCAAATGCCGGTGGAGTAATAAGCAGTTTAACTCGTTTTATGTTGCACTTTACGATATTTCGATTCCTCTGGGAACTAACCAGATCGAGAAGTGAAGCTTCTATAAAAAAAATGTGCATAGGCAAGCGCAAAAAAACTCTCTGCGAATTACTTCAAAATTGGAACTATGAGAATGAGAAACGATAACAATGATGAAAGAAGGAATTTGAGAGAGAAATATTTCAATGAAACGTCTCATCATTCTTCACTTTCCTGCGATCTGATTCTCGGGCAGGTCTCCTGGGTAACCAATTAGATGTATTTTCAGTCGCCTGTGCCGCATTACCATCATCATCATCATACGAAATGAGCAATTCCTGCAAGGAAAAATATTAGCTAGACGCTCATAAGACTTCAAAACTGCCCTCAAAATTCACCATTCACATCTGACATACTCAAGAAAAGTTTCTCAACTGCAGTTAAGTGGATAGAAACCTGAGAGAAAGCAGAAAGTTCTCTTCGGAAAGAAAACATAACACCGTGAACAGTAGCGAATAATTCAGTGGAACTGCGTGGAAATCCTCCTAGTCGTATTTTCTGCTCATCGTTGAAGATGAGCTTGTTTAAGGCCTCCAACAAATGCTGCATCATCTGCCAATCATATTTTATGAGACCGAATGTGATGAAAAAGTGACTTTTCTCTGGAAATATGCACATACAAGAGAAAATATGCACACGGAAAAGTAGAAACATAATGTAACCTATGAGAAATGGAACAAATAAGTTACAGATGTGCATAACACTGGGTATCACAACATTTACAAGTCTCAGAATACTTTAAGATTATTTGCCTCGCGGTGCAGCTGAAAAAGCGAGAAAACTGGAAGTTTGATAATCATAACGAGTTGTATAGTTCCGCCTGGCTTCTCGTCGCATTTTCAAAAGACTAGCTACTAAATTATTGGGAAATGCTGAAAATTTGATCAGTGGAACACTGTCATAAGCTAGAAGAAGGCTATAATTTTGAGCATCCACATCGCATAAGATTCATTCTGCACTGCTTAGTCATGGATTGGTTTTTTTCCCGTTATTTTGATCATCTTCCAATAGTCACTTTGCCGGTTTATGATGTTTATATCGTCTTGCTTATCAGTATCTCTAAATCAACAATTCTCTCAGTTCTTGGATTTCATCGGCATCCTAAAGCTACAAACCGACCAGCAATTGAATCGTATTTGAACACATAGATGATTCAACAGAAAGCTCAACAATGTTCTAGTTTCGTGTATTAAAGTGGCAATAATAAGTTCAGGCTTCCAGGAAAATCGCAATAAGTTCAGGATTTTACTGAAGTTTCTCGTTTTTTTCGCGTTTCCTCATTAATGTTGCTGTAACTTATCGAAAATATTAGTCAAAGATAGTGTTATTTTCGATTTCAATATTCTCTCTAATGACGGAAATTTAAAAGAGATTCAGCGCAAATTCCTTTGATAGCGAACATAGCCACTGAGATAATTCATATCGTAATATATTTCTCATTGCGTTTAAATAAATTCGTCGACGATGATTTCACGATTCAAATGGTCGAAAAGTGCCCTGTCTATGATCACGAACAACAAATGGGAACGATAAATAGCGTCAGAAAGGAGCACATTTCAAAGAGAGAATTTCCAGACAGGATCTTCTGAGGTCAAAGATGCTTGATATGAAGCAAAAGAGGGCTTCAAGCGTGAAAATAGTCGATATTTTTAACTAATAGATTTGATGAGAGTAAAGCAAATATGTCTGTCTCTCATCCTTCATTGAATGGATCGGCAATTCGCGAAAGCGTCCTCTCCAAATGCACACATTTTCTGCTGTGCTTATTTTAAAAACAACAGATACAATTCGAAGATTTGTGGTCGAGCGATGGCGTCAGGCAAATCGACGGGAATTTACAGCTGGCAAAGGGCGAGAAAATTGGACGTCGGCAAACTGTCCAGAAATTTCCCACAAAATTAACCGTTAATGAACGTGCTCCACCGTAATTTGAGCAGATTTCTAGCAAATTCTTGACATACTATATTTCTTGATATTCTGTCTACAAAAGGGTTCGTTGAAAGTGCAAGAAAAAACATTCATCTTGCCGACCTATAGCAGACAGTTCACTGTTGCAGTGTTTTTTGAAATCTTTACTTTTCCCACAAAGTCAATAATTAAATGTTGATGAAACTATTACTTAGGCTTACCTCTTATGCAGTTAACATATAATTGAATTCGTATTGAAGGCAGCATAAGAATATTAAGCTATATTACGATACCTGTCTCTATTTATAAGAACTTTTTCGTGTAGAAATTCTTTGTTGGCAAAGCCAATTTCCAAATTTTGAAATCCTTAGCCTACATGGTACTTATCAACGTCTAAACTGATCCATTTGTTGTAGCGATAACTCATTTTCATGCTGTCAGTATCGGAAGGCTTTCCTTACCTGAGTTGCGTTGATAAGTTTTGTCATCAACGCTTCGACGGCTTTTTGTTCTTCGCATATACCATCAATGCGTCGCACATGATTCTTGCGTTCGGCGTTCAATTTTTGCAGTGTTGTACGTAGTTGGCGATTCTCATTGCGTAAATAGAGAAGCTCTTTCCGCTCCGGAAATATGTCTGATGAATGAAAAAATACTCGGAAAACTATTTCACTCTCTCTCTGCTTTTGTAGCCTAGAAATCAGATTCCCATCGTCAGCTTACACTATCATATCTTCGTCCATCTTTCTTTTAATTTCCTCTCATATGCCCCTTAATCTGATAAATTAAAATATGAAGCAGAATCTAATGAGGTTATACATCCATGCGTCGACATTTTCGTAGCGAATGTTTCATTTCATGTTTAAACAGACTCCAATGATGGCTTCCATAACAAAATTAGAACTAAATCGTTGCTTACGAACCATTCAACTTAAGAACAGAGTATTACTCACTTCAAGTGCCCTAAATCATAGAACTAAAAAAATCCCAATTTGCTATGTTAACAACAAGTAACGGTAAATTAGCGATAGGAAAATCCACTCCAGATCTCTGTTAACTTTTGCATTCCCTGTCTGTTTTGTAGCGAAATCTCCCTATCTGATTCAAACATATTTACACTTTCAGATGGAAATTCATTGCATCCCTTCATAAGCATATTCAATGATTGATGTTTATCTTAATTATGATTATTGAAGAAATATTTGTCGCCGAATTTATCATTTTATTGAACATTTAAAGATGATTATCTTCACTGAATTTCTGGCATCCATGTGAATGCATGCAAAGAATTTCTATTGAATGGTGCGAATTTAAAGCGCCCTCTGTGCTTTATCCGATTTCTATTCTATCGATAAGTCACAGCACGTCGTGCAGAACTATGATTTAAGCGCATAAATGTTGCTTTCGCACTTCAATAGAATCATTCCTTCCAGCTTTCTAATCATCAGATCTTTATGGGCGATAGCTTTTAATTTCTTTCGATCCTCTCAACTTCTTTCGATGTTCGCAATTATGTTAATATATTCAGCACTAAGTTACCTTCACGGCGAGAAGATCTTTTGCTTTCACTTCTTCTTTGTATTGCAGCAACTGAAAACAACAGCTTTACTGGATTTCTTTCATGTCAGATAATGATCTCGAATATCCCTAAATTGAAATCACTACAATAAAAAGTTTGGATCTTAGCGATGAGATTGTTGCGATATGTTTGCTTAATCCACCAGATAGGCTCATAACCCCGAAATCAAATAATCAAAGAAGAGTGCAGACTTTTTGCAACCACTCGCTGCAGAATGAGCAAAATTTAGTAAGTAAAATACTAACAGTTTATCCGATAACTTCTCAAACGACACTGTCTAATAACATTTTATTTTCCCAACGCTGACTGATGATTACGACGTGCAGATCAAACGGCATGAAATACGAACCAGCACGTTAGAAAATAAATATCAAGTTCATAGGCCTATCTAAGATTGCTAAAAGTTTCATGAAGTGATCGTCCACTTCAGAATTGGTACACTTTACGAAATTCTTTGGTGCGGCTTATGATCACAGAATTTCTCAAATTTAACTCTATGAGGTCTGGGATGTGAGCGCAAAGAAAGCTCATATACGTGCATTTGCATATGTATACGCTTATTCACCACCCAGTATGTGGAGCAGAAAAAACGATTCTGGAATTGAGAAAAAAAGTCCGGAAAATGTATGAATGCAAGTTGCAAAGCTCACTTTAAAGGATTCCTACTATACTCTGGATAAATCCTCGAAAGAAATTCGAACTATCAAATATCCTGAACTCTGAATTAATTCGACAGAAATGGAAATGGATTTCGCTACAGGGTGTCATTCGATGCTTATAGATAGTAGATTTATTAGTTAAGATATGGAAAACAGTTAGTACGAAATGAATACAATTACAGCAAACGTTGAACTATGCAAAAAATATATTAACGTTTGGAGGGTTACACAGATATCGCACCATCGAATTTGCCACTTTTATGGCGATCGTTTCTTAAAAGTTCTCCCCTCCTACATCATAATTTCAAGAATAATTATATCGAACCTAAAATGTGATCTTAATTTAATGAGTCTAATTATTCTGTTGATTAGAGTGACCGATCTATGTTTACAAGACTCATATAGTGGAAATATAAATTCTTCTCTTAACAATCATTCCGAGCAATTGTTTTTTGTTAAGCTTAAAGTCATATTTTACGCTTTTATGTATGTTTTATAGGTTTGCTTAATTCAATTTATGAAATAAGATGAGATTCCATTGATCTAATCAATGCTATAGATTAGCCACTTGATCGAATTACACGTTGACGTAGCAAATTTTGCAAGAACTGCTATGCATTCCATTTAGGTTAGTGTATTTTTGGCCTTCAAATATGCCTAAAAATTTAAGCATGAAGCAAAAAAAATACCCAGAACGCTGAACCAACGGTGCTATCGAACTATGTTTAAATTGCTGTGAATGCTGCACTGCTCGCCTGAACACCAAAAAAAGTTACTTAAGTAAGCCAGAAGCAAAAACACATTTCGTGCCAGATTTATTGGCGTGCTTTCCAAATTACTGGATATCACAAGGAAGTGAGTGATTGCATGAGGAGTGAATTAATTTCTGAACATTAAAGTATGAAGATGCCACTGAATGAGAATAATGAAAATCGATAGCAATTTTCGAAATTTCTTATATTTACCTAAAAATATCGTCTAAATGAATTGGAAATAAATTCTATAAATGAACCTGCTCATAACTGTTGGAAATTTGAATACCTTCCCATAGAATATCAATTTGCAGCCTCACCGTACCCGTGCTCATAATTAATCCACTTCCTTTCTTTCGGATCTCCTAAAGAAATTTATTCGACATTCAAATGCCCATCGAAGAATTTGAAGTTTATTCAAGTGTATTTAGAAAGACGAGTGCTTATCGATTTTGAGATAAAGATAGAAAATAATCTCTTTAATGAGAAATGATTAAAATCCATAATAAAATAAGTTCCAGAATCCGATAACTGCAGCATTGATCCTTATGATTCGAACAAGAATTGCTCATGTCTCGAAGAATTTTCCATTCTCAACTTAGGATGAAACTTTGCTCTACTGAGATATCGGCTATTGATGAAGCTTATACTATTACGTTAAAATATAACAACTGATAACGTTAAGCTACCTCAATAGGGAATCCAGCCACAACGTAATAGTTCGTATGGTCGATTGTGTAGGACTTTTGTAAGCTGACAAGATCCTTCTTGCCATCCTGTGAGAGCAAACGAAATGTACACTGTAACTGCGCAGTCCAATGGCCAGTCCATGGATCATTGTCGAAGATCACATAGACGAACAAAAACATACCCCTAGAAGATACCCGTAGGGAAATTAACGATTGGTTTGCGTAAACGAATTTTTTGTGTCGAGCTGATCAGCACGTTAATATTACTACCTGCTTTTTTTCACTCATAACTTATTTATCCACAAAGAAATTATTGGATACAAATACCAGGTTATCCTAATCGAGTATTAACAGCCTATCAATATCGATGTTTACCATCCGCAGCTCAAATCGTTATTTTCCCAACGTTTTGTACTTCACCCCCCTTTCCCTCCCCACCACCCCCTGACAAATTAATTCATCGCTAAGTATAATCTTTTGTTATTTGAAAGGGCACTTGAATCGACGAGATCTGTTGCTGTTTGCGATTAATTGAGAAAATAAATCACAGATCATTCAGTAATTATTCGTAACTATCGGCAAGCATTTATGCTCATCAATGAAGCTTTACAATATCAAACCCTTTCGATGCTCCAAAAATATCAACTTTAACTCGAAATCTTAGTCCCTTCGACTGTTCCCAACCACCGAAACGAGCTTCCATCCAACGAAACTCGCCAAAGTCGGCAATATCATAACGAACTCGTGTTGTTTTTTCATCTTCTATCACTTGAACTCGCTTCAAGAAACGATCAGGCATATAGGGTTTCGGTGCTGAAATATAACAGACATTTTAAAGGAACACTTCACAAACATGGACAGATTTTCCATAAAAAAGGTCAAAAATTCTCCGAATTTTAGGAAGTCGAAAAGAGATACGAAAAAGGTGTCCTTTTCTCTCAAGAATTCGCATATTAACAACTTCTCAGACTCGATGAAAAAGTCGCCGCTTTCCTGAGTACTGCGATGACGCTATCTGTTGAGAAAAATAATGATAGGAATATATGAGGAGTTTCCTCGTAGTGCACAAAATGGTGCATTGAAAGCAGAGATTATTACATTTTCTTGGCACGGCTGTGCGATACGATCGTCAAAATCGAAAACGCTGAACAGCTTCTTAAATGTAGCCCATTAAGAACCCTAATACTCGCATATACACAATGTGCAAATACGAGTATGCGTAGATCCATACGCACACACACACGCAGATACAGATATGAGCGGACAAACATAAACGCACGAGGCATTTTTCTATTTCATCAGAGGATGTATGTTCGATGTCTACTGTGATGCGACGGCCGATCGCTGCCTGGTATTTGAAAACATATAGGCTGAAAAAAGAGAAACAGATTCCTTCATGAGAACGGTCCGCACAGGAATGGACGATCCAACAACAAAGGCTCGAAGATGCTGGAGAAAAACGATAATAATTATAATATGCGCTGATCTCATCAGGTCGCTACTCGAGATGGTTGAAATGTCAGCATCTCACCTGTTGTTGCCAGAATGCCTCCTTATCAAATCATTTGTTGGTCTGCGAAAGATTCAAATGACCTATCGGCCTTTCTAATCAATCGATGCAGTTTAATCGAAAATGAAATACACATAGATATCATATCACTGAACAATATTTCCCGATAAGCATAACGAACAACTGATGAAATCAAATACCGTCGAATTTATTCAGCACTTTTCTTAACTAATGAAAAGAGAAATTTTTGATATGCTCGTTAAGTATGATAAATGAATGTATCATATCTTTCGTTATACTTTATTCAATGTATGTCACCCTTTCCAATAGGAATTCTTTCAATGATGGACAACGACGATTCGTTCGATCTCGTGCTCATTCACCAGAAGTATTCGAGCATCATTTTATGAGCAATTTATCGAAAAATAATTGTTCGATTATACTTAACTTTCAATGATATACAGATTATTGCCTTAAATGCGTCTTTACCGATCAGCTAAAAAACAGTTAATTATAAGCAATTCGTGACTAGAGCTCGAGCTACTTACGTTCCATTTTCCTACGACGTCCGTAATCGTCTCCAAGAAAACGAGTTCACACCAATAATTCTGCACCTTTCACGTATTAATTTGTGGAACCCTGAATTGATCAATTTAAGTAAAGTTTTTATGAAACCCATCACTTTAATTATTGCTAAACAGTCAAATTAGCAACAATTATAAAGGCAATCATTCGATATTTCAAGTTGCAAATAGCAGGAAAAAACAATCGTTTCATTACATTACAATAGAAACAATTCTATAAATTCTTAGAAGACTTTGATCGGTGTGAAGATGTAAGCGAATATGAAAGTCTCACTAAATGTCGCATGAGGAGATTAGAAAATTCGAATCCAAAGCCTTAAAATCTCACTTTGTGGGAACAACTCTCAATAGGCAACAACTCATTCATGACTCGATGTTCGCAGCTAACCATCAGCACCCTAAAAGTACGAGATATGCAATCTATCGACTAAATTCATCTGTATGTTTAAGTGGAATTCATTTTATGGAGCTAATTTCCATTCAGCTTGTATTCCACTCATCTGACTTCATCTATGCACTTCACTAAGTAAAACATTGATAAATTGCAACAAATTATGAATCTGCCTGTTATATTCGATCTCACTTCAAAATTTCAACGGTTTATCAATTGAAACACATGAGAAGATTTATTGTTGACTGAACAACCGACGAACTGATGAATGCGAATTTCTCTCGTAGCAGACCAACTCCCTTGAAATCTACTGAAGTTATAGATTTCTTGACGATATTCAATAAGCATAATGGAAATGATCGATTGGCAAAACAGTAAATAAGGTGATTAGCATATTGGTGTAATTAATATTCAACAAAAAGAACTTTCAAAAAGCGCATTAGAGCACTTCCACTCGAACCTTATAAGTCTTAGTGGTCGAGCCTACGTCCTCTTAATGATTTTGCATCATTTTGGGGACTCGCCGTGCTATCGCAAAATCCGAGAAGTGTAGTGAATAAACTTTCAGAAAGAGAAATGTCGAGATATGATGGAAATCTATCAATATGAAGATTTAAATAACCGTTCAATAATGAATGTGTAGTGAATTTCACACTTATACCATGATCAAAAGTGAGTGTTCACGTGAAATTAAAAATAACTCTCAAGTCAGCTTTTTTGCTCTATGACGGTGATACATTAATAAGTCGATAATGCAAAAATCACAAGCATTTATCTGATTATCCTGTATCCTGTATCCTATATTGTAACGCTTACCGAGACATCAATATCCAAAGTGTGGATCCATGGGTCCATTACAGTCGAAGATTCGACAATTCAGTCAAAACGACGAAACGGAAATAGAAAAACGACGTTAAGCGATAAAATATGTGTCAAAAGAACCTAATTCAACATCGAATTAACGGAAAACTTTAGATTTTCGATAATTCGATCTATTTTCGCCATCAGAGTCCGAATAATCAGATTACAACTAATGAGCAATGAGAAAATATATATTCAATGAAATGAAATTTCTAAACTTGATCATTTTCATATGTTTTATAAATATTTTCCACAAATGTGTTATTAAAATGACGGCGGAATGAATTTTGATTTTTTGTATATAATGTTAGGACAGTAAAGATCTCAGAATTAATTCGGAAATCATGGTAGTGCTATGTATGTGACGTATATACGTTTTTATACCTATTTCTACGTTCAATAGTTGCCGAACGAAACGATCGACAATGAGCTGCACATGTGTTGGCCTATCATTTGTACTTCTATGAGTGAGTCTATGAGTAAGATAGTAGGTTTACCAAATTGAATCTATATGGATATATGCTTGATGCCACAATTCATATTGACCAATCAAATATAAGTGCAGTAACGAAAGCAATGAAGATTTCAGTGGGAAAAACTTATGGAATTTTATGCCTAGTGGAATTCTCACAATAGGGGCCAACTGTAGTTTCATTTTTTGCAGTTATGCCAAGAGAGAAAAACAGCTTTTACTTTGGTTAGTAGGAAGTGAAAATGGATCGCATAAAGGTAAATCTTAGCTTTCAGTGAATACCTATTATAGCCGATTAGTAGTTACTTCGTATTTTCTTAGAGTTTCGTTTTGAAACGAATTTAATTAATTATTTCTCTCTCTCTCTCTCTCTCCCTCAAAAAGGAATGTGCCATATAGCAGAGCTAAACTTTTGAGAAATTGGGTCAAAATTGAGCATTTTAAAGTTTCGAATATAGCTGAAACTGTTAATGAAGGCGAAATACAAATTTCATAGCATATGAGAATATCAAAAAATTAAAATTACTAAGGCGAACGGAGCGAGCGACAACGCGATACGTTGGCCTATCATTTGCACTTCTATCAGTGAGTCTATCAGTCAGATTGTTTACTGATACGTAAATTCCGCCCGTATTTATAGTGACTGAAGAGCGTTGGCACAAATATGAACGTTTATGCTAAATGATCAATGCAATAGCCGTTGAAGTCAACTAATAAAAGCAAAGATGAGCTAAATTGTAGAGAGAAATTCTGCGAAATACATTGAAATTTAGCAGTGATGTAAATCATTTTGTTAATTATAGTAATTTACTAAATCAAATTATAAACATATGTGATAAATAATTTTTTCTTTCGAAGATAATCGACTATTTTATCGAACGATTCGATAAGAGATCAATTCCGGAAGCGATCATCAAATTTTTGCATTTTTAATATATATTATGATGATGTTGTGCTTATTTAGATTTAAGTATCGATTTATTTATTGAATTATTTCAAAGAAAGTATTAAAAAAAGGTTGAAAGCTGAATTGTAATATTTAACGTTTATATCGTTGAATCGATGACTCAAATATGAGAAATAAAAGCAAATTTTCGGCCAAATAAGGTTCATATAGTCGCCAGGAATTTTTCAAGCGAAAAGGAGAAACTATTGCTCAAGCTCAAGTTCAAGAGAAACTATTGCTCAAGCTCAAGTTCAAGACGACGAGATAAAGCAGCAACTATTACATAGCAATTGCAAAGCAGTAAAAAGTCATCTTTCTAAAATCGATTTGTCATTATTATTTGACTATGCGAACTTATCAACTGTGAAGATTTTATGATAAGAAAGGGAAATAAAGAGACGTTCGAGTGAATTATATTATCGAAAAATAAGTTTTTCGACATTTGAATAAACTTTAAAGTGAAAAGCATCGTTGAACTTTTTTAATCAGTTGTACTTTGCACATATAAACTGATAAGTTGACTAACCATCATGTAGATAAGGGTTTTTTCTTCGTCGAAGGTTTCGTTGGATGAAAATGTCGAATGCAAACGCTAGCCATTTTGAAGGTTCCTAGAGGTAATGCACAAATTTTTCTTCTAAAGTACCATTAAGTGACACATTAGTTAAGTACCATTAAGTAACACATCAGTTAAGTACCATTAACTAATACATCAGTTAAGTACCATAAAGTAACAACAGATCAGTTACCATGACCGAAGAGATTGAAACCTCAAATGAATATACTCTTTTTTGTACAATGAAATAATCCACTTACTACAAAGTAATTCTCCCCATTAGGGAGGTTTAATTTCAAATTCTCTTCAAGCGATCGTATTTTCACAACAAAAAAGGAACAAAACAAATTGTTTCACCTGAACGACTAATACTTCACGAGGAGAGCATTTTTGAGATATCGTCCTTTACGAGACGATCGACGCAGACTCGTTGAAGAGCATCATAGTCTTGAGGGAGTTCGACGGCATAGAGGTCAATCAATGAACATGACATGAAAATCGACACTATAAAAATATAACGGTCACTAATGGATCATAAATAGATATATCTTGGGTTAATTTTCCACCACCGAAGAAGTACCAAATAAAAAATCACTGTATTCATTAAGAATTTGCTTTTCGTTTATAGAAAACTCTATGCGATTGTTAATTTTATGAGTATAATAATTTTTAATTTTGTTTCTTGGAATGATCCAAGAAATTTGCATCCATCTTTAGAGATAATTCAATGAATTCACCTCGTTTCGTTTCCTGAAATGATCCAAGAAATTTGCATCCATCTTCAGAGATAATTCAATGAATTCACCTCGTTTCGTTTCCTGAAATGATCCAAGAAATTTGCATCCATCTTCAGAGATAATTCACAAGCATCTCGTTGAATGATATGCTCATTTTCGATAATTTTTTGGACTTCTATATCGTCAATATATTATATTTTACTTATATAGTATTCTAAGAGTTATTTAAATAAATAGAGCAAATACTGAGGGAAAATATTTCAAAAAGAGTGAAAATCTTTTCCGTAGAGCAACGTATCGTTGACGGATGAGAAAAATTGCCAGATTTCTGGATTTTCTATCATTTCTGGATACTTAGATATTCCTAAAATGTGCATACTTACTGCTATCAACCGTTAGCCAAAGCACCTCAACCCTCAATGACTTTTTTAGTGGATTTTGCGACACTCGCCATAGATTATGCTTGATCAACTCGATGGTCGCAATGCTAGGGTGCAGACGACGAGATTTGCAATAGCAAGAAGTCAGCGAAGTGGAATTGTCATTGTAGGCAGCTGGGTGGTTCGTGAGCGGTCGTATGGGTTGAGGAGAGTTGAGGTATGTGTTGGTGGGAGGGGAGGGGGTGGGTTCTAGTTTGACGTCGGTGCAGTGAGTTGTGATGGGATGGCGGTGATCGGTTAGCAATAGTTTTTGCTGTTAGAAGATACGTTTATGTGTTGTTTCAGTTGCCGATCTATGTTTGATATTCTAAATGAGCGACTTATTGGCTGTGATGTGATGTATTCATTTCAATGTTGTTTTTTTCTCTCTTTGTTTTTGCGGAATATATGTGTTTGATGATTCGTTTTGTTTGATCCGTTAACGGCTGAAGGACCCTCCCGAAAAACTCCATTCATTTGTGATAGCTCGGGCTTCCATCGCACTGAAATCAGGCCACAAAAAAGGATTCTTTCAACGAGCATTTGATGCGCTTGAGATATTCGTACGCATAGTTAAGCTTATAATTATTTCATAAAATGAGCGGAACATATCATGAGCAATTAATTTTCTACCTCCCTTCATTTATCTTTATGCTCTAAAATCGAAGCGAAACACTTTGCGTTCAAATGCGATCGGTAGATTCAAGAAAGGTGCGATCGGTAGATCCACGAAAAGTGCGATCGGTAGATGAGTGTTCGGTAGATCCACGAAATCGGTAGATCCACGAAAAGTGCGATCGGTAGATCCACGAAAAGTGCGATCGGTAGATCCACGAAAAGTGCGATCGGTAGATCCACGAAAAGTGCGATCGGTAGATCCACGAAAACGATCGGTAGATCCACGAAAAGTGCGATCGGTGGATCCACGAATAGAACTTAGTGAAATTAGCCGATCGGCCGCCGAAAATTTCCACATACTGATACCACAGCAATGGCTTTCATTGATAATCATCGCTGGTAATTAGATCGCGAATTTTTCCGCTTTGAGAATGTTTCGCGAGACAATCGTCATAGTCAGGCGGTAACGAATTCACAGGTACAAATAAGTTAATCTTCCGTTGCTCGTAAACAGCTAGGATTTTTCTGATGCGAAGATGTATCTTTGATAAATATTTCCACGAAATTATGTCCCTATCGAAATTCTCGGACACTTTGCTCCGAATTGGCTCCAATAAAATAGCGCTTACCCATTTCAGCGGCGCCTCTTAAGGTGATGTTTACATATCCTATCACTCAGAGTATCCTCTTAAGTCCTCATTGACTCCTTTAGAAGATCATGTAGAGGTTCTTTTAAGGAAATCAGAAGATGGAAACGTCGGTGAGTGGTGTAACCGAGAATGAGACAAGTCGCATAAAGGCTATAATCTCATCGACCGATGAGAATAAAGTGGAACTTCTGAAGTCGATTTTCCTGGTAAAGAATCCGCCTTCAAGAATGTCTAAAATTTTATGGTCTCAGTTAGAGTCAGATCCACCTAATGCATGTCAGCAATGCTAATTTAATTTAACTCTCATTGTTCACTTTAGTAGTAAAAATAGTTGGAGGTGGTGGTAATATTATTACCTTAGATGTATGATTTAGTAGGACTTTAGAGTGCCATTGAAGAGAATTTATTAGAGGCTATTCGTTCTTTTGAAATGTGATTTTAGCTATAGTGCGGCCAATTCTTCAATCTTGAAAAGGCGCCCATGTGAGAACGTTCGCTTAAGAAGTGTAAAATGCTCCTTTCCCTTCTCATACCTGTCTCCGATTCCACTCGGCAACGAGAAAGCTTCTAAGGAGGGAGAGGGGTGAGGGGAATCCTATCGAGAACGTCCACTATAGTAAGCCGCATAGGTGAAGATGGCTCCAACGAAAAATTGAAGGTATTTGAAGATCGTTTTTGGGAGGCATGTGGAAATGCTTGCACTGATTAGATCCCCACTCCTGGAAATAGATATCAAATTATCATCGCTCAATTGAGTGGTGAAGAGGAAAATAATCAATCCATATAGCAAATCTATTTCGAATATCGTTTTGAGTGTTGCACCTTGATTAGTGCATCCGCCGTGTTTGTACGCAATATATTGAAGCCATTTGTTGAATTTTCGATCGATCATGTAAGAATTTCAAGAGAAACGGCTTCGACTAATGCCCAAATTACTTTTGAGCTATTATTTTGAGCCATATGTAAGGTGGATTCGTTTGAAGACGATGTTGTTTTGTGTTTTCTGCTAGTTGTGTTTTTCCAGTAACTTAAATCATCAACTGTATGAAAAGAGTCGTGTAAATTTTAGCTGATGAATGCGTTCATGAAAGGTGCCGTAGTTATCGGTGAGACTATTATACCACATCGGATGGGAGATCACGACTATTGTGAGCCATGGACAGAGCTCGATCTCGAGGTCTGCTCTTATTTACTTCAATTTTTGATTTGATTCTTCGTTCTTTTTGAGAGTGTGACTCATTTTCATTGTTTAGAGAATAGGACAATTAGAGAGGCAATTTAATTAGGCTATTGCTGAAAATTCCACTGATTTTTCTGCTTACCATATTTTCTTGGTTATAGTATAATCTCCCACAAGATCTTACACCTCGTTTCATCAAACAGTTGAGGGGACATTTAAGGCGGCTGAAAATGTGCCATACAATTTGCGTTGATTGGATTTCGATGATAGTGATCCTTCTTTTCTACTCTTTTCTAATGAAGAAGGTCAGACTTAAATGCCTCATTGCTGCGAATGTTGCTTATAATCTCCTCTTCGTGCACTTTCATGACGCTCCCAATAGAAAAAGAGATGAGATAGGCTCAACTTCTCTTCAAAATCGAAAGGTTTTTATCGAATTTAAACTCATCTCTATGTTTTTTTTGCAGAAATTCGAATATTTTATTGCACTAGTACTCAGTCAGGAGTATTTGCATCTACCGAAGGTGCGATAGCTGAATGAATTTCTTACGTACGAGTGAAATAATGGCGTTGAAAGGTGATATGAAACATTTATTATCATTTATTGTTGAGGTGTCGACGTCCGAATGGAATTGCACTCGATGTTTGGGATTGGCAAAGTCATTTCAACAGATTGCCAGTGAAGTGGGCTTAAGAGGACAGTTGAGCCCTATACTACAATTTTTCAGCAAGGCAATGTTCATCGAAGACTGCATGTAAGTCGTTGGCGCGTTCTTGAATTTCTTTTAAATTCCGTCACGACGAGATGCGCAGAGCTGTTCGACCGCCTCGAAAAGTATCCCCGTAGCATGATCGCGAAATTCTGACGTCATTGTTTCCAGCAGCGGCCTGTGTTTCGAGTTCGGTTGTCACTGGACTTGGATTCCATAGGTTGGCTTGGAAGTCCAAGTAGTCCCAGGCAATTGGAGCTATTGGCTGTTGTCCTCGGCGTGCTCGGGGAGAATGCTTCACATCGGAGATCATGGAATTTTGAAACAATATTCGCTTAGAAAATGGTACAAACCTCAAGCAGACTGAGGCGAAGTATATTTCAACGGCCGACGAATTGAAATGGCCTTCTGTCACCACTTTTGCCCCTTGAAAAGGAGTGTATATGAACGGTTAGCATTACTTATGTGCAGTGCAGTCGACAGCGCAGTAGGTCGAAACCTTCTCGATTGCAGAACGTCCAAACGTTCATTATGGAAGCAGCCGGCGATAATACAGTTAATGAAAAGAATAGAGAAATACGGCTAATAATTTGATAATACGGTATGTCTTCGCCATAACTGTTTGCGCTCCCGAAGGGAGCCGTTCGGCAGCTATTGTGGTGTGATTTTTCATAATTTCAGTCCGGCACATTTGGGGATTGCACTTTGTGCGGTTCACTTCGGGAACTTGGTGTCCAATGGCCTTTATTTGGCGCATTTCACGCGTCATGCGCTTGTTGGTACCGATATTGAGCAGAGTAGATGCCTTGAGGTTTTTCGCGCTCTCAAAGGTCATCATATCAAATCGCCGATGATCGTCGATTTCGAACATGATCGCGACGTGTTCGTCGTTCGATTCGCAATTTTGGATGGTAAGAAAAGAGGCAATATTTGGTTGAGGTTAGGCCAGATGCTAGTGGAAAAATCTGCAGTTGGAGTTCAAATCTGCAGTCTTTTCATTTAAAAAAGAATCCTCTTTTTTCCCTTAATATTACTTAATAGTACTACTATAGCAACGTCACTTTCAACGTGCAGGATGCCGTTTTTTGTTCATGTGAAAGATTCGAATGTGGTTATTGGTTCATCATTCAAAATCTGCTTCAGAAGCTGTTGGCTTGAATTGATTGCAGTGGTTACGCAAACATATAGGTTGTCAAACTGCGATCGGATATGGAGATGTTGTCTTTAGTACTGCAGGTAACGTATCCCAGCAGCGTCCTCTCTTCATTTTTTTCATCGATATTTTTAATTCATACATGAGATTAGTTATTTGCATCTTTCGTGATTCAGGTGGCTTTCGACCGAAGAATGAAGATCGAAGTGATGATAGAGGCAAACAGAAATCGGTTTCAGTATCCACTTTTTTGCCTGGATCAGCAATTTCTGTTAAGGTGAGGTCTATTCACGTAAGCAGACAGATTCCCACTTTTTCTTTTGCAATTCGTCCACCATTGATACAACAAAAAACCCTCATAGACTCTTTTTGGCACCTTTTTCTCTCAAACAGGCGCAACTTTGACATGAAATCGGTGCAAAATCTGTGATACTAACGCTTCCGCCTTCAAAGTTTTTCAGTGTTTCATCGGCAAGACGTTTCATCTTGTTAAAATAGGCGTCGTTCTGTTCTCTAAAGAGGCGACTCATCCTAAGTCTAGACTGATGAAGCTTACGTTTTTGATTTGATTCGGATCAGAATTTTATGTATAAATGGTGTTAGTGCTGGAGCAGCATTGCGGGCTGCTGATTTAGAATAATATCTTATTATTTGCATGGTGAATCACATATTCAACTATATATTGAGCTATCGAGCATATGCGGATCGGTTAGCGCCATTTGAGTTGGATTAGTTTCGATGATGCGTTCGTATAATTTCCTTTTAATATCGTTCTTTTTCATTTTTAGCATTTTTGCGAACTGGTTAGCGTAGGAACACATTGTGGCGACATCGTGTCAATGCATTTTTAGTCGTGCGCGCTCCTCTTAACGTTTTTGGCAGCTCGATGGGAGTTCGAAGTTCACTGAAGCCAAAATTTTGTTCGTGTTATATACACGGCAGGATGACCGCCCCATAATTGAAAGTGATCTTTTTTGATTTCAGCAGCAATCTTAGGCAATGAGGATTGAAAATTTTGTGCATATTAGATCGATCGAACTATAGAATTAGAAGATTATTGCGGACGGTTGAATTATTTGAACCTTGAGACTTCAGCTTTGGTGGGAAATTAATACATATTAAAATAGGACATTTTATTTTTGGACGTAATCTGTCATTCGGTCTGTTCAGGTAAGCTTGGTCTTGAGTCTAAACTTTTGGTGGCAAATTAAAAATGTTATACGTTGGGAACTCTCGGTTCATTGCAGTTGCAGTCGTAGATTATCTTTACATAGATGCAAATCTTATCCATACGTCCACCTTCGGCATTAGCAATTCGTTGAGGTTTTTATGAGTTCTGTAGTCAAATTTTAGCTTTAGGTTCGCTATATATCGATTCGTCGCATTGTGGTGGATACGATTGCAACTACGCATGACGGTGTGCCGTCTACGCATGTTTATTTCCAACTCAATTACCCACCTGAAATTCGCAAATTTCAGAAGAAACCAGGCGATGGTGATGAGAAATTATACAGCGAGGGAAATCGTTGGAGGTATGTTTTGTTCGTTGTTGCAGTGATTATTTCGCTTAGATCATCTCATGAGGGATTATCTAAAAACGTGAGAATCATCTCAAAAAATATATGGAACCGATAATAATTTAGCAAAAGAATTCCACTTTTTTTACGATGACTTAAATCTCCGTCACAATTACCGACATTTTAAAATTGCGACAGCTTGGATAACAATAGTGAGACAAGTAGAGAAGTGAAGTGGCCGATAAGAGAGGGATGGGGGAGAGCAGATATCATCAAGAAATGATGGTCGGTAATGGATGCAAAGCTCGTTTAGCTTATTTTGCTCTCTGTTAGCTTCATTGCAAATAAAGAATATTTTGTGTTAAAATTGGGACTTGAAAGTCAGAAAGACCAAAAATTCTCAAATTGCCTCTTTCGTCTGTTCGTTTGTTGTTTCGTTCTTAAATTAACAAGTGCTGAAAAATATGGGGAGATTTAACTTCTTATGATGCACTCAAATATCTCAAAGATTATTCAATCTTCGCATCGATAATAATTTAAGAGGCTAATTTGTTCAGAAATCGATCGCTTTAATAGTTCGACTGTTTTTTCACTTAAGAGATAACTGAGGTGTTGTGTTGGTCTCGTGTAAATCTCTTCTAACTATCCTGATAGATGTGAAATTCACGAATATAAAGCTGAGGATATCAGCGAAGCTTTCAGAGCGAGGATCTTTGAGTTAACGGGTGAAATATATTGTGCATTTCGCGACCCATCGAATTTTCTATTCCGATCATTTCGGCCACAAAAGGGCTCCTTCATGAAAGTCTTATCCGAATTGTTGCATCATTTGAATGAACGCATAATTCGGTTTATCAGTTGTTCGCATCCGAGGGAACTGAGCAATCTGAGGATTGAATAGTGACAGTAGGCTGTCTCGAAGGGAAGTTTATTGTCTATGAGTTATTATCTTGAGAAGTTTCGATGTAAATTGCTTATAAATGATTGGGTTATTCGCCGCGTGGTTCAGCATTGATGTTAGTAACAAAAACATTGATCATGGATATAATTAACCACTTAGGTTGCATGTTTTCTTCACGTAGAGTCTCGATAGAGTGTCGGCATTTTGAAGGTGTATATATTTAGGACAATACCTGAAGACAACGATGACGTGAGGGATAATTGTTCAGCAATTAATGATAGCCCTACCTTGTGTCTACAGTTTACGCATCAACTCAGCGTATGTCTTTTGCCAACTGTTGCAGTAATTGTTCGTCAATTCATACAGTGACCGCTACATTTTGAAAAGGAAATGATAGCCTTCATAGAGAAAAAGAATGAAGAAATTTGGATGCTATAGAAAACCATAGCGCTAACGGTTTTATAGCGTTAACGGTACCACCAATTGAAATTTTAATCTATAAAATTGGCTAGGTACATTTTTCCTCTTTCGTGTTACCTTTATTAGTTTTATCACATCGGGATGAGAAGAGCTCGAAAGTCATAAGAAACCTTTCTTTAGAAGGCTCGAAAATTCCTTTTTTTTCGACTTTTTCATGTTCGATCGAGAGTGCCTTCGTCTCAAACAGGGTAAGGGAATGTGAGGATAAATCGGAAGTAGGAGGTTGCAAACTCTCCGGCAACAAAAATATAGAATAAATGAATTAGTTACATGTATTTCTCTGTCGATGAATGCTTCGCAGATTTGGGTTATGTTATATTGCTTCTGATAAAGGTGGATATTTGTAGCAGTGGGGGAGAAATGGAGTCGTTCGTCCGCTCCTATTTCCTCCTCGCACCCCTCCATCCCCGCCTCGCGCTTTCTTCTCCTATCGTTCTTGAATTCTTTCCTTTTTCAGGATCAGTGTTTATATGAGATATTGAGTAGAATATATGCCCGAATAGCATTGCCTTTCGAATTCACCAATATCGCTCTCGTGCGCTTCAAAGTGACTGAGTACGTTATACAGTCTTCCATACTTGGTGATGTTGTTTTTGCTATGAAAGGACAGGATGAGGGGAGATACGGGGAGGATAACTTGGCGTTAACTTATAATTTTGCACTCGAGACGACAACTCCAACACCAGTTATAGTCATGAATATCACTTTGAAAATATGCATTCAAGCGTCCTCAGAACAGTTGAACAGATCGGGAAGATCGGCTGCAGTCGATGAATCGAGTTTATTTCTTCCGAATTTGAGGAGCTGACCATCAAAAGTTTTCTCGTTTCAAGCATTCTCATGATAACATGATAATAATGAGAGGGAAATGATGATAATTAGCGATAAAATTTGAAGAGTGTGAAGATAGCTTATTTGCCCGTTTCATGAAACAAGATATCATTAACTTCGCCGGCACAACTCTCAGCATCTTCATTATCTTACCACTTATTGGATTCGCGTAACATGCATCACATTTATATCTCACGATCCACTCTTATATCTTGTCGATGCTCATGCATATTATGTGATGATGCTCACATATTTTCTGTCTTTTCAGTGTCGGAGAACCTATATATACATATGGTCATTTTGTTTGATATTCTCTCTTTGTTAGCTATATACGCAGTTTAAGAAAATATAGTGGGGGTACGTCATGGGAAGTTTAGTCCCGGAAGAGCGAAATCGAGGTGTGACAACGAGAGATTGATGTTGCAAGATCCCACAGACTTACTGAGCTTTTTTTCGTTGTAGGTATGTTCCGATGCCGGTGAGTTTTGTTGGCTGTGATCATCGCGCATGTGCAGGCGAGCAAACGCCCTCTCAGAATAGTGGCGATTCGAAAGTTCCCTCCTACGAGCCTCCGTTCCCAAGGTTCGATCTTGAATGCTACAGAAAAATCGTCGACTGCGGTGTATTTGGATTGGAATATTTGATCGCAGCGCTTATGACTCGAGGAGCCATCGTCAAGGATCAGATCCTTGTAAGTTCATTTTTACTGTACGTTTATCTTTTCTTGATTGTAAAATTTTCCCTCGTTCTCCGACGGGTATATGAATCCAATGTTACAGTGTAATATGGATTATGCGTGCTCATCTTGTAATACTGCGTACCAACGCAGTAATAGATATATTGGGTCAGTGAGCGATGGATCCTCGAGACTCCATTTGCTGATTTCCCTGTGTCGTGCATTATTCTACTCAAGCAGGTGGGCATAGCAGCTATATTCTCTGCATTGGGCATCGGCATGAACTTTTAGGAGTGTACCACTGGCGCTTGTTCCTTGTTTTGTAATTATGTTTAGGTGCGAGCTTCCAGGAGATTCCACGCTGAGAGTAAATTGAAGCTAAACGCGGTCCCAACTTTCAAATTCAGGCCTTGATTGTACGAAGATCAAGCAAGCCCAATGGTAGTCAACGGAGTAGGTGGAACCCTCTATCTTCAGAAAGCGAGATCATTTCTTGATGTCCTTTCGGTCTTGCGCGAACCCTTTTTTTCCCACCAAGGGAAGCAGACGGCTACTTTCTGCTTAGAGATTAATGTTTGGCAAATGGCTGCCATTATGATTAGGAAATAATTTGGTGTTGATGATATTAGTCGAGATATTTGTCATTGTATCGTGGGGGAATGATTTAACGAGCTTCTAGTATTACAGTTGCTTCTCATATTGTCTAAAATTAGGTGTTGAGGCAAGGGAACTCCACTTGTCATGATGATTTTAACTTCTGCTTGAGCCTCGTTGAAGAGAGTTGTTTATTTGTGTTCATTTAAACGTTGTGTTGAAGGCAGCATTTCAATGTTCTTCTCAATTTTAGGTTATATTTTCCCGTCGTTCAAGTTTGTATTTCAAGTTTTAGGTGAGCGCTAAGAAAAGGGACGAATTTGTGGATTTGATAGTGCGGAGATTCCGGGAAAATAAAGAGGTCAGTCGAATTGAATTTTTATTTGATTCGCTAAGAGATAGTAAAGTTACATATGAATATCAAGGATATAACGGATTTTCTGATATTAGCTGAACGTACGGGAATGAGATGATGGTCACTGCTTTATAGTGTTTATTGGAATTTTCAGTAGCAGAGTGACGCTAGTTTATCTTTATTGAACGTTAGCCTCCAGCAGTGTAAGGTCATAGTCTAAACATTTTGGTTTATTACTCATATCCTGTTGTTGCTTTCATACCATCTTCGTCAGATACTGTTCGTGTGTACCCTGCTTTTACTTTGTTCGCATAGAGGTAGGAAATAGAATTCCAGTCCTTGCCTTATGCCTCAAGTATTATCCTGCACTTCGCTCACTTCTCCTCTCGTCCCTCCAAGCCTCCTCTTTCCTTCTTTACTTTCACATCTCTTCTGCTGGATGTGAAGTGCAAACGAGATTATATCTAAGCTGAGGCTTGGAGTTCTGAATAATGGGAGAAGAGGTGAAGAAAGATATAAACAAATCTTTTTGTGGCTTAAGTCCTTAGTTATTGTGCAAAAGCTTAAGGAAAGGGCTGAAAATACTTCGGGACGTATGCGATTCCCAAAAATAAGTGGCAGATTCTGAAGAATTTGTGTGGTTAATTGGTTGTAGTCGTTGATAGTTTTCTAATATCGGAAACTTCTTTTTGACTATGGAGCAGAATAGGAATGATAACGACGAGAAGTGCTGCAGTGTTTGTGTTTTAGTTGACGCTTGAGTCATTGGAACGGCTGCTGAATGTCGTCGATGAGACAAAGCAAACACCATCGCTTTTAATATCGTTTGAGAAGATTCGCAATGCACTTCTATCGCAGAAGGATATCCTCGAAGAAATTTATCGCGAAAGCAAACGAGATGGTTATCAGCGCGTTAGGAAGGTTCCTCTATTCCATGTAACGTTTGGATGAAATAACTCTCCGATAATCACTTTACGACGTATTGAGGAGATTTAAATAAGCCTCTATGAGTAGTGGCATTTCTTGATATTATTACCACTGCAGTGTGATTATGTCCTTGGGCATTATGGGCATTTTCTTGGTGTGTGCATGGTATCATATACCCGAATAAGAAGGCAATTATTAGATAGGAACTTCGATAATGCGCACTAGCATAGTCTTTTTCTTTGCTGATTTAGTCCGTCCGCCTATAAGGGTGGTGGTTGATTGGATAGTGTTGAGGTTATCGAGTGCTGAGTGGAGCCGGCGAACAAAGTCTATTTCAAAAAAACAATAAATGTTCAATCGACGAAGCCGAAACGACCGTTCTCTCGGCATATCTTTGCAAAAGATCATGAATGAATCAGAATAATAACATTTTCCGTTTTACACCTCTAATCTCCCTTAAGGTATTTATGGGGAATTTTTTCTTTGTTGAGATCATTAAAGCATTGATATACGATTTGATCCATCATGTGGTCGCCATTTCCGTTGACTCTGTGGGAAGTCAGTTTATCTGCATCTGCATTCTCTCTTACCCATCCGCTCATTGTTAGTGCTGGCTGTTTGTCGAGCGAGGAACTTGTGTTTTTGAGTGAATGAGAGAAGGTGGTGTTCGCGTTTCCGCATCTGACGTAAACGTTATCTCACAAATGTATCTATGGGATTATGTAGGATAGGCAATATCTTCATCTTTCCTCTCATCAATTTTGGGCAAGTTTTTCCGCGTTGATTCCTGAAATTACAGGTTTTTATTTAATACCACCTCTCGACTAGCTGGTCAACCATATATGAGCAAAAGCCCCTAATTTTCCTTCTTTAATTGCTGCCGCTGAAGAAATAGGGATATTATTAGTCAGGAATGAACAGTTCAAAGTGAAAATAAGAATATTGCTTAAGGATTTGAACGGGAACCACATGAGCCAACGACATGTTCTGAAAAAAGATCCAAAATATTAGTGGCCGGATAATAGTACTTTTGAGTTGTCAGTATTTGGAGGGGGGTTTTATGGCTGAAAAGGAATTGTTTGTGTGGGATGTTGCCGAAAAGATGTGATGGCGTGTTGACCACTTATATAGATTCTCTCTCTTGAATTGATCACTTATAGAAATCTCTCTTGAGAATTGAAGAAAATTAAAAAGGAGTGTGGGATCTTCGTTTATTATAGCCATAGTATTCTATTTAAAGGTGGTGATAACGCCCACGCGTATGCTATTTGTTGTACCGGAGCTGCTTATGGGCAATAGAGTACTACGCAATTTCGATAAAGATGGCAATGGTTCTTTACGAGTGCAATTTCGTGACGATGATAGTTCACAGTTACGCCGAAACACCGTTGGTCCATTCCTTATTCAGTCGACCGTCTTCAACACTCTCACACGAGGCATCCATATCGGAAGTGAGTGTGTTGCTGTATTTCGAAGAGATTTTTATTCCCACTTAAATAGCAAACGTAGTGGTTTGTAGTGGATGAGGGTACTCGAGTAGGTGGTCGAGAAATGGCGATCGTGCCGATTATCTTAATTTTCTTGGTACTGAAAGCCTAGCATAGTCGTTGCGTTAATATTAATGATTCACACCAAGACGAGGCCGGCATATAATGATGTGATCTATCGGCTTTCTTGGCTTAAATATGCGATTTACCTTATGGGAAATATCGTGTTTGTGAAAATATTTTAAACTATCATTTGTTTATGAGTGGAAGTAGTGCTGCCTCAGTCGTAGCTTAAAGCTACAATGTTGCAACGAAGAGGCACTAGGAGAAAGCCTAGTTTAGCGGTTAATCTGTGAAGGGAATTGGTGGATGTGGCTTAGAAGAGGCAACCTATGATGCGTTCTTGTTAATCTAAATATATTTGTGATCTAACATTGAAACGATCACTTTTACTCGTATGGTCGATTCTCGTCCATTGTGTTTCGCATAATTCCTATCGTAAAAAAAAAGATGATGCGGTTCGTATGTTGACGGCAGAAAAGGAAACAGTCGGATCGCGGGTCTGTTAGATTGAGGGACGGCAAAATTAGGAGTCGCAAGTAAAATAAAGAAGATTATGCGGAACTTGGCGAGGACCTGAGGGACGGATTGTACGACGTAAATGATAGGATACACACTTTGGACGGAGCAAGGCGGCTTTGCAAACGCGATTCCTATAACGTCTGTGGCAGTGTAAAAATGTTCGATACACTTATTTGAGGCGAAACAGTGTGACGGATGATTGCGCTTACGCCGACCGTCAGGTTCTCTGAAGGCTGGGAAATCATCACTGCCTAATGCGCAGGGATTCAGTTTTTTAAACCGCAGGTTGCTTTTCTTGTGCCGTCGACAGTTCTTTCGTTGTGCTTGTCACTTCTGTACTGGAGTCAAAACCGTTCGGATCTTCAGAGGTCAACGTGAAATAAAGCTAAAGTGGCCTGAATTGGAGAAGGTTTGCGTACCTCCTACTTCCTCTTTCCAGATAAATTTGCTGCAACCTCTTGGTTGGCCGACCCGGGATCTGTCTTAGCGACAATACCACTGATCCACGAATGTGCTGTGATGCTGCATCAGGCTATATCCGAGGTCTGCATAAAGCGTTTTTCAACCCGTCAGAGTCACTTGTCTCCTCCGTTCTTCGGTCTTCATTGTCACTCTACATTCATCAGCCCTTCAATCTGCAGCCTTTCCTTGTCATCCCTTATCTCTCACCGTACTTCTCGTCTTTCGGAGCTGTGATTCTATCCATTGACGATCTGCTATCTTCATATTCCTTTACGTTCCATTCGGCCGCCTCCACATCGTCGCTTTCAGAGTTGTAACCGTTGGCGGCTACCGTACAACATTCGGCGATCAGAATTAAAGCACAAGTGGATATCTGTTGTTTCTGAATGTCGTTTGATCGAGTTGTGCATATATTGCTTCAAAATGCTCAGGGATGGGCATATTTTCCTCTTCAGATGTTATTCTTAAATTTTGCGTCCGATTACGCGGTTAGTATTCGACAGTAACGTTGATGATTCGTTGCTTGCCTTATCGGTGGTCAGCTTTCTCCATTAGTAAACTCATAGTTCAGTGAATTATAGCAGATGAACCTGGTTGCGCGCATTTGCTTCCTTGATCGTTTTTATTACGCTATAGATCCCCGTCTTGCTTTCCGGTCGTATGTGTGTGTTGTTGATGTTCGGAGCAGCCTTGTGCGATCGATAGGAATCTTTATTGTACGTGATGATAACAAAATTTAGGAGTACGATCGGGGCTAAAGATAAGCACTCATCATCGTCTTATGGTTTATTTCCAGGCCGGCATTTTGTTTATCTCGGTTCATCAAATTCACAGTTGCGTGACAACGGTTGCTATTTCTTCGATGACGGTAAAGGGGGACACGCAAAGTGGATCCGTACACAACTGGGCAAATTCGATCGTGGGAATATTCCAAAAATGATGTCAAGGATGGGGCAATGCTTCACTCAGGCTAAGGTTTGTGCATCATACAGCACTTGGATGCGTCATTTCATTTTTCTTTCCGCTCACTGCTGTCGTGGGATAATCGTCGAGGGATTCCATCAGCCGTTTGCAGCTTCGAATGAAAGGAAGCCGTGGCGATATCTTAACAACATCTGAGAAGCGCTTAACGGAGTTCAAATTGGAAAAGCGGAGAGGAGGAAGAGAAGATGTCAGTCCAAAACGTGTTGCTATTAGTAAAGTCGTAGTCGCGATGAAGCGTTTATGGTCGGATATTGTTGACTGCGATCGAGGGCTAACATATCGGTCTAAAAATTGCCTGTTTGGATGGGTGAGGAGAAATCTGAATTCAAGCATCGTTGTTTTCTTTCGAAGGAGGGGAAGTGGGGGGAGGGAGAGGTAGGTGGATTATATCTATGGACACGAGATTTAGGAGAACGTAGATTTTGATTTAGGCATGACCAGGGATATTGTGAAAGATTTGCTCGCCTTGCTCGCTTGGTATGGTAAAAGTGTAGGTGTGCAAACATATCAGGTACTCTCTAGCAGGTAAGTGCACTGTCACATGTAAATGTGACACGTCGGGTGCTGCCAGTAATCTTTCCATCCTCATCTCTTGCCTCTTTTCTCTACCCAGTCTGTTTATGAGGTTGGGAACAGTAAATAGATATGGTAGGACGTCCACCGTTGAATTCCGATACCCATAAGTCGTATTTAAAATGCATTGTAACTTTTCAGCAATGTGCAGTCGTTCTGAAACGACACAAATACAACAAAACGTGGGATGTGATCGGAGGACGTGACTCTAAAGGAGAACCGTATATATTTTCTGATGGTGTGGGTAGATTGTCGCAGGAATTCGCGGAGAAAATCGCCAAAGATATAAACCTGGCTAACGCTGTTCCAAGTTGTTTCCAGGTACGGGAATTGACGCTCGTCTAGGATTTGCTTCATAGATGGTCATATTGAGTATAGGCTTTTGATGTCTTTAATTTTAAAGAGGAGAATTTCTGTAGACGGAGATTTTATAGTTTCATATTGTTGTATGTTTGTGTGGGGGAGGTGTGTATGTCTGTATATTTGCGCGTCTGTGAGTTTAGGCGCAGTTGTAGTGTGAGGAATTTTTGTGTCGTGAAAGCGATGTAGGAGTTGTGGCGATGGAGTATTGGATTTGTATTTGAATTCAATGCGAAATCCTTACGATCAGCAAAACAATCCTTTTATTTGCATCTTGTCGCTAAAAATAAGCCGATTATAGCAAATAGAAATATTAAATGGTGGGCATGAAGTTTTTGAGAAAGTTCTGAGAGAGTTTGATGGAGTCACCACTTGTATCGGGATAAGGAGATTTTCGTTGAGCATTCACTGAAGCGATTGGAGTTGTATTCGTTGGGGAAATTGTTTACTTTGAAGATACGTCATCGCGGTATGAAAGGAGTTTTATCGGTGGATCCATTGCTCGACAGTCGGAAGCATTGGGCCGTAGCTCATGGTATCAAAGATGGTAGCATAGCGACAAGTAGGATCAACGACCTTGCCGTCGTTTTTCGTCCTTCACAGGTCCACTTATTGTTTTGGTTTTGCTTTACGAGTTTAGTTATTTCGTCGAATTGTGCAATGATATTATCCCAGCTGATGCTTTTGAAGGAAACTATGCGGTTCCATCGGTTCATTCTGCTAATAAAGGTGATATTGTTCGGTGATAATTGCACTCTTTGCTGCATTAGGAAAGAAATAAGTTTCGTCTTCCTTGTCTTTTTTTGGGGCTTTGATAGCTGCAAATCATGTTTTATGATAGCGACTGCAGAAATCGAGAGAGCACTTTTGAATATTGTGAGCTGAAGGTTCATCACTGAAGTAGTAAATTATAGGACAAGTTCAAAGCTCCGCGAGACGAAACAATTGAGATAGTGAAATATTCGAGTCCAACTTGTGTCTCTCTCAATCGACCCATGATATCCATCCTCGACCAAGTGGGCTTTTTATGTGCTTTTTTGTATTGTTTTTCCACTCATCCATAACTTTTCTGTGTGATTTTTTCTTGTGGTGCTTTGCTCGCAGTGATAAGGAAGGCTTCGATGGAGGGATAGTGTTTTTGAGCAGTCGATCAGTGGATCTTTGGAGAAGTTATTAGTTGGAAGAGTGATGCTTCATTTTGGAATCATTCAAGGGTGCAAAATTTCCGAATTACAGCCGTAAATTGCTATCGTTTTGTTCTCTGTTGATGCATCAGAAGCACCATTCTTGTCATGGAGAAGGCATCGCGCTGACTTTTATGTCGTATTGCTTTACAGATCTCCTACTCGAGTATTATCCACTGACCCCTGTGCTTTCTATATTTTTGGTGAGGTCACATGGACCGTTATAGCGAATAGAGAAAGCTGAGGGATTGGTTCTTTTGAGTTCACTGCTGTAAGGCGAAGATGCAATCGTGGTAATGTTGATACGCAGGTAAGCACGGGTAAAGGTGAAGTTTACAGCAAATTAGTCGTTTAAAATGTGACAATCAGGAATTGACCTCGCATGGATGTCACACAGAGGAACGGTTTTATTTTCATATCGCGTGAGTCTCGAAACTTCAATGAGAACTTGGCACTCTTCGCACTGAACGAGAGTCGGATTCTTGGAATTTGGTGAAGGGGACTCGAAATGTCAAGAGTGTTGAACAGGCTTCATCGTGAGCCCGTCCTTTCGTGCTCTTTTTCGGATTCGATCACCGTTTTGCGTCTCACGTTTGATTGCTTGGTACTGCAGCTCTCCACCCATCTTGCCTCAAACTTGGGTAAATGGACTTGGTATTCGAGTAAGCAGTGAAGCGATATATACGATACAACACAAAGATGTCGGAATGTTAGGAATCACTAGGCATTCAAGCAAGCCGACGTGTTCAAGAGCGCATGCAATTAGCGCAATGAGCTGGAATACTGAAACCATGCAATTGAGCGCGCGTTAGTTGCGCATCGAATGAGTGACGCCTTCGCGTGCGAGATCTTTATCGTTTGGGAAGATTGAAGACATAGCTGCGCCGATCGATCGTGATTTTGGGCATTTGATTTGATTTTTGTGGACGAGGGAGTCTTAGGAAGTCAAGAGTCAGTGGAGGTTATAACATGGGGGAGGGAGATTTGGGATGTGCCGTTATTCAGATATGTTGGCTGTTCATCTTTTGACATTGCAATCTGCATTCGACCGTCGCACTGTAACGGTTTGTTTTATGCGTTATCATCTCAAGCCGGCCGCTTTTTATCTCTACAAATGGCTGATTTGATGGTTGCGATTTGTTTATAGCAGTGTGGGTAATGTCAGTGATGAATGTATGTTGCGTTGTAATTTTCAGGTAAGCAGCATGCAGGGACACACAGTTCATATGACGGTCACCGAGAGGATTCACGAACTTTTAGATATGCAGCTGATGGAGCTCGCAGAAATTTTTCTCGACGAGGACAGGTGCAGAAGCAATTAATTACATGTTATTTTATTATTTTATTGTTTTTTTGTTTTTTTTTTTTGAATGTTACAACGGATGCTTGTATTCGCTCGAAGATGTGGTGGAAAAAGCAACGAGGGAATGAGATTCTACGGCAAGAGTGTTATGGCGATAGCATAGTAGGACCCTTCACAGCCTTCATCCGAACAAAAGAGATTTATTGTGGGCGGTGCGAATATTCGTTGTTGCTCATTGCCTCTGTTTGTATTCAGAATTTCTAATGCCACGTTTTCCTGTCATTGAGAAATTTTAATGTTGAATAGATGTTGGCTTCGAGAGCCTGAAATTGTGGCCAGAAGAGCTAAACATGTTGGTTGTGGTTCGGATTCGAACACCGAGATAACAGTTACCTTTTCCAGTAAAAGTAACATCGCACTTCACGAATGTCTGGTAACGCCTAAATTTGCCAATATGGCTGATTATCAAATTTCGTCGCTAATTTTCAACTGAGACATTTCGTTGGGAATTCCTTATTGAGTTGGTTTTATCTTTGACAAAGAGGGCACGAAGTTTGCTGATTTTTAGGTGTCGCGATAAGCTGAATGAATTGCCACGATTGATGAATGTGGATCGGTTGTCTCCAGTGAGGGGATTTGCTCTCACACAAGAGCCATTCTTCAGAAGCCTTCTTCTCGCTAGTGTCAAATATACTCTCAGTAATCTTTTTTGTTTCTTTGTTTGTCTTCGAGCTGATTTCTTATTCTACTATGAGGATGTTGGTATGAGTGATCGTTCGAATTATTCTTGAGTGTCTTGGTCAAACAAATTGTGAGTATTGCTATGTGCATAATTACTTTTTTCATGTAGTAGACAATAGCGGCGACAGTTTTATGCGTTGGGAGCAGCAGCAAGAGAAGCATTAGCACAACGTTTCACCATCATCGCAGCCATTAGATGACGAATATGAACCACGAGGAGGAGATGTCTGATGGAGATAGGAGAGAGGCATGCGTAGAACTATTTTCACCTATCTCTTGAGGTTTGACAGTTACGGAGGGCTGTTAAAAGGATTATATTTCTGCTGTCCATGCTGTCCTGTTAGATTTCTATCACAGGCGTGCCTCCTGTTTTCTTCATAGTTCTAATGCTGCAGCATGGGTGATTGGAGGAAAAACCAGCGGTATAACTGAATGTAAGCGCGCAATGGCTGAAGGGTTTGAAGTACGCATCAACGGAGTAGGGAAACAGCGAAATATGACGCGGTAGAGAAGAACAGTCATCACCGTGGTCGATTTATGCAAAATTGAGGAGTTGCATCGCAGCCGTTCATCACAACAATTATATTACTTAGTTACCTTTCTGTCTAATACATTCTTAGAATTCCTCTGTTTTGTATTCGGCATTCGTGTGCAGCAGCTCGACTTAAGTCTCTGGTGAGGAAAAGTTGGAGCTTGGAGCATCCACTCGAAAGTTCTTCATCCAGCGTGTTCACGGCGTGGGCAGTGATCTGGTGTATGGGTACCCTTGAAATTTAGAAAGTCATGAAATCAAAGCGGAGGTTCCAAAAAGAGCGAAAAAAGGATCTACGACGATGAATGGGAGATGGATTGTTTTTAATTCTCGTAATACAGAAGGCGTGTTAGGTTAGAGGTTTGTTGTCATCATTTTCCTAGAAATGTTTTCAAACTGCGTTTCCTTTCTTGAACTTTTCAGCGTAAAATACAGGTTTTGGAGTAGTACTTTGGTGGGTTGCACATTTTCTAGGCCTTAATAAAGGAGGTGGATGTTTTTTCTCTCGGGAAGCCAGATTGGGAAGGGGGAGGTAGCCTTTCAGCTTGCCGAATAAGGTGTGAGGTCCATAACTTTATAAGGGATGAGTGTTATTTTCTTCCCTGTATTTTGAAAACTTTATCAAAGGTATACAGTGTTCTCAGCTGCCGGTGTGTAAAGAGAGCATGATTCGATTGCTATTGTAGGGAAAATAATTTTCTTTCAAAGATTCTAATTTACGAGGCCTCTTCTGGGAGTTTTATAGCGCGCTTCAATCGCCTGAGCTATATGTTCCTGATAAACTGAAGCTACAGTAGAATTGGCCATGAAAGCTAAGAAAAGAAGCCTAGAAGGGTGAATGGAGAGTTATCTTTCCTTGTCTGCTCCTTTATCTCTCCCCATAGATCATAGGGAGCTAAAAATATGAATGTTTGAGCCGCAGGAATACACTTACAAGATATTGGCGGAGCTTGCAAGTCTATGCTCGATTTGTCGAGTGTAGTTGATTCCACGAAGACGAGGCGGAATTGCATTGCTTTCCATGCCTTAAATATTTTGATCTGTTTGAAGCGTTTAAGTTGGTGGAATTGAAGCGAATTTTTACTGTTCACGAAATCCCGTTTATTTCATTGAGGGCTAAGCTTCCGTTAATTTAAATATGCTTTACAGAGAAGCAGTTAGCAAAGGAGCAGATTTTGATTCCATCACATTTGGGACGTTCCATGTTTGGTGTTATGGACGAGACGGGACAACTACAGAGTGGACAGATCTTTGTGCAGTACACAAATAACGTTTGGTTGAAAAACCCGCCACTGAGAGCTGCAAAAACGATTCTTAAAGGTGAAAGACGACTTTTTGAGGTTTTTTTGTTTCTCACATAGATTTAATCTATAGACTGCTGCTAAAACTTTTTTATTTCGATTTGTCAACGCATTTTTTTCTTGTCTGATGATAAGGGTAAGGAGCATATAGTGAAGTTATCTTAGAAGGTATTTTTCTTCAAACGCAGAAATAAATGGACAAAAGTAGATCCACTGAACTAGAATTTCTTCACATAGCAAGGCCATAGTCTTTTCTGTTTAGCGTATTTCAGGCCCAGTGCTGATGACAAAGAATCCATGTATAGTTGCTGGTGATGTGAGATTGTTGGAAGCAGTTGATATACCGGAGCTTCACCATCTAGTTGATGTGGTCGTTTTCCCTCAGTATGGCCCTAGGCCACATCCTGATGAGATGGCTGGTTAGTTTTACCTTCGGTGGCATTTTCGCAGTCTCGTTTTTATATGATGTTAATCTCTTGTGCGCTGCAGGTGGTGTTCATTGTTGTTTTGTTGGTTTATATGTAAAGTTGCTTTCCCTGCATCGGGACTGTGCTACGTGATTTTGGTATCCTCTCATAGTATGAACCGCCCTTACTAGTTTCTAGTGCAACCTACGTTTTTATTGTATGAGCCGCTCTGGTTGATCAGCAGTGCTCCTTTCGTCCTCGTGTACATTTTATCGGAGCAAGATATGCGTTTGCATATTCGCGTTTCTTTTGAGATCCGTTGTGGATATAGTCGATATGTCTTTGATGGTACTGGGCGTTCTAAAGAGCACAAATTGTTTAGAGATTGGATATGATGGCAAACCGTTCTCGAGTTCGCTTAGATATTGAAATGATGATACCTTCTTCAGGGTCGGATTTGGACGGTGATGAATATTCGGTGATATGGGATAAGAAATTGATGTTTGTTTACAATGAAAATCCGTTGGATTTTACCAAGAGAATGAGAAAATATGAAGAAGTCGGATCGGACAAAGTGGTCAGTGATTTTCAATTTTCGTAATATCATTTTTTGAATGGTTTACTTTTTTTTCGTCTTTTTTCCCTATTATCAATGAACTGAACTGTTTTCGGAATAGAGGTGGATGCATTCCGCTCTATGATGACAATTTGACTACCGAATCGTCACTATAGGGATCAGCAGTGGATGCATTTCCAGCCATCGAGCCTTGATCTCATAAAGAGAGTGAATTTCTATTTTTTGACGATATTCATTGATACTGCTCGCTTTCTCGTATAGTAGGATTGCGTCTTATTTTGATTCTCATACTATGGCAAGCGGAGTTTTTTTCTGTGTCATTATAGAATGAGAAGGACGCTTTTAAGTTTGATATTTGAAGGAGCGTATCGGAGCGCTTTCTAAGGTTTTTCATCATGTGCTACAAATCTTTTGCACCGTCGATTTCTCGTTTTATTTCACTGAGCATGAGAGTTGTTTAGCTCTGAACTTGTTCTATGGTCGATCGTTTGAAACTTTATTTCCCGTCTATCGGATTTGTATGGCAATTTTATGGGCACATTTGACTATTGAGCTCATTTTCACACACATAATCACGTTTTCCCAGGCATTATTATTAGTTGTTTTCATGTATCGAGGTGATTTCATCTATTAATTTATCCACTGGTGATGGTGATGGAGGAAAGCATAAGTAAGTAAATGGCAAATTTCGTTCAGATGCCTTAGGCGATGGAGGAGAGCACTTCAAAGCTTAATCCGCAACCCTTCGCAATTCAAACGTTGTTGTTTCCGCGGCGCGAGTTTAGAACCCACTTTTCAGGATTTGGAGATGCGAAAGTTTTTCGTCAATTATATAAAGCAGGATTCGATCGGATCAATTGCAAATGCTTTCCTCGTCAACGCAGACTTATACGGCATCACGAGCGAGGTAGATATCTCAGGGCGTCTCGTTGACACTTACGTAGAGATTTGGATGTTACTGAGGGGATGAGATGTGAGCGAACAGTTGTCTGGAGTAGCAAATGTTGTTACTGTTTATATAAATTCCTTGAGGTATATGTACCATAAAGAAATAGTGAGGTGAACTTACTAACATAGAAAAATGAAGAATATTTCAACAAAAAATGGCGGTAATATACTTGCAGTTGTTTAGTAAGAGTACGAGTAAGCCATTTTTTATTAATAGTCGTTATTGAAATTGCTATCGGATGGTTGATTGGGAGTTCATCCTATGCTCATCGTAGTACAAATCTGCGTTATCAATCAGGAGACCTATGGGTACAGAAGCAGGCATGGCTCCTTACGAATAACCAAGTTTAAGCAGTTCTTGTTTGACATCACAGTGAGGCTGTTATGACCCTCCAATTCTATTGTTTTTAATGTACCCGAAGCGAAGCCGATATTTTGTGGAGCTCAAAGTTAGATTTCAATCGTATTTCACACGACTTTATAGTCGTGTCTTTCACGTTCTCTTTCACAACCTTATAAAGCCTGATAAGGTTGCGCCAATCTTATTGCATCTGTGATGATTGCCATCGTTCGTTTGTCACTTTATAAATCTAGTTGAGCTGCTATTATTGCCATGCTGATCAAATTCACATAATTGATATGATGCCATCCTAGCTGAATAAATCATTGGGATGATTGCTTGATTGGCAAAAGTTGTGTGTATTTTACGTGATGCAAGTCCAGGAGGTGTTTACGTAGCTGTTGATTATTTCCATAATAACTCATTCCCAGTGTATAATTAAGCTATTTTTTTAAAATATTTACGTCTATTATCTCTTTATCCGTCTATTTATTCGTTGAATTAGCGTTCAGTTATTGAAATTGTTCATTTGGTTACTCGTCAGTCGAGTTCGCATCTAATACAAGAGTGCAGCTGTGACGACGTTCGATTATATAATATGAATTTAAATACTTTAAAAAATGCTTTGTAAGTGTGTGGTAAGCTCATCTTGTTGTGTATGCAGTTTTCTAATTCACGAAACTGTGCAAGCGTTCATCGATGAAATCGACTTCGATGAAAATCCATTAGCTTGGTTATTGTGCTTACTGGATTGATTGCAGATCTGCGAGAATATTGCGAAGAAACACTCACAAGCGGTCGATTTCCCGAAAACCGGAGATGCGCCGGAGCCGTTGACGAAGGTTTGGACCATTGGGAAAGGCGGCAGTTTTGTGCCTCCTGAGCGTTCGGAGAGGTGGCCAGATTTTATGTGTAAGAATCATGAGCCTAGCTACATATCTCCTCGTCTCGTTGGTCAACTCTATCGGTGTGTTTTCCCCTTCTTATTCGCCTTATATCTCAAATTTTTAAGTGGTGTTCATTCTTTTTTTTTCGCCCAAAACGGGTGTTAGTTCTCGTCGATCTTTATAGCCTCAGCGGGAGGGATCGAAATAATTGGGCTGCATTTCAAGTTTAATGAGGTTTGGTTTTTGAATCTGTAGTAAAGTTTAATATCTCTAGACAGCGAAATTTAATTTCATTCAACAGCAGTGGCCATCATATTCTTGGTAATAGATTCAAAGCAGCAGAATGATCAGAAAAAAGCAACAGTGGCCAGAGGATATAGGCGTATCCGTTTGAGCTGATCTGAAGTGATTCTTTGCGAAACGAAATTGCTGTTATTACGCAAGTAGTGGGAAATTCGTCATCTAAAAGGTTTACATCTTCTCAGAAGGATTCGCTTGGTGGATGATGTTTTGACATTAACGAGCGCGTTGGATGAGGTGACCGAATTGGAACTGGATCCGATGCTGCAATATCCCGGATGGGAGAAATATGCCGAGAATGCTCGCACAGAGTTGGACTCTTATAACGCCCATATACGAGTAAGTGCATTTACACATATAGCCCACTAAACTTTCTTGATGCAGTTCATATTTACTCATTTTACGCACTTTTTCGTTTAGCAAGTGATGAGAAATAGAGAGGCTAGCCAGGTTGTTAATAAGAACACTAAGTCACGAATTCAGAATTTTTCCTTCAAATGTGACTTTTCATGTGAGTTTAAAAAATATTATTTAACCGCTAGGAAGTCGTTCACTTCTCGTTCGCAGAAATCCGCACTGCACCCACTTAGTTTGTGCTTCCACACGGGTCCCGTGATGTTCAAAGGCGTGTGTGAACGGTGTGATTAACCGATATGTGAAAGCAGTGTTGCGCATATTTATTGTTCACTAGTTATTTATGTGACTGGCTGATCAGGTGGCAGGAATGCATACTTTGCCAGTCCTTTTTCTACGTTTCTGCAGTTGTTGCCAACCGTTATTGGTTTCGTTCTCACAGCGGTTCCATGCTCTGAAGGTGAACGTAAAGTGCGTCAGTACTTGTTTATATAATATGAAGTATTAGGGATGCTTGGTTCTATCATTAAACGTTGTTGTCCAGGCCATCCTGGATAACTATGGAATCCAGGACGAGGGTCAACTTCTCTCCGGCTGCATCAGCGTTATCCGTAACCGTATTAGCGATCGAGACGTTGACGACATGTCGTTCTTCAACACCAATCATGTCATCGAGAAAAAAGTCGCATCGATATTTCGAATGTTCGTTTGCATTGCCATTTATCGGTGGCAGTGTGATCATTATCTATGTCCGTTGGTTTTGTTAAAAATTGTATCAGTGAATTAAAGAATATCGCAATTTGTCCGAAATTTTCGGGAGAGTTTATTTCACATATCGATTCTTTTACGTTGATTATTTTCTATAGAGCCTTCGAGGATATACGTATAGAGCTATTCTGCATCCCTTCTACCAATCGCTTTTATGTGGTTATATGGGCATTCGGGGTGAGCGTCTTCAAGGTCATGGTGTTCGATTTTCCTCGCCTGAAAAAAGACGTTTCCGTTTAGTCTGCCATCGGATTTGTGGTTTGGAGGCAGGGTGGCGATTAAATTTATGAAAAAAGAAATTTGATTGGTAAATTTGGTTGGCTGATCAAAGCAGCGGATGTCTTCAGAATGTTTGGTCGTTTGAGAAATAATTTTCACTGGTTTCACTCTGATTATTCACCAACTTTCTGAGCCTGCAGAAGTTATTGCATTTGAGGCTTGTTGTAATCGGATTACGGCGCTTTCAGGTTTCGTCATGCATTTTTTCGAGAATTTGGAGGTTATGAGAGGTGTACCGAGGTGGATAGGGAGGGAACAAACTCTGGCAGTGATGATGATGAGCGGCGTGTTTGTCTTAATCCAACATATTCTATGAGGTGCAAGGCTTCCGCTTACTACGTCGTTTGCTATCGTATGTTCGTTCCTGCTCAATGGTTGAAGCTCGTTGTAAGTGATATATATATTAGGGAATGTCACTTGATGGCTGCATAATTCTGTGGAAAAGCACTGCGTTACCCTGCATAATGTTTGTATTTTGCACCTAAAAGGTATACTGCGCGATGCTTCGTTTTAATTAAAGTTTGTCGAAATTATGAGAGATTTTCTTTCGATGAGACAGAGGTAGTCAAATTGTTTGTTTTATATTGGGAAATAATGGAAGATGATAACGGAGGAGTTCAGAGTCGCGAGGTGTATTCACTTAGGTGATGTTTTCAGGCACCTTAAGGCCGACGTGTTTCAGCATGCAGCCCTATTTTGTCTGGAGCTTTGAGGCATCCTGGAAAGATAAAATGAAATGGCTTACCTTTTTCAGGTTTTTTTAATGCGTGAGCTCTATGAATACTGTAACGGATTGCAGATTATGTGCAGTGTGGCTCGTGACGTAGCGGTTGACGGCTTTGATTCTTTTAATTTGTGTTCGTTGATATTTTAGGAGAAGCGGCTGAAAGCACTCGACGACTCTTGTCGTTTGGATGGTTGGCATGGGATGTTCTTTGCCATGTTAAGCAAGAGATGCGGATGGCAACTGGCCAACGATTGGTGCAGTCATTAGATCCTCTTAGCGAGAGTTTCTCACTTGTTAGACTTCGCTAATTGTTTTTGTTCGATTATGGTCGAAATTGACCTCTGTTATCGTTGCGATTCTCTTGGAATAACTTTCCATGGATCGCAGTCCGTACAGGATTTCTTGATATTTCTCTGTGTCATCAGCATATCACATAACAGTTACTTAGGCAGCATATGTAATTTCTGATCAGCAACAGAGTAATTTTCTCTAGAAGGTGTTTTCATCTGAGCACAGCGAAAGTAAACATCTTTTTGAACGTGTCAGATGGGATCTCATTCATTCTGCCTATTTCTCCCACCGTATTTTTATGTGAAACCGTGGAGTCAGCTACGCAAATTTTTGAAATCAGTTCATGTAGCTAGTCAGCAACCATACAGTTCTTTGTTCTTCATATCAACATATAGAGGGCCATTGGAGAATTATTCAATTACGAAAAGATTTTTCGACAATACGAGAGAGGGTAGTATTGTTTCTTGTAGCACATCGCGAAGTACTGTCGAATAAATCAGCGCAGTTACGACAGGAAATCGATTCGTTAATCGCGAAAGTGCCAGCTTTGCGGGTATATTGCCGTCGATATTTAGGTTTGTATTGGATGAGTTTCACGTTGTTCCCATATTTTATAGCACGTTTTTTTATAGCAGTTTCAACGTTAAGGGTGCGGGATTGCATTTTGTTGTGTGAGAAAGTATTTTAGATGATGTTATAGTGTTGTATCAGCCACACTTTGCTGCAAAATATAGCTTTTAAATAAATATGATGCCCGTGTTTGTTTTCACGCCTTTCATAAGTGCCGTGCACGGGACAAATTGAGATGCTGAAGAAGGATATCCTTATTTTATGAGTGGTTATTTTTATGATTAGGAAATGAGGCTAATCAGTTGCGTTAGGTGATAAGATCGATTGATTGTAGCAGTAGAGGCTAACAGAATACTATTTTCAGCTCATATCAGGTCGAGCGGTTGAACCCTTTCACCGAATTATTGCCAGAGAATTGAATGAAGCGAAAGAAGTACAGACTTCAATATAATAGATCATGGAATTTATAGTTGTTAGCGTATTTCAGGTCTGGAAAATGCACTTTTCGTTCTGTGTAAATGGGCCGAGTTGCAGCAACTTTTCGGAAGGACTTTAAGAAAGGAGCACATTTGTCTTTTGTTCCTTCAGTTCGGTCTCAATCATACCGGCACCGCGAAATCGTCGTTATATAGTCAGATGCTTGAGAAGGTTTTTTCTTTCAATTTTTGCCATTTTGACCGTTGCATGTGAAATAATGGGTTGACGTTTTCGCATAAAGAAATGCGAAGGTTAGAACTTGAATTACAAGCTAAGTCGGTGTCTCTTAATAGCGGAGAAAAATATTCCTCGTCGAGTGACTTCTAATCGAGTCAAATTCTTTCTGAAGCATTCAAATTATGACTCTTTTTTCATTAAGCAGTAATGACTTTGAGGATCAGATTTTGCGATCGAATCGTAAAATGAAATATTCGATAGCCTTGAAGAAATTGTTTTCTGCGCAGTTGCCAGTTGAAAGGCGATGAGATGCTCAGAAATGTCCTTTCGATTATTCAGGCAGTGTTGAATTCTCTCGAGGGAAGTTTCTTAGCTGTTTGCGAAGGCGTTTCAGATGCTGCAAATATTGAAGTGTAAAGTGAAGCTTCTGCATGCAAGGTTTCTGGTTGTTATTATACTGTATTATTGCCCACGAACAATAATATAATAAGAATAAGTGTTGTTGTATTATTGTTTGTGACGCATCGATCGTATAAAATATTTGTAAGCGCAAATGCGTTGCTTCTGTTCTTCCGAACGATTTTGTTGTTCATCAAGTGCCATACTTTAGACAACTGAAGATGTGAAAGAATACGAAGTGCGCGATATGAACGAGGTGTTGGGTGGCCTAGGCAAATGCATCTTGAGATTTCTACGCTATCTGAGCTCGCGGATCTTTGAACGCAACAAAATATTAAATTTCATGGATGCGGAGCTCGGTTATCGTTCTGTTCTATTGCGTGGTCAATGGCTTCCACTGCACAAGGTTAGCAAATGATGTGACTTTTGTTGGAGTTTGCATTCGTGTTCGTTTGGGTACTTTCGACGAAATTTTTTGAAGAATGAGTTGTAATGCAGTTTGCTTTGTTATGGTGTATTTGGTCATGACATTGCTTTTTGTTTTTGAATTTCATCGAAAGTTAGAAACGTTGAGTTTAGTTCGATGCGGATACAAGGCTTTCTCGTGGTATTGAAGCTGTTTCGAGCCTTTTAGAAAGTGTGTTGTATTTGATGAATAAATGTTTTGCGGTTGTCTTCAAAATCGGCGTTTCATCGATTTTGCGAAAACAAGCCGAGTTTTCGTCGAGGAGTTTGATTGGAGGGCCGTCTATAATACCACAGAAAACGCTTCGATCTTCTGTGGTCTCATATCTACAATTTTTACTGTCATTTTGATCAAGTATTCAACTGTTTTTTCCAAGAAGGAATTTCACAAGCATGTTAGTTTGAAGGAAAGGTGAGAGACGTGGTATATCATTGCCAGCTCATATTTCAATGATGCCCCTTTACAGAATTAAAGATCCATTTCTAAGGTAGTCATTAACCAAGGAGGTTGAGCACCATAATTGCAAAATTGTTTATTGTTCAGTCTGTGTTTATTAGAAGGGTGTAGACGACGTAAAGGAGTGCTATTAATGTTCGTAGTTTAGGCAGCTGTGAAGACGTTCTACAAAATTGTGCTGACGGGTCGCTTCGACGACATTCCATTGGAGAACGAGCAAGCGCAGAACCGACGGGAACTCGTAAACGTTTTTTGTTATTTTACATCTGAATCTCTTTTATTCATATGTGTTCAGTCAAAACCTTTTTCTTGTCGGATTTTTAAAAAGCACCTCGATGGCTCGGTCGTCAAAGAATTCTACAGCGCCGGGTTGTCGAAGAGCAGCCATTTATAGCTACTTCTGTTTCGGCCACCCTCGACCCTCCTCTGTCGCCATCTTTACCTCCTGGTTCCACTTAACGTTGCATGATGTTTCACCGGCGCCATCCAATGGCAGCCATAAGTGTGATTTTTGGCGGAGATTGCGTTGCTTTCGGACGCCTCTAAAAGCTTTGGGCGTCTGAGGGATGTATAGCGGAGATAGCTTATGAAAGATGCGAAAATTTTTTCTGTAATGAATGGTCATCGGGCGTTGATGTTTTGGGTTTGAGCCTGCGAACATTCAGCGAGTTCGCTGCACCGAATTCAAATAATCAGCAGTTGCCCTCGTTAGCTCGACATGTCTCAGATGGCGGCTATTCTGTAAAACAGCAATACTTTGCGAGCACTTATTCGAAAACTTCATTCGTTAATAAAAACATATGCTGTGCAGAAACGAATCTCATACTTTTATGTGCCTTGCTTTCGAGATCTGTTTCGTCGATTTCATTTTCCTCCGCCGTTTGCCTTTATTGTTTGGTGCATTTTATGAAAAATAAAATTGTTGGGGTAATTATATAACCCTTTGTCCGGAAAGAGGCAGCATTTCAAATGCACGCGCTTTCTGTGCGGCTTTACTCAATATTTCCCTTTTTATTATTGATACTTTAATGTGAAATATTATATTTCAGTTGGGCGTGACAGAGATCGATCCATTCATGATTGAATTACCCGATGAGTTTGAATCTAAAGATGAGGAACTGTGTGAGAAAATTCAACGATATTCGGGTGCGAAGTACGTTAGGTTGCGACGAATTAGATATCGAAAAGGTTTGTTCGCTGTGTATTTTTGCCGCTTCACCTTTCAGTTTATAGTGCACTGAAATCATTGGCACAGTTTTAGCGGCTATAAATGGTTCACTTCATTATTTCAGCGGTTAGCTGCTATTCTTTTCATGGCGTTCATCACGGAGCTTTTATTGCGATTATTTTACGGGACTTCTATTTTAACCTTAAACTCCAAATGACATGTTTTAGAAAATGCCTTTAAATGCCCGGAGGCAGTACGAATTTAGGAAGGAGGATATCACCATACGCCGCAGATACGTAAAGAAAATTTTATAGGCAATGATGTGCGAAGAACTTTGATGGTGTGCAAAGGAAGACTTTGAAATTTGCTGAGAAGGCTACTCAACTGTCGGAACTGCATCAAGCGTTTTAGTTTTTCTCTCTCTGCCACAGCTTTAAGGGGTGGTACGGGCTTCCGGTGCCGATTAGGCGCCTCTAGATCAAAGCATTAAGAGTGTCATTTCTTATACAGTGGGGAGGATGAGATTGTTGCAGTGAAATGCTTGCAGAATCGATAGTGAGTGGGGGTGCTTGCCTTTTGTGGACTGCGGAAGCGTTATTGCGCAGTCGTGCGGAAAGACTGTTCGTTTGATCAGATGTTCACAAAACATTAATAAATGTGATATTTGACTCTCTGGTTTACCCCACAATCTGTTTCCGCTTGATGAACCTATTTTACAAATTGCAGTCTGAAGAGGTGTGACTACACAGATTGATGTAGGTTTTTTCATTATTTGGTCAAAATGAGTGTGGCTCAGTAGTTGTTCTTTATCAGTCTTGTAGCATTTGCAAGACCGGCTGCTTATTGAGTGGGATCAGTGTGTACAGCAATGAGGCTTGACTGTCGAAATGAACAGGCGATTTGTAGTCGCATTGGACTACTTGGCATCCTTAAGTGTATCAAAGTATCTATGAACACTTTCAGATCGTGTGATTCTGTCGGCAGTTGGCACGTTGGAGTCGTTGAACAAATTGCGTGAGCTAGTTTCGGTACGACCAACAGTGAATGCAACTGCGAACGATATACAACATAGTAGCATGATCGGAAGACTTCTTTACCGAAGGCTTAGTGCACAGAATTAACGATTAGTGTTACAGTCTGAGGTGAGTTATTGACAAATGGCTGTTGTATCATTTATAGGTTTGGTCACTGCTGTGTTTTTAATTAAAAGCGATCAGTGGTTGTATTGGAGCGTATGCCGCGTTGAAAGAGTGATTTTGGTTGTATTGGAGCGTATGCCGCGTTGAAAGAGTGATTTTATTTCTTGTTTGCATGCATCGTTGTACTAGAAGAAGGTGTAGACGTAAGTATTTTGCTTATCTGTCGTATCAACGATTCGTCTAAAGAAAGCGGGGAGATGAAGAGATGAAAGTAAAGTTTCGATTTAGACGAGCGTGTTTTTTCGCTATTAAAAAATATCCACATCTATTATCATATATAATAATCTAATTCTTTATGTTGCCGACATGAAGTGAGCATATCCTATCGGCTTCTGGAAAAAGAGATCTGAGGCCAGATGCTAGAGATGAGGGGGAGGAAGAAGGTTGCTCTGATATAATTGGTCATCTTTGATATTTATAACTTTACGATGAGCGTGAAAAAGCTGAGGCATTTTGTTACATTTACCTTTAAGATTTTGTCAAGTAGCTGACACTTCGAGAATTTTGAAGTTTTTTTTTCATATTCCTACTCCTTCTACTGTTATACTATATTTATTATTTTGTAATAATTAAAGTAAAGAGGAGCGCGACCTACCTAACGTTTCTTTCGTTTATTGTGTTCGGAGGTTGATGATCATTGGTCAGTTTCCTTCCTTTAGAAGACGTTGAGGTTTTCCGTCTGAAAAGGTTCGGTTGAGGCTAAGATATACTGATAAAATTCATGGTGTATTTTATCAGAAGCAGAAGCACTTTTCACTCGTATCTGCTTTTTGTCATATTGGGAGGTTGCAGTGTTCGTTTTATTCGATGTTTGTATTATTCGTTTATGATGTCGGTAGGTGCTGATTTGATGAGCGCTTTGATGAGTTGGCGTTTTATGCTGTTTTATTATAAGTGGTAATTGTTAGCGTTTTATATGATTTTTGAGACGTGGGTAGACATCAGTTTTTTGCAGCAATTTCCTTTTTATTTAGACTTTTTCTTATTGACGCTGTTGACAGTGATGCAGTTCGTACTTTCTTGTGCGAGTAGTTATCAAATAACCGAGAATGATTTCTTGCTTTGACCTATTTTAGTTCTTGCGCTTTTCATTTGTTTTCTCGCGTATGCTATACCGTTGAAGATGCATAGCGGTGGACAATTTGATAGATGACACGGCTTTCTGAAAGCAAACAAGGGGGAGGTGGTTGTGCGTCAGCGGATGGATGAATCAGGAGAATAATAATTTGGAGCACTTCTTGAGGTACCATTGCGCACAGAAATTTTTCGGACCTTAGTGATTTTACTCGATTTTTCTGTTATTGGTTCATTGCAATGATAGTAATGTTTTCAGACATCATTACCTCGATTCCAGGATTTTCTTTCTTTCATGCCTTCCTTCTTTACCAGTTTGACGTCCTCCTTCTGGTGCTTATGAGTGACCAAACTTTTTTCTTGATGATATGTATGATATTTCCATTTTTTGATCCCTCTCGATAATGCTTCTAAAGAAATACATATTACCAGTTCTTGCAATTTTTATACGCCTAATTTCCCCGGCATACGTTGCAGCCATCAGTGAACGGGATATAGAACACGCGAAGCTAATTTTAAAGAGGGGAGGGAGAGGAGGGTGCGGATTTAAGGAATAAGCTTTATGGATGTGGGAAAGTAATTGGAGCCCAGGGGTAGGGAATGCGGCGAGAGAAGAAGTGGAGAAGAAATATGCTTTTTGTATTGAATTTTACTTTGAATTACATGAAAGTTTTGTTGCGTATAGTACGCATAAAGATAATTTCTTAACTCAATTCTGATTTGCTTTTCTGATTGTTCATCGGAAACGTCTATGTTTGCTAAGAGATTCTGCCATATGGAATGAGATTATAGAAAAAACGGCGCAGAGGTGCATTACAGAGCGATTTTGCGGTTTAAGTGATGCATAATAAATTTGATCGTCAGCGTCTTTTTACTAAGCAATCCGTTGTTCGATGGTGTTCTATTGTTGCGCTGCATGCGTTATATGTCGTAATAGTGTATGATACAGCTTTTTTCATGGATCTCAGAATGGCTTGATAAGCTTCATTTACGTTTACATTGTTGCGTTAATTGTATATGATCTGCATTCCAAGTTGTGCAGTACTAGTTCTGTACATGCTATGAAGCTTCACTTCCTCAGCAGTATTTATCCGCATCATATTGGTCTTTGCCAAAGTTGTCAGCCTCTTTCGACGCCTATTATTTATGCTGTTAGTCTCTCTGTCATTCGACTGTTCGATTCGTGTGATCTTTTTGGATTGTTCATTTTTCATAATTTCTTGCTATATGTGGGATTTTTGAATTTTACTAAAGCATATTTGTGGTGCTCTATATTAAATAACAAAATGTTCAGTCATATTGAAGTTTGACGATTTTGGCAGCAGATACCGGTGTTAACATAGCAAGCTTTCACATGAGGGAAATACCTTAACGTGCTGTGAACAACACTGCGAAGCTTCTCATGCGATTTTCCACTTTTGGGCCCTACTTATGGGTCAGGTCCACTTGGTTTGTCTCATCATTCAAGCCTGGTTGTGGTGGCTGAGATCAGGAACGCATTATAGAGAAAGCAGGGACGTTTATTGAAATCGAACCGTTTCTTTCATAGTAATATCAGAACAAGCCACATCACAGGTGAAACAAAATGTTTGCTGTAATTGATATCATAAATGCAGCATAGTTGCAGTAATGGTGCGAGGAGGGATGGATTGGATCTTTGATTGACATAAAATGCGTGAATCGGCATATTGCTATGAAGGACGATTCGGTCGTTGGGCGTTTTGTGTGTGTGATGGGGATAACGCAAGAAAGCAATGCGATGTTTTAATTTTTAGCAAGCACGGAAGCACTTGCAGATGGTTCAAGGTTGCATTCAAGATTGCGACAATCCTGAGGGTCTATACCATCGGTGGAGATGTGGGAGCGGATAGAGTAAACTGCGAGATGACACAGTGGTTGGGACGAATGGCTTTTCGCGCTAGTACATTCAGGTGAGAAACAAATAGGGACTCGATCGAGGATGGATGACGTGGTCGTTGATACGGTGCCGTGGTTACTCTATCGAACTCTATGCAACGGCCCACATTCTTATGCGATTCCACGGCTCCATGTAGGGCTCGGTCTCGAAATTACCCCAACTGCTAGAACGCATCAACTGCCAAGTCTATACTTATGTCGCGGGCTTGCCTACTTCGACTTGGCAGTTGCTCGCGCATTCATATCTGATCAGCAGGTTCAGCCACTGGATTGTCCCAAGTAGAGTTACAAAATTTAATGAAGGCAGAGGGCATGCGAATGATGCAGAAAAAAATGCGTACTATGCGCATTTATGCACTGCTAAGTTAGGCTATTTTAACAGGCTCACAGCAAGAATTGTAACATGCGAGATAACGTCTACATATCTCAGATCATCGTGAACCTTGCAAGGTTGATTGATTCCTCCATTACGAGTCGTTGTGAAGTGAAAGACGAAGTCTGAGCGGTGTCGCTTTTTAACGCCTTTAATAGCCCTATGGAACATATTGTTTACAGTGTATTTTGGTACCTGCATTAGAGCCGATTAAACGGTCCTAGATTTATAACGAGTGTTTGCATGATCCTGTGCTTTCGAAGCCGGTAGCGGTTTTAGCAGAAATTTAAGTTTAATGCCCTTGGCGTTTTTTTTTTTTTGCAAAGTCCAAGTTATTTCTGGATTTTTTGTTCACAGTGTGAATGGATTAAGCGAGATGAAACGAGTCGGCAGAATAATCAGTCAGGTGGGTAAAAAGTCTCCACAGTTATACCAAATTACATCTGAGTGCTATACAATTGTGGAGAGTTCGTATTAGAGTCTTGAGCTTATCGACGAAGAACTGTTGAATTTCTGTGGCGAATTTCTGCACTTCTCATTGTTCGTAACAAGAGAGATCTGTGCAATCCCCATTGGCATCAATTCGTTTCCCGCCGGCTCATGCATTTCTCTCGATTGTGACACGTACTTCCTGAAAAATGATTGTTTCGCTGTATATGTGGCATCTCTCATTAGTATCAGCTACTATGATACAGTCTATCCAAGCATGTGGTTTAAAAATGTGAACGGGGCTTAAGAATTTCTTTTAAATGCTTTCATTTGGAAGTAAAATAACCACGACTGCTGATCATTTTCAACTCATGGGTCATCATTAGAAAAAATCCATTTTCCTACAGCATTGCATTTGGAAACTATATATAAAGGATAAAGAGTGTAGAGGATAAAAAATTGAATGAGTACCTGACCACCGATATTAACTCCAGAATGGATCGATCGACTTGACAGCAGTAATGACACTCATATGTGCAAAACTGTAGGTATTTTCTAGGAATGAAGAGTCGGAATAGTGATTCGTCTGTGAAATTTTCTACGAGCATCATATCTGTTATCAGTTAAGATATGACTGCGTTGTTGCGTCAACAATATGGAAAGTGACACTAAGAACGGTAGGAATAAAGTCCACTTCGAATATTTTCGATGTCTTCGCTTAACCTAGTTAAGTGGAGGATAAGAAAACCAGTGAGGCTAGCAATTACACCCCCAACTCAGGCAGCAGCACTTCTAACTCCCACTTTCTCGGTGTTCATAAGCAAATAAGTTTCAAAGATCTGTACCTACGACCTATTCAAACGTATATCTTTGCGGTGCATACAAAAACATATTCGCCAGTGTTGATTCAAGACGTCCGGTCCATAAGCAGTTTCTTGGTCACCTTCGAATGCTATTAAATTCAATAAAGATCCTCGTAGCGGTTTTGAAAAGAATAAGAGAAACGTCACCTTAATGTTCGAAGAAGATGGCTGTTCAAAGGGCATCAAAGCAAGCGGACCATTAGCTCGTTCCACCTCCATATTTAAGGCACTCTCCTCAGTTACTTCATCCATCATGAGATAAGCGGGATTCTCGATAAAATTCGGCTCATCTATGCTTTCCACTTCCCGAATAATGCTTCCATTCGCAACTGTCGATGCTGTATTGGCTCGCGAATGCGGTCCAACCCTCCTAAACAATGCAGACGACAATTTTTGTTCATTTTCTTCCTATCTATGCAGCATAAAATACCGAATTGGTCCATTTCAGTATCCCGGACATTCCCTACACCTTTGCCTATAAAACTGCTATTCACATAGTGCTTATCATAAATTCATTAAACGAATAGAAATAGAATACTTTTCTTTCATGTGTAATAACATTCAGCTACCTGTAGCAGAAAATGAATTTCTCAGAGTTCTTTTTTAGTTCAGATGGTATGTACACATAGCATCCGAAGATAAATTAGCGAATGAGGCTTTAAAGGGAGACTATTTGATGTCGTTATTGATCACCTCATTAGGGCATTTCTTCTTTCGAGAAGAAGCATTCTGCTCTTTACAGAGGTCAAGAAACGAGAAAGAGAATCACTTGTAGAAGGTTCACATCGATAGTCTAATTAATCAAAATATGACGGCAATATCGTCTAAAACTTTCTTGCTGATGGTTTCGGAAGGTTTGTTACGATTGGTGAAAATCGCCCAATAAAGCGCTCACTGATGGGAAATGAAAAATTCTTCAAAGTCGATAAATGGCTTTCCAAAAGGTATGGCGACTTTCTTAGTTATCATGAAAAAAAAGAACTCAAAGCATTAATTAAAACTTGGGAAGTTCTATTCTCAGCGGTACTCCCCTAAAAGCCTTTAAATGCTCGAAATTTATATTCCTGTCAGTTGATCTAGAAGCGGTTGAATGAACTCTGCTTGTACCATATTTCAATCGATGCAAATAAGTAGTGATCAAAATAGCTGAGCAAATATGAGAGAAATCAAAATATGCACACATTTGATGACTTACGTCCGAACATGTCTGAGAAGTGCTTCGACAAAGAGCTGGTTCTGGGTGAGGTCAGCTCCTTTCAGAAGATCCTCAGCTTCACGTTTCTGTATCATCTTGTAAGCACGCACAATGTTCGAGTTGTCCATCTTCTTTCTAGCACCTCGTTTCAGTAGCAAAGGTTTTAAGAATCTTCGATTGAACTTGTTAAACCTACAACTTCAAATTATAATTTTCTATGATTCTTTCAAAACGTATCAAACGAATTTTGAGCGGAAATTATTTTAGTCGTCATTTCATCTCCCCATATATTCCCGTCCTCCCCGACTTCTGAACCAAGAGTGAAAAGAGTGATTGGAACTCCATATTTTCCGACGAAATACTGAATGTGGAAACAGCTATCATGTTTCTGCGTAGACATGAGTGACAGGTAATATGTGGGCGCACTCTCTCAGTTGTCATAAAGACCTTCATTGCCGAACGCATATTTCAAGTTGTGGAATTCTACAAGCTCATATATCCATAAGATGTGCAGCCTTTCAATATACGCTATGTTGAATGAGGTTTGAATAGGACCCCTTGTCCACAGACATTGTTTGTGCTCTGCTGAATTACGCGAACTTCATCTGCATGAAATAGCAAAGAAATATAGCTGAAATGTTTCGGTAAACACCGATGGCAGCTTCCTAGAAGTTTTCTTGAAATCTTCTGGATGAGGCATTCTTTTGTATGCGGATTTCAGAAAATGAGTCAATATACTCCGGCAGGAAAAAACTTAGCAGAAGAGAAAACAGAAAGTATGCAATAAAAAATTGATTCAAGAGCAACGAAATAGCCGGGTATAGTTCTCCTATCTCCTCATGTCACTACTACTTCAAATCCTTCTAGAATACATAATGCAGTTCACAATTACGGAGAAAATGAACAGTGCAATCAATTCTCACCAGTTCCTCAGCGTATGATGACCGGTCATGCCAGCGATCTCTTCCATACCGGACATTGTATAGTCAATTAACTGCAAAATGTTTATCGTCACATTGTTTAACTGGTAATCGATCAATTCGTGCCATCTTGCCAATTTTCCGACTATCAGACGAATCAGACGATAACTTCATAGTCAATACTACAAATTTTAGGTCATGATCATAGAGTGAAGCCGAATTTGAGTCACCTCAAATACTCGTCATAAAATTCCATCCTATTTATTGGCATTTCACAGAAAATGCAGCTGCACCTCTTTAATTCCTTTAATTCCTCCGTTAATGTGCATTTTTAGATGCTATATATTTCGCAATTAAGCACTCAAATATAAGTGTTGAATTAATAGCGGAACTTAATGCCTTTCGTTACAACTAATGAATTTTTAAAAGTTTTTTGGTTATTAAGATTAGGTTTACTGATGTGGGAAGTTTTGTCGTCCTCTTTGAAACTAATCGACAAGACGATTTTTGTACAAACGAAAGCAGAAGAGGAGTCAACGTCGTCACGGGGTTTACTGCTGTAGATCCCTTTAAATGACAGCTGCAGCTGGTTAAAGGGCAAAGACTACCGTTGTTACGACAATAACTTTTGGCAAAAAGGGAGATCGGCATCACCTATAATTGCTGTTTCTACATCTACATTTACAGAGGCTACATTTACAAAGGTCGCTTGAATTATTTAAGTTGAAATGGACGGCTTCAAAAAATCCAACCGTCGAAATCCAAAAAAAGCAACTTCCTTTCAAGAACGAAAAATTTTCAGTCTAAGATATATTAATCGTTGACGTCGAAAACTTCATTTCAACACTGTGGAACAGAATTGGTCCTTCTTGTCCGAAATGGCTTTATGCGAGAAGATAAGCTGATTCTTCGAGAGGTTCTCATATCCACTACCCTTTTATTTGCAAAGTTATGGTTAAGAAAGCAGAAAACATCGTGGTCAGAGAAAGCCAATTCTGGGCTATGTAGCGAACGTAGAAAAATCTCCTTGGTGGGGCATGCTAGCACAATTCGGCTAGCTCGTACAGCCTCGCGTTATCGTGCGAAAGGAAACGTTCTTGATTTTCTAAGGTAGATGCTTCGTTGACCGTAAAATGCGAGCATCACAGTATTGTTTTTTGGGACAAGAAGATCGTGATAGTAAGCCGCTCGAACACCCCAACAGATATTTTTTGGACACAGATCCTTGTTCGGGTCGGGTAATGGCTGTCCTCCTCATTTATATTTTGATAATTTCTGCAGTACTTGATATGGATGCGTCGTTCTCAGCATATTCAATCCACTCAAAAAAATACTACTTGAGAAGGCTAACTATCCTTGGCTCGGCCGAGAAGATTCTTCTTCGTTATCAATTCCTGTGATTTTCTAAGCTCGTAAAGAGTATTCACGACAGAATTCTGGAGATCCAACGAATGGTCTCATTCTCATCAACGTTTACGACGTACACTACAACTAGCAAACATTGATACTGAAGGTCGTCCTCACTGAAACCAATCGGCAAGACCATTATTGTACAAACGAAATCAGAAGAGGAGTCAACGTCGTCACGGGTTTACTGAGAGGACATTTCTACGTAACGCAAGACAGAGTTGCCCTATTGCATTGATCACAGAATGCTTCAATTCGAACCAATGGGGGAAACACGGCGAAAATGAATCAAATTCGAGCGATTCATAGACTAGTAATGAAATCATTTCAAAAAGAAACAATGAGTTAGTTACCTTTAAATACTAAAAATGAAACATGCATGCATGGCGCTTTGCAAATAAGCCTACAATTTCTCTAAAGTATTCAGTTTATTTCTTTACAATGTAAAGCGTTTATAGGAAGCTCGGAATTCTTCAACATTTCTCTCATTGCCTCACAAAGATACGAGAATAAACTATTTCTTTATGAATAAAGCTCACATTTTGATAAATATATTCGGTCATATTTTTGCGATAAACATTCTTCCGTTCCACTTCCAAGAAATTCGCTATTGGTCGAAGCGTAAGACCCTGAAGTCGTAGGCGTAATATAACTATAGAAGCTGATGTTTAGTGATAGTTGTAAGTGACGCTTAATGAGAGGGTATCCATTTATACGAATCGAATAATTACTATGAATCCAAGAAAGTCAGAGCTTTAACAGCTAAAATTCGAATAAAATCTTCCATATAACCAAAAAAAATGTAGCAATAGATGTCACGAAATTTTAATTTCAGACCAAATGATAGAAGATAACAGTGTTGTCAAACTTGGCGATGGCAAGTGACTAAAGGCCAACAACTAGACTAGGAGACAGTTAAATATACCACAAAAGAATCATCACAACAGAGAAATGAAATCCGCGGAATCTTCACTTTCTTTCTCCCAGGATTTTAGTTCGTTTGTTTCCTTGACGCATCAGAGAGTATCGTCCTGGTAAAACAAAAGGAAGTGAAGGTGTATTATATTCTCACTCTCATCTCTTGACTTGCGAGATGCTCAAATGACATGCCCGTTTAGGGAAGTAAAGGTGCAGAGTAATTCTACAGATATACTTCATATTACATTATGGAGTTAATCAGGTTATACATAATTGGCATGTGAGTTTGACTTCATAGGGGTCTGTTCGAAAGCAAAAACATTGGCACAGAAAAAATTATCCGATAAGATTAAAAATTCGAGGGCACCTTTCTTCTGTCCCTTCTCCTCTTTCCTCCTTCATCAATATACTTTTTATTTCAGCTCATCCAGCCTCTCGTTTTGAGAAGCATCTTTTTATTGCCTTCTCATTCCTCTTGTCTCACACCATGTATTAACCCAACGTTGCATCATATCTGATACGTAAAACGGGCTTCATTACCAACTGTTGCCTCAATGGAGGGAACCTACGGTCTCCTTTCGCTGTTCGCTGTTCACATCTGTTACCTAGGTTCTGAACATCTACAAAAAACACTTCATTTCCTACGTGCTTGTGTAAATCAGCGGACAAAAAACAGCTCCATGAAACTACACTTACCGCTGAATTTGGCAGTAACCTTCATTCTTTTCGACTTTTGTACTATTATCTATAACTGTCATTATCTATACAGTTTTAAACATGCAATGCTTGAGAAGCGAACGCAAGAATTTCACTGAAAAATTACCTGAAGAAACACTGTCCAATAGATAACAATAATACATGAAGTAACAAACATTTTCTTTCCGGGAAGAGTGTCCGGAAGTGCGACCACCAAACCATATGCGATTGCACCTCTGAGGCCACCATAAGCTGGAAAATTTTATGATTTCTTGAACAATTTGTTCAAAGTGATCGCCATACTCGAACTTAAGTTTATGCACGAGCCGGATATGCTGTGGAGTTGAGGAAATATCAAATTAGGATAACATGAGAGTGGTTGCGTAGGTACAATAGAGCTATTCAATAAGATCTTGGAGCAACAAAAATTTCATATCTTTAAGGCGTATCCCGAAAGTCATAAACTTCAAGATTAAATCGACCCAAAATATTGATAAACTCAGGCTGAAACTCAGGCCGATTAATTCTGTGGGAATCTTTTGGAGTTGGCCGTATTTCAAGTAAATTTCAAGCACCACAAGCTATAAGCTGATGTAATAAAGTCTATGCGAATGATTTTTTTAACAGTTTGCATAAAAAAGAAAAAGAAGTAAAGAACAAGCAAAGGATGTCATAGTAACTAACACATAATGAATTGCTCGACTTTGGAATATTTCCTGAGTCGACCCTTGTTGAGGAAGTAACACATTACGGTGACACCTGCAATACCTACACCATAGCGACTAATTCTTATTCATTTCCTATTCACCGAAAATAATGGTACTTAGAGTTGATGCTATATTCCTTTGTCTGCAGGTGAGATTCATATGGTGACTCACGAACTGGAGGTATATGCAAAACTTCGTGGTTCTACTCAAATTGCTGTTTTCATATTTTGAGTGGATCGCCGAAGCATACCAAGTGTTCGATAGACGATACATAGCACAACGGTGAGTATGATAAATGCACTGTTCCAATGATGATCGCTTGATACAGTTGAAAGACCGAGGAAGACGAAAATTACCGTCTCAGAAGCGAGTGACAGCACCTAAATATTCGCTTTTTGAATCGAAAAAAAAAAACAATCGACGATAGCCTATTCGACAGCTACATAACGTTCATTGGTAATGCATCGGATCGGATAGAATAGAAACACTATTTACGACAGCACTACAAAATAAAAGAGGATTTTCCATGCACTTTCCAAGTGAAAATGGTGAAAAGCCGGTTTATCAACGTATGGGTACATCTATATATGCACTTCTAGTCGTTATTGTGGAAAGTTTCCTTGCCGAATAAGCGCTGATTTTCAGGATATAGTGAATAATAAGATTAGATCCAAAAATATATCCATAAATATGAAGGAAATAATCGTTCAGCTAAGCGTAACATATATCCTTTATAAGGCAGATTTCTTTTGCTCTTAATAAAACGATGAATTTGCATACGTATCAAATGTGTCATCTACGAGCAGAATGTACTTCTTTCTTTTAAAGAGCATTTATGGAAACTATAAACAAAACATAAGAAAACTATAAAGGCGTTTAAATGTCTTCAAAAATTCGAATATACTCGGAGGTTAAGTTACCTTTGCGAAATAGTTGATAGCGGTAAACGCCTTATCGGGTACATTCTCTCTTACATATTGTTTCATTGCGCAACCACAGAATGCAATACTAAACGAAGCACTCCGATCATTCATATTGAGTGATTCTTACATTTCCACATGAATTAATTCACTAGTAAGTGAGGTTCAGGAGTGGACAATGTCGCTTCCTTTAAGTGCTTAATACATTTTCATACAAAATTTGTTGGACAGGTAATGCTTTGCAATGGGGTTGAGCAATAACCTTGAAAGAACATCTTTAGCTCGTACGAAGACTATTTTATCCTCCCGCAAATTCTTCAACGTCCCATTTTCGCAAAAATAGAACAATTCACCTGTCGCTCACCTATCTCAAAATTCCGCTATGCTATCGTTCTGGTTATATCAAAATAACACAACTTATGAATGTTCAAAGCCTTATCCTCCCTTACTGACCGATTAAATCTTCACCAAACTCAAGGAGCTTTTGATGCCACTTTGAATAATATTTTCCTACGGATTGTTTTGCTCATTTAGGCAGTCGTCTACACTGGCAAAATATGCAATAAAGTTAGTATATTTCGATTTATTCTCAGTTATTCCCTTTAATGCAGTGGTTGAAGAGTGCGATGCATCTTCAAATGCTCGCCTATTCCTCACAAGTCATCACCACAAGTGCTTCTGTAGCAGTTATATCATTATCTGTCTGCCTTGCTCTAAATGCTTCGTAAATTGCTTTTAACATAAAAGGTTAAAAACTCAGAATGCCTTTGGAGAATTGGAAAGGCGAATAAAACGCCTCAGTTAAAATAACACCATCTTATGTAAGGGACGTGAAATTTCTAGTGCGCAATAAGTTGGGCTACAAAATTCCATAGCGACAGCTCTGTTCCGATTAATGCTAAATGAAATCGTGTAAAAGAACATATGACGTTTTAGTTGCGAATAACGTTACCCGAGAATTGACGATAATCCAAATAATTCGCACATCAAATATGCAAGATAGGGACATAGAAGTACAAATATTGGATTAAGGATCTTTACATTTGCTGTATGCCTGAAATTACTGCCAACTAAGCGCATTTTAAGGATCGCTCATTATCAATCAATCGCCGCCCACTTTTGCCGAAGAAAACATCAATGCCCTCAGAAAACAACAGTTGCCAGAGAGAATTATACTGCTACAAAAACTGCTGAAAAACCCAACAAACATGTTATATGCTTTCTCGCTTCACGTAATTTTACTCTGTTGGTTATTTTGACTATGCTAGCAAAATATAAAATGAACTAAAACAAAAAGATGCTCATTAGCTTCACTTAGATGACTCTTCCAAGCTTCGAGAGATCTCATGAGGAAGATTGTAGGACCGCGGAAATACTGACCAATAAATATATCAAATATCCCTTTAAAAAAAGCGATTTTGCTCACAGCGTAACGCTTTCTTAGCATCACAACGGGCAATTATGCATTTGCACAAGAGAATTTATTCACAGTCTATGAAATAATAACGCAGTCGTTAGTGATAATATCATTATGTGATAAAATGACTTTTCAGATAATTGCTATGATTAACGAAGAGGTTGGCAAATGGTCTAAGGCAGAAATAAAACAAATTTTCAAGCGCGTACTCTAATGTTTCGGCAAGTGAAAGTGTAAGGAAGATCTTAGTACAGACGTGAAAAAGAGGCGTTTAAAAAAAGACAAACGATGCACTGTTTAGCTGATCTGAAGCTTACTTAGTAACGAGGCTTGCGACAAATGCCCATATGAGACCAACTGCGATACCTCCGAATGCAACCACGAGAAAGCTTATTAATCCGTAAATATAGTCTGTTGTGATTATATTTTCCGCACCTATCTGCGTAAATGCCAACATCATTCGATAAAAAACCTGCAAATACCATTTACAAAATAGACTATACTTTATAGATGGATTTTGCTCATAAAAACGTCGACTTAGGATACACATGGAAATTCTCGTCACTTTCTGCATTGGCCAGTTTACATGAGCAGAAATTAGACTTGCAATAGAGGCCACTTCACGTGCAGTGCCTATTGGATCGACAAACCTCTTCTAGTAACGTCTACAAAATGTATATCGATGGCAGAATTGAACAAATTAATATCGTTCAGATTTTCGTTCCATTATTTCGCTTACGTAAGCGCATTGACGTGGGAAACAATGAAAAAATTATGCTGATATGAAATACGTAGAAAGATAGCAAAAGCAGATAACGAAATCAGTCATAAAAATGTTCAAAAACGCTTCTACAGAACAGACATTAAACATCGTCGACTTCAAGTAGCAACAACAACAATAGTGTGAAGATCCGAACATTATGGTTTCAACGATGAAAGGATCGATATATTTACGGCATCGGCAAAGCGTGGATTCCTCTTCGCAGGATGTCAAAGTCGGGAATGTGCGAAATATGATTAATGCAGCAAAATAGGGCGCATAGAAAAAACGACAAATGAAATTACAGCAGTAAACAAAACTAAAAACAGCTAAATTTACAAGATAAAAAATTCGTGAAAATTACGATTGTTGGAACCTTACCAATTTAGTGAGGGTTTTTCATTAAAGGCTCTACATTAGGGAATTAGATTTGAGAGAGGAAAAACACTTGCATCTGCTAACCTTTATTCCGAAAACGATCTATGTAGGGCTGCAAGTGGATGCATTGGTACGAGAATCTAAAGAATTTGGTGCCATGCTTGCCAAACAAACTTTCAATCGCTGGTCTCCGATAGATGAAAAAAATCATAAACAATTGGTAAGCATTTTTTCCCTAACTTTCTTATTACTTCGAAACTTTATAGTACGTATCTTGTAAGGATATTGACGTCGGCGAGACGTTATCATTGTACGTGAAGTTGAAATTATTTACTGCAAATTGTAGAAGGACTTTCGTTGTTTACATTTTTCGATTCATTCTCGTCCAGCTAAAATGTGACAAGCTGAAATCTAGAAATCACTTACAACAGAAACGCCATCGTTCAGCACAGATTCGCCAAAGACCGCAATGTATAATACATCGTTCACCTACAATATTGACGAAATTTGAATAACAAAAGCAGCTTCATGCTTCCGATTCTTAGGTGACGTCATTCAATGGTAACTAATTTTCTAAATCAGCATTTATGCAATTTCATAAATAATTCACAAAAGACAGCTTAACAGTGCTATACGAGTGTTCTATACAAAATTAATATGAGGTGAAGTTGTTATTTGGAATTCTTTGGAAGCCTTCTCAATCACTTTTCCAGATGTGAAAAGCTGCTCTTGCACTAGCGTTGGTGTGTGGAGGCATAGATGGCACGTGGAGCTGAGAGGAGGATTAATTAATATAACTGCTGAGCGGTGCCATGCAAGAGGAGGATGGAGGAAATAAAATAGATGTATTTACGAGAAGGGCGTAAGTGGAACGGAGTATAGAAATCATCCATTTTTTGAATGATACATTCAGCGTTGGTTTGACGTTACATGAAATAGTCTGCATTAGGGAGAAATGATGGAGCTAGTAAATATGTTTTAATGCTCCACTCTTGATAATGTCGAGTATTGGATCCTTGAGAAACTGCTTCGTGCACTCTAAATACGTTGATACGTTTCTCCTGATTTTAAACCTCTGTGAATGGCCAACAAGGCGCAAAACATCACCGTTTGAGTTAGGGTTTCAAATGGAATCAATTAATTAATTATACGGTTGATTCAATTACATAGTGAATGATCTCTATCCTTTATGTAATGGTTTCACCTTATGAACGGGTTGATCGTATAAGCAGAATGCGAAACGTATACCGCACTAGTTCTTCAGCCTTAGTTCTCTCAGTTGTCTGCTTAACAACTATGGCGCGTGGAAATCGTGGAACTTTGGCTTCAATGGGCATACCATGAGTATATGCGACCATAGTGGGATTAAAGAGTTCGCTAAGGTGCATGCAAGGAATCTGCCACCCACAAAATACTGTGATCGATAGATTACTTATAAATGAAAATATACGATTGGCGTTGAATTCTTGTATACTTTTGTTGCTTTCACTTGATTGCATTTTTTAATTGATGGATTATTGTGTATCAGCTGCTTCACTGAGGCGTGATTTGTGCGCCGTTTAAGTGAACTGTAGTTAATGCAGTGCTTATCAGTGATAACATTCAGTGCTTCAGCTTCTGAAATTTTGCTATTCGGGATAGCGATCGGCTGTTTGCGGATCCGTACAAGTGGCGGCTCAATACCATTATGGTTATTGCGAATGTCGATGTTCTTTTACGTAAAAGATCGACTGTTGCTTTTTCCCCCTACACATCGATATAGATCGGTACGAAATACGGTAAGAAAGGGCATCCGTGGTTTCCACTAAAACCCTCAGTTTCATAATTAAAGCTTCAGTCATCAGCGATTAAACAGGACAACGGATATGTGTACACAGACAGGACGTTATCATAATGTGCCTATGCGAAACAGCATAATGAGGGAGGAAGAATCCTAAACGGCCTCTTAGCGGTATCATAAACGATGCAATGACTTGCTTGCAATTCCTCGAAAATAACGATCACGGCGACAGGATCAACATCGGCAATCAACGAACCAAATAGAAGATAGTGAAGAAAAGGCATATCTAGACCGAATAAACCTGTCTGACCGACTGCCCATAAGGAGACACCTGGAACCATGCAGAGGTAGTGATCTGTTAGGAACCTTGAGAATGGATTTTGGGCAACAAATCATATATAAGGTGCTGAATTCTCAGAGTAAGGCCTCAATGACCAATCGAGCTGTTTGTCTTTTCCACAAGCTTAAGCTGCAAAAGCGCCTGTGACAAAATACTTCCAAAATATGCGTCAACACTGTGCGTCAAACGGTTCTTTCATATTTTGAATTGACGTTCTCTACCGCAACATCTGCGGACATTCGATAAGCGTGGGAAATCGAATATAAATTGTGATATGCAGAACCAGACACATCATTGATTAAACTACATAAGCAGTCCCCGTGCCCCTCCCTCCCCTCCCACCTCCCTCCTCCTAACTTCAATAGTTCCGTTCGAACTGAAACTGCTCATCAACCTTGTAAGTCTGAAATAAATGGAATGCTTTATTGAAATTGTGATATATGCAAAGGCTGAACGACGAACCAATCGAAACGAAATTCCAAGTCGTTCCAATCAAAGCAAACGTGAGAATAGACCCAAGATTATCGAAAAATTGTCTCGCTGGCATGAAATACCCTGTAACGAAATAGATTTTCCCATATAGGTTTTTCTGTTACATCCATTATGAGTAGAAATTTCATTAATTAGCATGAATCTGACTCATTCGGACAAACCTTCTACCAAGATCGGTGTTTTTTGAGAACCGATGGATACGAAATGTTATCGAATTCATTGCAAAGCGTAGCGAAATTTTCAAGTTCGTTTACCTGGTGGACAGCTTGGAAAATCCGATTATACTCATCATCCTAAAAGCAGCTTGCAGCATCATACTTCTGTTCCAGCCATCCAAGTAATCTTGGATGGTTGGAACTAATCGCTAACCGGCCTCTCATCTCGAACAACAAGAAGGGCTCTCAAGCGATAGAAGCATATATGGCTGTTTAGAGCTAAGATGCCACCAAAATGTATTTTGCGAATGTATAGGTAACATATAAACGAGTCTAAAAAACAGCTGCAATACAAACCGGCATCGAACATCATCGGTGGTAATAAATACAAAAAAAATGTTTGCGATCCCAATTTGAATTCCGTTTTGTTGACGTGTAATAAGCTCAGGACAATGCCAATAAATAGACCGACCATAATAAGCAATGAGCTATCGGGAAACATCTCCGAAACTTGCGGCCAAATATGAAACACTATAATAAATCAGATGTCTTTCGATGATAATGACGTTGATGAATGAGCTAAATGGGTTTGTCACGCATAAGTTCGCTGTCGGCAGTTCATTTTGGAATCGGATTGTTTTTAGGGTATGTCAAGTTCTATTAACTGATGTAAGTTTGCCTGTAATATTCTCTCCTTTATGTGCACTTCTCTGATCTATATGATAGAGCAGCGCTCTTTGATGTGGAGTGTGCTCGATCTTAAGTCGCACCCGTTCAGCAATTCTATGTGATCTTTAGCACTGCTTCCTCAACTTATCCTATCGTTTCTCTTCAGCAACTCGAAATTTCTACTCATCTCCATCAATTCTTTCATTTACCATGCACTTTGAGGCGCTGTTTTCTTGTCATTTACTGCTTAGAGAATTATTAGTTATGGCAGTGGCTATAGCTCTACATACAGTTCACTTTGTGCACAGAGATCACTTGTTCCCTGGCACAGCAGATGAGCGTAATGGCCTCGCCACGTGAGGAACCCAGTGCATACGTGCTTTGTAGCTCCGGGTTGCTCCTCCGACAATAGTATCATTCCCAAACAGATCTTAGCTCGGTGTTGCTGATGGTTATGTTCATTGCAATTCGACCACGTTATCATCCTTCCGAAACCACTGACGACGTGAGCCCTAGTCCAATCGCAACCGCTTGCGAACGTCCAATGCTAGATGGAGCCAAATGGAATGAAAAGCACCTGCTCCGCTGATTGTTTAGCTGAAGTATGGCAGCAGTCAAGAAGGAGTGAATCTGTTTTTAAGCGATACGGGACAGAGTCGACAGAGCAGCCCTCGTTTTCCTGTTTACCAGCATCACTCTTCCTTCGATCCATACTTACTTTTTACTTGCCACCGCTTAGATAAGAGGTAGCCATCCATGCAACTGATACCAATTGCATACACAGTAATACAATAGTATGGAAGCAAAAATCGAAAATCTCAACTTTTAGTACCCGTTGGAAAAAACATCTCCTTTTTATCAGAAAAACGGTAAGAATGCAGCAGACGATGATGACTGTGAACTTACGGATTTTGGCAACTGCAGCGACGAGAATCCATAAAGCAATGATAAATGGAATACTCACTTCCTCCCAATTCAATGAAACCACTTGATAGCGTTCAGGTTGTTCGGATTGTTCGGATGCGACACAAAGCGGAATAGCCGTAACGGAGAGTAGAATAAGGGGAATGGAAAAGAGTGTATCCTTCATCGGTGCCTATAAAATTGCAAAGCAAATTCACCGTTCGACAAATATCCACAATATGCCGTCAAGCTTTTTGCTGTAAGGCGCTAGAACGTGATGATAAATCAAAAAAGTCGCAGGCTGACCGGATTGAAGTTCTCAGATTGCAACATTCAGATTGCACTTCCAGTAATGCTAAGGCAAATCAATGGTTTCTCCAAAGGTGATGCTGTCTTCGTCGAATAAAGTCTAACTTGTAGCAGATAATATTCATGGGAAAAAATTGACCGAACTTTGAAATGTCATTTTGTCGCCGATGTATTTTGTAAGAAATTCCTCTGAGAAAGGGGATGGTCGGCAACGAAATTTCCGCTATTCCGTTTTGGGAATTCTGATTTTACAACTATACCTACCGTCTGTTCTCGGGACTTAACGCTAAAGTTTTTTTGCGCAAACTTCATATCACCTCAGAGAAATTAAAGAATCGTCAAGCTCAGAACTTCTGCACCATCCGCAAGTTATTCAAAGTTTCCATATCTTTGATCCCATTCTTTGTTGTGAAATTTCTTAGGGATCTCCTTATTTCAAATGGATTCATTCGCAGGTAGTAACTGTTTCTTTAGCTCAGATATAACTTCAGCCCTGCACGTTACAAACGTCCAGATGGAATAAAAAATCAACATTTGCAACTTGCATCTCGTCGAGAACAGATTAAAATAAATTTCAGATGTAATATGAAACTCCATTTATGAATATTTTCGTTCTCTTGTAAGAATAATGTCGTATGGTCAGATACTTTCATCCATTTCTGTCCAGCATGTTTAGAAAGGGTTTGTGATTTCACTAACCATATTAAACCCTGATAGTCCGGATGATGCGCGGATCGCGCTGAGGAAACGGTGTGATATAAGACGATGCGATATCAACTTCCTCACCGCCACACTGAAAGGAATAACAAGAACAATTGATGACTCCTCAAGTGAATGTCATCCCCACACTTCCGATTTTGCCAATTGGTAGTCTAGTCTAGATGAATGCATCCAGTCGGCGGTACTCGCATCAAAATCGGTTTAAACAGAAAAATTAATTGTCGGCGAATCAGTAGCGCTAACTGATAAATTAATTCGTCGGACTTTCCTGCGGATTTTGATGGAAAATTATCCACAAACCGTCAAATCTTTTTTCATAAATTTTAACGAGTCTGTTAAATCTTACCCAGCCTTCATTCATTTAACCATTCTAAAGTCCAATTGTGGGGAAATTGAAAATTTTTAGGGTTTCATCCTTATTCCTGATGAGGAAATTAGATGAAAAGTTGAGGTAACAAAAATATTTCTTTTCTTCACAAAGCTAAAATAGTTGATGAGGTGAGCGCAGTGCAAAGGCGTCGCAGATCCTCTAATCTGATCCTTCACGCTTCCCAACCTCATTGCTTTTCATGTTGGACAATCTTTATCCATGTAATCTATCGAAAGTTCTGTCCATCTGCTGTTGTTTGAGAACGAATGCGATAGAAGAAATGCGTCTCTGAACAACGCAAAGCGCATAGCAGAAAGCCGATTTCGCGTTCGTCAGCGATCATATTCAATGCAGTCATTGGTTGCCGATAAGATGTATTCGTCTATGACCGAATTCTTGTTGCCACCAAACAATCGAGCGGTCGATATTTCTCAATCAGTAAAAACTGACACGAATTTAGGTTTTCAGTCAAACTCTTATTTATGATGAAACTTCTCACAAAGCAATGCAGAATCTTTCTGCGTCACTATCGTAGTCAATTCTCACGTAACTCTGTCGTGGAACAGCAATAGCATATGAGAATGAGCTGAGAATAAGTGTAGCTTTTGGAAACAGAAAAAAGATGGATAACAAGACTGTGGACGCAGTCGAATGGCATATTCAATGTGGAGTCAAAGATGGAGGTTTTCCTTCGAAAATGGAAAATTGACAGGAAATTATGGGAACAAATTTTAGTTCAACAGTTTGATTGCAATGGAAAGTGCCGTATGAGTTTTAAACAATCGAGTCAACGCAAAGGAAAGAATGTATGAGCGGAATAATAGGCCACCTCAAAGAAATGTATCTATGGAGCGAGCAAATAACTGAGAAGCCTCCATCCTAAAAGGCAATCTGAAATCAAACGAGGAAAAGTTAACTGTTAACGAAAACATAAACATCTTGGCCTCGTAATAGGCAACGAAATAACTTTTTTTTCGGAAATATTACTGCACTCTCTCAAGATTATGCACCATCGCTCACTGCTATTTTTGGAAAATTAAGTACGTCACCCGAACAGAAATGCTCAGTAATTTCGTCATTTCCTCAAGCATGATCATTTCTGTCCATAAAGATCACTCTAAGCGAAAGGGGATTTGCTTATATAGCGGCATAATGGAAATGAACTCAGCGAGCTCAAGTCAGTCGAACTAGCGGCATTAAGGAGATCGGAACCACAGAAAAATAAGGCCACTTGTTTAGTAGTTTATCAGCAATATCAAAATCTCACAAGGTCAGAGATAAGTGTGTGTAAGAGGGATACGAAGTTCCGAATAAAGAACAAGCAAATAATAGCACAAGTCAGTCTTTGTTGATCCAATGAAGAAATTGCTTTAACACGCACCTAACCTTTAAGTCGACCGCTGCAAGATATCACTTTGGAACAATGCGACTAAGCTCTCTTCCAGAACTCTTCGCCACATCGTGAAAAGCACTTCTTACCTACCTCAGCAAAACAAACATGAAACGGCAATAATTTTTGAAAATGTGGAAATTCCCTTCCCCTATCTTTCTGTCCTTCTTCTTGTCAGTACTACGATTAGGCGACGACCGTCATAATCATGACGTTCTGAATGTTCGATGTTACATCCCTCACACTTAGCAAACTGTACGCACAATTTTTCCTTATAGTGCAGCAATTCGTTAAAGTACTTCGCTCCAATATTTGAAATTTTGATGTGCTCTCCCAACCATTTAGAGCCACTAGGCGTTAGAATACCTGATCCAATACACTGCTGACTTTAGAGAAAGTGTTACGGAATAAGTGGCAAGTAGGCAAGTCTATGAAGACGTTTGTTCCATTTCATTAATGAGACTATAGCTGTTTGTTCCATTTCATTAATGAAACTATGAAATGGAACAAACAGCTATAGCGAGTCTCATGCTCACTTTAGATGTCATCATAATTTCTACGGAAGATAATAGATATACATTTTTTCCCTATAAATTTTCGTACATTTCCAGCTCTATAGAGCATCAGTTCATGAGAAAAAGTTGAAAAAATTGCCGAATAAACAGAATGGGACAATGAATTAGCCATTAAACAATACATAACGTCAACTAGATGGCAATGAAACATGTGATTGCAATAGAATTATAAAATCGTTTTTGTTGAAAAAGAAAACATTCTAAGCCTTGCAGTTGTTCAGCAATTGCTTCCTATCTTTTGTTATCAGTGCTTCAACACTTACAATCAATAGGTATAGAGGGTTCCACAAGGTTCACCTGGTCGCATACAGCTAACGGCAGTAGTCCTAACTGAACGTGTGCAATGTATCTGTTGTGGCATGCCGCGAAAATTGCGACGGAAAACGTTGTTCCTCGTTGGACAATATTTCCTCCTAGTGTTTCCTAATAGTACAGCTGAGGCGTCACCGATTTAGTCAACGTTATCTGTGCATTCTTGCCATGCTCTCGTTAGTACGATCACTTCAACGATAACTGTACTCTCTTCCATTCAACGGCGCAACGCAATTGTTTTCAATTATCCATTTCATCGTACATTTAGAATTAACGATGAGCTGATAAATATATTATTTACAAGCAAGCCTTCATCCCTTTCCGTTGAAAAATAACCAGAAAGAAGGCATAATACAGATGGCGATAATAAAGGAAACATGTCGACTTGTAAAATATTATGAAAAAAATGTTCATTACATGTTGAATTTATGAAAATAGTTTCATCTTTACGAAAATTCAACTGCATCGATGAAACTACATACGTATATTTGCGGCGATTTCATTTTTATTCAGGTAGGTTTATGCTCCAAATAAATAGTCTACTTAACAAAGTTGAAGATGATCACAAATGAGGATATCTTAAAGAAAGTAATTAGTCACGGATCGGCATAAACTGCTGATCACCTAAAATCTCAAATGCATTATGGCGATGTTTTGCGAATGCACTCTCTAGTTTGAGCTTAGGAATCGTTACAGTTGATGTTAGGATATTTAATTGCCATGCTTCTTTGTACCTTTAGAAAGAAGGAGGAAGTCATGAAGAGTGCCAAAATGCAAAGACAGTCTTAACAGAAGAAGAAATGCTAACATTGCGGGAATAGGACATGTATGGATTGCCTCTACGAGTAAAAGGTGGCCAAGTATAGGTCATAATCCATTGATGTCTGCACCTGAATTATGCGTCGACCGTCATTAGAACGAAACGCATACATACCATGCTAGTCCGGGGAAAATTTGGCAGACAGTTTAATTATGCGTTGATAGGTGGATAAAGAAGAAACGAAACGTACGAGCGTTTAGTTGAAATATCGGTTATGAATGCATAATGGAGAGAAAGTCATAAAATTTGGAGTCAACCTCGTGGAGTAAAATGGGATAAACCAGAATAAACCGGAATAAACCTGAATAAACAGGAATAAACCGGAATACACTGCTATCGCTTTTCTTTCACTTTTCCACAACCATTGTTTGGGAGTTTCAATTTGTTCCTCTTTTATCGACGTTTTCCATTTTCCTTCTATAAAAATTTGTTATCCGAAGACATAACTAAGAGCTGCGTGAGCGGATAACATAAAATATCGGATAACACAAGTAATTAATGAAATCACCATTTACCAAGCTTTTATATTTTCATACATATCCAGTAAATAAGGCATAACTACTCTATAGGTTTGAATTTAGTATACATTGTAATAAATAAAGTATACTTATTTTCTAAAGCCCGTATAAGATATGGTCTTAAATATATAGGCTATAAGAAATATACTAAAATGCCCTTACCCTAAGAAACTTGAAGTGAAAATGCGACATGCAACAAGCGGAAAACAGTATAGGATGATATAATGTAAAGAATTATAAGATAACTCTAAAATTTTCATAATATGTTTAAAAAAAAGGTCTAAATTCAAAAGATTTGGAAATGAGAATAAGCTTAACCACTATAGTTTGCCCAAAAAGTGTAATTAAGGAAATTTATTCAATAAATTAGAAAGAAAATCTAAAAATAGAGCTTCGCATATCTCAATGGTGATGTTGTTTAGCGTAAACACAAGTAATTCTTAATAGTCGAGTGGAAGCCAATAAATGAAAACCTCTATGTTGAGATCATCATCGTTAGGATCGTGAGGCTAGTAGAGCAGTAATTGTATGCACTACATCGTGACGACTCAAGAAAATAGCACTCTAATTCAACGGGAAATAATGCCCTTCAATAAACTATTGAAGAGAACTGAGACCTCTCATATCAACGTAGAAAAATTGATATTTATTTAACTACATTTGTGTACTATACATATATATTATACTAAAATGTAATTCATATTTTGCAGTCATTTTTCCATAAGCATTCTAATGGATCATGGATCGAACATTTATGGATATATGCTTAAGACAAGAAGAGATATTCGTTTTAGTTGGCATGATAGGGAGCAACAGATACTTGAAAGTGCACAAATCATTTCATTAACTAACATTTCAAACACCATATACTAATTTTGACTTACTAAATTAATGCATTAAAGTGAGATTTTTCCACTAAGATAACACTTAGACCTTTCTCAAAATTCTTTTAAGCAGACCTTTTCATTATTTGTAAAATAAATACACACTGATAATCAAAAAACCTGTGAGATTTTAAGGTTTTTGGGTATGAATATTGAGATATTACTAATCAATTGTGCATATTTATTCACTGCGAAATTAAGTTCTTCCATCTTGTCATGAACGTTTGAAATGATATCTTTGCAGGTGACAATTAAGCTCTAATATGTCCGCAAACACATGCCTACAAACTCTTCATAAGGGTTATCCATAACCGAACTGAATCAACCTTTGATGAAAGCACAAGATGAGAATAGGCAGGCTTTCGAAAACCGTTGTCGACAATTCACCACGAACTGGTTCTTACACAACTAATTGAAAGATTCTCACGTCACATCATATCGCACTATCTGCTCTCTGTAGAGTTCAAGAAGGCTTTCGGCTCAGCGAAACACAATGCTGTACCCCAAAACATCTCCTATAAGGGAGGAGAACCAACATATGTTCGCATCATTGAAGATTCACTATCCATTCGCACACCAAAATTACTTTTTTTGATACACCAGTATGAATAAAAATCGGAAGAGGTGTAAAATGGGGAGACAGCATTCTCTCGAAGAGGTCTTGAGAAAGATGAAGGCTGCAGATGGTTTAATTGTAGACTGCGAAGAACTCCAAATTCTTCTGTTTGGGGACGAGCGATACTCGTTACTAATGACCCAAGAGAGCTGCAATATTCATAGAACGAACTCAACAAAAGTCTAAGAAATTGTGCTCAGTATTCATAACGATAAAAATAAGCAATGGCAATTTCACAACAGCAATTTCATGACCACTTAATAAGTTAGTAAGACTTTTCTCAAAAGTTTTTATTACTTTGGTATTCGATGATATATTATAAAATATGCTGAAAAGACGCTTCATTCCTCGACGTATATTTGCTATCAACTTGAATGTTCATTGATAATGCGATCGTCGTGAACGAACGTCCATAACATGATCTTTGATATTTTCGTGACCAAACGACGTATGTGCTCCTTTTGCGCTTATTTGCCGTTCAGTTGTAGCACTAGCAGTACTCAACGAGCGCACTGGTGGTGTACTTCCTGTTGGACCAAATTCATAGAACGACTGAGCTGAATACTGCGCCGCTGTTGGAAAGGGATTTATAGGTCGCATCTGCAAAATGAATTTCTTATGGAAGTGGCAGCGATAAAAAAAGAGCGGCGCTTCAAAACAGTCATAAAGGTTCTCGGCGAAACGTTGAGTGCAAGATTTCTCTTAAGATCCTATGTTTGTGTTATCAAAACCGATAATTAACCATTTCTGTGATGTCGACTATATTGGAGTCTTCTGTTTAGCCTTTGTACGTGGTGCCTATCTAGGTTCAACGCAGTCAGACGGATAGCGATCAGATTGCAGGCCGGTAGAAGAGGAATGATGCAAGCTTTGTTTTTTGCGGTGAAGAATTGCGAGCTTCGGGCATATATGTAGCGATAACATCTTACAGTACAGTTAAATCAGAGCACCGTCAATTCCACGAGTGATCGCAATGTCGTTCGGACGCTGAAAGCGTGTTGAAGGCGATCAGTGAACGAGAGAAATCCCGTAACAGATGCCCAGCTGGTCTTAATATTATCTACGTTAAAATCGGATTTCGCGACGACGAGAACCAGCTTTTAAAACAAAGAGTTCATTTTGATGCAATTAAGCGTACTAAATCAACAGAAGCTTGCTGAATTCGAACTTGAACGCAATGGATTGTTACTTTTTAGGTGGTATGAACCCTGCAAATGGAGTCATGATGTGCACATATAGGGGGGTAAAATTTCCCGTGGTTTTCACAAAAAAGTTGGCTGGAGCCTGAGTCTGAAAATGGCTAGAAAAAGCTTGCAACTGACACGAAATAGTAGGCATTTGTTGCGTCATAGTTCTGTTAACACCAATTTCAGAATAGCTATCGGCCTTAAACGTCATTTGGGGGTGTTCCTTAACTTGCGCAATAGAACTGACGAGATCTAAGCAGTAACTGAAAGTACACGACAAGATATCCTCAGTGACATAATACTGAACCGATAGACGAGGCAATATAAATGCATCCGTATGCAGATGAAATTTTCATCGGTTATCACAAATTATGGAAATAATCTCAGATCAGTTTAGAAGAATCAAAATTATGAATGTACCAAAATTATCTGACTTTCGAAATTTGCGTTCGGGCAAGAAGAAATCGAACAATATCTGCATGCTGGCTGCGTTTTCTATGAGCACAATCACTAGTGACTGCACAAAAATGCGCTTTCGTGCTAGTACTGAAATAAAATCGCAGATGTGAAAACGAAGACTTCAAATATATCGAAATTAAAAGAAGAGAAGAATTGTGCCACACTGAACCACAAGATTCGCACAAGATTCATCACCTAGAAATAATTATTCTCAGGGAATATCCATTGATTCGCAAATGTTTCCTCTATTTCATCAGGATTGTCCGCCATCGTAAATAAGGTAATGTGTGCAAAGATGGGGTGTGATTCAAAAATATTGTTGTGGCTGTGCAACTAGCCGCAAATTGCCTATTGTTGCAGAAAACAACGATAACGTTACTGTATATTTACACGAGTCGAAGAATAATGCAATGCATTTTAATCGCTTATGAACATATAATGGACGAGGACACAAAAAACCTGAAATTTCCAAATTAACTATATGATTTCGATAGGTATTGTTTGACACTATTGTGAAGAAGTGCTTAACATTCACCTCGACCAAATGCTCTTTGAGCTTATGGAACGCGGAATGCAAACGACGCTTCCGTTGAACTTCAATACGCGCTCGTTCACATCCACAGCCAGGCCTCTGAATAAGAAAGAACAATGCTTCAGAAGGGAATTTAATGTTTTAGGTGTTAAAATATGTTTCTCTATATAAATTGCTCAATTTATCGTTCCTAAGCACATGTTGCGCCGATTTCAACAGAAAAATAAAGGCGACTTGCAACCACAATGCATTCATTCAGATAGTGAAAGAAATAGTGAGCAGTCTTTTCAGTTTTCTTTTCCACATTACCAATAAAGATCAAAGGAGACAAGCAACTCTCTAATTGAGTGCATATAAGCCAAACCACTGAGATATTGGGTGAATTTCGGTGTGTAATTCGTTTCCAGTGTGGTTTTTTTTTTCATTCCCACGTCTCGTCCCTCCTCTCCAATCATCACATTCTCTCCCTGGCCTCCGTCCTCATTTCTCCATATGATAGCTACGCTGTGTATAAACAAACTGGGCTTTTATTGCAGAGTTGATGAGGTGCTGCCGAAAGTTGATGAGGTGCTTCAGCCACTGCAGAATTCCGGCATCTACTGTGTCACCATTCGCTGAATAGTGAATAATGACATTTGGATTTTCCTGACAAGTTTCTATTAGCAGAGTGCATTTTGACAGCGTTATGCATCTGCATATTGATGTATGTATCCATCATTCTAATAGGTTAAACTTCGCAAATATCAAAAGTCCCAAAAACGAAAAGTTATACCTATCTTCACGCCCAGTCATCAACGCTAGTTGCAGATATTCAAAGGCATCGAACAAATTGCGTTCATTTCTCATCGACCCTTTTCACATATTCCATGTATCAAAATTTCAAATGTTGTGGAGGCGTTCCTTTTTTGCAACAATCGATACACTTATAATATCTATGTATCACTATTTAATCAAGCTCATGATCCGTTAGTGATTTGTAAACGTGATCATTTAAATGAATAGAACGCGAAAAGCAGATATTCAGGATATTCTAAATGCATCTCTTGTGCGCTTTATTCTTCGTGTATATAATCAGTTAGTGTAATCAGGTAGTTTGGTAAGGATGAAAAGAGCAATTTTCATGTTGAGAGTGCTTACTAATGGGCACATTGCGATCATCTTCTGCAACCAATGCTGTTTACAATACGCAAAGGTTAACGTCGCTTCACATTTAGACCTTTAAAGGTGCTATTTTACTGGAGCAGTCAACATTTGCGAATCGCTCTTATCAGTTGCTTCACATCGGGAGACAACAAAAAAGCAGTGTGTCTAGGAAGTACTACTGCTCAAGAAGATGTATCACATGGAAATTGGAGGTTTGAGAAGTGTGAGATGAAAAAAGACTGAAGCTCATTAATAAAGAGACTTGTCTCGTCAAATTTTCAATGAAGTCAGATTGGAATTCAGAGGATTATTACAACTTTCGGGAACGAAAAGTGACTTCCAATAGCAAATAAACGAGCCATGTTGATATCCTCTTTGGGTGCGACACGAACGATCACCCGTCTTCGATTCATCTGTCTCGGCTCGATGCGGATCTCAAGCGCCAATTTCGAGAGAGTAGTATCTTTTAGAAATTGTTCCGTTGCAATATCTGCTATCTAAAGAATGTTTGCATTGCCATCAAACGTTGGGAGTTTGAAAATTGCCCATCACCCCAACCCATATAATCAATGATCCATATGACTGCCTTAAATTATTCAATGGGTAATTCTTTACTATTACACCGTACTTAAAGCTTTTAAGTTTTTTATGTAGAATATAAAAGGAGAAAAATATTGCTAAAATCTATTCAAGCTTTTTAGGTAAGAATTTAGGCTTAGTCATTCTCAAAATTTGCTAATGGATAATTTGAAGCTCTACGTGCATCATGTTTCTCTTTAACACGAGAAATAGGTCGATTTGTTCGAGTGATGCATATCTTCATGCCAGTTTGTAGAAACCCATCATGATACGCAAATTAAAATCTGCACTTGCTTATTGAAAGAAAAAAGTAGGCATTTATGTGCATTTATGCGTTAGTGCGCAGATGCACTGCTTCAAACATTGCAACATTTAGGTTACTTCTGAGAGCGACCTCTTCCTCTATTGTAACCAACATATGTGGGGACAGACTCCGACCTACAAAACTTCGCGAGAGCCGCAAAGCCAAAAACACCGACTGGGGCATCGAGCGCTCTCACAGTACATTCCGACAGTCGTTAACCAGCAACATCCTCATCTAAATAACCAACAGATGTGGATGGAAATGACGGATCAAATGACACTATAAGAACGACGCATGTGCAGCTTGGGACAAGAGGAAAATATCGCCGTTCGCTTCAAGCACAACGAGAAATTGTCGCTGTCTGCCGATCTTTATCCGCTGAGCGGTTGCTTACACGCTGAGTGAACATTTAAATGGTCAGGTTCGCTAAGCACAGATTATTCTGAAAAGTTGAACCCGAACTTTCGATGATTTATTAAGCAAATTTTCAGAGAAAACTGATCAGAGAAAACTTTTATGAAGTACCCTGGCAATAGTCGAACGAATATGGAAGCGATCTATTTTTGTCCATTAAGACATCAATTTTTAGCACTTTCCTTTAGCAAATGAGTGCAAGTTATATTCTTCGAGAATTTCGTTACTACTATGCCAAAATAAAGAGAACTTTTCAAAGTAGCCTAGTGAGCAAATGTATCTCACATAGATCACAAAATTAAAATAACATTTTACCTCAGGTATCATAGCCAAGTCTTCTTCGAAATCATTATGAGGAGGAAACAAACTCATCGCCACGGAAGTGTTTTAAAAACGAACCTCTCCCTAACTACCTACCAAATTAAATGAATGAATTCTCTCAAACAGCCACTTTACGCATTTAGTCATTCAAATCTTGGTCGGAGATTGACGGAGAAATTTGACTAGAAGTAAACGCCAAATATGCATTTATTTTTTTAAGTAGAAGTTTCGGTGGTTTGTCATGTTTTCTTGCTGTCTGTGAGCGCATTCATGCTTCTTATATTGCAAGTGAGGTCTTTTTGCATCGATTTATCTTTTGGCTCTATAAAATAAGTTCTGGGCGCCCCACAAAAAGTATATATGGTAGTACTTCTCAACTTCCTCTTCGATGGAAAAACGAACGTTTGAAGTAACGTTATGACAAGACCAATTGCATTTGCACTTAAATGAACATCGAAACACAGCGTTCGACTTTTTCGTGAAACATTGCAAATAAAGGTCGAATTAAATGTCAAGAAAATGCAGCAGTAGTATCACGATATCAAAATTAAAAGAAATCACAATTAACGAACCAATAGTTTATAGGTTGGTCTCTTATGACCGAGTTCACTTACTGCAAAGCTTTATTCAGTGCTTTCATTTTATTAGCTCATGATCTTTTCAGCCGTCAAATCTACGAACAGAATTTCTTGCCATAGCCCGCTCGTAGTCTCTCTTATTTAAACATGCAAACATCTTCTCCAGAAGTGCCGATTGAATTACCGCCATGCTACTTGCTTGGATGACCCATTGTGCATATATGCTACGAGTTGCCACTGATGATATTATCATCAGAAATATCAAATTCAATAATAAGCACTTATTCATAAAGTAATATGCGGCCTGCATGATTATTGGATCGTGTTCAGCTTAGTTTACTCAACTTACATGAACTGTTCATGACCTGGATGATCAATGGTAAATACATCTGCCCTCTTCCGCCTTCTAAGCCACAGCATTCATTATAAACATTTTTTAGATTGACCTATTTCAGATTTTGATTTATATCTTTCGGAAGTGAATCATATGCTCTTCAATATGCTTCAGCTGAATTTATAGGCTAAAATTTGAAAAGCTCATTGCAGATGTGCAAAACGGCTGTAATATCATCCATCACTAACGGTAATTCATTCACTTATTTATACACAGCTGCTATCTTTATTGTAGTACGCACGAAATTTTCTAATGGAAAGTGGCAAAAATAGGATATGAGAGTTTACAATTACAATGATCGTGCTTGGAAAGATTTCCGATAGTGCTCAATGTGTATACATTGTCCAAAGCTCTGAGAGCGTAATTGGCAACTTTCAGAACATTTCAGGGCATCTGAGGCACTACAAATATGTTAGAGGTTGCTTAAAACATCAGTGTCACTAGCATCATCTATCGAAGAAAGGGAACCTCATCTCGTAGCCTGAGGAAACAACTATGCGAGTAGGAGGCATGAAGTGGTCATATTGTACTCTTCATACTAAATATTTGTTTACTGTTATTTCGACATTACAGACTCAAATCCTTCCGTGGAATGAGGAATTCTTGAGCGTCATCATGCAATGGATCTGAAATCTTCAACTTTTATAAAATCATATGCCTCTAATTTTCTTCATTCAGACGCATATTTCTATGAACTTTGGAAATTTACTGAATTTTAACGAATTTCATTAATCTGTTGATATTTTTTCTATAAAGGAGGAGTTTTTCCCACCTATGAAAATTACCCTCAAAGGTATATTATTGTTACAAGCTGTAATTAATATGTTAAGCAACTTTTGCTATATGACGACTATGTGGGGTAATCCTTCATTCATTGTGCCACTACAGGATATTCACAAAGCATTGTCCATATGCAAATGAAGAGGCATCGAATATAAACCTATCTGCATGAGTGATTATTAGCTTTTAAATAGAAAATCGACTATAGTTAATCATGAAAATCATAATGAATTGTTGACTAACCAAATGGCGTTGTTGTTAAGCTAATTACTGATTGCAGCATAGTTACTGATGAATATGCAACTGTAATCCACTTTCTCATAACTCATACACATGGCGAATTCCATTCAAGTTGTCATTAAATTGCCTTTGTGAGCAATGGAGAATAGATCGCTCCGTGTTCGAATTTTCGTCCAAATTACCACAATTAAGCAACCCATCTCCCCTCCGCCCTTCCCAAATTCAGGAGTATTGCTCACGAATTTCCGTATTCTTATAAGGTGAATCTGTTGTTGGATCTCATAGAGCACTTATTATAGATAAAATTTTCAAAAATCTCAACGTAAAATTAGCAGAAAATTCTCGTCACGTCTCCGAGTAAGATAACTGTTGCAGCAAGTGACATTATCTATGCGTGAATGGAATAGTTTGCCGGCCTCGTAGTCAAATATAATGTGATTGAATCGAATGAGCCAATAGCTGATGTGATGCGATGTTACTGACGCTGATCTACTTGAAGAGAGGTCCTGCAGGTATTATTGCCGTTGTCGATAATTAAACCTGCGGACTTCATGTGAGAGGGAGTCGATACCATTATAGAAAAATTACAGATAACTATAAAAATGGATGGAAAAAAATGCACTTAGCATTGAAATGGTTGGTTTTTCATGAAGCCAACTTCACATGTTGTACATAATTTTCAGTATCGAAGGGGGTGCGTGCAATAAGAACTTTCATCTATTTGCACCAAGGATCGAAATTTCTTTCAAAGTAGTTCATTGAGAGCAAAACCCTTCATATGATCCATTGTTTCGACGAGATTTATTAGTCCAAGAGGTCACAAATTATTTTGCTTGAAATATGGATGAATAAATGCTTTGTTCATATAAACAACAATTTCCAAATAGAGGATGGAAATAAACGTAATCGTCCAACGCGAAAGTAGCTCAATTCTTGTCGATGATCACCTTGTGGAGAGGGCGTCTATAGCAATAAAAACTTTTCGATATCTATTCTTTCATTTCTACTTCAAAATTATTAGAGTCCGTAATTAATTTTTTTTTGTTCTTGCTTCCTAACATTTCAGGATTTCAGGATTTCAGGACATCAGTATTCGCTCATTGCCTCACCCTATAATGATTAATTCAAATTATTCACCTATCATGAGGTGTATTACTTTCATGAGGTAATTTGTTACATTTCAAACTGTTTCACAACGTTTATGAACCTCAGCCTAGAGAAAGCATAGGTTACCAGGACCATACTTTATCCTCTACCTAAGGTCACATCTATTTCGCCTACTTGCCGATAACTGACCATCCTTCTTATAGGCCGACTCGTTCACTGCCAATATTTTTCGAGCTAATTTGATAGAAAATGTACTAGTTGCAAATGAAGAGACAAACTGAAACGCTTAAAAGCTTGCAGTTGTAATGGGCAAACGCCGTTTTTGATTGTAGTTGATTGTCAACGACATGAGCGCATGAAACGAACCACATTGCTTACATGTGTCCGTTCAATTATCTCGTCTCATTACGACGCGATTTGATTGCTTCTCCTCCTCATTCCCTCTTAGGATTTATCCTTTTCTTCTCATGCATTTAGACGCTTCCTTTTAATTATATGGAGTGCTACTTTACGTTAGATTTATTTTATTGTATAGTTGAAATTCTTTTTTATGATTTGCCCATAGAAGCTCGAGTTCCCGAACTTCATAAATGTACCTTACATTTATGGAGTTGTACCTCAAACCACCTTACAAGATAAACTTTTCACATCGACTGTTTAAAATGGTTCCTAAACCTGGAAAACGCTCTTCGACACATGAATATAAAAAAAAATTATCGATACAATGAGTCGCCGCAAATCGTCGTTTGTATTTCTCATGCCCCACCAACAAGCTGACACGATATATGAGGTTTTGCGTTCCGTTTAAGTGATTAGCTGTTTTCTCCGAGGAGGCAAGCATTCCCATTCAACCACAAGAAAAAATGTCTTCGCATTTCAACGCACTGCGACCGCTCATTGCAATCTATTGTTGGAAATTCGTTTTTCTATTGTGCGATCGACGAAAAATGAAAATACAATTGGCGTTTAATGTATTTTATTTTTCGATACATTGAAATATCCATCAGTTTATTCGAATTCAGTGAATCAGCGTGTAATGTAGCATAAGAGGTTATTCTATGTAACAGTTACGTTTGTCAAACTTTGCAACTCAAGCTGCATCGGTGGTCCAGTCAGTTAAAGGTGCCGTCAAATACGAGTAGACGTATAAGCGCTTAGTCACGATGCCACAATAATTGTTTTAGTGAGGGAATTAGTGAGGGAAAGCACAAAAATTGAACATTTTACTGTTCAGCTGTGCTAGGAACGCGCTTGGATTATTTTTCTGGAAATTACGATCGTCCTCTACGATTGAGGTGTTTTCACCACAAGCTGCAATAGGATGTAAAGAAGTAACAGATTATGCAGCATTAGAGGACTACAATGTCAGATCCTCTGTGAGCAGCGATCTAGCTAACGATGATATCATTTTGAACCTGCTTGGCACGACAGGTGTCTATCATGCTTATAAGTGCATCAAATGGTATTTCAGCCCGGGATTTTTGTAGCATCCTATGGAGACTCATATGGTCACCGAATCCAGAATTTTTGATGCAGCGAGTTCCTATACATAGAGCAATGAGAACTGCAAGATCCCTTTCATGTCACGGGCTGTCTTTCGTCTTACAACGCATCTCGAGTAGTGCTATCATTTGAGCGTACGTCATACACACACAAAACGCTGCAAATATACGGTTCTGTCAAAGGAAACAATGTTTCCAGTAATAATTTCGTGATCTCATTCAACTTTCAACGCGGGTTTCTAGTTGTTTTAGGCCTTTGAAAGTAGATCCTCGGATTTATATCGTTCTTAAAATTAACGAAGTCATAATAATATCGAGGAAAACGGTTTGTCCTAGAGTTTGACTGCAATCAGCACCTCGTAGAACGGTATCAACCAAGCGCTTTACACTAATGAGACTCTCAGTCGGGCTTTCAGGCCTTGTTTACTTGCTTCCGTAAGCTAAACTTCTTCGTTTAGAACTCATCTAACCAGTTACGTCGAAAAAGCACAGCTTAGGGCTTAAGAGGTGATGCCTTACGCGTATGGCAATATCTTGCGACGCTTCGCATGTGGGATTCTCGGTCTTTTTCGCATGTTGTGCATTTCTTGTTCCTCTTTCCAGATCTATATACGAATGCCATATGTGTTTTATTTCCCGTAACACACTATATGCGATTTGTGATTGTGTTTGTGAGCATATTTGCAATAGGCAAACGTTTACGTAAAATTCACCTTGATAAAAATATGCCTTCGCAAAGTAGTTTGCTCTATGGGGGATTCAAGAGGTTCTCGTCATAAATGAATCGATCGTCAATAGAATTGATCGAGCAGATACAATAATACTTATATTCCCTCTATTGTGAGAGGAGAAAAAACATTTTCCGGTTGCTAAAAAAGATATATTTTATTCTATATTTAGACCAGAATGGATAAAAAATATTCGCAGCTCTTCATAGCTTATAATAAACAACTTATTCATTCGTTTATTGCCACACATTATCTTTTACGGCGAGCCGGTTTGTTTATATAATGTATGAAAGTGCACAAAGAAGATCCAACGAAATTTGCGGAAAAAAGTGTTGGTCTATGGAAGCAGTAATCAGTAAAGTATTCAGTAAGGTACCTGTATCTGTACCGTTTATCTGTACAGGTATTCATTAAAAAACAAGAAACACAGTGATACCTGTGAACTTGATAGCTGCTCACCTTAACAATTCAAAATATTCTGACTAGTTGACCTCAACTATAACATAAGTCGAATCCAGTGCTTCTTTTGCGAAAACATTTTCAAAGAAAAGTGAATTATCTAGTCTGATAGGTCGCCTGTAAATATAATAGATAGGAACAGGTCTAATGTTGAAAATTGGGCGATATTTGAATCCATTGTTTATGATTGAGAAACTTCAACGGAAATTATTTGTTTCCCAAAAAATTTCCTACCACTGGAGATGACTGACCTCTTAAATTACCCGTGATAAGCCTATTTAATGCACTAACTTTGCGGCTAACCTTCACAACGATATCGAAGAAATTTGCGTAAATAATAACCGATTGAACCATCACATTTGTTAAATTCCTTATTGATGCTTAACTACCGGTTTTCACATACATTGACTGACGATTATAAACGGTCTTTTATTTTACGTATATGCTAACTGACTACCCTATTGCGTATTTATTGACTATATTGGTTCATATTTCTCTTTTTTATTAAGTATCTGAAGGTATAGCATTAATACAGCAATAATGCCTGTAGATTCATTTATGATTCACTTAGCAAATTCAGTGTATACGTATGTTTATCTGTGGACGCAGTAAAGTGTTTACCTGTGGAAGCAGTAATCAATAAGGTATTCAGTAAGGTACAAGTATTATCTGTACCTGTGTCTGTACCGTTTATCTGTACAGGTATTCATTAAGAAATAAGAAACTTACTGAAGTTGCTGAACTTACTGAAGTATATTTTAAAATTGCTCGAGATCTGCGTGTGAGGATAAGAGAGCTCTCTGAGAAAGACTCCACGTCGTCGTTTTCTTTAGTAAACCTTAGTATCGGAGAAAGAGTTGCTGCTGCTTTTGTTAATTTAAAAGTAGTACCCCATTTTAATGAGGATGCTTCATTGCAAAGGAACAATTCTCTCCTAACATTGACCTTTCGCATCGGTGAATATTGATCTTCGATTTCCTTAGTTGGAATAACCCTTCATGCAACTGCAACAAGTTGCGATCGCGTTCATCGGAGTCGTTCGGAGTCATTCGGAGTTTCATCGGAGTCATTCGGAATCGATATGTTAGCACTTTTGTACTCGTTGAATTTTTAAGGAAAATTACTCCGATGAGAAATACGAAGGAAACAAAAGAAAAGAAAAAGAAATCACACAAATATCCAGTAATTTTGAAGAAAATAAAGAATTCGCCTGAAGCTTCTTAAAGCTAAAGAAGTCAAGAGAAAAATCCCCCTAAAAGAAATTCATTAAAAATCGAGCAATGTTGCATTTTTTACCTTATAATTTTGCAGTTCCTTAATATTGATGCAACTAAATTCGCATATTCACGCAATATTCTCGTCAATGTCGATGACATTTGAACAATAAGGGGAGAATATACTTGAGGGGTGAGGGCAGTCGTGCTGACAATGATACAAACGAAAGGAGGATATGGTACCATGGACTTGATGGTGACTTCAGCCAAAAGCGCTTAGCTACGTGTGAAGACCTGCATTGCGCTCTACAATATGTTATAGTGATGATGAACTAAAAACGTGTAGGTCCTAGCGATAAAGCATTGTTGACGTAGAATGCGACTATTCGTCTTTCCTATTAATTCGTTTTTGCTAGTAAGAAGTAACTGAGAAGTAACTGATTGCGCTTCTTTCATCGTCCTCCCATTTTCAAAGTTAATTCCGGGCGTTCCACATACATCGCTCCACCGACAGGTGAAACGTCATTATTCAGTTCACCTGAGTAGATAGAGTGAACACTGATGCCTTACCTGTTGGCTAGCGGTTTACGCGCAGAGAAAGCCTGAATGTTGTTTATGGAGCGTTTAAATTGCAAAATAATAGTGTTGTAATGTCTGGGCGTTGATAAAGCAATAAGTTGGGCGCCGACGTTGTTTTTCATGGACCCTTTTTCATTCTTTTCGCTTCCTCGCCGCGTTTGCTGCCCACTGTTGTTTTGGCTTAATAACGTACTAATAAGGCTGATGTCAAATACATTTCGTTTTAGTTAAAAAAGCGAGCATAGGTAAACGTGTTTCTCGGTCACTCTCTCGGCACTATGGCATTGGAAGAAACGATCAAGCTCAATGATCTTATTTGCCATTCGGCCTGTTTCTTTCGCTTTTCCAATCATATTTCTTTGGAAATTTCAGTGCATCCGAAAGTATGAGCGCTTTAAACGCCAACATCTCAAAGAAACATCACCTAAAAACACAAATGACACCAAATAAAAGAGGTAATTAGCGTGGAGCACAGATTATATGCTTGAAGTCAACTCAAAGAAGACATAGTTTGAGATATTCACGTACTTGGTCGTTTTTTCTCTTAGTTGTTATAAACTTCAGTTGTAAATAACGTTTGCTAAATGCTTAGCCAGACGAAACTAAACGCAAAATTCGTGATCATAATTCAACAATAATGCTTTAAGCTTTCATGAATTTGTATTCACATAACCCGATATGGTCAAATCGTTGCTGTGAGCGTTTATATATGCGTATGCTCATCCAACTATTGCAAGCTTAGAGTAACGGAAGCCGAATCTACATAATCAAATGAGTACGCTCACCAACTAATGATGGATAGCTGCGAAGTGAGGCTGCTCTAAAGACTCATTTGCACAGCTAATTCAAACTTAGCCGTTTGATGAGCCGCTGCTTGCGAAAACACTAAAATGCGTCTTACAGCCAGAAGAAATGAAATTTATGATATGAATGACATTATAGAGGAGCCTGATTTTCTTATTCACCCACATGATATCGACTTTGTGTTGGTTAAGTACTAGTGCCTTGTGTGGGTTATGTTCGCAATCTTAGTCGACCACTATATGCGCTTATTCAAGACGAACTTTTTGTGGAAGCGGGTAGATCACTGAAGAAATTCAAGAAGAAACTGGAAACAAACGAGTTGCTAAAACTTCCTGAACGGCTTTCTGGAGTTTGGGGCTTACTCATAAGCGTATCCGATCCTGTGAAAATATGAATGCATTATTGTACATACTTATTCATCAAGTGCAAATTTGTAATAAATACGATCGATTTACTCTTTGAATTATATTGCAAAAAATGTTTATCATATCGGATGCCATTTTCCTTGGTTCGTTTAGAAATTTCTCATTGAAATTTCAATGAAATATCTGTTTTCTATGTATCCATTGATCAGTAATTTTTCTCGTTCGTTTCTTTGCTAATCCTCTAACGCTCTAAAAATGCTTCACTAATATATTCTCAGTGCTAAATGTACGAATCCTTAAGATAATATCGGTAAATATTTGTGTTATTCCGTCTATTTTTGTTAACTTTGAAGTAATACATTTAAGATAAATGTATAATGTATACGCTGAAAGATTCTCTCCATCATGACTATAAAGAATCCAGACTATTGCCTCAATATTTTGTTCAATCCTATTAATTCGATCAGCGGATACTGGATTTCGATGCGATAGTGCGCTTTTTTGGGATATTTACGCCCAATGCTTAGATCATCCGTAATAAAAACTTCGACGAATTCGGTCTTTTCAGGATAAAAAGTGCAAATCTTTCACTGCATTCCAAGAAAAACGCTAATTATTCCATGATGTTGGAAAGTCATACGGGAAAGTCACATATCATAATAGCCGTTATGATTTTTATCCATTCGTTTAATATATGCCACGGTGACTATTGCAAATATTGCATTAAAATAGTTTCTTTCTGAAAATGAGGCCTCCATTTCATTGAGTATTTCAATCCTTTGGTTAATGATATTTTACAAAAAAATGGCATTAAATAGAAGTGAAGTTTGTTTCTATTCTCCAATCGACTGAACGTCAGCAAATTTGTCAGCGTTTTTATTGAAAAATATGCGCAGCAATTAACCTTTCTTCTTCATCATATTTTGCTATGTTCGATTGCCTCATTTCATTAAATCTTAGTTTCCTCTGTCGATTTATCTTTCTGATCTCTCATAGTCTTCTACTCTTCTCTCGATCTCATTATGGTCTACTGAATTACAATGCTGCTTAGACGCTTTTCGAGGAGTTAGTAAATTCCTGTTTTCTCTCAGAAATTTCATATTTTACATATATATATATATATATATATATATATATATATATATATATATATATATATAATTATATATATATATATATATATATATATATATATATATATATATATATATATATATATATATATACATATTTATTTATTTGTTGTATACATATATACATATATGTATACAAATATATATATATATAATTGTATATATATATACATTGTATACATATGTATATATATATATATATATATATACATATTTGTTGTATATATATATACAATTTATTTGTTATATATATATATATATATATATATATATAAATAAATATATATATATATATATATATATATATATATATATATAATAAATATAATATAAATAAATATATATATATATATATATATATATATTTAATATATTCTAATAATAAATGCTATGTAATATCTATATTTTGAGTTGAAGAACGGCGTTTATCGAGTATTGGCTCACTTTATGATTCAGCATTTTGTTGACAATATGCAACGATATTTTCGCATATAGAACAAATGTGATCCGATAGCGATAAACGAAATAGCTCTTTTCTATACTCCTTGTTAATGCATCATTTTTTAATACGAAATGCTTCCCCAAGAGAAGAAAAATAACGAAATAGTGGATTCTTTCCCTTATTTGAAAGTTTTTTTTTTCATTTTTAAGACTATGAGAGCTAGTTAGGGAATTTTGGATTCGTTAATGTGGCATACTCCTGAGAATTTTCTTTCTTTAGCAGCTTGTTCCATTTCTTTTCAACATTTCGCTTATAGACCTATGTCCGAATTGATGTTATGAATTCAGAATTCCACTAATATAATAATATTAAAAATTTGTGACAATCAACTCTGACTTATGAGATAATTAAGGCTTTTCAATTTTCAGCTTCACCATTCTTCGCTTCGCCATATGCCTCATCAGTGTTGGTTAGAATATGTGAATCGTTAAATTTGTCCTTGAAAAAAACAGGAAGCAAAGGAATTATTATGCCCTAAAGAGAGGTTTTTGGAAATTCAAGTCACTTCTTGAGCATATTTAGAAAATCCACGATTGGTCACCTCGTCGTAATTGAGTGCAATCGAGAAATCAATTCCCCTTACGTCAATTAAACAAATGGAATTTCTCTTCTCGTAGCAGTACGCTTTTTCTCAGTCATTATTCACAATGAATTATGCTATTTACTATCGCTCAAAGGAAAATACTCGCTAAACGATATTTTATTTGCTCAGTGAATGTTTACAAAGTAACGGTGTGTGTTAATGTTCCACCATGTTACTCTTCAAGTGTCGACGCTCCCTTTATTAACCTTTTGCACACACTTATTTTGTATGAATCGACGATAAACGAATGATTTATCATGGGCAGCATTATTAGGACGGAAATTATTGAAACCTTAGTAATGGTATTCCGGAAAGACTGTCTATCATCCGATATTCCTTCCGGATTCGAAATATTTGTCAATGCATTTTCGAATTCAATAATTTTTCAGCAATGAGTGATAAAAAAGGAAAAGAAATCCTCTTTCTCTCTCTTTCTCTCTCTAGTGTTGTTCGGGTAAAAGATGTTCTAATCTCTAACTTCGGGCAATACTCTTCGTTCTCCCTCGCAACGCGAGTGGTCAGTTGTCGATCTGAAACCATGTAAGGCGATGTTAAAGACGTTTAAGATTGATCGCATTTGTTTTAGTGAAATGGTTGGTTGTTCTGTCAGTGAAGTGCTTAATCGATCACGAAGTCGTTATCTCCATCCCACATTTCCTAAAATTAAATCTTATGTTCTGCAGAAGAGAAAAGACTGAAATGACATCTGCTGTGTCTCAGAGCTGCTCTTTTGAATGAATTCCTTTCATGCAAAGAAGAAGTTATCTATAATGACCGTTGAAAACCTCAGCTCAATACTCCTTCTATCCAATTTAACCAGTCTAGGTCTACTCAATGCTAAGACAACGTTGCAATCTTCAAATATGACTTGCTGCGCCTATCTGAGAGGTTCGAGATCGAGAAAGAGAAGTAGTTCAACGTGATTTTGCTCAAAGGTTCGGAAGAAATCATATAGGACGGACGACCGAGGACTATTTTCGTGTGCAAGTAAATCGTGCGAAACTGCTGCATATCCTCGAAATGATGAACACTGGTCAAATGTTTTAACAACATAGCGATAATGCACCATTAGCAAGTGCTAAAGCGTCAATTAACTTAACTATTCGCAAAAATGCCAATAAGGCTACTGCAAAGCATCGACGTTTAAATGATCTGTAGAGAATTAAATTACAAAGGGGCAGTCAGAAATTATAAGCTATGCCTTAGTGATAATAGTCCAATTTTAGCAAAGTTAAAACAGTTAATAAACAAGAAAAAGACCTTTTTTAATTTTAGGTTATTCCAATTCTTCAATAATTGAAATTCAGTTGGGAAAAATTCAGTTCTGTTGAAATTCATAAATGATTATAGGTGGGTTATCCTCGAGAACTTTGTCAGCAAACAATTTAAAATCAATTAGGAAAATTCCATGGGAATATTTTGTGAAACAACACAAACAATACGAAAGCAATCCATGAAGGAGTTATGAGAGATACGCAATAGCCTCTATTGTTGCTAGAAATCGGGTGGATGAGGGAATGGATACGTTCTGAAATAAGAAATTAGACGAGGAAAGAATCTCCACCTTAAACTAAGTAATTAGTAACTCCCAAAACCAACTTTAAAAGTTTGAAATTTACTCATAAACATGCATTGAAACGATATGAGAGAATGAATGAATAGTGCAAACGCTACAGAAACGATAGAAGTATATACAAAAAGTGCTAAATTAGTGGAAAATTCAGTAGCTGTGAAAAATCAGAAGTGAAAGATATGGGAATTTCGGCAAAAGAAGTGAATGCACTCAGGCATCGAGTGGATAGTGATACATCGACTACGCCTGTACTTTTAAAGGACATCGATGGCTTAGTTTCTGAAATCGTTCTCGAAGAAGCTGATGAGATTTCGATAGGTGTACAGTATGGGGAGGAGGTTGAGAGGGAATTCGCTTGAGTGTCGTGACATATTCTCGAATTTAATAAAGGGGTAGAAACAAGTGATATGGTTGTCGTTTTATGACTGAAAAGAGAAGTATAAAATATCGGATTATTTGCGAACTCACAAAGCATGAGGTGTTTCGGTCAATAATTACATGAAAATTCATAATATTGAGTGGCATATTGAGTGGCATTAATGCGAAGCGTCTATTAAGGGTGTTAAAAAAAACCATTATCGAGCAGTTTGCCGTGGAAAAAGTCAATCTTAATATAAGGTAGAAAGATATCAAAAGTGCAAAAAGAACGCTCTTATCATGGTTGGTCTTTCTTTCCGCGTTGTATATTCGCTTATTCCTTATTTTCCTCTTTAGAGTGAAGGAACGAAACTTGTAAGAGCATTTGCTATGAAGTTAACCATGATCATCAAGTGTTCATATATCATAGTCATTTGGTTTCTATAGGTAAACATTTTATGCACCATGTACAAACACTTATGTCTTTTTCTATTATGGCAATATTAATTCACTATGGAAATCATTGAATTTCATTAACGCTATTCGATTTGCCTAAATTTCACCTATTCATTAAAATTCAACCTTATTTCATCTATATACTTGAGGGATATTAAATATTGGATCTAGTTCTCTTATTGATTGTGGATAATTTTGTGGGTGTGAGTTGAGTTTAAAGTGGTGTTAAATATTGGTAGAGACGTTGTGATTCCCAGACTTTCTGATAGAATTTCCGGACTTTCCGGATTGGTAGAAATGTTGTAATTTTCGGATTTTTACATTTGTTTTTATTTAACATTACTAATACTTTTATTTCCCTTCGACTAACTAATTACTCATAGAATATAGTAATGATATGATGTAATGGGTCTTGAGAGAGTATTTAAAGAATTTTCTTATTTTTCTTGAAATTCTAATCGATCATCGATTACGCAAATAGAAAACCATTTCTTTTTCCATTTTTTCCCATTTTCGATATCGAATTACGACATTTCAATAGGAATCATTTACATTTAGGTTTCCTTTCAGAATTATTTTATCATATTTACAAATATTTCCGATGATATATTATTTGGGGCAAATGTTTTAGTGTTTTTTCTGCTCTTATTCGACTTATTTATCGAGTAAACATGTTGTAATTTCCATCTAAGACAATTTGCTTGCGCATTTGTTTTGCTAGATACGAAGCATTTGTGAGATTATAGCAATGATAAGCGATTGATTCTTTTAGTAAATTATCTCGAGCTCTCGCTATCATCTCTAGCTCTCGCTTTGCTTGATGTTGTGAAAAATTTCATGCTTTTATTAGAGCATTTCCTCGAGTCGAGCTACTTGAAACAATTTCAACCAGACAATAATGATAGACGAACTGCAAATGTAGGATCGAAATATGCAATTTAATAATTTCACTAAAACGAGTCGCGACGCGATGGAAATTCAACAGTTTTAGGGGATCTCCAAAGGAAACCTATAAAATTCTTATCTGTTTCTTTTGCTTTCTAATTACCTAATCCAGAAGTCCTCAGTAACACCATACCAACATCTGAACTTCATAATTCGATAGCAATGAAATTAGTGATATTTTATCATTTATAACCACTGTAAAAGTGATTTCCATTTATTTAATTTAAGCTATGCTCAGTGTATTTTTTGCGTTATTTAATAGCATCGTCGGGAGAACACGACGAAATCACTGATCGCACTGAATCAGCTTGTGTTGTGCATCTATGAATATACACACACTCTATGCGGTTGCCATAGCCATTAGTTGATGTGATCAGCCATTGAACACTATCGTGTCGTCCATCAACCATGTTATATAGACTGACCTACTTCAATATTCGTGAAATCTATGAGGGGCGTATATTAATTCTCGATATTAATTTCGACTTGTCCAAAAAAAGGAATAATTGGCTGCCCGATCGTAATAGTCGAAGCGAAACGGAGCTGAAGAAATGGGATTCAAGGATGACAAGGAAATGATGAGGAGTGAAAACGATGTGAGATGGAGGAACGACGCCTTAGTGATAGAAAAATGAGGAAACTTCAATATTTGATTAATCGATGATACGTAAAGAAGCAAGAGACGTATTAATGTAATGTCGGTGATGATGATAAGATGGAATTTAATCAGAACTTTATCGAAATGAATTATCAGTTTACTTAATAATACATATGAAAATACTTTATGTTACCTATCAGGTCAAACAATTCGAAAATAATGTCGTTTATCTTTGTTGATAATTAGACTAATTAATAGGCAAATTGCATAAGTTTCACAATTCAATGAAGGTGTTAAAACAATTAGAATTCTTCTATGTAATCATCTCTGACCTAACGCCTCATAGAAACTATAATAAAGCTTACTGGTAGTATAATAGCTGTAATATGAACTAAACAAATCAACGTTAGCAAAGAAAATTTGACGAAATTTGGCCTATGTAATTTGCATCTATAGTTGCTCCTCATATGAATAATTCGATTGCTTAATCAAATTGAAAAACGATTAAATATACCTTAAAGAGTCGAATAATTTCCGTTATTTATAGGATATTTGAAAAATGGTCACATTTCCAATTGACTGAACTCAAAAATAAGAATAATTTTAGGCGGAAAAGTGGTTTAATAACATCAGATGAATGCCTGGAGTGAATGAATGGCGCTTGGCACGAGTGAGCGGTCAGTCATTGCATAAGAGCATTACACAGCACCACCAATCCCGAGGCCTCTTAGTATGTCTCACCTATGCAGCTCATATGATACATCACCTTGTGACGAAAGTAGAAGGTGCATTTTTTGGTAGTTGTTTCTCTCGAAAGAAAGCTTCGATAGAATGTTTGTGCTTAATTGTTGCAGTAATCGTTCTCGCCTAATATCTACGAGGTTAAAACGTTTAAAGGTGCCGTACCCACCATTTCGCTTCCCCAATCCCCTCTTCTCTCCCTCCCCTTTCATCCTTGCCCTCAACTGTTGGAAAAACGGGACTCTTTGGCGAGGCACTAATAGAGTGGGGAAACGAACAGTATTGTTTCAACTCAGTGAGCCGTATCTATTGTGAAAATTTATAGACGGCTCATTGCTAAACCGAGTAATGGCAAAACAAAGGACTCGTTCATTCTATAATTTGATAAGGGGAAATCTTGTGAATATATTGCAATTATTGTTTGCTGTACCGTTGGAATTTGTTATGCAAAGTGGATTATTAACAAAATTTAACGCCTGGAATCCATCTCTGTCATAATTTATTTCTTTTATTTCGAACTACTTTTTAATGGATTGAATGAATCATATGGGTGGATTAATTTTCGATAGGCAGCAGGATGTTTAGTTGTTTTTTCCGGATTCTATCCGATCACCACATAAAATTTGTTCATTTCGTAATTGTACTTCAACGGAATGGATGAATCACTCAAGGAAATGTCGAGGAGCAAAATGTGGCCCCTCCGTCTTTCCTAATTGTTGTGTGAATCAGACGTTCTTGCGCATCCACACCCGCTGGCCACACCTAATGCGTCTCGATGTGAAGGTGCGTTGTCGTCGCTCTCAAGTCAAAACATCGACGTGAATAATTCGAAATGCGTTCGTTGCTTGCCCGACGATCGATAGACGTCGTTCCGTTCAACTCTTTCAGCGCCCATCAACGACACAGCACTTCTCATCGTACCCGCTACTCACTCACTAATCATTGCGTCTGCTGTTATCGATTCCATCAACTGTCATCATGAGCGTATATAATGGTATGTGTCTGTCTATCGTTGTATGTATCCGCCTGTAATTATCAACTCATCAGTTCTCATACTGTCTTTATTGACAATAATCGTTCTTAAAGAGTATATTAAGTATATAACTTAAATATTCGTGTAAACGAATTCAGTGTAAAGTCGTGTTTCTTGGTAAGTAAAATATTTTTGTGTTTTGAAATAAGTAAAACGCTATAGAAAATGAGCTAGCGATCTGGATGAAAGCGCAAAAAGGGGATATTTCAAATAAGCAATTGTGGGATTCCTACTGGAGAAGTCATTTCGAGGTGGATCTGAAAAGGTGACTTTTCTTTCCCATTCAAAGATTGAACATTGGAAATGAAGTTAAGCAATTGAGCCTTCCTCCATAGTCGAATTAGATCCATATTTGGTTATTAGTGCTCACGTATCGGCGAACTTCTTTGATCAATATTAATTTAGCTAATAAAGAAGGGAATTAATTAACAATTGAGAGAAAATGGAGCGAAGATGAGCAGAAATTTTCGAGAAGCGGATTATGAGAGCTCAGAGAAACGTTAATCAAAGAGCCGACGATTTAGAGAACTAAAAGTAGAGACGATTCTAATTTATCTATGAGAACCTTTAATTTTGATTTTACAATCTATAACGATTTATTTTATTATTCTGCTATCAGTGGGGCTTTTTTCCTCATCTCTTTTTTTGCTAACAGTCAATTCAACAGTCTCCAATCAAAATGCATAAATGAACTGATAGCATATATGATAACGTCAGATAAAAAAAACTGACCAGAAAGTCGGCCAATCTTTAAAATTTCTCTTCATATTCTCCTCATCGATATTCATTTAGCGCTTTTACGTTCTTCTAATTTCTCCTCGCTTATTGCCACATTTGTTCTTCGCTGTTGATATATATATATATATATATATATATATATATATATATATATATATGGAGAAACCCTTCGATATTTTCTGTGCATAGTGATCCTTCGGAATTCTGCTTTATGAGTTCTTTTGCGGAAGATCCCTTCATAGAACTGCATTAGCGATCTATTCAACTTTTACTTTTATTACTGACTACTTTATTTTCTACTAACGTTTCTTCCATAATTCATTCAATGGGAGTGTAAATTAGTTCGGCTAACCATATTCACGTAACGTATAGATTCTCAGAATAGCATTATTGGTGATTGAACATCGGTCAGCTCCTTGCTTTTCATAATCGCAATTCAGGTTATTGATTTCAGGTGACAATGCTGGAAAATTTTGGATTACATAGATGAGTTCAGTTAGCCGAGAAATATACGAATGAAATTGTTTTATGAATGAAACAAAGCTCTCAAATTATAATGCAATTATGTAATAGCAATTGAGATTCTTCAGTAATTTAATGAAAAAGTTAGGCTCACAAAGTTATTTAGGATTTTGGCTTATTTTACCTCTCACCGTCAGTCCTATGGTATCGTCCAGTTGGACGATTTCGCTATGCAACTACAATTCCAGATTGAATATGAGCTCGTTTGGCGGTCGTTAAAGAATTCGGCAGCATGAGTTTATGGTCGTTTCCTGGACTTCATGGATTTTCCCAGGGCAAATCAATATAAGATCAGTGGTATCATTAAGACGAGTTAATATTTAGCGTTCTATGAAGTATACTTTCAAATCGGTTGAGAAGAGGAAGAAGAAGATAAACCTCAGCGATTGGAGCATTCTGCATCATCAAATATCACTTTCTATGGCGTCTTAATTTCACACTACACGGTTTAGTTATCTCACCTCCAAAGAAGAATTTTTTACTTTCTCGCGAAGAACTTTACTAATGAGTTTCCTTTGAACCTTATTATGAGCTTTACGAATAATTAGGTGGATGAGAAATGCGAAATTATAAAGAATCTTCCTTCAAAAATTGTTCATATAAAAGTACTCTTTATTAGCATAATAGCTGCTATGAAATCCATATTGAAAGTCCTACATTAGTCCGATGAAGTTCATCGGATATCCGAGATCCTCGATGAAACCATTGAACATCGCATGATAGTCGCTATGAAATCCATATCGAAAGTTCCATATTTTGTTATCATTAGTCGGACGAAATTCATCGGATATCCGAGATCCTCGATGGAACCATTGAACATCTACATCTTGAGCTGGTAATTTCTCCTCATATCCTCATAAATTCTAGAAATTTGATATCTTTTTTCATCTTTTTAGATTGATGATATAGAGAGTTCATCTCAATCAAGAGCATTACCTCGAAATACTTTGAGCTTTATATTATGAAGATCGAATAATAAGTTGCAGCTGCGCAGGGCATTTTCACATCATTATTCAACCGCTTTAGCTGAAATTCTTTAGTAGTTTCTTGTTTTCTTTTTTAAGGTAAATGATCGAAGTTTAACTAACCATTTGAGCTTTATGGATTATCAGAGTGAATTGTTGAATTTTTTCATGAATATTTTACAGCGAAATGAAGAGTTAACTGATTCGTATATTTCGGTACTTTTGTCGATATCTTTCACGAAAATGAAGTAATCTTTCTTCCACTATTACAAGTAGTTGGCTGTCGATGAATTCACAGATATTAGGAATAATTTCAGTTTGTTTTATTCTTTGGAAATTGGTATTTTTGGTTTAATGGCTTATTTTCTTTTTCTATCAGCGTCGTGCCCCATAAATGGTTTAACGTTGATCACCGTTTCTTTGGATATCGTCGGATAGCGTTTTCGGAGGTGATAAACTACTTTAAGGGGACATCATCCGCTTCCAGGATAAGATCTCCTGTAGTGGTTGACAGAGTATCGCAACAATATTGGAGCAACAGAACCCCATCGAAATGATTTTCCAATTGAATAATTTCTTTGATCCATCGAAGGAGTTTCGGAAATCACATAAACCGATCAAATTTGTTAAGCATTATTTTTTCGGTTTTTCATAGAACGGAGTCAGCCACATTCAATGCCACATTTCATTTCTAAAATATACTAATTTGGAAACCGGAAATATCATTAATTTAGCTGAAGAGATGAGATTTCGAGTGCTTAAGAATAGTTAGCGATGTGGACGAAGATATCAATTGGAATCGAATGATTTAGTCGAATTTCCCATTTCCCGTTTTCCGTTACCTCTAAAGAATAAATCAAAAATGAGGTATACGCTAGTCGCTTAACCTTAAATGTAGAGTGCGATATATTATGGATGAATATGGGTCATTCAGTTTCTTAGCGATCACGTGAAAGAAACGCTTGTGATCGTTTGTGCTCGGCCATCGACAATGATTGCACCTGGTGGGGGCAATGTGTTTTTTTGCTTTTGCATTTGCTCTCTCCCTTATTATTTTCATTTAAGCCAACTATCCCCGTCGTTATTACATCCTTCGACGAGCGCTCATCGGTCGGTTCCTTTTCGCTCTTCTCTTTAGTAATATTGCGTCGTATAACTTAGAAGTTCCGTTCCGATCCGTTAAGACGACATCCGACGAGTGGGATATCGAGATCAGGATACGATCAGTGGAGGGGTCGCCTTTACTCTTGAAATCCGTACTCCTTAACGACAATTTCTTGAATTCAACTAGCGTTATGCATGCGTTCGGCGATGATTTTGATGGCATATAGATTTGAAAGGCGAATCATTTTGGCCCGAAATATCCTCCTCCAAGCGACATCATCTCGAACTAGTCCACATTGTGGTCATCCATTTATCCATAAAATGCATCCTGAATTGATTGCTCTATCAGGTTGCATCTATGAGTGAAGACGATAGAATGTGGATTAATAAATTCCTCGCACCGACGCATAGCTTTCAAAGCGACCACCGTCTCGCAATGAGAATATATTTAGCTGTTGAATTCGGTTGGCGCTTTTCGATTGCGATCTAAGTTACGTTTTAAAGTCGCCGCCATACCGTAGCTGTTGCGTTGTCTCATTTAGCAGCTCTTTAGCGTGGCATTACGAAATGAGATCGTCGTCGCATTGATGCGGATTGCTCACTATGGGATTCTGTGGACTTTAGATGCTGGGGGGGGGGGGGGGGTGTCGATATATTTCATTTTTCAAACCTGAAATTAATTATTGTTTATTATTGTGTTTGATTGTTTCGCATTATAGAGTTGTATTGTTGTATGTTGTCGTGTGACATATGCGCCAATCGATAATGTCGTATCGTTTTCCCCAGCGATCGTTGATTACGTGCCGTTTAACGCTTAATGCACTCTCGTCGAAGCTGTGTAGATGTTATGCCAATATTGGTTTTATATAGGAATATTTTTGTTTTATTTCACTTTTTTCACTTTCTTTCTCCTCAATTTTTGAATTTCCAGATTTTCTAGAAGTAATTTTCCTTCCAGCTTCCTTCCAGATTTTCTAGAAGTAATTTTCCTATCACTTCCAGAAATTCTGGAAATAAATTTCCTTTTACTTACAGATTTTCCGGAAGTAATTTTCCTATTACTTCCGGATTTTCTCGAAGTAACTTTCCTATTACTTCCAGATTTTCTGGAAGTAATTTTCCTATTACCTCCAGAAAATCTGGAAGTAATTTTCCTTCAGATGAAATAAATTATAGGGGGGGGGGGGGGTAATTTTTGTTGTAGATGAGATCCGATCGTTCGAAGTGAGACGTAGTACTTGATGTGATTATCATGATGATCGGATTCTGCTTTCGTATTTCATGACGATCGCTTTGTAAGCAATGAATTGGATTTTCTATGAGCCGAAATGCCGAGTGGAATTGTTTTATATTTCCATAATTTTTATTCTGATTCATCGATTCCATCGCGTCCTCTTATCGCGAATCGAGTATATCATTTGCAAGCGTTCATAGAGTCAATCTGCAGAGAGGACGTTCAGGTGGCGTTATGTCTGGCTGGGCTGCTTATATCACCAACTTACTCGCCTCAAGCAGTGGAATCCGTCGTGCCGCAATCGTCGGCTATCCCGATGGATCCGTGTGGGCAAGGTCGGAGGGTGATAATGAATTCAAAGTATGCTTTATGACTCGTTCGGCTGTCCCCTTTCTTCTCTCTACAATTCGGACGTTCTTGTTTAACGATAATCGAGTAGTTCAGAAAGAGAATGCTTTCGTAAAAGTTCACCGTAAACATCACAGAGATAACCTCATAGCTGGCTTAAATACATAGTTGTCTCGTAGAGCATTCATGATTGATGTCGGCCATAGCGGTATGAGGCATTTTGTGAGAGAACGAAATGTCAAATTATAGTTAAGTGGAGAACTTGCATTCTTCTTCTTCTATTATTAGAAGAAAGGTATCTATTTAAAGTGACATTTTTACGCAGAGTCCTGTTTCCTCGATAATTATTCCACCTCCTTTACCCTTTTCTCTCTTCCTCTCTTTTTTGCTCTCCCTTCCCCTTCCCCTCTTCCCACCTTCTCTCCACCATCTGAAAAGAAAAAGTTGAGTGAATTTGATGTTAAATTCTCTCTGTGGACAGTCTGATGTTTACGCAGAACTTTGAAAAGGCACTGTTGTTAGGTTGGCTTTAAAGAGAATAACCTCGTGACCGTCGTACTCTCGTTTATCTATTGATCCACAACGATTTTAAGGCAACTGATGCGGAGTTGAAAAAATTCGTCGGCCTTTTTGGTAACATCTCTGAAGTACCATCGACAGGATGTGATCTAGAAGGTAGGTGCCTCACAGTATTCTTTCTATTCCGCTTGTTAGCTAATGCTCATCTTTGTCGGACCAATTTTTTTTGCTGATTTAGCATTTCTTGAATGTTGTTTTCGATTTCAGCAGCATATATTGTATTAATTTAGAAATCATGAGAAGCGAAAGGAGTGGTAGCTAATAACTAATAACTCGCCACCAAGGACACATTGAAGTCTCATTCAAACACCGTCTAATAGTACCGAGATTATTCAACTACATAATGCAACAATGATCACTTCCGGTGCAGGGTATATAAAATAGTGCCAGTATCAGCGAACCTAGAAGAGTTTGATGCCCAAGTGATTGTGGCAGGTGAACAGCGTAATTTAGGGCGGCTGGAGAATAAAAACAGTGAGGAAACAGTGCAGGCCACAGTAGGTAGAGAGCATTACTCATTGCAGTTCCCTTCCCGTAATCCTCAACAAAATATGAGTGAAATCACGAGTTTTTGTGATTTGAATTGCAAGCGTTTGTGATGGGAGGAAGTAGTGGAGGGAATGGTAGTATGTTTACGTTGAAAATTCTGGGGAAGTAGGAAGGAAGGAAGAATTATTCGCAAACGAATTTTTTGTTTCTACAGAGCCTCAGTAAGTTGAAGTGCGGGAGTTATTTCTGATGAAAATATGTTTTTAGCCTAGGCCAACGTTGTGTAAAATGCATTTTTTTTTTTGCTGCTAGGGGAGGTATGGATTTTTACAAAGGAGACGATAGTAGCAAAATCCCAGGAAAATACTTAAAATGAGTTTTTGGCAGGAATTTCAGGAAGCTGTATGGGATTTTCTTAATTTGATGGTGCAATTTTTGTTGCAAGAAAAAGGCTAGAGTATCGATGATGCCTGGATCTTTCAAAGACCGAGACAGGGTTTCGACGCTCGAATTTCGGAGGACTCCCTTGTATTGCGGGATCAGTTCTAATGTTTGGTTTTTAGAGACTTGCATTTTAGGAGTACAACTTTGTTAAAATGTGTAACATTTATTGGGATGTTAAGCGTTCTCATTTCGTTATCCGACAGTTTTGCTTTCCAGGCATTCACTATATTGTGCCACGGACAGAAGAGAACCTTATTTTTGGCAAAAGGGACAAGACCGGCCTATTCGCTGCCAAAACAAAGAGTGGTCAGTGGTCATTTGAAGACGTTTTAGCCAGTTTACATGATTAATATTAGAATATAAGGTCAACTGGAGCAAACAAAGAGAAGCGCCTCATTGATTCGTTGTCATTTATTTGCACACAAACAACTTCTTTAACCGATCATACGGGAATTCGCCCCGAAAACGTTGTTATTCGAAATATTCTGCGCGATGATGCCATTTTTTAAGCTCGAGTCTTCTTTCATACTTTCAACAAAGTAGTTCATTGCTTCTACGGTGAATGCAGAGGAACGACCGCGTAATGAATTATATCAGATGCCGTGACTTTTATCCTAAGTGATCGTTATGACCATTTTTTCATATGAAATGATTGCACGGTGTTTGGAAGGCGATAAGTTTTTTAAGCTTCATACTTGGAGGGAGTTATTGAAAAGTGAAGCGAAAGATGAAAGGAAGAAGATAGCCGTCTATATTGGGAGGCTGATAGTTTTCCTGCCTCCAGTGTTTAAAGTGGTCGGGAAATGAATTCAGTAGGAAACGAAACAAGCCTATGCAAGATGTGATGTTTGCAACCATAGAGATCAACGGCTGGGATAGTTAGCGTTTGGGAATGAAGTGAGCCGCTATCATCACGACTGTTCATTCGGGCAGCTTCTATATCCTATATCACTCGGTGTGTGATAACGTTGAGAAGAGCAGAGAAATGATGATCGTAGTTATGCTATTCACTGATGTAATCTCATATGTCTCTGCTTATGTCTGTCCGCATTCTGATAGTTTCTTTTGTGTGATGCCGTAAGTTGATTTTTATATTTTGGACCGTATTTCGGGATAATGTGTAGATTGCGGGGTGTTGAGCCAAAGTAAAACTTAAGAGGTTTGGAGTTTGTTCGAGGAATTCCTCTTTAACAGCTTATATTTAGCATTCTCATGAGATTGAATTCTTGGCTGCAATTCTTGTCGTCTCGTAGGCCAAACTGGCGTAGGCACCATGCTGCTCAATTTGTCTTAGTCACTGGACACTATTTACGCTCGTGAGGCGTCAATGAGTGGAGCTTGCTATTAAAGGTGACATCATATCTGCGCGCACAAATGTGCGTCCTTGTTTATAAAGTAGTTTCGGTCCTCAGGAAAGAATGAGCATAATTCGTTATTTGAAATAAAATCGGCGCTGTTTATCAGCAGATTGTGTCTCCTGCCAGCAGGGAGGAAAGGGAGGCGTGAGAGGAGACAACTCTTCGTTGTTCTTGCCATGGTTGTGAGTAGCTGTTCGCCGTTTCGGCTTTTCAGTATTCTGTTGCTCGAGGTGTCTCCGTTTCAGCTCTCCACGACCACCAACGTCTATATTCCGCATAAATACTGCCCAATAAGCATCGGTCAGCTGTAGTGGCATTGATACTTATGGAGCACACTGTTTCGGCATGCTTGTATTTTGAATAGCTGGCCGTGTTTGTGATTGCCTCGCCAGTGTTTCCAAGGCTAAACATAATCGAGTAACGCAGTATGCGTGGTTGACGTTTTTTTCTTTTCATAAGAGTTTCGTTTATTCGCGTGTGAGTCATATTGCGGTGACGTCTTGGCTATGTGCCGTAGTGGAATGCTTTCGCATAAAGCAATTCATTATTCGATTATTTTCTTCATGGGATATTATTAGGCTATTTGATTTTATGGCCATTTGAGGGGATACCTGAGAATGACTTATCTTTGATAGCTCGTAGAAATGGTTGCTTGCACAGGGAGCAGATGAGGCCTCATCCATCGAAAGTCTTTATATCTAGTTGCTTCAGTGGATGAAATTGCATAATGCGCTCGTCGCGCACGTAGGTGAAGTTGACTACGATATGTATTTGCAAAGCACAGACGATTTTTGAGGTTTAAACTATTCTGTTTGTATAAAGTTCAGTCTTTTTTGTCGGCCATGATATTTCTACAAGATTGAAGGCCACTTAAAGGGGTTCCAAATGTTCCATTCTTCTGAGAGAACCATGTAAGATAATATTTTAGGGGCTCATCCCTTTATAGTGTTCCGACCTCTCTGACTAGAATTATAACGGGTGTATTTTCTTGTTACAGTTTGCATTACTTTTCGAGGTTATTCTAGGGAGACGGGGGAAGGCGATTAGCATAGAACGTTAACGGTGGAAGACTGTCGATGATGATCTTTATGGGATTTCTCATCAGTCATTTGTTGGTTCCTTGTTTCAAGTACAAGAGCTAATTCTTCCTATTTATTGTGATTGTCAGTAGTCGATGATATTTTTAGAATAATTGTTGTAGAAATTCAATTCCCTGAAAGCAACTCATTTATGCAATGAAAAAGTATATCGCCGAGGTAGAGGCGAACCTCGCTGTCGTACATGTATAGCTATGTGATTGAGGTTAGCTGTGTTAGGTTGGCAGCAAATGGCTGCCAACAATCGATCGAACTGAATGATTCGCACTTCGTAGACCCATCTTGATTGGTTATTGATTGGCATCATTCAGCGGCTCACCCTTCAGTGAAATTATATGCGTCGTCCATGTACGACATAAAAAGGCGATCTGAACGTATGCGTTGAATCGTCGGTCATTAGACCACAGTGTTGTTCAATCTGCGCGTGATTATTCCACCCTGCAGGTCCAGGTTTATTAATCCTTACAGCCAGTCGAGTACTCCCTTCCCCCTCCCTCTTGATATCATCTCTTGAGCTCTTGAGGGCGTTCATTTCTATAACGGTCTAACTCATTGTTGAACTTGCTGCACATATCGCATATTGCAAGTCATATTCTGACTGCAAGTGAGCAGAATTCTCTCATGTTATTTTGGGAAGTCATGCACTTCCTGGGAATCGTTGCATTTAAGGGATTGGATTGTGGCAGTTATTCCTCTGCTGAAATGAAGATAAAATCGAAATTATTTGCTTTGCATGGGTTTTTGTGCATAATTGGAGGGGAGGATTTGTGAGAGGCGGAGTTCTGCAGGTGATATCCGAACTCACAATTTGCAGAATCATAGTTGAAGTAATGTTCTAAGAATTCCTAGTTAGTAGTCGAGAGATTTTTTTCATTTGGTGAGGTCATGTTATTTGATGAGCTTGGGGTAGTTAGTCGTGAAACATGCGTTAGGGTGATGCTGCTAAGAATAATTTATGGGAATGGAGGGAAGGGAGAAAGTGGTATTTCCCTCCCACCTCATTGGGTGGGAGTGGGTGAGAGAGAGACGCTTTGGTGTTGTTTGACGATCCAGTGCAAAGGTCTCATGCATCCTATGGGTTTCACTTTCCGAATTTATGAGATAGAGGAGGAGTTGAGCTGGGTAAAATATAAAAATTGGTGTGGTGTTTTTGACTTTAAATAAAGGGATTGTGTCGTCTAAAAACTTTAGAAGCGATGGAAATATACCCTACTTAAATGTTAAGCAGATGTGCCTTCACCCGGCCATAAACATCAATCTTTCATGGATAACCTACAATTTTGTTGCTCATTAATTAATGAAATTTCAGCGGTGCTGATTGCGTGCTTCGAAGGCGAGAATGCTGCTGGCGCAGAAGCACGTGTGGCGGTTGAGAAGTTAGCGCAGTACCTTTGCGATAGCGGATACTAAGTCTCAAACGAGACACAACACCATTAGACACGTATCTCTGTGATCAGCAGTCATTCGACTTGACCACCGAGTATTGCGTTGCTCCTCTTTTTTGTACCTTGGTGTGTGTTTTGTTTTTGGGTTCATTTACGTGTCTTCATCCCATCATCGCCGAACTTCATCATGACCTTGCGATATATCCAAAAAATATTCTGTGCAATACCGTGTAGTTGGGTTGGAAATTGAAAGAGGCTTTTATGAGATAACCCGAAAGCAGGGCAAGATTTGAGTAAGCACTGTTATTCGGTTGCCCTCCTGTTATGTTTGAATATAGTTCTATGAAGAGCAGAATGAACCTCTCATGGGGACAGATTACTTCAAGTGAAGAGAGAGATAAACATGCTTTTATGGGATTCAAATTCAATTTTGCGACGGCGAACATCACTGCTGCGTTAAGGAACGCTTGTTTGCAGCATTTGCTGTCCGTTGTACGCACATGTCTTCCGCTTTTCCTCACTATTTCATCGTTATTTCCCAGCGAAAAATAGTTCTTTACTTAGGCCTCATAGGAGGTTGATGCTTACTTTTTATATCATCGAGTCTTCTCTCGTCCTTTGCAGTTCTACAGATTCTTCGACTATCGCGTTTTACGTATTTTTCTCCTTGATTCTCTTCCATGTCTTCAGATTTCACTTGCTCCTGCCCATTCTAAATATATTGCAATCATTCCGGTTTGTGTATTGCTTGTCCGTCCCTCGACTTTTGCTTGTGTTCCCTTTAATGTTTTTTTTTTCTTTTGCCAAATTTGGGTTTTTATTTGCTCTCTTTTATTTACGCGTTCACATTTGAGTAGTTGGGTTGCATTGATACATTTGGGATCCAGATGGGAGTTAATGTTGTGCTGGAGCTTCTTGGAGGAGAAGTTACGCAAAGAACTTTCATCTCATGCTTGGTGTGAATGATTTGGAGGAAGTGCAACCCGAGGAAATATTGCCAGATCGCCGATCGTATGAGTGATGACTTCGTCTTCATTATTTTAAGTTCATTGTTTCTATTTATGCGAATTGTTTTATTAAGCTCCCATCTCGCAGGAACGCACATCATTGTCGTTCACGTTCGCAGTCGTATGTTGCCCACAAGTCGATGTTTCTCTTCATCAATTCGGAGTGATCGCATCGTTTGTAGGCGACACTCGCTTCTTTGAGAGCCGTTCCTCAATTGTAGTATTGCTTATTTGTCGATCTAATTTTAATAAGTCTTTTTATTCGGTAAGTGAAATTTGAATTGCCTCTTCGAATGTTGCGAATAAAAGAGGAAAACGAAAGATGTTTTATGCCATCATAGAAGAGGTATGTTGGCAGGTGAGGAGGATGGCGTGCAAATACGGAAAGCTGTTTATTTCTCTATTCCCCAGTTCATGGAGGGTTGTCTTTGGAGGGATATGATGCGAAGCGTTGAGCATATGAGGCACATATCTTTTTAGTTGTCCTAGACGTTAGACGGAGGGATGGGTACAGTCTGAGTGAAAAGTTGGCCTTCTGGATCGGTGCTGTGAGCATCCGCCCCATGGGACGGACCATCGCATTATGAAAGAACATTAGAATTTAGAACTAACGTTCATGAATCAAAATGTAGCAAAAGCATCGAATGAAGATAAAGATAGCGGCAAATGATCCATTTCATCCAAGCTCACTGTCGTCAAGGATATTTCTAGGTAGTGCCGTTAAGGTAGTGTCATCAACGCTTCAGAGCATAACAACACTCATAGACGTGAGAGAAGTCGACGAATGCCGATCGTGCTGCACATAACATTATTGAACCTTCGCTAAATGATTCAAGGCTTTCCGATTTCCATCGGATAAGCTCACTCTATATCGGATAAAATCGTAAGCTCGCTTGGAACTGAGAGAAGTGGGGAATATTTCCGCAAAGAATCGATAACGATAGGAAGATTTGTGAAGTCAATCTCAAGAAGAATCGAAATTTTGTATCAATAAAAAAATATCCTATCCGATAATTCTCGATGGATATAATTGAAAGATTCGAATCTAGCAAATTCTCCATTCGCCTTATGAGAGAGTTTATTGATGTGAAGAGGAGCAAATAAAAAAGTCGAATATTGCATGATTGGTGAGGAAACTTCAAATGAAAATATCAAAGAAATTTTATATTTTATCGCTTTATGAAACAATAATGGGCATGAATATATTCGATAGGAAACAACGAAACGTGCTGCTGCTCTTATGAAAGTCGTAGTCGCATCGAAAGAGTGATGAGTGCGAAAAATCTACGATCGGATCCTTGAAATTGATAGTCAGAACCGACAAATAAAGATTCCGGAAGCACGATGACCCGGATTTCTGATAAACAGAAGAGATGAGGACTGTAATCGATGATGCATTCACTACTAAGTCGTAAACTATCCGGACTAACCGATTATTTCATGGAAAGTGAGAATTTGGCGACGCATTAACCACTAAAAACGACAACATAAATAACCGGGCATAAAAGAAGAGTACAATCAAGTCATCGATCACGAAAAAAAGCAGCAATTACATAAGAGCCACAAATCCTTAATTAACAGTCGAGGAAATTCGCAGCCATAAGAAGTTCGAGCGCCACTTCGGGAGTTATTACGAACTCGGGAATCTCAGTCGAGCTATTCGTATAGCGTACTTTATAAGCAAAATATTGGCACACTTTCTGTAATACATGTGACCTGCAATTGGATTATGTAACTTTTCAATGTGGATTTATTAATAAAACGGTTAGTTTTATTTATTTTCTGCTCAACATCGATCAGAAATTGAGCAAATAGCATTGGCTTATGTGAATAGAGATGCGAAAAAACTAGAAAAGGCGGAAATCGCCGCATTAGAAGTGGAACTTCGATGGATAAAGGAAGTGGCGAAAATTGTGAACCTTAGAATTCGAACATGAGAAAGTAGCTCTCGTTTCATCGATCGGAGCGAGGATTCAAAAGAAAAAATTGAGAAGCTCCGATGTCAGCTTGCTCACTCCGCTGATGGCAGAGATGATCACCTATGCACTGCTTAGGAAACGGCTACAAATTCTGATGGCTAGCGGTTCAGAAACTGCCTTAAATATTTCTGTGACTCATACGACCTAATACCGATGATGAGAGTCCTTATGCCATCGTGTACTAGCGACTTTTATAAGCAGCGTCCCTTTGGTCGCGTTCCGATAACAATAAAAATGATGAAGTAACTTCCCCTTTAAGTAAAATTCTCTATAATTATTTCGAAAAAAGTGAAAGTCCTTCCTGATTATATGAATTGAATGAAGCATTGCCGTGCGGGTAATATTAGAAACAACTTAAACCACCTACGGTATCTCCCTGAAGTTCACTTCGTTCGATTCGTTCTCTGCATAGGTGCCCGGTCCGGAAAGCATCGCCTTTATCGTACCGGATGTCAGTGCTAGATCTTTTTTGATAATAAACTCATGACCATCGCTGCTGATCAACTTCACATACATCGCATCGGGTCCCTCACATCCTCCATGTACCGTAATGCCTAAGCGGAAATTTAATCCGCTTTGTGGAAAGAAATCAGGATGACTCAATTACGTCTAGATCGGGAAGAGAGCTTTGAAATCTCGATGAAGATACGAAAATGAGTAATTTCCATCAATAGTTGCACTAAGACCAGCTTCCATTGTCTCATTTTCTTCTTATTGAATACGGCAATGAAACAAACGGAAAGAGAGAATTACTCCAATAACTATATTAATCATCATTAGTGCACCTTTCAACGCCTTCTATAGAACCAAATTCTATTTCTCATCTATTTCGCTGTCACTGCACATATTTTCTCGTATAATTCGATGCTTTCTCTACACATCGATGTGTTCCTCCTCTCTATCGAATCAACGAGAATTCTCAACGAAACGCCAGCATATCGACGGGGAATATGCAAACCCAAATATGCTGAGCAAATATCGCTCGAGTAGGCTGCTTAACGATCGAAAATGAAAAGTCCCACTTCATTGATACTTCATAAATACAAACGTTTCGTTATGATATAACGCCATAACCCGAATCTATGTGACCTATTCCAGATGGTATAGGCACCTCTATCATATATAGAGTATACAGCCACCCTCTTCTCTCTTCCATACCACTAAGGCCGTAGATACTGGGCTATAAGAAATTGAAGCCAACGAAGATTAAACATACCTGACATTATGCGATAGAGAATACGACCACTTCAAATAGAGAGGTGTTCTTCAGAAACGAAACTCTTTGCGTACCCGCAGATAGCAAGCCTTAATAAAAAATATTCGATTGCATTATCCGATCACCTTCCTATGAACCACTTGACGACAGTGTATTACTTTGAGATAGAACAACTGGCCATAGCATCAATTACAACTATCCAAAGTTGATGATATGGAAACTCATTTTTGATCCATTTCCACGAACACGTTATCCTCATACAATCTTTCCCGTTCCTATAGTTCAGATCTTTCGCGACAGAAAGCATTACATCAGATATGTGGTATCAATGCTAAGATCAATCCCGAGCTCTATATATCCCATCTCAGGATATACAGGTATTTGATGGCAATAATCACTGTAACGTAAGTACCCCTCCCCATCTCCGCTCTTCCGCTCTCCGACTCCAAATACTCTCCTCAGAGGAAGTCGATTCGAGATGAGAACATCCGTAAATAATTGGCGATCCGATTGCAAGAATGGAATATCTTCCGATCATCAAAGACGAAATCCACTGAGTCGATTCGCTCATGTCGACGATCGATGAGCTAGCCGATTAAAGACGAAAATATCGAAACGATAAACGATGATTTGAATTCGAAATTGTAAACGATCGATGAACGTTTATATCTTCATAGAGATAAACTATAGAGATGCGATAATACGCAAAAAATGCGATCAATACAAGTGAATATTGCGAATTTTTATCGGCAATTATTATGAGAAATATATCGGAGGAAAAGAAGAGACGTTCTCCAATCGTGTCTCTTCAAATCCGTTAAAATAACATTGATGGGGGAAACGAATCCCCGATAAATTGCCATCAAATACAAATCCGATCGAATAGTTACCTCAAGAGATCTTTCTAATGTTCAATTCGCTTAGATCGCTCATATATATCGTCCATAATGATGGTTCGCTTCTTTGAAACTTAAATTATCACGGAATATATGGAATTCTCTTCTCTTTTTCCAAGAAATTCAAATATTTGACGCTATTTCCCGGATGGAAATAAGACTTTTTCGCCGACGATAACGAAATTCTTCTCAGATTCTATCAGCTCTAACTTAAGTGATTCTCGGATTAAAGCTATGAGATAGACAGTCGACATATAACATAGAGATAGACAGGTTAGTGCCCTCATTTGTTCCTTTATGAAAGTGTCATGAAAACGAACATACAAGAAGGTCTTACCGACTAAATATCATCCTGCAGATCCATCCGCCGCGAGAGTTTCTAACGTCGAAAATGAATGAAGCGATTAAATGATGTATGATGCAAAAAATGCTTTTCATAGTGGAATCATTCGCTTCATATCCAATTTTCTCTTACAAAAAACAGCATATCATTCAAAGAATTTCAACTCTCTCATTTATACCTCCCTAAATACATCTATTAACGATGGAACGTTACGTGAGTGTGGAATTAAAATATAAAAATGTCGATCTCATTCTCAAATTCGAATTTTTTACGTTCTATAAATGTTGGGCCATAAAATAAGAAAGACCTCAATCGTTTGCGAGGAGGATCGACTAATTAATTACCTGTCGCCGGTTTCCTCCTTCTCTCTAAACTCCTACCTGTCGCCGGTTTCCTCCTTCTCTCTAAACTCCTACCTGTCGCCGGTTTCCTCCTTCTCTCTAAACTCCTACCTGTCGCCGGTTTCCTCCTTCTCTCTAAACTCCTACCTGTCGCCGGTTTCCTCCTTCCCTCTAAACTCCTATCTGTCGCCGGTTTCCTCCTTCTCTCTAAACTCCTACCTGTCGCCGGTTTCCTCCTTCCCTCTAAACTCCTACCTGTCGCCGGTTTCCTCCTTCCCTCTAAACTCCTACCTGTCGCCGGTTTCCTCCTTCTCTCTAAACTCCTACCTGTCGCCGGTTTCCTCCTTCCCTCTAAACTCCTACCTGTCGCCGGTTTCCTCCTTCTCTCTAAACTCCTACCTGTCGCCGGTTTCCTCCTTCTCTCTAAACTCCTACCTGTCGCCGGTTTCCTCCTTCCCTCTAAACTCCTATCTGTCGCCGGTTTCCTCCTTCTCTCTAAACTCCTACCTGTCGCCGGTTTCCTCCTTCCCTCTAAACTCCTACCTGTCGCCGTTTCCTCCTTCTCTCTAAACTCCTACCTGTCGCCGGTTTCCTCCTTCCCTCTAAACTCCTACCTGTCGCCGTTTCCTCCTTCTCTCTAAACTCCTACCTGTCGCCGGTTTCCTCCTTCTCTCTAAACTCCTACCTGTCGCCGTTTCCTCCTTCCCTCTAAACTCCTATCTGTCGCCGGTCTCTCTAAACTCCTACCTGTCGCCGGTTTCCTCCTTCCCTCTAAACTCCTACCTGTCGCCGGTTTCCTCCTTCCCTCTAAACTCCTACCTGTCGCCGGTTTCCTCCTTCTCTCTAAACTCCTACCTGTCGCCGTTTCCTCCTTCTCTAAACTCCTATCTGTCGCCGTTTCCTCCTTCTCTCTAAACTCCTACCTGTCGCCGGTTTCCTCCTTCCTCTAAACTCCTACCTGTCGCCGTTTCCTCCTTCCTCTAAACTCCTACCTGTCGCCGGTTTCCTCCTTCTCTCTAAACTCCTACCTGTCGCCGGTTTCCTCCTTAAACTCCTATCTGTCGCCGGTTTCCTCCTTCTCTCTAAACTCCTACCTGTCGCCTTCCTCCTTCCTCTAAACTCCTACCTGTCGCCGGCTAAACTCCTACCTGTCGCCGGTTTCCTCCTTCTCTCTAAACTCCTACCTGTCGCCGGCTCTAAACTCCTACCTGTCGCCGGTTTCCTCCTTCTCTCTAAACTCCTACCTGTCGCCGGTTTCCTCCTTCTCTCTAAACTCCTACCTGTCGCCGGTTTCCTCCTTAACTCCTATCTGTCGCCGGTTTCCTCCTTCTCTCTAAACTCCTACCTGTCGCCGGTCCCTCTAAACTCCTACCTGTCGCCGGTTTCCTCCTTCTCTCTAAACTCCTACCTGTCGCCGTTTCCTCCTCTAAACTACCTGTCGCCGGTTTCCTCCTTCTCTCTAAACTCCTACCTGTCGCCGGTTTCCTCCTTCCCTCTAAACTCCTATCTGTCGCCTTCTCTCTAAACTCCTACCTGTCGCCGGCCTCTAAACTCCTACTGTCGCCGGTTTCCTCCTTCCCTCTAAACTCCTACCTGTCGCCGGTTTCCTCCTTCTCTCTAAACTCCTACCTGTCGCCGGTTTCCTCCTTCCTCTAAACTCCTACCTGTCGCCGGTCTCTAAACTCCTACCTGTCGCCGTTTCCTCCTTCTCTCTAAACTCCTACCTGTCGCCGGTTGATGGGAAAAGAAACGAACCTACCATCGACGTTACTAGAAACATACAACTTCTTCGGGATAACAATGTATAGAAAATTGAAACAAACAATCATAATTTAGTCGTCAAAACATCTAATCATGAATACTCTAATCATTGCAATAAATCAATATGAAGAATAAATAAAATCGAAACAATAACGATCCTATATATCTCCGATCTTTCAATGAATTCTAGACGTTATTATACGAAATTAAAACGAGAGAATACGATATGGATGGCGAATAATGTTTAAGAATTCCTGAAGGAGCCGCTCCAATATGTATATCGTCGAACGGAATCCCTCTGTGATATCTCTTCAATACGCGACGATTCAATAAGGAATTTATGTTGAACACATATCAAAAATATCCTCACCAACTTCCGCTTTCAAACGATTCAATTTTATTGTTTTCATGAAATTCTCCGAGAGAATATCTTTCAACCTGAAAAATAAAACCATTGAAATATCCATATATCGGAACGATTCTCATTTATTCATCGTTAAGAAAATCAGCACTCCGTATTCCTCATATAGTTTCAATGAGATCCAATGTCTTATGTAAGCCGAAATAAGATTTCTCGGGGCTTTGCTGATCTTCTTCCTTATAAATTATCAATATCTCACGGATGATTCATGATCTATGCGGTTGAAGATTACCAATCTATAATTCGCTTCTTATAAACCTCTACAATCCTCTCATCACCTCCTTTTTGCATAATGATAGATGCAAAAAGCCTGATAGCTACCTCTCACCGAAGTAATATTCCACATAGCAATCACAACGAAAGAATAAAACCGACTTGGCGTTTCTCTCGAGAAGCATCGTTTCGAGCTGTTTTATTCGAGAATAGGCAATTTGCAACTCCCCTTTGAGATATTCATTCTCCTCAATGGCTCGTCTACAACGATATTCCTCTTGTTGGAATTTCCTCAATTCCTTCTCCGTATTCATTAATTTAGCACGTAAATTAGCGAGCTGAAATTTCAATCCGGACGACTATATATCTATAAATTTCACCATTAGAAAACTTATAATATTAATTGCGATCGTCGGCTATCCGTCTGATGAATTTCCCATATCAAATTGACAATATAGGTGGGAAAAATGATGCATATATTTTCCATATGAAGCAATGAGATCGCTGCATCTCGATGTGGCACTAAAAACGAATCGAACAGCGGATTTGCACTCAATCTCAAACCGATAATGAGGTGAGCGACTCAATTCGATCGATGCAAATCCCGTACGTTAACGGCTCATCTACCGAGATATCCTAACAAATAGAATGGCGTGATTATTATCGTTGGCAAAATTTTAACTATAAATTATCCTTGTCCGAAGAGAATATATATCCCTCCTTATATTTTCCTTTAAAGTATTGGGGGAAGAAACGAGAATAGATGGAATATTTGGAAGTCTTAGATAAGGCTTACGGATTCTTTGGCAGAGGATCGGATGCAGTGGATGGGGTTATGCACTCTCATTATACATTCTTCCTCCCATTCGTGCCCGATTCCTCAAGTGAGTTTCGGATGTTTCGAACTAAAAATTTCATCCCATCAGCAAGTCCATCTAACAACGCTCAGACTGTTGACTTCCTATAAAAAAAAGACTTTCATATAAAATTTGATTATGAAACATTAAACTATTAAACAGGAGAAAATACAATAAAATCAACTCTCGACGAATCTATCTATAGGCAAATCGATGCGTAGCACCAAATTCCACTATATAATACCCCTATGAGGGGTAAAAAAAGAACCTGTGCTCCACGTGATGTGCTTGCCACAAACGACGATTGTTCGACTATCGACCCATCCGCTCTGCTTATAGCCATCTCGGCAACGTCTGCTATTGCTGACTCACTGAAATGATACGATTCGCCAACCTTCGATTTGATTCTCATTCATGCTGCTTCAAAAACTGATCCACTCTAATCTCTAGAAGGGAATTGAGCAAGCCCCAAGTACGAAGCACACCACTGAAGTGGAATTTCCGAGCAATTTAATTTCTTTTCCAGAAAAAAAAACTTGGAAACCCACGGCATAAGGATACAGGATTTCTTAAGCAAGGAAACGTATCATTCCGGAAGAGAAAATGGAAGGGGGGATGCAACTGAAGGGATCGAGAAAAATGAAAGTTGCAGAGTACAGTTAGTTCGGGAATCAACGTTCGATGAACCTCATAGCTGCAGTATTATGCGCAACACATATATGCGGGTAAGGGTGAAAAGATGGGGGAAAATATCAACAGATGTCTAGTCCACTTTGCCAATTTCTCCGCTGTGTCTGCCATCTTCTCTCTAGCGACGCTTCAGGAGGGAATACCTGCTCCTTCAAAGTTCGGCCAGGTCCCACCGCTCACTCCACTAATTTCTAAGCAATCTTATCTCATCGGCTTAGCGCCGGTCGTTGTGGTTTTCTAACGAATCACTGCACCAGTCACTGCTTATTCCTTTGCATCCGCCCCGTTTGGCAGATATAAAGACAGTCCTACCAAACCGAGATCGTCCCACCATCCTTGAACCACAATGATCTACAACCACTTGCATCTGAGAAGAGATCAGTACTAAATCACTGCTGATAGGCTCTCCTAGCTGCTTTAAGAGAATTTTTTGTGATGTCTCTAACTTTTTACTGCAGTCTCTGACCCTCCCTTCCACCTCCTCGAGTCATGGTCATTTCCGGCAAAATCTGAGTGTACTTCTCCCTCTCTCAGCATGAAATCCGATGAGAGAAATCGCTCTAATAAGTTCAGAACATTAAAGACAATTGCCCTAGATTGCTAGAGGCGATAAATGAACACATTTATACTCAAGAATAAGCCAAGATAGCCAATGAGTGGACTCGCGTCGTCCGAATTCAGCTTCTCTCCGTTCTACTTAGAAAACTATTCGTCAATGAGAGTACTATTCTATCTCTCTTGTTTTTATCTCAAAGTATCGCCGTATGTATATTCGGTGTTCACATCAATCACTGGTCGAACCGTTAAAAAAGGACCCCAAAGCTCCAAGAAAAGCCGGCAATAATATCTCTGCCCAGCCATAAACGATAGAGATGATGATGAGCAAGAAAGAGAGAGAGATTTCCAATCGATGTAAATAAACTCATCTCTAGAGAGCTAAATATCCATCATATCCGCAACAAGAAGACAATCAACTGAACCCCCATTATGAGTGAGTAAAAGCAAACGTACTCATCTCCTTCCACATCGACTATATCATCTTCTAGGTCGGTAGCATTCGTCACAGTGCTGCCTAAAATAAACAACTGACGTTCTATGGGAACGTAAAACTTTCACGACGATATTCAACAAATAGAGCTATGATGAGCACAAATAATATTAAGATATAGGAAGAAATGATGAAATGAGTGAAAACCTCAGGTCAAACTCATTTAGGTACTCGTCTTCAACTATATCACCACCTCACCTTAATCCTAAGAAGTTCCCATCAAAATCGGCTCATTGTACTCATTTTTTTGCTCCAATTCAACGAAAATCAAGTGATGAATTACCGATTTATTCATACATTTCATCGATAGAGGCTAAAAATTAAGAGATTGTCTTTATATTTTATTCGAAAAATCTCACCTATGAGGATAAACTTTGTCGAAATCCATCCTCTACCGAACTAAGCCGAACAAAGCGCTAAATCTTTCTAACTCCGATACCCTCCCTTTCTAACGCTAACTAGTATCTATATGCATATTTGCATAATTTAAGTGATGAAAACTGTTAATTCATTTGAGAAAACTTTACTATATTGATCCTAATTATTGCTATATATGATATGCAAAAAGGATGAATGTATCTAACCATTCGTTCCGCAATCGGCGGATATATCATTAAGATGAACGCTTCGATCGAGAAGCTGTTTTTGTTTCTTCATACGACCCTCCCATGGTCGTATTCGAGCTGATTCGGGTTCATAAGCGATCCTTCAAATTCTCTCACATTTCATCGACGTCCGATAAATTATTACGCTCGATATTAGAATATCTCCAATGAAACGAAAATTCTGCTATCGAATAATACATAACGAAGGTATCCGAGTTAGCTGCAGATTAAAAAAAACCCTTGGATAGGTACCTGGCTTCATCAAGCTTACCTGGCTTTCTATTCTTCCATAAATATACATATATATACTATCCGGAAATAACACCTTCAAAATCCGGAAATTTCAAAGAAAGCAATAATCGGAAATCTATATAAACGGAACAGGTACCTCTTTCGTGAAATGCCAACGAAGTGATGATCGTCGATAGATGAAGATATAACCGAATTAGTTCCTATGAAGACAGCATTGCCATAGTTCAATGGTCTCATTTGAAAGCTCGAACTATTGCTATCCAGTGAACGAAGACTGAATATTCAAGACTATATTATAATAAAAAATTCTTTTAATTCATTTCAAAATAGAATATTGCTATTATACGTTAAATATAGAGAGATTCGAATAGAATCTCACATAAGTTGGAGCCATATTCATTTATTTTTTTATTTATTCGTCTATTTCAATTTATTCGATCGTATCGTCGAAATATTCCTAAAATTGAGCTTAAAATATGGCAAAATGATAGCAAAGACATCGCTTAAATGTCTTTTTTTTAATAGTATAACTAGTTAAGCGATATAGAGAGTTTAGAAATCAACTAATTTTGTTAATTTCTATTAATTATTCTTCTCATCGAATATATATCTTTAATTAAATATTATCAACAATCGTCACATATTTGAACAAAAATGTTTCCGTTCGGCAATTTTCTCCGTATACGTATAAGTCGGCCTTGATCCACGAAGATTAGGGATTAGGGTTCGAAGATCAAAGCGCCTCATAAAATAACACCAATCCAGGATAACCAGGAAACTTTAAACTATATTAATAACAAGAAAAAAGTAGCCTGAATATATCTTCATCTATTGAGAGTAGAAAGCTGAATTTTATACACAAATCATAAAGACTACTTAAGAAGTTATTTGTAATTCCACTCAAAATAAGAACTTCTACAGATCACAACAGATTACAAGACCATTCAGAACTCTTAGCCCCCCTTATCGTCGTCGAGAATAGCAACCGCTTAATGAATGCATCTACAACTACCATTCTCCATTGCCGTTTTGAGTCTGCGGTGGGCGTAAGCGGTTATCTCTAATTTCCTCACAAAACGACGATCGTGACTGAAACGGTGATACGTGATCCATATTCGTCGAGAATCGATTGCTGATCGCTGCAAGCAGAGAAAATTATAATTCAATAAAGCCTATCGTTTGAAATACGCTTTGATGGAAATCGACTCCCATATCTACAAATCTTTCGATGCAATCATATTCCTGAGGTAATTGCGCCCGACAAACACATCTTAGACTCCTCGATAGAGTACCTATTCAATAAAGTCTTCTATAGGAGAGCTTAGTATTGCACTTGAAGTGATCTTGCTATACTAAAACATTGCCATCCCTTATTTGCCCTTATATCGCTCAAAATTAACATTTTATTCTGCTTTCATTGAACACATATGGGGAAATTCCATCTCCCCCTTCCAATCGACAATAGGATTTCTAGATGGGCCTAGAATCCATAAAACGATATAAGCCCAGAAGAAGCTAACGGGTAATTCGCTCAGGGTCATATAGCTCTCTCTCTAGTGGCCTATCGCTTCGCTCTCTTCATCTTATTAATCTTAGAGAGGATATTTTTCGATGTGCGATACAATTCTAATGGTTCTAAAATATCTTCGCATGGAAAATCGATGAAGTGGGGAATTTACTTTCTGCGAATATCGTTGATCGGTTTATCCGTCCGATCGCAAAAATGATGATCAATCAGCGCAAAAATTAGCATAAGAAATCATCGAATTATTCTATATTATAAAACTAAAATTTCATAGCGCTAAGTTCTCGAGCTTAATCTCGAGCTAAACTTCTCGAGCTCGAGCTATATAAAAAATACATATAAAGACAAAAATGCAACGAAAAATGAACGAAATTGACCTCGTTGACGATCATCTCTATTGTTGCTCAACGCTGTCGATTTTCTATTACGGATAGCATTCGTCGATGAGATAATGAATGGAGTATAGATGGGTGCACTCATGTGTGCGTTCTTAACTCTTAAAATATTTCAATTAATATATAAGCCGTTGGGAAACAATTCTCTAGATAGGTGAGAGCGATAAGTGGGCCGTTGGAAAATCCCAAATTAAAGGTGATTCGACAGGTATACTTGAAATTGAGATGCTTATATTCGAAGAATGGGTAACCGATTGAATCGACGACTGAGAGAGGCTACATCGACGGCTAGCTTATACCCGTATAGACTTCCGAAAACGTTATCCACCTCGAGTGCAACTTCTGGAAGAGTTCTGGTCTTTCAGTGCAACTTCTGGAAGAGTTCTGGTCTTTCAGTGCAACTTCTGGAAGAGTTCTGGTCTTTCAGTGCAACTTCTGGAAGAGTTCTGGTCTTTCAGTCATTAACTTCCCATATTTCTTAGCCAATCCCCTAGCCATACTATGAAATTCTGCGTATCTCACAATCCTAGACTAATAACTCCGAACTTCTAGTGGACGAAATCGTAGATGTAAGACAAATTGCCACTGCGAATGCGATAGTTCGCATAGTGATAGCAGGTTCTCGATTTCGAACGAGATCGTGTTACTCTTCGCGACGAGCGCACAATTGGCATATGAAGTCATCTAACAATCTCTATTATAAAAAGTCAAATTTCTTAGCTCCAAGTTCTCGAGCTTGACCTCGAGCTATATAAGAAAAACATATAAAGACGAACGCATATATGCACTTGCACACAATGTGCAACAATAGAAACATCCTAACATATCGTTATGAAGCAAAGATTGGGGCGGAGAGAGGGGGATGGGGGGAATTATTCATGTTTTATTTGCGGCGTTAGGAATTACTCATAATCCAGAAATAAAGCTGAAGCTCTTGTAGGTATCCGATAGGATTGTTCAGCCACTAGAGAAGTCCATATTTTACCCGTATGGAATCCTGAGATGTTAGCCGTCCAGTCTATCCATCCGCTATGATCGTTTTTAGCTTATCGTCGAAATGGAAATTACATCGGCGATACCGGAACTTACGATTGCTATTACCCGCCCAATTATCGTCATAAATCGAGATAGTTGCCTTGCGATCCTCCGATTGACCCGTGCCATCACCGCCCAATTTAATGGGAAACCCGAAATGAAACAAACTTAGCCTCAGGTCTCTCCACAAACTTCGTCGAATCGAGACTCGACTCTCCTCACGCGTGGACTGAGTTCTTCGGTGTGACTTCACAGTGGGACACTCCACTTCATTAGTATTTACGTCATATATCCTTTTATTTCTATCGGCGTTGGATCGAGGAAATATCAATGTTTCCTTTATTTCACGAATAACTCAGAAAGCTAGCTATGTCAGATTGGAACACCCAACACTTGCCATATAATACGTTGAATTTAAGCACTGTGTTTAATAATTGCGATGTGCGTCTACAATTCTAAAATACACCAAGCGGGTCATAGGTCGAGCTGGAATAGGGTTTCGTATGAGGTAAGTCAAAGTTCGAGAGCATAGCCGCCTAGTATATTCATGAGGCTAGCCTGAGGTAGGATCGGAGTGATATGAAAGAGGCTATTGCGCCCACATACTTATCCCAGCTTGCAGGCAACTTTTAATGTCAGGTAGGCTCATCAATATCTGTTGAAGGGCCCAAGGTGATCAGGCGCAGGTGGAGTTCGACTGCAGGATCGTATCGGCGATCCAAACTATCCTTCCTATTTTTCACCTTATTGCATATTGACAAACTCCTCGTCCTGCGTTGTCTCGCAATCTACTCGATCGCACCCCAATAGAGGGTGTAGCTCCTCGAGGAGACCCTGACGACTAGACGAGCCAAGAGCCGACTTAAATAATAGCATAATAGCAACAGTATCGGCAGATCTTGTATCAATGAATTCATTGTTGCTCTCCTCCTATCGATCAACATTGAAGTAAAATCTGTATTTGAGTAATATAAGCTGTCCAATATATATCTTTCAACAAGGTCAATAAGTGATCCGAAGCTTCGTTATCATTAAACCTTGCCCTGAAAACTGCAAAAACTTGTCTTCATCACGCTTAATCACCAACCAAATTTATCGGAAATCAGAAGTCCGACGCATAAAAACGACTTCAAGAAGCCTCTGATGTTCCAATGTGGATAATATCTCATCACGAATGAGCCCAACCCCCACCTCATGATAGAAAATTTCATCCCATACTTTCCGGCTATGGAAACTCTCCTCTCGGAAATTCCAGAATTTATGCCCTGCCTCTGGCAATATGTCGGAACAATGCTGACGGATTTGAAATATGCAGCTACAGAGGCAGTGAAATATGAGGGATTGGGACGAATACGTATCACCGAGGTCGTCGATCTATCGGTTCAACATAACATCGTTCATTCGACCAACAACAACAAATATTGAATAGAGAGACCGGTGCTAAATGACCCCACACGATCTTAACGATGAAATTCGCAGCCATTTGCGATTGCTATAACCTGAATATAACCAAACGCATAATGCAAGATGAATATAACCTTCAGGGAATTTTTTTTATTGGAAGAGGCAATCACCGCCTTAATAAATACAAAGGAAACGAAGTGACCAAGCATGATTAATCGTAGAATTGCAAGACGATGCCTGAAAAGCGGTTGGATTCTTTGCTTTTACTTCTCGGGAAGACATTTTTTTGCCCAATTGGAGCAAATATCGAATTCAGCGCACAATTCGTCATAAGATCTTCTCCCCCACTGTTCACCTTCAACTTTGTCTATACGACGACGATCGCCTTGTACCGTTACACTTGGATATACTTCATAACGTAATGGTGGAGGAGATTTGATTGCTCTGATCGGATCGGCGTTACATGTCTCACAAGCTTCAAGACTAGCGCTTCTTTACCTACCTTCTATGGTGCTATTAAGCTGACAATCCAGTGGCACGCACAATTTTCGAGATAAAATTAGCGCAATTGAAACTCTCTCTTCAAGACAATTCCACATTCGGGTAATGCAACAAAACACATATTTCATAGTGAATCACAAATAGCTGAGCCCACTTAACACTGATAGCTGAATATCTCATCCCTTCTTTGTCACTTTAAACTTCACATAATTTCCGATATTCCAATGAAATAGACAATCAATCTCATCAATCGACCCATTTGCATAATTAATGCAATATATTAATTAATCCACTTGAGTTATTTATTAGCGAAACAACAAAAATTTAGCAATCTATAGGTTAAGAATATTTCTCTTACTTCGTATCTAATTTCTCTTAAAATTCGAGACATATTGTTCGACTATCATTTATACTCACTAATTAGTAAGGAAATCTTCGAAGTTCTTTCTCATTCGACAACGATCACCTTTCCATTTAAGCAGTAATATAAGCGATCTAGCATAGAACAACATGTTACCAGTGACGGGGCACATTTGGATAGGACATTGATACGATTTGTGTGCTCTGTAGCAACAGGATACTCGCATTTTTATAACATGGCATGCATCAAAACTCACAAAGATCTATGAATAATTACAAGGTGGATCGCCTGATAAACGTCCGATGTCTCTTGTGCGATGATCCGATTTATTTCGATCCGCTATTTGCTTCTCGAGGCTGCAATTGCAGCCACTACAAGACCTCCAACTACTGCGACACCACCGCCAAGAATCGCCATACCTAACATACCATCTGCAAAGCAGCAATTGTAATTCGAGATGTCATTATCAGTGAAACGAAAAGAAAAATAATAGTTAACGAATTAATTCATGCTACCAATTTAGTACTGCTCTATAGAAAATCTCAGAGGTAGAGGAAAGTCCCGAAAAAAGGCAACTTACTAAATCTCAGAGGCAGAGGAAAGTCCCGAAAAAAAGCAACTTACTACAAATCTCAGAGGCAGAGGAAAGTCCCGAAAAAAGGCAACTTACTAAATCTCAGAGGTAGAGGAAAGTCCCAAAAAAGGCAACTTACTAAATCTCAGAGGCAGAGGAAAGTCCCGAAAAAAGGCAAATTACTACCTAATCAACGATATCCGTTTGTGAAATTCAACCATTAGAGACGAAGAGAGAAAACTCCTTGATATTTTCTATTTGAAAGATTGGAGAGGAAAAAGAAAATTAGGGAGAGTGAGCGCATAAAAAGTCACATCGTTCCTTCATTTCGACTTTCTCGCCTTCTTCGAAATTTCAAGAATTCATTTGATTATTTGCGAATAGTTCATAAAGTTCATATTTGCTATATGTTGAGGGGAAATATGAGAAATTCTCCACGTCGATATCCACGAATCCGGAAATTTCAGCAAAAGACACTATCAGAAGCTTGTAGTCTTTGGGAGCAACTTTTCCGCAGATAAACCCCATCATTTAGCAATGAGTGAGAAACGATCGTTTCTAGCAATTTCATCGTCTTCTACTCTCATCGTATAAGAAATTATCCACTTCGCAACCCGCCAGTGATTTAAATGAGCAATGAGAGTGAAACGAAATTAGATGAAAGCAATCAACGAATCCATCAGTCATTAAGAGAAATTCTTCGAATTTAACGATAATACGATTTCGCATTCGTTTTGTGATCAACTCTTTCAATTCCAATGCTTGGCGATTGTGTGATTCGGCACTCAGTAGAATATCGATATATGCGAGTGCTCGATCGTACTCCTAGAAAGCAACGACTCTTCAATTAAGCACCCTATTTTCCTTTACATCTCAATAAACATCTCATTTCCTTTAATTAAACATGATCCTTTAATGATCCTTTAATTAAACATCTCATTTCCAGTAGAACCAACACTCACATAATTAAACACCTAATTTCAGGTAACAAGTGAATCAAGGTGTAAATGAACAATTAAACGACTAGCTATACCTGCATTCTCCAGATTTCTTCGATGGAAAATCACTTAATATCGAGTGATTCGGCAGAATATCAAAGAAATTTCGAGGCAAAACAACAATGAACTGAGGAATACACTTGGATCATTCTGTACTCTCTAATGACGAGAAGAAAAGAGAGAAAATTCCTCTCAACGATATCGAAAGCTCAGCCAAGAGGATTCACCAGATAATCTTCCATTCGATAGTTTATTGCTTCCGAGTGAAGTTATAAATATGCGCGTCAAAAAATGTAAACTGGAGAAGTAAAGAGTGACACTAGCATTTTGAAAATCAAGACGATAAATGAAGAGGAGGGCAGATAGTAGGGAAAAAATAAAACGCTAATAGTACTATCGGAGTGGTTTATATGCCCATTTCCTCTTCCCTGTTATGCTTCTACTATAATCGAAAGGAAATCTAATATCTGCATTCTCACGAGCGCATGTCAGCATTTATGGCATAGCACTTGCAGTTCTCTATTGCTTTTAATTGCCTACCATTATAGATATCTGCAACCGACTATCGAATAAAGAGCAGGTTAGTTATCCTATATTACATGAATTCAATGACACTTATCCCAACGAAGTGTTTCATTCGACAAACTCAGTGCAATCGCTGACCTATAGGGCAATTGCGACTTCTTTAATGGCAACCAAATCAAGAAATCTGAGACGTTATGAATGACTCGGAGAATTTCAATTCGCTGAACTCATAGCATACGATCAGTGTGGTATGGCATGAGAAGCTGATCAACTTTATTCAGATATAATATATGAACTTCACTGGACGAAATGGGAAGGAATGAAGGAGAACGATGCTACCCGCACATAAATTCATCTACGCTGTTTTCATGACCTATGACCTTTTTTTGTAGGAAATTTTCGAACATCTCTCTCAAGAACATCGATGCCATATGTCATCTGTAACATTAAGTACAGCCTGCCTATAATATTCTTCCATCCTTCATCATCCTCTTCCAATCTTCAATCAGCTTGCACGACTAAAATAAGCCGAACCTAAATTCCATGCCTTGTCTACCTCATCAATACGAATTTGCCACTGATGAATAAAATACAATCTTTCGATGCCCTCTAAACTTTGGCTATTTCTGCGCAACACTTCTAAGCTTCGGCAGATTCATGTAGAGTCTATAACCTCTAGTTGGAGGCATTCAACATGCATTATTCAATTAAAATATTCTCGCAACACTAACAATCTAACACAAGCTTGGTGACCGTCTGTTGATCCTGACTCGATTCTACTGCCCATTAGCGGTTGCAAATAAGATATGCAACCGACACAACGCCCTCATTTACAGTAGATACCTCTGAGACTGAATAGTTTTCCCACCGATTCACATATCTTTTACCAGAGACCTGTCACAGGACCCCTCTGGTCGCCTTTGGTAACGCCTGTATTTTTCGAGTCATTTCTGCTAATTTCTTCTAGCCACGAGAACTTTTCTAATTCTCATATCTCATGTCATGGAAAGAGATAATCCACTGCTTGGATTTTTATTGGATGTAACATTCGTGTTCAGATACCTGTAGTTGTATCAATGAAATAATTGTATCATACGTAAGTTAACGATGTTGAAAGACCAGCATTCTCAAAGGTCTTTCTTCATAGCATCGACTCAAACAAACCGTTTTCCTCAACGTCAAAACCAACGGATTACTAAAGGTACTGCATCTACCTTAAGACGAGTATGCGCAATTGCCAAATAGTAAATATAATCTCGTTTCGAGACATCCTCCGCATCACGTTGCAACAAATCTGCAAACTTATATAAATAACTTTTCAAGCTTATAAGCCTGGTCTTTTCTATTCTTCTAACGTCCCTCATCATTCGTTTTCCTCATCGTTCAACATCATACCCCTAAGTCGCTAAATATAGAGTTTATAAAAAACGAGTGCAACTGCGCTCTTAGTGAGGGCAAAATGAGAGATATCATTTCAGATTTTGGAGCTTTCTTGATGAATTAAACATCGTTCGATTATTATATATATTATGGATCAAAATTATACTTACAAATCTCCAACATAACAATACAATTTAAAGGATTATAGTGACGATACTGCACGCTTCAACTGAAATCCTTAATTTGGAAAATTTTCCTGCTCATATCCACACAATTATCTGTAAGTATACGACTGGTACTTAGAGGTGCGTATGAGGAACATGAAGGACGAGAAGGATAGCTGCAATGAAGCAATGAAACGATGTTGAGGAATCGTTTCTCGATTCCGTCAACGCTGCGTGTGAGTTATTCGATGTGCATCAGCAACGAATAATCGAAACACCAATTTCGTATCACATTTTCGACCGTTGTCGCCAATATGAAAGTCCCTTAGGCAACACGTTGCCATAGATAGGATGCTAATCGTCCAATATGAAAAGAAGCCTCAATCAATAACTAATGACTATATCTAATTTCACATATCTAAAAATATGATAAAATTTCCGAAATAAGATATCGCCATTCGCAGATGGTGAGAAATTCAAAGAGGCGAAATCGCTTACCTTCGAGAAGTTTAATGCCTTTCTTCACGTCATCTTTGTTCGACTTTATAAGTGCATGAGCATATGAGAAAACGGCTACTGCACTCGGACTGCCACGTGTCTTTTGATCAAGATAGACCTTAGCGAACCTCTAAAATATCATTGAGCATCAAACTAATAAGATCAGGCTTTCCTTCAAGAACTTTACAAAGGAACAAATTTGTTTTTTCGTTTTCCATTTGGCTTTCATTCGCATATTCCCGTGTAACGCTCTTATCTCTCAAACTTTCAAGCAATGTTTTTGGAAACGATCGGAAATCCGCGTTTATTATTTACTGCAAAATCTCCTCGTTATTAAGATCCGACTTGGTGGGACAACAACGACTGGAAGTACGGTGAGAGGACGAGAGACAGATGAATTGTCAATGCAGTACATTGGAGAGACCCTTCCAAGTTTTAGCTGAACATAATGCGTGTTCATCCGTGTTTAATGCCATATCGTTCTTTTCCTCAAATACCCTCTTTCATCTCGTCTATTTTTGTGGATCACTATTGCCGACCCAAAATCTACACCTCACTTAACCTTAATGGTTTCATTATACACCACCTTTAACATTATGGAAGTGAAACTCGATCGGTGAAACTAAACATTGGTTATTCGAGCTGCTCAAACAAATAACCATGAAGATTTTAGTCTAATAGCAAAACGCATTAAAAGCCCCATTTGATTCTCTATTTTTGGATGACTCGTCTCCAAGAACTTAGAAATTCTACACTGATTTCACTCCATTCTTTAATCACCATATAACTGTGATTCACAGCAAAATTCCCTACATAGGATACCCAACTCGCAATGTTATCGCCACCAATTATGCCTTCAGTCGGCTAATGGGTTTCTTTAATGTAAGCTTCACCCTAGCGCATAGAAAATACTATTCCACTAAACGAATACAACTTTGCACCTAGCGTCACAGAAAAACGACGTCTCCGGAGCCCTTCCTGTGACGGAATAGAAGAAGCAAATCGACGAGAGAAACGCTAATGTTTATTTATTAAAAACTATAAAAATTACCATAAGTTCAGCGGGTTCGATCGTTTCGTCAACAATTGTACTTATATCCATATTGTGCGTCGTTCAATAAGTTAAATGGACCCAACTGAAACAAACGACAATTATCGCTTCTTCAACGTGTTCGATGGACGTTGTCTCGACGGCGGTTTATCGATGAATTCATTTTCTTTCATGTCCAAAATTAATTTCGCCAGTTTTACATACTATCTATGCGATTAACCGTAGCACCTTTGATAGTGATGACGACGACGATATCTCTTCTATTGCCCGCCAACGCATCAATAGGTAGGTGATGGTCTGAGGCATAGCCTTCGGATATCGTGGATCCGATCAGAAACAACCAACTATTCGCTTCCCGACAAAGATATCACGGCAATAGGCGGAAAAATTACCTAATACGACGATAAATAAATACCAAAAACTAAAGGAAACATAACCTCTTTTATGCGATATTTCGCTAACCTCATCGAACAACGACCTAATTTGTTGTAACTCGAAAGTCGACGATCGGCTTCAAGCTGAGAAAGTTGCTAAACATAAACTTTTCCAACAACTTTACTCACTCACTAAGAAAACTTATTCTCCATCGATCTAGTAAAAATAGACGACTGCTTCCTTGTCTGAAAGACCAATCGATTATTACAAGAAACATTCCCGCTATCATTAACACGTCACTCCATATATATCGAAATGTAATTTAAATGAAAACTGATCTCCGCGATTGATGAGAAAGTCTAATATCTGCTTTCCTTTTAAGTATGTCAATCGAGTCAACCGGCTCTTCAAAATATTCAAAGTTTTCCTTTCGAAACAAACACCACTACAAAGACGCCGTCAATTAATCGTCTCTAAGCTAAGCTGGCTTGCTCAAAAGGACTGGCGAATCCGTTGCTTGCTTATAGAACAGCACTGTTGCAGAGCCACGAAACATCCACGTATATGGCCTCCGGAAGAACAGAACAGCAATCCACGGCCCCGCCACGGAGCAGCTGGAGTCATGGAATCTTAGCTCGTCACGGGAATGAAATCCGTCTGCGGCTTACAAAATGCCACAAAAGTCGAGAAATACTTGCATACACAAGAAACGATAATGTCATCAAAAACGAAGCACTAAAACACCGTATCGGGGCGCAATTGTCCGCTCAATGAATTGGTTAAAATACGCGAGAAATTCCTTATCATTATACTGACAGTCATGTGTCCCACTTTTGCACTATGTGGTTACGAACCCCCCCCACTCGCCCCTCTCCCCCAACCATTTATCATCCCCAGAGGTCGATGCTCACGTATCCACTGACAACGTTCATGTAGAGTATGTAAAGTTCATTTGTGTCGAACAAAGTTCGTTCGGCCACTCGAACTTCATGAGGAATCCACTCGTGATACTTCCCACGGGGTTTCCATATAGTGGTTGGAAAGGGTCCCCCTCAGAAAATGGATCCCACTGAATGAGGCGATCAGTCATGATCTATTGAGAATGGGGATCTCCTTATCAGGCGAAGGGAGCGGAAAGGATTCAAGTTCTTAGAATCTCCTTCGTTGGGGCGGTGTAATCTCGGAGAATGTGGGGCAGCATCCTCTTCGAATAGATACCGTCCCACACACATATTCGACTGCCCCTCCAATAGATGAGGTTTCCTCATCACAAAGAACTAAAGCAACTATCACAGTTGACGGAGAGGGTAGCAAACGGTGAACATCGACAAATCGATGGGGTAAATTCTTCGCCGGACTGAGGGCTTTTCTAATCGTTCATAATTTCAATATTATAATCAAACCTGAAGTTCATCGTTATTCTCAAAGTAATCCTTAGTATGAGTAATTTCTGGTACGAAGCGGAATTTCCTTCTTTAAGCGAAGATAGGCTGAAAATTAGTAAGTCAAGAGGAGAGAGGCAAATCCAGAAAACTGGATATTGAGGTTTTATTAAGTAGTTCCTGAGGGATTTGACTATCCTTAATCTTATAATTGTACAAATTCAACAGACTTATTGTAAGAAATTTCATTGGTTGTCCTTCAGTTCGCAGGCGGATCACCTTCATCTATCGTTGCAAGTCGGAAACTCGACGAAATCATAGACGATTATCGACGTCTCGCTTGATATAGCAATGATAAATGTATCGGAGATATCTATCCCTTAGAAGGTGATATCTATCCATTCGAGATCAGGTACCATTTCCTCATTCGAGATCAGGTACCATTTTCTCATTCGAGATCAGGTATCATTTCCTCATTCGAGATCAGGTACCATTTCCTCATTCGAGATCAGGTACCATTTCCTCATTTGAGATCAGGTACCATTTCCTCGGTTGAGATCAAGTACTACGATACATTGGATACGTTGAAAATGATTTCGTCTCATTTGCATAAATTTGCGCGTATTTATTGAATGAATTTTTAGTAATTTTCTTTTGATTTATACAATCGTTAGTTGAATATATCTGAAATTTCGATATGATGGTGAAGGTGGAAATATATTAATTTATAAAGAATATCGCTTAAATTCGAATCTTTCGATGTATCGATTGGGATAATTAATGAAATCTTAAGAGGTAAAAAGTCATTTAACTCATTGTTACTTTGAATTTTAAGCTAAGAAGTAATTAAATCTTCATGAGTAGATTGCTGGATAGATCATCTTATTGATATATCATCGAAGAGTCAAAAGGAAGATTTGAGAAACTCATTGCATGCATCGTTTAGCTGCTTCATAATAGAATATCCAACTGATGCGGCCAATATATCATACATTATTGAATTCACATCGATACTGAGATGACAATACTATTGGAGTCTAAAAAGCATTTTCCTTATTCAATACTATCGAAGGAGTGTATCATTAGCTTAAGAGGAGATATTCCTGTAGTGAAAGGAAATTATGCATCGGCTTATTCTATCCGATTTCTTCGAGGTATTCATAGATTTCATATTTCGAATTGCTCAATTTAATCAATCAACCGGATTCCTTGCGATAGGAATTTTTGTGAGTAGCTTTTATGTACATATGAGTGAAAGGACGAAGAAAATCCAGAAAATCCTCCAGTAGCTCTTTTTTTCAGGACAAAGAAAATCCAGAAAATCCTCCAGTAGCTCTTTTTTCAGGACAGTAAGAAAATCCAGAAAATCCTCCAGTAGCTCTTTTTTCAGGACAAAGAAAATCCAGAAAATCCTCCAGTAGCTCTTTTTTCAGGACAAAGAAAATCCAGAAGATCCTCCAGTAGCTCTTTTTTCAGGACGAAGAAAATTCAGTAAGAAAATCCAGAAAATCCTCCACTAGCTCTTTTTTCAGGACGAAGAAAATTCAGTAAGAAAATCCAGAAAATCCTCCAGTAGCTCTTTTTTCAGGAAAGAAAATTCAGTAAGAAAATCCAGAAAATCCTCCAGTAGCTCTTTTTTCAGGACAAAGAAAATCCAGAAAATCCTCCAGTAGCTCTTTTTTCAGGAAGAAGAAAATTCAGTAAGAAAATCCAGAAAATCCTCCAGTAGCTCTTTTTTCAGGACAAAGAAAATCCAGAAAATCCTCCAGTAGCTCTTTTTTCAGGACGAAGAAAATTCAGTAAGAAAATCCAGAAAATCCTCCAGTAGCTCTTTTTTTCAGGACAAAGAAAATCCAGAAAATCCTCCAGTAGCTCTTTTTTCAGGAAGAGGAAAAATTCAGTAAGAAAATCCAGAAAATCCTCCAGTAGCTCTTTTTTTCAGGAAAAAAATTCAGTAAGAAAATCCAGAAAATCCTCCAGTAGCTCTTTTTTCAGGACGAAGAAAATTCAGTAAGAAAATCCAGAAAATCCTCCAGTAGCTCTTTTTTTCAGGACAGAGAAAATCCAGAAAATCCTCCAGTAGCTCTTTTTTCAGGAAGAGGAAAATTCAGTAAGAAAATCCAGAAAATCCTCCAGTAGCTCTTTTTTTCAGGACAAAGAAAATCCAGAAAATCCTCCAGTAGCTCTTTTTTCAGGACAAAGAAAATTCAGTAAGAAAATCCAGAAAATCCTCCACTAGCTCTTTTTTCAGGACGAAGAAAATTCAGTAAGAAAATCCAGAAAATCCTCCAGTAGCTCTTTTTTCAGGAAGAGGAAAATTCAGTAAGAAAATCCAGAAAATCCTCCAGTAGCTCTTTTTTCAGGAGAGGAAAATTCAGTAAGAAAATCCAGAAAATCCTCCAGTAGCTCTTTTTTCAGGAAGAGGAAAATTCAGTAAGAAAATCCAGAAAATCCTCCAGTAGCTCTTTTTTCAGGAAGAGGAAAATTCAGTAAGAAAATCCAGAAAATCCTCCAGTAGCTCTTTTTTTCAGGACAAAAAAAATTCAGTAAGAAAATCCAGAAAATCCTCCAGTAGCTCTTTTTTCAGGACAAAGAAAATTCAGTAAGAAAATCCAGAAAATCCTCCAGTAGCTCTTTTTTCAGGACAGAGAAAATCCAGAAAATCCTCCAGTAGCTCTTTTTTCAGGAAGAGGAAAATTCAGTAAGAAAATCCAGAAAATCCTCCAGTAGCTCTTTTTTTCAGGACAAAGAAAATCCAGAAAATCCTCCAGTAGCTCTTTTTTCAGGACAAAGAAAATTCAGTAAGAAAATCCAGAAAATCCTCCACTAGCTCTTTTTTCAGGACGAAGAAAATTCAGTAAGAAAATCCAGAAAATCCTCCAGTAGCTCTTTTTTCAGGAAGAGGAAAATTCAGTAAGAAAATCCAGAAAATCCTCCAGTAGCTCTTTTTTCAGGAAGAGGAAAATTCAGTAAGAAAATCCAGAAAATCCTCCAGTAGCTCTTTTTTCAGGAAGAAGAAAATTCAGTAAGAAAATCCAGAAAATCCTCCAGTAGCTCTTTTTTCAGGACGAAGAAAATTCAGTAAGAAAATCCAGAAAATCCTCCAGTAGCTCTTTTTTCAGAAGGAGAAAATTCAGTAAGAAAATCCAGAAAATCCTCCAGTAGCTCTTTTTTCAGGACAAAAAAATTCAGTAAGAAAATCCAGAAAATCCTCCAGTAGCTCTTTTTTCAGGAAGAAGAAAATTCAGTAAGAAAATCCAGAAAATCCTCCAGTAGCTCTTTTTTTCAGGACAAAGAAAATCCAGAAAATCCTCCAGTAGCTCTTTTTTTCAGGACAAAAAAATTCAGTAAGAAAATCCAGAAAATCCTCCACTAGCTCTTTTTTCAGGACGAAGAAAATTCAGTAAGAAAATCCAGAAAATCTTCCAGTAGCTCTATTTTCAGGAAGAGGAAAATTCAGTAAGAAAATCCAGAAAATCCTCCAGTAGCTCTTTTTTCAGGACAAAGAAAATTCAGTAAGAAAATCCAGAAAATCCTCCAGTAGCTCTTTTTTCAGGACGAAGAAAATTCAGTAAGAAAATCCAGAAAATCCTCCAGTAGCTCTTTTTTCAGGACGAAGAAAATTCAGTAAGAAAATCCAGAAAATCCTCCACTAGCTCTTTTTTCAGGACGAAAAAAATCCTCTATAGTATTTTGAGTGGGAAAATAATCAGTCATCTTTAGCAGAGTGAAATTTCCCTACTGCCTTCGACAATCGTTGAAGAATTCAATCGATTTATCACTGATACTTATCGTTGATTAAATCATGTATTTGTTCTCTATATGCATCGGTTAAATACTTTACATTATAGACATTTAATTTCTTATCATTAATTCCCTTTGCTTAACTGGGAACTAGCAACCCACAAAATGCGCTATTTTCAAGAATATATTGCAGAAATCGATAGATAGCGCATATGGGTAAATTGGAACTGTAGAATGGAAGAGATTCAGGAATTTTGAGAAGAAAGCATCGAAGAATGCAAAATATGCCTTTAGGAATTAATTTCCTCCATCGTGAACGCGCTTATCGCCCAGAAGTGATTGAAGTGGTTTTGATTCACTCAATAAAATGCCTTCTGCAATGTTACTTGCAATCAAGTTGCACGATTCGGCAGAACTTAGTGCCATTACCTTTACCGAAAAACATGAGCCACTTATTTCGGCCAAAAAACCTACCCTCATGTGAGTAATCCGTTGAAGTAAAGCTGCAGTAGTTCACCCTGTTGGCTATCAAAAGTAAGGTTATTATTCCATAGCATTTCGCTAAGTACAATATGATCCATATTTAAAATAGTTAATGTTCACTTATAAATTGCTACTGCGCTGTTATCATATCAGAAATTGAAAACCGTGGCAAGGCCCAGGATATCAACAATGATAACGAAGAAAATATCACGACTAGAAATGAAGTTTGGAAGGTGCCGTTTTAAACCATAAATAAAGTTGGACTCTTAATGCATTCCAAGAATCAACAACTCATATTTGATCGCGTATCGCAGAATTTCTGGAAGAGGTCGCTCTTCTCCAAGATCCCTCATTAATCACTCTAATTTCTAAATCCGCATAAAATGGAATAGACCAAAATTACTTACTTAAACCAAAATTTGCCCTCTGTAGTTTTCCATTTGCACAGCTGAAAGTGTCCAACAAAAAACGTAACGTCCACACTTAAGTTCAATTCACCTTGTAATGGTCACTATAATTTCAGTGAAAACGCTATGAAGAGCAGAGTGTATGGTAGGTATTTTAATTCTTTCATTTCCAATGACCATTCATAAGACTTTTCCCAGCTATCTTTCAAGCACAGTTTATTACACAATATATCAGTTTTCTATGAGATCATAAATCACAGCGTATTCCTTATTAACACCTCAGATATTTCAATGCAGTTAGTTAATTAAGCCACATATCCAATTAAATTATACAAAAAAACGTTTATTGATGTTGAAATACTCATACATACATATAAAATTTATTATTTAGTCGTAAAGTATCGCTCATATAGAACGCGCATTTAGGCTGTTAATTTGTGGCCATATGTGACTCTCATTTTCACCTTCCTCGTCCGATAAAGTGAAGTTCTCGTTGATAAACTCATTCCGAGCAACAAATCGCTGACCACTCGAGTTGTCATCAAGAGGTATCGTCGTTGATATCCCAACAATTTCAGTTCTCGTTGTTGTATGATCAATCACGCTACCGTTCGTCTGAAACTCTTGCCTCTATAAGCTTCAGCATGATGTATATTTTTAACTTTCCGTGTCTCGAACAGCGCCTAAAATACCACTTTTCAAGGTAAGCAAAAGTGGTGGGCACGAGAGGGGAGTTGAGGAATCAACGAAGAATGTGATGAGAAAAGAGAGGTCATAGTGTGCGAGATCGAATTTTCTAAGTCGATGTGGTCTTTGTAAATCCTACTGTTCTATATTTTTGAAGTTTCGACGCCTTCAAGAGAACATGTTGAGATTTTGTGGCGAGAAGAGAGACACCAACTAGGTCAGACCTTCGGCGATGTTCATGGAAAAGTTGGTACCATTTTTGAGAGAGATTGGTGATCCCTAACTGAAAATATTCCTCCATATATTTCACAAGTGCGCATTCGAAAACATCCTTAATCTCTTGTTTCATAAATATTGCCATTACTAAATGAAATCGTCGCACTCGCGAAATGCGTCTATGGTACTATAATCGCACTGGGCTACTTTTTTATGGCGATGGCAATGATTGAGAAACGATCTCCTTTCCTATTTCACTTCTAAAAGTCACTGATGACGATACTCGATAATAGAACTATTCCCAATAAGAAGGCTTCTTCTATATTTGTGATAGCCGTTTATTATCAGCTATCAGAAGTAGTCGAAGCTAAAACTTTCTCAAGTAAATGTGCAGATATTCAATTCCGATAGGCAAGATTAAATAGACGAACCAATACTCGATCGCTTACGTAAAAATTTGCCGATACTTGTTTCGCCATTTAAAATGCACTGAGAAACAAAACGCTCAATTTAATTCACTCAATATTTTAATTTATACTTAATAATCGACTGCTTAAAAAAATGACTAGAACTCACTCCATTTCAAAGTGAAAATAATAAGGAATTTTTTTATTTCAACGAAGCTATCACAATTCTTTCTACTTCCTCTTTTGCACTCATCCTGGCTAGCAATAGTTCCGGAAAAATGGTATTTATTGGCGTAACGCATTCAGGATGAAAACTCGATCCTAAACAAGATATTTGTGAGTAGCATTCTTGGATAATTATGATTCCCTTCCAGGTTAACAGCAGCCTACATTTTTCGTTTCTGGACCCGATGACCTCTCTTTACGACCACTCTTGTTTTATTTCTCATGAGATGAAATGAGTTGTCACAGCTTCTCTACACAAATTCATCTGCCTCGATTTATAAATGATTACAAGAGAACAAATTAAGCATCATTAGGATAGCAGTGACGCAGGTTGGACAGATTGTCCAGCCTGTTCTGCGCGCAAAAAATGATATACTGGTTGTCTGGATTAATAATGCGTTGAGATAGTGCATCCGTTAACTAAAAGGGCTAAAATCGTAGAAAACGGTGATAAAATTCAGACAAGCTGAACGCTTTAAAAATCCAGGGAATGAATATTTTTCGATGGCGAAAAAGCAAGGATTAATGGACGGGGAAGAGGAAGGAGGGGAGGGGAGGTAAACAGTAGAGTGAGATGAGTGAGTTGAACGGTATAGCTGCAATTAGGACTCGTTGAACAATAAATGCACTGAGATAAAAGATGGCCGAAGTGGGTCCTACATTGGCTTATTGCTTTCTCAAGAAATCAGACCTGAAAATTGGTTGCTCAGCAGAGGGAGAGCAAAGTATGGTGCAGTGAATTAAGAGTGAAGTAACGATGTGCACAATCAGAATATAACCACTTTTGCTATTGTTAAAATTTCACTGAAGATGAAAACGCTTTCTTCCTTTGGCGAAAGCAAAATAGAATTCTCTCGCCGAATCGTTTCACTAATAGAAGTCGAAATTCACATCATTTAATATCTTTTATTAACACAATAATGAATTCTTTCCACAATTGCAATTATTTTATTGAGAAACTCGCTTAAGAGTTTAACGTACCTGATTGTTAGAGGCGGTGGATCGTCTACGAAATTCATTTCGATCGACTCGTTTATCAGCGAAATATTGATAGCACGCAAACAACACCTGTACGACCCATATGAGAATTAATGAGAACGTTAATGGAAGCAACGAATAGAATAATGCACGCAACCGCGTATCTGCAACGATTGCTTCTCATTCACTTGCGTCAATCCGACTCGAAAGATCGCTTCGATGATAATTCCGCTACAAACAATTCTACTGGAGAATTTGGACAAGACGTCGCATGGTGCAATAATGCTTTTACCTTTCTGCTCTAAATATAAACGATGACGGTAGAAGATGTGAGCATAAATTCATTTATCAGGGTAATGCCCAAGTGAGCGACGTTTAGCACAAGCGCATTGGATATGGAAATGATTCACTTCTTTGTGAACTACTAATAGATCCTTACTGATAACTTATAAAGTTGAAATCCAGATATCATAAAAAACAAATGAGTTACAGCAGAGATCAGGTAAATAGGGATGAACTGCTTTTATCAGCTCAATTAGCCGACTAAATGGCTGCGATAGTGTCCAGAAAGAGCGAAACAACGTCTTTATACTGTGTGCTTTCAGCGACCGCCCTTGATACTCAGTAGGAAACAAATCGTTCTCCCCAGGTCCAACCGATCGTACAGAAAGTGTAGCTGTGAATGTTGGATCATTTCCATGGCATCTACAACTCACAATGAGGATGATCAATAAGGAGGATATGAGTATAGAAGATACATCTGTGGCATCAATTTCAGTCGTCGCCTTTGTAGCAGTTCTTGCCATTTTAAGTTGAAACTACTCAGATTACTTGCAAACACATCTATGCAGGAGCATTAACATCATGTCGATACAATAGACATTTTCAAGTTAAATCTGTAAATTGAGAACACCAAGTTCACTTGCCAGTTGCAGTGGAATTTTCATCACGGAAGTGAATAGCCCATGGATTATCGACCGAAATCATCGTCATTACGCATATAAAATATAAGACTGATGAAACAATCAACGTGAATAACTACAAAATTGTGTTTATTTTATCGTTAGTGCAATTCAAATGTGAAGAGCGATATTTTTGCAAAAAGAATTTTCTTAAAGTTTGCTCTCATCTCGATCGGTTGAGATGAATATCAGGTGATTGGGAATGCTCCGAAGTTTTAATTTTAAATAAGCGAGCTTCTCTTCATTAAGCGAAATATTGATTATAATTGATGCATCGACTTTAGGATAATTGCACTGGAGTAATTTGGAGCTATGAATGCCTTTATCGCCTCATTTCTTTGCACGTTTTCTGAAGCAACACACTGTAAGCCTCGTATGGACGATACGCCAGCCCTATGCAGATGGCAAATTGTTTATTGGCTACCATTAGAGAGCAGAAAATGAGAAAGATCAAGTTTCTGTAAGCATTCCCCACCGTTCATTGATAGCAAAATTGAAAAGATGTTGAAATGTTAACTTAGAAATAGAATTTTCCACCAATATTCGTTCGAAAATTGATTAATGCGAAGCCGCCGTAATCTTAGAGAATCAATGTTCACCTGCATGAAGAGATAAGGCAGAAGTAATGGTCCAGATTCAGTCCAGTATGCGATAAATAATAAAATACCAAAAACTGCATCGCAGATCTCTGTCAAGATTTCCAACCAATCTGAAAACCACACAATTCAGTTTGGAGCGTAACACTTCAGCCCGATTCTCTCCCTCCATCATTTCTTGTCCAATTTTCGTCCTCACTTGCTTTTGGCGCTAAATTTAGGGGGGGAAAAATGCCATTAAGATGCATTCGCAATGAAACATTCATTTATGAGTGAACATTATTCGCCGCTGAAATCCATCATATTTTATAGTCAGCTTTCTATTGCTTTGCATGAGCTCGCTTCCACTGCGCACTATCAAAGATATTGCGATTGTTCCGATGTGGCGCAGAAGAGGTGAAAAATCGAACCAAAAAAAGAACAAAACAAATGGTAAGTCCAATAATCGTCATCAGTTGTATAGTCCGTTTAGTGGCAGTGAGTGAGTGTCGTCAGAGAAAGGGCGAAATTTTCATAACGCTCGAAATTTCCCAACCAACTATCATCGTAATTACATTCTCGAACGCATTTCCGCTCTTATTAGCTCAAATTTTGGCGTTTTTATCGGACATAATTCCGCAGAATTCCACTTTTCCATCCCATAGTTGCATTGCGCTTTTTATATAGCTTGCCAGGAGTGATGAAAAATGCGATACAGTTAATAATCCTATAATCCTATAATCCTATATATTATTTATAATTTATCGAAGACATGTGAGTGAGCTAGTATTTTAAGCGAATCTAAGCTGTTTTCCTTTCAAATATTCGATGCACTCAAGAAGCAAAGTAGATGCTAATGATCGTCCGATCGCGTATGAAACATAAGGAAAATTACGCGGATTACACTCTCATTAAAACATACGATCATATCCAAATGCTAACGCTAACTGCGGAAAGTACGTCGCAAAATATAGAAGCAGTCAGATTTTCTCTTCCGTAAGACTTTCATCACTCAACTGGCACAAAAATTAAGCTCATCGTTTTATGTTTTCCTTCCTATCATCATTCATTTGCCATATGGCATTGGCCAATGGATTTAGAGATGGACTCGCGGCTCATGTGTACTCCTCTAAATTACTTAAACGTGATCCATGTAGACTGAACAACTCTTAACACATCGAATATACGTTGGCACAAGGCATTCAACGCAGAAAATATTAACTTTTCAATTTTTCTTTCTTTTTTTGGAAGCCAGTGGTCCAAAAAAAACTTTTTAGATCCATGCTGCGTCAGCAACGGCTTTCCATGAGTGGACACATGCCATTCTTTTTGTTCGCCACTACATATCGGCTAAAATATTAACTCACTTTCGCGAGAGCATCACTCGCCGTATGTTATTTTACTACCATCTAACAAGTGGCATCTATCATAAATGACAGATCCCCTTCAATATTAAAATCGCGTCGGCTAAGAGGCACGGAAAATGGTCCAGAAAATGATGCATAAATCGCTGGTATGCTGCTTCCCTGGGGACTTTTTTTGTTGCGAATGCGATGCAATAATTCAGCACCATACTCATATCTTCGCTATATGTTTCTACATGTGTCCCCATTCTCAATGAGTGCTTATTTGCGTTTTTAAATTGTTGTGATGAACGACCTAGCTGCAATTCAATTTTCCATAGGTCGACTTCGGTGATGTCTATTATTTTTTGCCCCATCATATTTCGCTGTCCTTCCACTTCTGTAGTTGAGTAATTCAAACCCGTTAGTCATGGTGCGTGCTCACTCAGTGATAATGGTGGTTTGGGCAACCCAGGTGTTGTTACCCAGATGTTCGAGTAAACTTGGTTTGGCTCGTATCGTCGCTTCCTTGCTTCCCCGGCAGCCATGCAACATGGCTGGATGCTTTTTCGTAACAAACGGTGTTTCATCAATGGGCGATTGCAGCTCATCTTTTGCTCCCTATTTAACTATCATAGTGGATAAACGATGTGTCACATATCGAGATCAACGAATTAAGAGGAAAAGATTCGTGAAGTATCTTCAGCAAAATGACCGGAGGAGTCACAGATGACCATACTTAAATATGGAAGGATCGAGATTGCGAGAGATGCCATACTTGAATACGCCTAGTGATAATCTTAGTTTCACTATTATTCCATCAGTAAGGAAGATTAATGTGACTTCGACCACCTACAACACAATAAAGTTTTATATTATTAATTGCTGCAATTTTTACCTCTCACAATGTGTAACTCATAGGATTCCGCATTGCATTCTTCAGTGGCCGATAAACCACTTTTCATCGTGTATCGTTAGCAAGTATTCCATCATTCGAGAGCCTCAAAAATCCTTTTCTAAACCATAATGTCATAAAAACAAGCCAGTTTATAAAAAAGATGTCAAACTGTCAACGAACCTCCAATAACGTTCTTCTGAAGAAGAAAGCTCGTCCACCTTAGAGTATCCCATAGAAACGTGCCAATAATTATAATCAAAAGTGCTTCCTGCAATATTTTCGTTGCTTTCTGTGCAAAAAAAACAAACTCGTCTATTCATGCAATCTGACAATATTGTAGAAAACTATGATAAAGATGCTGTACTAGAAATTTTCCGTTGCTGAATTCGAAGAGCTCCGCATTTCCCTTCATTCGGGTACACTTCTATACCTAACTCATTCTTATAAGTCGAACGATACCTTCTGTATCCCAAATCAACGAATGATTCAACGATCAAATTGAGGTGATTTTTGAATGATCAATAATTATAGATAGGTAGCTTTTACGAGAACTAATTTACCTTAACATGAAGGCGTCCAAAGCAAGTGAAATATTGAGGCGTTGTTCGGTTTCTTGCACGTATCGTTAATTGTATACACGACATCCTTGTATGCCTGTAAAATAGAGGAGCTTTTTGGAGAATAAGACGTGAAATTAAAACTGTTTCATACGAGATGCTTTCTTTTCTTCGAGCTGTTTGCTCTCTTTACATCTCCCTCATTCATATTCTTCCGGCTTTCTGACGATCATTCCAGCGAGAGCATTATTACGGGGAAAGAGAGACTGAAGTGGGGGACCTCATACAACCATCGAGCGAAGTTCAAAGAAAGGAAAGCGATGGACCACGCAACAGCGTATAAGCGACAGATAAAACAGACATGTGTCGACAACAGCATGGATGGACCTCATATTTCATTTTAAACGGGGCGCATGATCGATCAACTCGAAACACAGCTATTGCCATCAAGCAAGTAAACGGCACCCGCAAACTTGTGCACACTACCACCAAGCACCGACTAACATCGCTCCGTTCAGATAATGTAGGTTCAGTACAACACGGTGCATTCATTGAGAGAGTTCAAGCTTCTTGCATCATTACGGAACTGAACACTCGCCCCATCCCTTCCATCTACTACGCCAACCGTTGCGCCACCCGCTAGCTGGCAATCTGACTTCTTTCTTACATGCCGCCTCATCTCGCTCAGGTCATTTCCAAAGCTTGCGCAAATACTACCTTGTAACTCTACAGCACAAATTTTACTTATAAATGGCAAAACTGCCGATCAAATCATAAATCGCTTTAGGGGATAGGAAATTATGCTTAGATGAAAATAGGTGATAATCTTCGAACGTCTGAACCGGATGTTTCGCTCAAGAGGAATATTCTATTTCAAACCTATTCTTTAATGCATAATTAGCAAAATACAAGCTTTTTAAAGTGTGAAATGCATTAATGGGGAAAAAAACGAAAGAAATAATAAATATCACATAAATAGTTATAGCTTCCATCGGACAGCTTATATCGCAGTGGCCACGCCATAATGTGCAGCTTCCAAATTCATCCTCCATTTATTTAAAATGCCAATATTCACAACTCTTAATCGGAATCAGTCGACGTTACCCCACTGTCGATATTAATCTCAATTTTCAGCGACACTTAAAGAAATGTTCAAAATGACGCGTTGATGGTGGCAAATGACGGCAAATCGTCGATAAGCATATTGATCAAATTTGCATCGGCAATCATTCATCGTAATTTATGCAGCCGACTTGTAAAAAATGGGATTTGCTGCAATGCGTGGCTTTTCAGCCATCACAAATGAGAGAACGATAAAACATTTTTGAGGCTTCTATAAGATTGAAATATAGATTCAAGGAAACATATGTGTTTATAAGTAATTTCTAAGCTTGAGATGGGAGAAATTTTATGATTGTATCGAAAAGAATGCTTCGTAAGAAGAGCCACTGAGCGGAATTGAGCGGAATTCTTGAACGTTTAATCGGTTGAATGCAAATGATTTCAGATATTTGAGTCAATTTGCTAGAAGAAAAGGATTTGGAGTTTGTAAGAAGATATCCGATTGGAAATCTTAACAAGCATATGACTGACGGGAAATAGAATCGTTGAATTCCATCGTTCAAACTCTATGGAGCGAAAATTTTGCATTAGTCTAATGAGGCATTCCAATTCAAGCCTATTGATCGAATGCATTAAGCAATTCAACTATAAAAATTGCAAAACCAAATAATTAAACGTTCCGACTTGGCAAAACTATGAAAATCGGTTTATTTGAAATATTACGGAGATTTGCACTACTCGACTCGCCCCTGTATGAGGAATGAAAATCCGTACGTGAACTTATTGCTGAGCGGAGGACGATATTCCATAAGATAACAAAGGAAACGCATAATAATTAGGCGATGTGGTAATATTATAGGAGAGTAGTTTCAATGTTATGTTTTCTTTGAGGCAATACTTAAGTAAAAAATTTGTTTAAGCCAAGTCAGATCTTCGTCTTCTATACATTGGAAAACAAGAGCAAACAATTCTTTACTGCTGAATATCTATAATGAAGACCATAAATGTTTTGAAATATGTCGTGTAGAAAGTCCAAAATGATGCAATTGCATAAAGATGTGATGCAAACTCATCGCCGGAGAGAAGCTTCCTTTCTTTCATCCTATTCTATGAAAATTGTTCTCTTTCACATGATAATAACGACCACGATAATGATAGTCTTAACAATGACAATAATAATAAGCAATGGATTCAGTGATTTTCATGAAATATTCAATTTTTTTTTGAGCATCTTAGAATCTTCTCGTCACATTTCTTATCGTCTTCTCAGCCCATACCTGGTAGGCTAGTTTGGCAAATCATTCCCTGGAGATCACTGATGTAAGCTAAAGGCGATACAAGCCACTCAACGAATTTGCCACAAGTGAAGCCGAAAGAGAAAGCCGAGAGAAAACAATACTAAAAAGAGGAAACAGCACAGGGACTAAACATTCACAATGATATGACAAGATTTATTCTCATCATAAATAAAACTGATTGGCGATTTTGCGATTGGCGATTTTGCGGTTGGCGATTTTGCGCCAGAAGATCCGCTGACGATAAAAAATCTATGAGGCGATCAATGACTAAAGCTTCTATTAGTCATCGATGAGGACTAGAAATTATAATGGAGAGAGGGAAATTTATTAATTCTGAGATCTTTTGTTACAATAAGCAATTGTTGCGTTTCCTTACTGCAGGGCAAACGTTTTTTGATTTTCTCACATGAAAATGATAAGAAATACTTCAACTTGAGCCACCTTAAAGCAAATGTATATTCAAATTTCGACTGAAGAGCAAGCCGAGAGAAAACAATACTAAAAAGAGGAAACAGCACAGGGACTAAACATTCACAATGATATGACAAGATTTATTCTCATCATACATAAAATTGATTATTCAAACAAAAACAGCTCAGAAACACTAAGAAAGTTTTACCAATGGCAATCGAGTTCTATGATGATGGCAGATTAAAAACTAAACGTAAGCACACTCCATGACGAGAATTTTGCAATAAAAAACGAACGAAGCAACCGCTGAGTAACGTTGAGGTGACAGCGAAGGTAGCAGCGATGAGGAATTTCTCAAAAATTGGCAAATTGCAAATTTTCCCGACTATAAATTATTGTGGAGGAAATTTCCCCTATAAAATATGCAACGGAAATAAAGAGCAATAGATCCGACGACTATGAATTATCGTCTCAAATCGATCACATCAATACTTCTAATTCATTTCTCAAATCTTCATAGCTATGAGTCAAAGCGACTCTTTTATCAACATATTTATATCCACACACTGATTCTTTCATGTTCACATGTACATCAGTCTATGTTAGCAGTGAAACTTGGCAGGTATGTTTTACATGATTAAAAGACTTGTGCCAGTTGTATTTTGTTGCCAGCTATTCCGTTCTTCTGGAATTATTGATGAGATCACCGCGCATTTTACAAGCTAATTTTCCGCCCTTATTGCACCAAATAGACATCGCGAGCATTTTTTAATGGCTGGGGATTCGTAGAGTCTGATAATTCTCCACGAGGAGACAGAACATGCTGTTTTCAGTTTATTTCGAATTTGTGAGGAAAGACGATCACTAACGTTGAAAAATACATCAATTGAAAAATACAATAGATAATGGCATTTCTTTTCTCTTTTAAAAGGTTTTCAAGAGTGGCAACCAAACCGAAACCAATCGAAGTAATCACTGAAGTCTGCCTTCCTGCATTAAACTTTGGCTGACAAATTAACAGTTTTAATAGAAAACACCATGGAAGAAGGAGCATTAATTCATTTTTGCAGCATTCGTCGCTTTGCCTACATCCCTAACTTAAACCTCATTTTAGATAGCCTGCAGATTTGAGGGCAAATAAGTGATTTAGAAATGAATAACAGTGCAATTTCGAGCAATCATAATGAATGTGAAAGCCGACGTGCAGATTAAAAAAACAAATGGTATTACTGAGATCACTGAAAGGTGATGAGAGGATCAACTAAAGATATAGAATATGTGGAATAAATTTCGTGAAATTTTGCAGCATGCAAGTGGAAATTATTCAATAAACACAGACGCACGAAGGCGCAAACGTTCATATGCTTGCATACACACATAAAGAAGCACATACTTCATATTGAAGTACTGAAGTAAATGGAGTATTTTTATTGAAATTACAAAAATCAATTTTTTTACTTAAGTGAATAATTAAAAATGTTCCCATAATTTCCAACCTATTCATGTAGGGAAATTTTCAGGTCTTTAGAGTAACTGTTTATAGTATAATTTTTAGTAGTTCTTGGAAAACCTATAATTGCGAAGCGCTGAACGCACAAGATTGATGCTTCTTCCGCACGCGCTCTTTCCAATGCGCTGAAGGTTCGTAGTTGTTCCACAAATGCAGACAGCTAGCACGAGACCGCATTTGACGTGTGATGAATTTCATCGACGTAGCTTTTTCCGAGGAACAACACCACAAGATGATAAAAAATCACACTATGTTTTGAAGGCAAGAACACAACCTACTTATGTCCTCGGCTATAGTCTTTAACGTACATCATATTCTATGTGGGGCTAAGATAGCTAGGGAATTTGTTGGCAACGGTGTTCTCTAGTGTGAACGCTTCTACTACGATAGTTGGATCTGAGAGACTTGAATGAGCCGACAATTTTCAAGCATTTCAACTGGTCAGATTTTTATTTCATATGACTTGAAGAGCGGAAAAATGGTTTCATTATTCTGACTTATCGAAGTAGTCGAAGTATGGATAAGTCCATCGTCATTTACATATTGGTAGTCTGTGAAAGTGCTTGCTCGGCCTATTTAGCGGGAACCGCTAAAGCGCATATCGCTCCAATTCTCGTGGCGCGCTTTTCGAATTCATCAAGTTAGGTAGCCAACTTTTCGTATCAACAACGATAGCCTGGATATGCTTTCAGAACATAACACGACTCAAAATAACAATCGATATTTTCTCCAACGTAGGATTTTGAATTTCTTTCATCAATGGTATAATTTCTATAAGTTCTACTGAGCGGTTGACGGGCTTTTTCCACGCAGTTGTTAAGTTATACAATATCAGAATAACTGTTTCGTCTCCGCATTGAGGAACTAATCAGTGCGTTTTCTGGAAGTCCGCTGATGAGGCTAATCGAATCCTCAAATGCTCAGCGAAAATAGCGCAACGTCTAGTCACCATTAACAGCCGTTTGTAAAGAAGCAATGAAGATCACACAATAAACATGAACGTTGAACAACCCCAAAAAATAATGCAATAAAAATGAATAGTGAAAATTAAGGAAATATGAAAAACGAACGATAAATCTGCTATAGCATCTGGATCAAGCAAGCAAAGGTGAGCATAGGATGCTCTGCATTGCATTGCATTCTTCAACAGTATAAAAGAGATCTGTTGAAAGTATAGTCGAATCTCAATTGAAATTAGTTTGCGACACAACAATTATTGGCAATTCTCCTCAAAAAGTTATAAACGTTGATATCTTTGTCAATTCGTCATGAAATAAGTATAGGTATCGTTGGCGCTTATGCCAGTGAAAGTGGAAAATTGTATGAATCCTCGAGGAAAGATTCGTTTTTCGTTGCCACCTTTCGTTCATTTTAAAAGGTTTCTAAAGCATTCATAGACATCGTGAAAAGAGCAAATTGGACTGATTGGAGATTCTGCAAAATGCGGAATTCATTTTAAGCTTAGCAGTTCATTAACTGGAGGAGGCAACGCGTTACGAATATAATTGGAAAGAAATGAAGGGGCAAGAATGCGAAAATATAACCATAAATATGAATAATTAACTAAGTAATCGAATATATAAATACGCCAATGAATAAACAAATAAATAAATATGAATAAATTTTTATTTATACAACAATTCTGAGCCAAAAAAAAACAATAACCATGAAGCAGATCTTCTGCGATGAAGTAATAATATATTTGAGAATGGCATCGAGTATGCGACCAGAAGAAAGGCGTACATGAATTTCATTGCCCGAAACAAATGGATTGCGAAAGCATCTATTCGCATCCAAACATCTAAACGAATCTCGATCGACATTCAGTACTGGCAAAATGGTTCAATGAAGTTGATGGGAGGGCGGAGAAACGAAACTATTTGCACTTGGCAGCACAGAATATGCGCTAAACATGCCAAATCCTACCAACTATGGCGCTATAATGTTTCTAATTTCGAAGCCTTGGGAATTCTTCTAAATGTTCGCTATGGAGAAATTCAAGACTGATAAAAATACAGTGTGCAATGAAGGGAAGGTATTGTAGTCGTGTTTTTCAATTTCAACCTCTACCTTTTTAAACTATAGACGTGTGAAGCTTCGGTATGAATAGATTACCCGTGCACACAGAAATTCTCCACTTATTGAAGCATAGCGTATCGCGAAAATGCTTGCAGAATTTCTGATCCATTGAATGCAACATCGAAACAAAGTACACCTCTGCAGCAAGAAGTTACATTTCTGTAGAGAAGGAAGGAGTGGGGCCGAAAATGTTTCATCGCTTCGTCGACAAACAAATATGAATATCGTTGTCCTACTAATGGCGCATAATAAATCATTGCGGAAAAGAGAAATTTATATGTTCAAAATACTAAAAGATTTTGTAGGTGAATTGCCGATTACTTTCCACTCACGTCTTTCAAATTTAATTCCTCGAAAACATATCAAAAGAATATTTTTGCCCTCTAAATAAAGACGAAATTTCACTTTTCCATTTTATTTTCTATTTTTCTTCACTCCTACTTAAGCTACCTATATAGCTTCCTATCCTAACACGAATTCGCGCTTCGTTCTAATGATGGCTTGCGCACATCTCATCGGCATATGTCAGCCGATAATGGCACAAAAGTTGTCACCTTCGTTCTCATATGTCATATATTTTTGCCTTATTTCTTGCACTCTTAACATTTATCTTGTCTGCTAACACTCCTCTATTGCTTCTATGCTTATAGTCGTGTAATGTTTCCTTTCGCCGAAAATTTTCTTGTTTTTCTCTTAATTATATCATCGACGGATACCTTATTCCTTTTGTTCTCTACCTCAGGTTATACGAATAGAGAACTCACCATTAAAGTTATCTTCGTATAACAGTTCCTATCATTTCCGATTTACTGATCAATGTATTCATCTCTCTCTGTTTGTGCAACTTTATCCAACTAAAGCTTATCGGTAATTCTAAACCAATTCTAAAAGAAGTTTACGCATTCTTTTCTTGCTTTTGCTTTACTTTCTCGTCACCTAAACAAGTGGTACTTTACCTAAATTAAACAGATATCTTTGTTTTTGTTTTTACTGCTAGGAGATTCTTCAGAATCCCTAAAACTCCACTAAACATTCATTTTGCCATAATGGCGTAATGTTTAATAAAGCCCATCTATGCATTTATTCAGTAATGGTATCCACTTTCAGAGAACTTTCAAGCATTTCGTAAAAGATCCATCAGTAAATTTGCTTTTTTTCCTCCTAAAGTATAAGACTTAAATAATGTCCGCAAATAGAACTGTTTCTCTTTTTCTTCTTTATGAAATCTTCAAAAAGTCGAATAAATAAACAGAGGAAGCGGAAGAGGACAAATTATTTCTCGATTTCCTCTTTCCCTTTCTTTCCACGCCGATACCGCCTTCTCTATGTTGTGGAAAAGATAGCAGAAGAACCTTTATATGTGCAGCTTGAAAGAGGACGTTCTATAGTGGCAATGATCGAAGTTGTATTTTATGAAGATGATAGGTATGAATTTTAGGTATAATTCTACGAAGTTGTCTATTGAAAAGATGGCTGTTTAATCGTGTGAAAGCAAAAGAAGGCAAGAAAAGCTCATATAGAACGTAAAATTGCTGTAAAGAACGTGCAACTTGATGGATTCGATAACAAGCGGGTGTTATTTCATGATAACTCATAACACTCATCATCATAGCTATGCTGGAAATAGAGGTGCAAATATATTATCCCGTGGAGCGCACATAATAACAATGAAATAAATGAATGTCGAGTGAAAAATAATGTTGAAAACGTTGCCGTCATTAACGATCAACTTCTGTCGATAGCGTTAACTGAAATAATTCTATAACGCTAAAGGGGGAACCATTAAATTGATGTAAGCGAATAAAGACTAATACCCATATCTTATCAGATATCACCGTCGTGATTGATCATATCAGAGTAAAATCAAAAGCTAATCTTCGATATAATAAATACAATACAGCAAATATAAAATACAGCTCCACTTTTCCATTACTGAAGTATACTAATTAATTCACCTAATGAATAAACCATTAGCTTTATATGTTTTCGATTATCAAAATTAACTACGCTGGTGTTTCATTATCCGGATAAATTACCTGAAAAGGTGCAAAAAAAACTTAATATACTTAGTCGCCGAATTAGCGACCACAAAATCGTTTTACATTTGTCAAATTCATCTTTCCATATGAAGTGCACCACTATTGGAATGTTCGTACGATTCGAGTTTCGGTATCCAAGCAGAATCCCTCTTTTGATCAAATAAATGGATGCTAATGATCATAGAGAATGAATGTTGCCGTTATCATGGGAAAAACTAATCAACTGCCTTTTAGAATACATTTTCAGGAAATCTCAACTATCTAAAAATCTACTTTAGTCAAAAATTCTTTTAGTAAGGGCAAAATTTGGAGGGCAAAAAGTGTGATAAATGTGAGCTTTTATAATTTTCGGATAACAAGCTGAATTATTCAAACATAGAAGAGTTATCCTATGATTTCACTTATGCATAGGCAAAAAATTGAAACAGAATTCAAATAAGCCACAATAACAACACTCTCTGATATATGTGCTACTCTCTGACGTATGTGCTGATGCATCTTTGCAGTTCTATCCACCAATTCCGTAAATTAGGCTAAATAAAACAACATGTACAAGAATACCAGTTTTGGGCTCACTTCCTTAAAGTATTATGGAGGCATTGTGCCCATCTGCTTTTAGTTTCGATATAAGAAAAATAGACAGTTTCAATGGGAAAATCTCCATAAGCTAAAGTTGGGAAATCTATTAACTGTAACGCGAATCAAATCGTGATACCTTAAATCATCGTCAACTTCGAGCGACGAAACTGAAATGGCAATCAAAAGCGCAAAATGGTGCCTTTCACAGTAGATATCGATGAGGGGCATTCCACACTAACCATACTTACTGAAGAGGAAATTCGAGAGTGGTGAGATCAGTTGAAAAATGAGCACAATTTCCAGGAGTTTTACTAATTACCGCTAACTTCTAAAATGCTCGATGAGGTGAGTGGATTACAACAGCTAAATTGAGCCGGCTTTCCTAATTTGCTTCTCCACTCACACGTTAACATAATGGGTCATTCACAACTCTCTTCTTTGAAAACGTTTTTTGCAAAGCTCCCAGTTGTAGAAGGCAATTCGAAAGTCTCCGAATGTATGCGAACATTTGTGAAGGATATTCTCGCAAAATTCGTTAGGATTTTTGCAAATTGAAGGAGCAAATGCAACGTCGTCAGGGGAAAGCATCCACTTACTACATGTTATGCATAAAAACATCGAAAAAATCGACGCACTTATACAGAAACACATTTATACGCTTGAACAGGCACACAGACATACATACACATACACACATCCCAAGTACATGGTTAAATGAGTGTGCGTATACTTCCTCACGCACATACGCACATTTTCCTGCGCATACGCACTATGTGGTGCACAATAAAATAAGCAGCAAGAATGCCGAATCGTTAAATGTCGAAGACGTTAGCTCAAATTTGTACGTACTTTTACTTCTGAAAGCTCTCATGAAGATATTAAGTAAGGTTAGGCGAAAAGCGACCATCCTACTCCAATTTAGTGCATTGGCTTAAATTTCTCCGGCCTTTCTGTTTTGATCTTCATATGCCCGATTTCTCCACTGAGATGAAATGACACGCATATTTAAGCATATATTGCACTCCCGCACACTAAGAGAGCCGCATTCCCGCATACTAAGAGACGAGTAGCTGTTATTGAAGCTGTTGGTTCACCCTTTGGTGATTACAGTTATACGTTTTCTCTAGCAGTTATGGGTTTTAAACACCTGCCTAAAATGGGGAGAGATGTTTGTAGAAGCAATTAAGAATTTCGTCTCCGCTTATTCTCACCGTTTCCCCTCAGCCCTCTTCTTCCCAACACCACCACATCTCGTCTCTAATTGGTTTTGCTTATTTTTGTACGCACCGCCTAAAAAATCGTGGTCTCAGCTGGCACCAGTTATATATGTCTGCGCTGTATTTCTGAGTCTTTTGGATGTCGGTGAGTGCTAAGACAACTCTGTTCCACAATTTTCACGTCCAGTGTTGCTCTAACAGTTCAGAGAAGCTTTTCGTAGAAATCTAACGTTACCATGCATAGCAAGTCTCTAGATAGCTAAAAAAGGCATCTGAAGAAATGCGCAAAGATTATCTACGCTAACGCAAGTCCACGAGTTGATTCGATTAGCTTGTCTGTGCGCTCCGCTGGATCTGACGTCGTCACTGCTGGCTGGGTCGAACCGTTCGACAGTAGAGGCGAAATGTGACTGAAGGCAGATTTGAGCACATAGAAAAAATCAAACGTATAATAAAATGAAAGGTAATATACCAAGACGTAGGAAGATGAAAGCAAGAAGATGGGAGCAATAATAACCTGAGAAAAAAAACAGCCTAAATAAGCCAATGATTTCATCAGCAAAGCAAGGGGGAATTTCTGAACGCTTAGTGCATTAGAAAAATGTTATGCAAGTTGAAGAAGTGTGGTATCGTGTCATCGATGCTTAGGCATTTGCGCCATTAGGAATTTATATAACTGCGTATTTCCACAACCGACAGTAGCCTGAAAAACGTACACTAGCAAACGACACAAGTGCTGATAAAATGAAGAGCATGACTTACTTGTTGAGTTATTCACGGAACCTTGTATTCAGCTTTCCCTTAACAGAAGGTCACCAAGAAAAATGAGAAAAGTAATCTTCTATCCCAAAATGAGTCTAAAATCTCACAGCGATAATTCTTGTCATAATTTCTGCCTAGTTGACATAAACAATGCTAGAAATTCATTTAATTTTTCATTTGTTTTGTAGAATACCTTTTAATGAACACACGAATTGCGACTGTTCCTGTAAATGGGATACTTTTAAAATCGCAACACATTTAGCATTAAGTCCGGGGTTGCACGGAACTACCTCTTATTTCAGTATGTTTTGAGCATTATCGAAATGTTCTCATCAACTTATGCCAAGCTATTTTGAAGTATTTCATCTTCTTTGATCTCATTGTTTGGTTTCGAATAGCGACTGTCGAGAAACGCTTCATCAGTACTACTTCTTGCATAAATTTTCCTGGCCCTTACTGGTCATTACCGATCAACATGAATCGTTATTGTATTCTAGCCACAAGCTTGACTTGGCTCTTTATTATAAAACTGTGCGCGATCGCTCTGACTTGACTCAGACATGTTGCGCTCAGAAATATTTCGCTTGGTCATTGCCGCTATTCGATCTGGGCACCACTTTCAGTTCCCCCAGAAATGTTGCAGTGCCTCCGGCTGATATACGCACTATTGCTGCCCTTCAGCAATAATGTCTGTTAATCCGAAATGTAGCCTCGCGAACGTTTTACTCATTCATGCAGTTCACAAATAAATTAAAGAAATGACTGAATTAATAAATCAGTCAGTCAAATGATTAATTAATTAAATAGATAAATGGATAAATACGTTAATTGATAATTAATTGGTTAATTATTTAATTAATTAAAGAATAAGAGATATTTGCAAATAAGGGATATTGCAAAGAAATGAATAAGATATTTGCAAACGTTGCTGCAAAACTGCATTAGCACTGTGCGGATGTTCGATGAGAAGACGTCTAACTCTCCGAGTTGCACGCAGTGATCGTGACGTGCATTTTAATAAGTGGTAGTGTTTGAAGCAATGGAAGTGATAGATGGATGCATATGGTGTGTATGAATGATGATGTATATAGCCTAGGAGATACTTTGCAAACGACAGCTAGCGACGTTTTTGAGCTAATTTATGCTATTTTTTCTTTTCTTTATGTATTTCTGCATGGCGTTTTTTTGCGCGAATGAGTCGTTAATCATTCAAGATGTCAACTTCAGCCTGTACAACTGTTGTTGTTTTATTCTTTATTATTCAAGTGAATGAATAAGTTCAACCCTCAAATATCATTAGGACGCAAACAAACAACAAAGCTGCAATTTGCAATAATTCTACTGGAATCGATAGAACTCAAATGCCTTGACAGTTTGGAATGAAAATCATTAGATTGCAGAAATGTTTCATTTTACGGAAATTTTGAGGCGTTGAGAGAGAAAATGCTCGAGCGGGATGAACAGTGAGGATAATACTGTCTTATAGAATTGCCGAAGCGAGCTAACCTCACGATTTAGCACTAGAAAACAATGAAAGCTGCAACATTCCCATAGGCTTCACAATATTAATATGAAATGTTTGAAATTAAGTGAATATAGGCGAAAAATTCGAACAACGACCGTGGTTTAAATGTCGCAATTATTTGTACCACTTTCCAAGTTTCATACAAAGACAATCTGCCATCTCAACAGACATTTTTCATTCTCGAAATAGATTTCGGAGAAATATGGTGGGTACATGAAGAAAACGGTAAATTTACAAGAGAGATATTCATCTGCAGTCTCATTTCTATAGACTCTATCATACACTTGTACTCATCAATAACGTATAAATAATGGTTGAGAAAAGTTGCTGAATGTTTGTTTCGTCAGAGGTTATGTAGTTTTCGTCAGATCTTTATTTAACTTAACTTACCTTTTTAATGAAATCCGCTCAGAAGACAAATTGAAAAGTTTGCATAAGTCAGTCAGATTGAACCAATGTACTTACTATGTGCGTGTTCATAAAGGCACGTCAACATTTTTGCTTCACGGCAGCGTTAATCTTTCATCACTCTTTGCTCGCTGTTGTGCTAACATGCATAGGAAAATTCTTTTCACGCCTTCTACCTGTTTCATTCAGTTGAAAGTCTTCAGACAACCGAAACATTTCAAAAGGAATCGTTTCTATACCGCCATAACTTGTTACTGAGAAAATACCGCCTTTGTAATGTTGCAGAATATATACAGAATCGTCAGAAGCAGTAGCGGTATTAACCACAACAATGAAATATCTTGCGAAAATATGAGTCCAGCGTGTTCGTGGAGCACGCAGATTTCAAGCTCTCTGCCGATACATATATATTAGACCCTCGACAAAACCAAACAGTTCACAGCCATCTTAGCCTGACACCTTGGGCACCTTCACAATCTTATCAAAAGCTTATTGAAGAAGGCTATAGCCTAAAATCTTTTTCAATCCCAATTTGCATCCGGAAAGTACTTACGCGCACATTCGCGGAGGCATCAGAAAATGATCATAAGATCATTAACTGATTTCATACATATTGTTATTCACTCATCGGCAAGAAGAAATGATAGGTTAATGGTGAAAGTTGAAGCATATCAAACTTAGGCTAACAATTAGGAGCATAAACCATGCTCCACAGGCATATGAGAGTTTCATAGAAACAGCAATTTTCACATAGACATAATTGTTATGTTTGTAGCGGAATAAGGCAACAGAAGATACACTAAGCGCTGCACGATGCACGCTACTGGAAATCACTAAAACTGTACTGTAAGAAAATGTTCTCATGGAGTTGGTGGCGCATTGAAATCTTTCAAACTTCAGAAAAAGACCGACCAACTTACAATCCACCAAGGACAGTCGAATTGAAGATTTTAGATTTATAAGGCGCAGTAACATTTAGAGGCGTGGAAAGAAAGATTTGATATTTCTGAGGAATCACCATTTCTGCAGTAAAATAAATCGTCAACTGTAAACCACAAGAAAGAGCACTCGTCTCATTTTGGATGAGGTCTATAACTACAAATTTTAACAGCAACTGTGATGGCTTAATATGATTTGTTGCCTTCTCAGAGGAAGAATTTCCTTTCTATGCATTTTTGTGAGCGGACCACAGTTTATCGGTCCTTCATATGTGAAAAATTCATGATTTTCTTTGGTGTTCCGTAATTCATAGCTAATTCTCTTCATAAAAAATGAGTGTAGTACTCATTTGTTTCAAACAAGAAAGCGCTCTCTTCAGCATTTCTCTTTGCTAGCTAGCACCGAGCCTAAGATCAGCCCCGTCATCAATGCCCAATGTGGGCGTAATGGTGGGTGTATATGTATCCGTACTGAAAATCATGCCAAGACATTTCATCATCTCATTGAAAGAGTGAACTTCTACGTCGACAGTCCGACTCTACCAAAAAAACAACGTGCTTATGATCGAGTTTCTTTATTTTTCTTGGAGAATGACTCTCCCATAAGTAACCAAAATGTTCAAGTCTCAACGCAAGCGTTCATATTAAGTTTCGGCAAATTTTTAATTGAAACCCTCCAGATATTTCAATAAGGCATCGAATGATGAGATGATCCAAAGAATGGAAAAAGAAACCGATCACAAGCATAGAAGAGGGGGTGAGAAATATTTTTCCATGATAATTGCGGTTGTCATCACTTTTCTATACGTCGTAATTTCAAATAAAATATTAAGTGATGTTTGCATTCAAAACAGTGCAACGGATATGTCAGTAACGAGGTAACGTCAGTATCTCCTGAAGAAAACGAATTCCACTTAGCGAATTATGCAAATCATCAAAGAATAGATAAGCACTTTCTTGCATACTTACAATTGACGCTCATATTCTCTTCATCTATAATTTATTTCCCATTGAAAAAACTTCGAGCAATAAATGCTGCAATGAACGGAAATGATCACTGGAAGTCTTTGAATTCATCAGCGATAACAAGCAAACTCATTGTCGGTCTATAGACGCGAAGTTTGCTAACGATGTCCTTGAACAAATTTGCTCCAGCACTGTAAAGGAGATCACATTGCCTCGATTGGGTCTGCTTAGTTACCGCAACGCTCAATTTTCTAACATCAAGATAGGCTTTAATTTAAAACTCTCAATGAACACTTACTCAACCTGTATTTTTAAACATAATAACCGCCTTCGCTGCAATTAATTCCCCGAGGTGCAGCATGAATGTGTTATGTTTAACTGTATAAATGAGTGCATATGCTCTTCAGAGAGTTATGTCTTCTCGTTGTGTTGTGCAACTTACGCTTCAAAACCTTCTTGATTACTATTTCAACTATAAATCTGAACGAATTATTCCCAAATAATGTGAAATTTTTTGGTACTCAGTCGTGAAAGTGTTAATTTAAATTAATAACACTTTATTAAGTCGATGAAATTGAACGCAGTCTTTTAGTAAAATTGATTCCGACTTTCTCCAATAGGTGGGAATCCTCTGAATAGAACCAACAGAACTATAAAGTATACAGAGAAGCAATATACGCAGCCAATTAAAATCGTAGTTCGTGGTTGCACTCGTAGGTGGGAGATATCAATGGAACGCAAGGCATTTCAAGCGTAAGACGTCGCGGCTGTGCGTAGCGTGTGCGCTATCAATAGGTTTCGTCGTAATTGCCGCAGCACTGTAAAAGCTGCCAAGTTATCAGTCTCGAGCCATTTTAGGCTGCGCTTATATAATTGGAGTAGATGAAACCATAAGGTAAATTCAGTGGAAGGTTGTGGAATTTTTCTTGTGGTTTCTTTCCATTAAAAAGACGAAATTATTCTCGGCATTAAGCGGTGCAAAAGGAGAATTTCGACATCGGGCGTCATACTGAATATCCTTATCGCAGAAATTCAGTGATAACCTTATGAGTTTCACTGCCAGAATTGCATACTCTATACGCTGTGTTCACTTATGTCGTGCAGAAAATCCACTTGATCTCGATCAGTGAATATTTGAACTTCATTTGCCGAATTCATTCCTTGCTTGTTCTCTATATTGACATCTATACTAGCTGTGATGGTTGTTTAAGTGCAAACAGAACTATGGACAATTGAGCGATAGATGAACAAGAAGAACTGTGCACAACAGCCCAACCTAATAACCACAGTTGGATAATGCAACATTGGACCCACCAATAATATCGCTTCTTGGGAATAGCCGGTGGGCAGAATGACGTCAATGACGGATTCCGTGAAATATCTGCATGGCACATTTTCATGGGCCATAGGTTGAAGTTTTTATCTAAAATTGGGAAAAGTCAGTGATTGGAAAGCGGCAGATAAATTGATAGGCAGGTCGTTTATCGCATATAAAAAGCAGCTGTTTGTTCCTAATTTTCGATTGATTTGTCTCGTTGGAAAATTTCCACAAATCCATCGTTGATAGATTCAAATATTCGTTCGGAGAATTCACTAATTAAATCAGTCAACTGTACCACTTTAAACGAATTGGCCATAACAAGGAGCCTAAGATTGCTCTGTAATGGTGAATTTATCACATTTATTCAGAAACTTGCTATGAGATATTTGTGAGCCTACAGATTCTTCTACTGCATTGTTTCCCATTTGTATTGTTCCCTTCAGTAGCAATGCAGTCAATGTTTTCTGAGTATGATGAGCTGTGAACGCATATACAGCAAACTGATCATGGGTCGAAAAGCCATTTACAGTGTGAATGGAGGTTTATGCTCCCTTTGGAGTTTTCGTGCGATTTTGGCCAATATTGGATGCAGGTTTTTCTCCCGTTTTGTCTTATTCGTCACTTGCAGACTTGCATAACTGTTACAGAAATTGTCATTATATAGGGCATACATATATCTACTTCGCAGTATTCGATAACATCAATTTTCTTGTGAAGACCGTTGGTGATATTAATCGCTGAATGATCACATAGAAATTTCTTTTTTACATAGAAATTTCAAATTTCAAATATTCACTATGATTTTCAGACTTGATGTATTCGAAATTCTATTGAAATCTTCCAAAATTAATCTTTATAGAAATAAGAATTTTCCACTTCCAAACATCAACAAGCAAACGCTCATAAGTAGTATTGCTAACTATATAAACACTAACCAACAGTTGTGCATTTTGTTCGAATTCTCTACAACCATCGATATCTCAACTTATGAGACATGATATGCTAATGAATCTGTGAACAGTACTTTCTAATGAGCGATACCTGTTGCCTGAACAAAACAACGAGAACTTCCTGTCTTCTCGTAATGTTGCAGAATTTCTATAAATTTTGCACTTCTCATCATTTGACTTACTGACTTGATCCTATCAGCCGTATATGCACATGTGCACATATATGCGGTCGAAGTCGTTTGCTATGGTGGGTATTATATCTTGAGGGTGTTAAAAAGATCAAATTTGTCTTAGTTTCTTATCACCCTCATCGTACACGATTTTTTCAATGCAAGCAGTGATTCCATGAAAAAATTTCAAATGCTCCTTTAATAAAAAGTAGGCATGAATGACTCGTAACCGCTTGTGCATGTGCATATGAGTTACTTGAAACGTTTCACTCATCACCTGAAATGTTCCTCAAGCTACTTGAACGATTTAATTTATAATCATTATTCCTGAGTTTGCGTGGTACCTTGAAAAGCACATATGACACTACGGGGTGGATTTCTGATACACGAGTCCTGAGCACCAACTAATATATTACATGCAGACCACAGATAGTGATGACAAAAGCTAACCTTTTTGGATGCCAATCCAGAAGACTGCATACATCCGGATGATAGATGTTACAAATTTTCTCATACAATCCAAATGTCTCATCGCTTCAAAACATTTCACCGTGCACAGCACAATTTTCAATGTGCGAATAATTTTATGAGCAATTTTAGGAGAATTTTTGCGCTATTTTATATTTTCTAAGCTGAGTTTCTGCGGCGTCAATCCATCAGTGTCTATAAGCAACGACGTATGATAGCTATTTTGAGCCGGGAAAGAATCGTCAACTCGATAAATGAGCGTGAGAACCACGGTCGCATAAGTTTTTGAGCAAATTAGGAAAAGTTCTCGACTGGAAGATATTTAAGCACGTGTATTCTTCTATTTATCTTGTAATATATCTCAGCGAGTTTTCGAAAGGCTCAAATCGGAGAACAATTTTTTATTTGCTGCTGAAATTGAAACTTTAATGAAATACATAGAAATTCTTCATGTTCCTTAATTACATCAAAGTGAACCGTGTAAATATTCGGTTGATATTTTATATCAATCTGCATTATGTGTCCCCGGCTCTTTTCTGCCAATATCTACTACGTGTATAGGCCTGCATTCGTCAGCATTGCACTAGCAATAACCAACATTTATAATAGCCTATACGTTCCCTGTGGGTACTTTATGACATAGGCCAAAAGTTATGAATCAACGATCATAATTTAGTGTCATGGTGATGCTACGCTGCTTTGTCTTGACCGGAATCAGAGAACTAACTGAAGCAGTAAAGCTCGCTAATGAATCGCTAAAATTTTCCCGGATTAGGATAATTTAATGAGTTCAGATCAATCTAGCGAATGTTCATACGCAATGCTTTTTAGTTTAGGTGTGGCGTCAAAGAAGAGGTGAGGGACTCTTGACAGAGTTTAACTTGTGATTTGGCCACTGACGTGAACTTTCGCCGTTATTGCCGAACATGTAGGCGTTCATTCATTAACTGGAATCAGAAAAAGCTCCATTGACAGGCTTCGAGCGTTTCGGGGACTTCTTGTACGCACGTCTTACTGCCAGCTGTGATATGAAATCTCTTCATAGTAATGTAAACTAATACTGCCACTGTGCTGCGTAAATAAAATGAACCCACCACCGGACTGTGCTCTGTTTCGCCGTTGATGGAAACAGACTGCTATGTCATGCAGTTTCTCAAGCACACCTCAAATGTTCCCATATCCATGCGCATGTGCTGCTTATGTGATATCATTGATATGTCTGCGAAACGCTTTTCTGAAACGTCAAGTCCTGGCACTGTTGCGAATGTAGGCTGCAGAAAACTTTTTGTTCCTGGAGGGGAATTAATGAAATAAATCTTCGGAACTTCTCTCAGACTTAGATAATGCTTCGTCATTAGCTAATTTCCTCTCATTCCATTCGATTCGTTATCTTCATTTTCTCAAACTGCACTTTCTGTAAAATATATTAATTGTGTCACAAAACGCGTGGATTAAGAAGTGGATGGACTCTACGATAGTCAAAATCCGCATTTGAGAAAAGTGCGTGGTCACGAATTTTTTGAGTGCGATCTTAGATATATTATGTGCAACGATGCTCGCTATCAAGCGTAGTTTGACATCAGTTTATCTACGAATACGGTGCACGGTGGGCTTTGCAATTATTCTGTCTCAGACAATTCTCTCATTAGTGTGTTACCGGGTCCAATCATAGTAACCAACTTCGTAAATAGAGCAGCCTGACCGATGAGGGATACTCAACCCATGATAAATTTATAGAGAAAGCGTTACCGTCGATAGGGTGCCGTCGCTATGAAACCGTGCATAGCGGTGTTGTAAAGGGCCATTTGTTTTTATCCTCTGCGTCGGCGCTTCTGAGAATCTCTCAGTTAATCAGAAATCAATGGAATGAATGAGTGAAATGACAAATTCTATTGTTCGACAACTGCAATCGTGCATGTTGAAGCTCATTTTCCATCTCAGCTCTTGGTAATTGAATGTTAATGTTGCATTTAATTCAACAGAGTATGTTTTACATTGAACAATATCCCCTCATTTGTTCTGATGCCATTATCTGATGCCATATCGGTTTTGCATCAGATAATTGAATTAACTAATTGCTTAACCATCTAGTGGACAAAATTTTTACTGGCTTATATATGCTCGTCTGTTCAATACTGTAAGTGTAAGAATAATTGGGACTATGCAGCAAGCATTTTCACGCAGCGAAAAGACTTGTCAATCGTCGAAACTGTTTCAAGACAAACTCTTCTTCGTCTTAAAGCGGATAGCCCGTTAAATGAAATTTTTCATTTCAATTCCAGCTAGGATTTATGCAGTTCCCTGGAATTTTTTGATGCAAAAATATCGTTCGGAATGCACCGCTAATGCCGTTGAAGAGAGCTTAGGGAGCGATGATAACTGATGACGTTAAGAATTGGCAACAGAGATACGTGTGGGAACATCATCATCAAGATATGAAAGTTGGACTATGAACGACTGGCAGTGCTGAGTTAAACCTGAGTTCTGAAATCGTTAACAGCTTAAGAACGGTGTACGCAGCACATAGTAATTTATAAATCAGTGGTACGCTCATGTATTTTTAATTCAGTTTTCCACAGTTAAACATCAGTGCAATAGCGATGCTATGACATGCATATTCGCCTGCAGTTCAGATGCGTCGAGTATTCAGGGTGCATTCATTGTTCTCGTAGGTTCGAAAGGAAGTTGGTGAGTGGTGCTTCGAATTGATGATCAAGTACGCACTCATTTCGGCGCTGTTCGTGCTTAATTATTCAAGAGGCTAACCTCACAAATGATCGTCTCTTGCTAATGCAAAAAACTCGTTTGAGTGATTTCCGCTATGCTTCATTTTTTGAATTCTCGAGTACATTAGAAAATTCATTTTCAGTTTATTTAGTCAAATAATTTACTCTATATCTTCTGCTCTTCAATATAGAGATCACCATGGCGGTGATATAACATCTTAAATTCATAAGCAGTAATGGCTGCCTAATGAGGAGAAAACAGGCAACAATAGAAATTTCAGTCTCTCCTTGAGGTCAATCAAACTCATCTCAACTACAACGCAATTTTGCGACATCTTTCAACAACCACTCACTTAAGAGTGAGCAAAATCTATCTCTTCTGCGTTTCGATCCTTAGCATTATGTCTGGTCCGGTATTACACAACATCACTGGATTGCCATAATGCTCCACCAAAAGCTATTCATTGCCTTCAGTAGGAAATTCCTCAGTTGACCTGAACTGCTGCAACAGTGCTGAAAGCCATCAAATGCAAGAATCCACTTTCGTAATGAGCGTGTGCCATAGTTAGCTTCAACTATGCAGCTGCAAAGTCCATTCATTTAACACCTTTTAATCACTTTGGCCGATTTTTTAATCAGATTTTCCTTTTTTCATTTTCTTATGATCTAATAACACAAAATGTACTGAATAACAAAATTTGACTGAAATATCGCTAAATTTTGCACTATGCACAACTGTTGAAATATTAAATCGTACATAACCAATTGCTGCCTTCATTATGATGAATTCGTATGTAACTTAGCGACTGCAAGTAGTGGTAACTAAATGCGGTTGCTTCCTTTATCACAACATTTTTTTGTGTTTCAGAAAACATTTACTGCCATGACGATTACATTGTGCTTCATTTGGCTCTGCATAGTCGGTGTCGGCATTTCGAAGAGAACTCGTGAAGGAGGGTGAGTTTAGAAGAGCATTAATAATTTATTCTCATCCACTCATGCATTTGTGCTCTTTGTTGCACTGCTTTAAACGCTTCCAAAAATGTATTTGTTCACAGTTTCACGTGCAAATATGCTTTATTTTTTTTACAACGTATGCCAATGAACACACCAATGAACATGTGGGTGAAGAGTTTTGGAAGCATGAAGATATTTTTCGCTGGTGATATTTCCACTGAAATTTACCCATTCATCATAACTCCTTAGACGAATAGAGCAGATCGAAGACCGTTTTGTTGATTTGCTCGCTCCGGAAGATGCTTCCCTTCGACTGTTCTTTCGCACAATCTCTATGAGAAGAAAATATCGCAATGTAGCACGGATATTAACAGAAACTTCCTGATACTTCACTTCTGTTGGTACGTTGAAGACCAGTAAGGCGGCTTTTGGCCCAAACATACTTTCCTGAGGATGAGAGGAAATAGATCCCAGGGCCCTATATTTACAAACTGACCGAACACCGAGGTAGATTTCATTTTTTAATGCGTTTTGCGAGCACTGCTGATATCATTCGAGCGCCTCCCTGCAGTTTCGGCGCTCATTACAGCACCTTTGAATTGCCATGTTTTTATTTCAGTTTTTTTTGCAAAGCTTGTTGCAAATTCATAGCATTTTTTTAAATTGCTAAGTAACGAGACCGAAATTCAGCATATCGCCTAAACTGGCTGCGATTCTTCACAGTAACACAGCATGTTGTTTGCATCGTAAAGTCTATTGTAATCGAGTAATGCTTCCAAATTGTGGGAAGAATTATCGCATTTTAGAGGAGTGCTGAAAATTATGGCTCTCAGTGAAGTTTAACGGAATTTCTCATCGTTTTACACTATCGTTACCAATGATTTCAACACGTTACTCTTAATTTCACTATCCTATACTTAAAATCCGAATAGGCGGCAATTACTTGAATAAATCAATGTTCTTTGCTTCAGTGCTGAATATTGTATAGCATGTTAACGCTAAGTTCTCTTTCACCGTATGTCCCCTTCTCTCTCACTCTCGACTTGCCTAAGTAAAAATGAGCCGTGAAATCTCATCGTCATTGTTTTATCACTTCCCGCTTTAACAGACTGATAAAAACATAAAACGCCAGTTTTCACTATTCATTTCCGTCAAAATGTCATGTGACGTACACGTTTGTTTCAGTTAGACACTTTTGTATTAATTTTTTAGTGATTTGAAACTTGATGAGGATCCAAGGACTCATCCAGTGTGTCGAATATAGGAAGTAAGCGTTTCCAACAACTTTGCACTTAGATTTGACCACTCTTCTGTAATCCTAACACATTCCTCTAATCCATCAATCTTCGACCCTCAACCAATCGCAACGGATTCGATGGCGATATCCCTTATTAAGGAGAAGTGTGTAGTTTAGTGTTGATGCGTAGTAATGTTTCGTTTGTTCTTTTGTTCTCTTATAGTAACTACTTTAAGGCTATTATTGTCTCAGTTTTTCATCTTTTTGTGCCACAAGAAGTTTCATCGTGAGAAGCAAAGCGGTTCTCCTTCCTACAAGAAGAACCTGAATTGCTTGCATATTTCAAATTCGCACCATAACCAGAGGCTGCCAGTGTTGAAATTTGATAGACGAAGTAATTGAGGCAGTCAAGTAGCACTTTTTATGTCAGTTGGTGGCTTATTTTAGCCATGTGTTGTCTCAGTGTTAATGTTTCGGATTGCTGGGAAGTAGATCGACTATATGGTTCCTTGCCATCGACTATTGCGCGTATTATGATGAGGCTGTGGCAGTTGAACATTTCTGGCTCTAAAGCAATTGACGGTCCCTACACCTTTCCCTCACTGCGTTCCATCGCTGTTCTCGCGGTTCACTTTGAATTTGTTATTGTTACTGGAAAATCGTTAGTGTACTGTTCGTGCTGTGGATTTATTGATCATCAACTGCCGCATGAAAAGTTCTTATTCATGGTCATTGTTTTTGGCCTCGAGAAACAAGCCAACATTCTATGAGTATACATATTTTTGAATATATGACTATGGATATATTATGGAAGTTTTTCGTATAGAGAGTTTATCGCAACAACTATAGGAGTTTTATCTAAATACTGTTTCTTTTTTCAGATACTCTTTACCGTTCTCGAGACCACTTCCGGTGAACGCAAAAAGATATGGAAGTGCGCCAGAGCTTCCTTCGCCAGTTCTTGTACCGGATCGTGGCAGCGGTCTTATCCCACGAAACTTTGTTTTGCTTCTTGCTGGAGATGGTGTTGGCATGAGAGAATCGCCTGCAGGGCACACTTTGGTTGCAAATGGTCCCTCAAATTTCCGGGATTGGTTGAAGATTGGGTGGCATTACTAGATGATTGACATCGGGGTGTCCGCTTCATAAAATACTTCAGCGAGACATTGCCATCACTTCAACGTATTCTTGCAACGGAAATCGACAGTGGAACAGATATGTGAAGCGCAAATCGCAGAAAATGTTGGAACCTTTAAGCCACTTCACTAGACCATATCCGTTGAGCAAGTGAAGACACGTCTCATCGTAGCATTTCTTCGAAGAACATTTTGGCTTTCCTGAAAGATCTTTTGAGCCAATAAATATTTTGAACTGTTTGAGCTTTGTTACGAGAAATTACTGCAAACAGTAGCCAGAGAATATCTTTTTCATTCAAACTCGGCCATATAGAATGCACATTTATTCGTCAATAATTGAGAAAATTGTTTCTCATAAATTTGTGGCTGAGTTGTTTCATATGCTTTCATCTCATGATTAGGAGATACTAATGAGAGCCAAAACTGTGAATCGAAGTTCCAACGACATTATCTGAAAATGGATGAAAACGCATAAATAAGAGAATAAGGGGATGTGTCCTTGCAATTCGACGCATCAAGCCAACGAAGTAACTGCTAAAATATTCACAAACAAGCGCAAAGCTATGAATCCGATATTTTTTGGGTAGGACCGCTCTGTTCTACTAATCCCAAAGGAGTTCGTCTACGGGGAAATTCGATGCAGTAGAGAATCTAAACGTTCGAACGTTTCTCGACGTTTTTAATTCTCAGATGGCGGATAAAATACACTACATATATGAAAGAGAGAATAATAAAAGAAGAAATAACTGAAAATTTCCTCTCAGCGTCGTGAAAAAAGAACATTAGAAGGAATTGTAAGGCTGATTTTATATCACTGCAGAAGTTAGAAAACGTCTCTAGGCCAGTTATTTTGCAAACCGTTCACGAACCTTTTTGCATAAGTCGTCAAGGTCGTTGAAAAATGAAGAAAATGATTGAGGGGTATATGTGGTCGGTTCTTTTCAAATTTTGATTTTTCTTCTGTTTATACGAGTACATTCAAATGCACTAATCTGATGGTAATATCTCACTCGACACCTACTATCTAAATTCGAAAAATAAGTCTATTTCGGCAGCTGTCTAAATCCTTGACAATGTGCAGCTCTCGCTAAGAATTTCATTAGCTGAAGTAGCAGGAAACTTCGTTTGGCGCATTCGCTGTTCAGATTATTTAGTTTGCCTTCCGAAAACTTATAGTGGAAAAGTGGTGGTAGTAAAATTTCTCCTTCAAGAAGGTGCAAACCAATTACATTTCGGGATAAATGAGTTAACATAGGGAGCGCGACGACTTTGTCGGGCATATGGCTTTTCCACAGCCTCTGGTTCTGCCATTCTGCATATTCTGTAATGTTCTTTTCCTCATGTTTTTTTTCAGTCGCTAATGGACGAATTCAGTCCATAAGAGATCGACGAATAAAATCAAAAGATTAAGGAAACTTTGCCTTGCGGAACACCTGACCCATCCTGTTCTCTTAACCATTGTTCATGCAAGGTGCTGATTGAAGAGTTGTCACTCCCCTCAGCAAATACAAATTCAGCTCTTCTCTTTAATAATACCTCCTTTCCCACACCTCTGTCATCGATATTGATCGCCGAATCTAGAGAGAACATCGACATCTCACGTTGTTTCGGAAGCGACAGAAAAGATCCGTGTTGTTAAGTGCAGATTACGCTTTGGTACTAGGTGCGCTTTTGGAAGCGTTTTCGTGTGCTGCCTAACGCTCAGCCAAACTGAGACAAATTTTTCGTTAAAGAAAAAGAGCGGTTTCTTTTGCTGCACAAAATTACAACATCTGTGCGAAAATTAGTCCTTCAAGTGTACATGAGGAAATAATGTTCCCTTTGTTGCACAACCTCTCCAACACGACTGGAATACTAAGGAATCCATCTTGGCATATCATGATGTTTAAGTTGGAGGACTGCAAAATTTGTTTGCACCCAGTGGTCAGGATAAGGGGATCTTCCCACCTACTATAAAAATTTTATCCACGGCGAATGTGAGGGAAAACTAGCCTTATGGATCTTGACGCTTAATCCTCTTCATGCATTCCTAACCTCTAGTAATCTTTCCGCTGTCTTCAGTCATCCCAAACACTGCTCAGAAAGTCGAGGGGAGATGGAAACGACATTACATGAACGGTAGGAGACATGACACACAGGGTGAGCTGCCAGAGACGTTTGCGCCAGCAGCGAGATTCAATGAGCAGGAGGTTTCTCATTCTTTGACCACCAATGAAAACACTGTGCGCAGATCGAAGCAAAATATTAATGGTTTACGGGAAGTTTATTGCAGATGCTTTCATGTGACGTTGTTCCTCACTTAGGTTTTATCTTTTGGCATGCACATAATGCAATGCAACGACATTGTATGAATGTTCACAAGACGCTTGCCAGTTCTAACGTCGGTTTTCCTTTGGCTAGTTTCAGGTCATGCAATTCAAGTTCAGAAAATAAGAACGTCCAATATTATCTTCTTTATCATGCTGCAGAAGTCTCATACTGGCATTGCAACCAATTTCGTGCGTCACTATGCGAAACACACAAAACTGAACGAATTCGATCAACTTACCTTCATTTGCAACTGAATTGACATCCCAAAGGACTTCAGATGTGCTTAAGACTGAATATGGAACGGATAGAACTTTCTATTTTTGTCCACACATCATGAAGACAGTAAAACTCATTTGTTTCCAGTTAGCGCGATAGTCATATTCGGCGGTTGTCATTCTCAACGAAATTAGTCGGCTTCGTGATCGGAAATCACAAACGCGAATCATTAATTGCGCAGTTGGGTAGAATCTTCGATTGTCCGGCTAACAGAGTCCATGTGGTTCCATGAATGAACATCGTGTGTTGCTAAACCAACTACACTGCATTCACTTACAGCAAATCCCAGCGCACTACTTTCTGGAGTGCAACAGCTATCAACTACGTTTTATGCGTCAACTGCTTCAGCTGTGACAATTGCCGGCCGATTGAAATCAATCTTCCTTATATCGTTCATTTATTAGATGGCTTTTCCTATATACTCCTCGATCATATGGAATTTCCAGTCGTCCATTATCAATTCAAGTCACGTCGATATCCTATAAAAAAGGTTGTTGTAAATACTGCATGCACTACGACGACTGAACGCCATGATGTCACATTTTATAACCCGAATAATTGCATCGATATGAATTAAAAGATTCGAGTTGTGCGTTAATAGCGCATTTCAAATACTGGCGATTTAGTCACTTCCGTCAGTTCATGTGCAAATTACTCACCCCCGGGTTCCGTTTCATTTCTTTCGAGCAGCAGAAATCACGCTGAGATCCTTGTTCCTCAATGCGCTGTAGACCACTCTTCACAGCTCAAGTGCTCGTAAGTTACGTCCCCACATTCCCGTGCTAGCAGCTTATGAACTGTTAACACCTTTACATGTGTGGATCAAAGGACCAACATGAATCTGAATCCAGTTAATGGTAAAGGAAATCCTTATGTCTAATCCCGGAAAGTTTCCCGACTCCTCAGCTTTTGCTTCATGCATATAGCTGAAAATTAAGTCACCTCGGAAGATCTGAAATCTTGAAATGATGATCAATTATTTGGCCCGAAGCATTTAAAGCGGATTTTGCTCTTCAGAAATATGTCTAAAGAAAGATTGAGGTGTTAACATTCCATGTAGTGGTTCATGATTGATTTTCATTAACACTCTTCTTAAGAAGTTTTAGTTGCCGCGGTAACTTCAACGAATAAAGCGATATTATGTAGTATTGCTTCCAAATGGCGTCTTTTCTTTGTTCGCTCTCATTTATGCGTCTCTACGTAGTTCTTGCACTGACCTTGAGAAAAGCATCAAATATTACTATTAAATGAGATATGTTGTTTGACAACATCAATGAAGGCACGCTAAGGCACGCAACAACAAGGCACAATATGCATGAAAAGCTTTAAAAGTGTTTCCACTATGAGGCAGCACATTGCTTACGTATTAAATAAAGAAACAAGAAGACTGAGCTTCGACTTGATTCTCAAGCGGGTAATGCGACGAAAATTCATCAGCTCAATATTAGGAGGCGCATTTGCAGCTGAAACGCTCTTTCATAGCTTTTTCAGCATTGCTTGAAAGGTGTCATGTTTGGGAGTTTGATACAAAATCTCATAGTGGTGAGAAATCGGTGGCTGTGCTGCCAAATTTTTAAGTTCAGGTATATATCCCTTGGACAAAAAAACATGTGGAAGAACGCGGGCAATCTTGAAATTGTGTTCGAAAACCTCTTCGGAAGCACTAGAAATCATATTAATGAACAACGGAATAATTTTTATCCTAATTTCGCACATTCATAGCTAGGTGCGCTAAATTTATCTCGCAACATGCTTCAAGCAGCATAAGTTATATATTTCGCCGCTTTGGAAGGGTCTCCCGAAGTAGCCTCATCTTGTTGGATCATTCTCCTTCCTTTATTTGGCCGATAAAGAGCAGATCTTCACTATGCGTTATTCCTCGCTGTTTTGTGTTGATAAATCATTGTCTTACACAGCGGTGTTTTTTAAAGCCTACGTTTTTAAACATGTTGCCAGTATTGGTACTAGTACTGCAATCCGAGTAGTAACTACTAACTGTCTCCGTGTTTGAAATGTTGTCCGTTTTGACCTCGGATGAGGCGCTCAGAAAATCAGGAATACAAGATTCACTGTTCTTTCTGCCCTCATTCTTGCGCCTCTTAGTGGTCAGTGTCCCCTTGAGTATCTCGCTGAGTAGCACGGCTTCTCTTGCTCTCAATTATTCTTCCTCATAACCTGACATGCCTAACAGCTTCATAACTTTTCTTGTCTGCGTTCACCATGGAGGTTTTCGAGCGACGATCTCTGATTGTTGCAAGTTTAGATGGTTTGTTCGATTTGTTTGACATTTTAGTCCATATTGGCATGTGCGTCTCATTTCGCTAATGCTATTTAGAATGCAAATTTTCAAGCATTCGATAACGTTTAGATGCCTCAATAAAGTTCAATGAAGCGCCTCATTAACACTTTAGTGTTTCATCAATAGCGAATTGTTTATTGTCGCATTTCTAGCATGTTTAAAATTCCACTCATAGCATGAGTTCTCCTCACATGCGCTCCGTTGTTGCGTAGCTTATCTCCAAATAACGATACGAATTCGCTTCGGAAAACGTTCAATACTTAAGCGTTATTTGAGGGGGACAACCTAATAATGCAGTAATGAAGAGGATGAGAGTTGTTTGCATTTCTTTTTTGCATTTTAGTTAAAGAAGCCGCATGAAAATAATCACTTTTCTATGGTGGTTTTTCAGCGATTACCTTTTACTTTTCCTTAAAAACGGTGCGCCTTAATATTCGTCGTTTGTGAGCTATATCAGAGGAAATTTGGCTCCGTGGAGAGGAAAATATCTTTAGATTAATGACATAACAACTCGGGGACAACTACATAGCTGCGTTATGTTACCCCATCCTCCGACGATGACAAACTAATACCTAAAATGGCGCTGAGGCGCAGTGGACAAGACATTCAACCTCGCGCATGAAGATTTCGGGTTCCAGTCTTCCCAGGGTCGCAACCGTAGTGGGAAATTGTCGGAGAAGGTTTGAGGGTAGCATCACACCTGACTCATAAACCTCCTTTCACATTAGCCTTTTATGGTCGTCGAATTCAGGGAAGTGAATATTCCGTTATTCTCGGAAGCATAGATTGCATCAACGATTCATGACAGATGAGTTCATTTGGCGCTCTGGCCTAATGCATAAAGTGACCCACTTCGGATCCGAAGGTTATAGGTTCGAGTCCCGCCAAGGTCGAGGAGAAAGTGGGGAATCTTCGGAGAAGATTGTGAGAAACTGTCGGAGAATGTTCGACGGCAGCTTCTGAACTTCGTTCGTCTTCACAATAACTCTTGTATAGAGCGGTCGGAAGTGATTATTCTCTTATTCTCAGAAGTATAGGAAACACCAGGGATTCCTGACAGGTCAGGATGTGTGTTGGCCCTGTGGCCTAATGGATAAGGTGTCGGACTTCGGATCCGAAGATTTTAGGTTCGAGTCCTGCCAGGGTCGAGGAAGATGTGAGGAATCTTCGGGGGAGATTGTGAGAAACTGTCGGAGAACGTTCGACGGCAGGTTCGGAACTTCGTCGCAAAGATTTTGTCACAGGTATGTTCTGTAGTTGTCTTCACAACAACTCTTGTACAGAGCGGTCGGAAGTGATTATTCTCTTATTCTCAGAAGTATAGGAAACACCAGGGATTCCTGACAGGTCAGGATGTGTGTTGGCCCTGTGGCCTAATGGATAAGGTGTCGGACTTCGGATCCGAAGATTGTAGGTTCGAGTCCTGCCGGGGTCGAGGAAGAGGTGAGGAATCTTCCTACAAGATTGTGAGAAACTGTCGGAGAATGTTCGAAGGCAGCTTCTGAACTTCGTTCGTCTTCACAATAACTCTTGTATAGAGCGGTCGGAAGTGATTTTTCTCTTATTCTCAGAAGTATAGGAAACACCAGGGATTCCTGACAGGTCAGGATGTGTGTTGGCCCTGTGGCCTAATGGATAAGGTGTCGGACTTCGGATCCGAAGATTGTAGGTTCGAGTCCTGCCAGGGTCGAGGAAGATGTGAGGAATCTTCGGGGGAGATTGTGAGAAACTGTCGGAGAATGTTCGAAGGCAGCTTCTGAACTTCGTTCGTCTTCACAATAACTCTCGTATTGAGCGGTCGGAAGTGATTTTTCTCTTATTCTCAGAAGTATAGGAAACACCAGGGATTCCTGACAGGTCAGGATGTGTGTTGGCCCTGTGGCCTAATGGATAAGGTGTCGGACTTCGGATCCGAAGATTGTAGGTTCGAGTCCTGCCAGGGTCGAGGAAGATGTGAGGAATCTTCCTACAAGATTGTGAGAAACTGTCGGAGAATGTTCGAAGGCAGCTTCTGAACTTCGTTCGTCTTCACAATAACTCTTGTATAGAGCGGTCGGAAGTGATTTTCTCTTATTCTCAGAAGTATAGGAAACACCAGGGATTCCTGACAGGTCAGGATGTGTCTTGGCTATGTGGTTTAATGGATAAGGTGTCGGACTTCGGATCCGAAGATTGTAGGTTCGAGTCAGGGTCTGCCAGGGTCGAGGAAGATGTGAGGAATCTTCCTACAAGATTGTGAGAAACTGTCGGAGAACGTTCGACGGCTGGTTCGGAACTTCGTCGCAAAGATTTTGTCACAGGTATCTTCTGTAGTTGTCTTCACAACAACTCTTGTATAGAGCGGTCGGAAGTGATTTTTCTCTTATTCTCAGAAGTATAGGAAACACCAGGGATTCCTGACAGGTCAGGATGTGTGTTGGCCCTGTGGCCTAATGGATAAGGTGTCGGACTTCGGATCCGAAGATTGTAGGTTCGAGTCCTGCCAGGGTCGAGGAAGATGTGAGGAATCTTCGGGGGAGATTGTGAGAAACTGTCGGAGAACGTTCGACGGCAGGTTCGGAACTTCGTCGCAAAGATTTTGTCACAGGTATCTTCTGTAGTTGTCTTCACAACAACTCTTGTATAGAGCGGTCGGAAGTGATTATTCTCTTATTCTCAGAAGTATAGGAAACACCAGGGATTCCTGACAGGTCAGGATGTGTGTTGGCCCTGTGGCCTAATGGATAAGGTGTCGGACTTCGGATCCGAAGATTGTAGGTTCGAGTCCTGCCAGGGTCGAGGAAGATGTGAGGAATCTTCCTACAAGATTGTGAGAAACTGTCGGAGAATGTTCGAAGGCAGCTTCTGAACTTCGTTCGTCTTCACAATAACTCTTGTATAGAGCGGTCGGAAGTGATTTTTCTCTTATTCTCAGAAGTATAGGAAACACCAGGGATTCCTGACAGGTCAGGATGTGTGTTGGCCCTGTGGCCTAATGGATAAGGTGTCGGACTTCGGATCCGAAGATTGTAGGTTCGAGTCCTGCCAGGGTCGAGGAAGATGTGAGGAATCTTCGGGGGAGATTGTGAGAAACTGTCGGAGAACGTTCGACGGCAGGTTCGGAACTTCGTCGCAAAGATTTTGTCACAGGTATCTTCTGTAGTTGTCTTCACAACAACTCTTGTATAGAGCGGTCGGAAGTGATTATTCTCTTATTCTCAGAAGTATAGGAAACACCAGGGATTCCTGACAGGTCAGGATGTGTGTTGGCCCTGTGGCCTAATGGATAAGGTGTCGGACTTCGGATCCGAAGATTGTAGGTTCGAGTCCTGCCAGGGTCGAGGAAGATGTGAGGAATCTTCCTACAAGATTGTGAGAAACTGTCGGAGAATGTTCGAAGGCAGCTTCTGAACTTCGTTCGTCTTCACAATAACTCTTGTATAGAGCGGTCGGAAGTGATTTTTCTCTTATTCTCAGAAGTATAGGAAACACCAGGGATTCCTGACAGGTCAGGATGTGTGTTGGCCCTGTGGCCTAATGGATAAGGTGTCGGACTTCGGATCCGAAGATTGTAGGTTCGAGTCCTGCCAGGGTCGAGGAAGATGTGAGGAATCTTCGGGGGAGATTGTGAGAAACTGTCGGAGAACGTTCGACGGCTGGTTCGGAACTTCGTCGCAAAGATTTTGTCACAGGTATCTTCTGTAGTTGTCTTCACAACAACTCTTGTATAGAGCGGTCGGAAGTGATTATTCTCTTATTCTCAGAAGTATAGGAAACACCAGGGATTCCTGACAGGTCAGGATGTGTGTTGGCCCTGTGGCCTAATGGATAAGGTGTCGGACTTCGGATCCGAAGATTGTAGGTTCGAGTCCTGCCAGGGTCGAGGAAGATGTGAGGAATCTTCCTACAAGATTGTGAGAAACTGTCGGAGAATGTTCGAAGGCAGCTTCTGAACTTCGTTCGTCTTCACAATAACTCTCGTATAGAGCGGTCGGAAGTGATTTTTCTCTTATTCTCAGAAGTATAGGAAACACCAGGGATTCCTGACAGGTCAGGATGTGTGTTGGCCCTGTGGCCTAATGGATAAGGTGTCGGACTTCGGATCCGAAGATTGTAGGTTCGAGTCCTGCCAGGGTCGAGGAAGATGTGAGGAATCTTCCTACAAGATTGTGAGAAACTGTCGGAGAATGTTCGAAGGCAGCTTCTGAACTTCGTTCGTCTTCACAATAACTCTTGTATAGAGCGGTCGGAAGTGATTTTTCTCTTATTCTCAGAAGTATAGGAAACACCAGGGATTCCTGACAGGTCAGGATGTGTGTTGGCCCTGTGGCCTAATGGATAAGGTGTCGGACTTCGGATCCGAAGATTGTAGGTTCGAGTCCTGCCAGGGTCGAGGAAGATGTGAGGAATCTTCGGGGAGATTGTGAGAAACTGTCGGAGAACGTTCGACGGCTGGTTCGGAACTTCGTCGCAAAGATTTTGTCACAGGTATCTTCTGTAGTTGTCTTCACAACAACTCTTGTATAGAGCGGTCGGAAGTGATTATTCTCTTATTCTCAGAAGTATAGGAAACACCAGGGATTCCTGACAGGTCAGGATGTGTGTTGGCCCTGTGGCCTAATGGATAAGGTGTCGGACTTCGGATCCGAAGATTGTAGGTTCGAGTCCTGCCAGGGTCGAGGAAGATGTGAGGAATCTTCCTACAAGATTGTGAGAAACTGTCGGAGAATGTTCGAAGGCAGCTTCTGAACTTCGTTCGTCTTCACAATAACTCTCGTATAGAGCGGTCGGAAGTGATTTTTCTCTTATTCTCAGAAGTATAGGAAACACCAGGGATTCCTGACAGGTCAGGATGTGTGTTGGCCCTGTGGCCTAATGGATAAGGTGTCGGACTTCGGATCCGAAGATTGTAGGTTCGAGTCCTGCCAGGGTCGAGGAAGATGTGAGGAATCTTCCTACAAGATTGTGAGAAACTGTCGGAGAATGTTCGAAGGCAGCTTCTGAACTTCGTTCGTCTTCACAATAACTCTTGTATAGAGCGGTCGGAAGTGATTTTTCTCTTATTCTCAGAAGTATAGGAAACACCAGGGATTCCTGACAGGTCAGGATGTGTGTTGGCCCTGTGGCCTAATGGATAAGGTGTCGGACTTCGGATCCGAAGATTGTAGGTTCGAGTCCTGCCAGGGTCGAGGAAGATGTGAGGAATCTTCGGGGGAGATTGTGAGAAACTGTCGGAGAACGTTCGACGGCTGGTTCGGAACTTCGTCGCAAAGATTTTGTCACAGGTATCTTCTGTAGTTGTCTTCACAACAACTCTTGTATAGAGCGGTCGGAAGTGATTATTCTCTTATTCTCAGAAGTATAGGAAACACCAGGGATTCCTGACAGGTCAGGATGTGTGTTGGCCCTGTGGCCTAATGGATAAGGTGTCGGACTTCGGATCCGAAGATTGTAGGTTCGAGTCCTGCCAGGGTCGAGGAAGATGTGAGGAATCTTCCTACAAGATTGTGAGAAACTGTCGGAGAACGTTCGACGGCTGGTTCGGAACTTCGTCGCAAAGATTTTGTCACAGGTATCTTCTGTAGTTGTCTTCAACAACTCTTGTATAGAGCGGTCGGAAGTGATTATTCTCTTATTCTCAGAAGTATAGGAAACACCAGGGATTCCTGACAGGTCAGGATGTGTGTTGGCCCTGTGGCCTAATGGATAAGGTGTCGGACTTCGGATCCGAAGATTGTAGGTTCGAGTCCTGCCAGGGTCGAGGAAGATGTGAGGAATCTTCGGGGGAGATTGTGAGAAACTGTCGGAGAATGTTCGAAGGCAGCTTCTGAACTTCGTTCGTCTTCACAACAACTCTTGTATAGAGCGGTCGGAAGTGATTTTTCTCTTATTCTCAGAAGTATAGGAAACACCAGGGATTCCTGACAGGTCAGGATGTGTGTTGGCCCTGTGGCCTAATGGATAAGGTGTCGGACTTCGGATCCGAAGATTGTAGGTTCGAGTCCTGCCAGGGTCGAGGAAGATGTGAGGAATCTTCCTACAAGATTGTGAGAAACTGTCGGAGAACGTTCGACGGCTGGTTCGGAACTTCGTCGCAAAGATTTTGTCACAGGTATCTTCTGTAGTTGTCTTCACAACAACTCTTGTATAGAGCGGTCGGAAGTGATTATTCTCTTATTCTCAGAAGTATAGGAAACACCAGGGATTCCTGACAGGTCAGGATGTGTGTTGGCCCTGTGGCCTAATGGATAAGGTGTCGGACTTCGGATCCGAAGATTGTAGGTTCGAGTCCTGCCAGGGTCGAGGAAGATGTGAGGAATCTTCCTACAAGATTGTGAGAAACTGTCGGAGAACGTTCGACGGCTGGTTCGGAACTTCGTCGCAAAGATTTTGTCACAGGTATCTTCTGTAGTTGTCTTCACAACAACTCTTGTATAGAGCGGTCGGAAGTGATTTTTCTCTTATTCTCAGAAGTATAGGAAACACCAGGGATTCCTGACAGGTCAGGATGTGTGTTGGCCCTGTGGCCTAATGGATAAGGTGTCGGACTTCGGATCCGAAGATTGTAGGTTCGAGTCCTGCCAGGGTCGAGGAAGATGTGAGGAATCTTCCTACAAGATTGTGAGAAACTGTCGGAGAACGTTCGACGGCAGGTTCGGAACTTCGTCGCAAAGATTTTGTCACAGGTATCTTCTGTAGTTGTCTTCACAACAACTCTTGTATAGAGCGGTCGGAAGTGATTATTCTCTTATTCTCAGAAGTATAGGAAACACCAGGGATTCCTGACAGGTCAGGATGTGTGTTGGCCCTGTGGCCTAATGGATAAGGTGTCGGACTTCGGATCCGAAGATTGTAGGTTCGAGTCCTGCCAGGGTCGAGGAAGATGTGAGGAATCTTCCTACAAGATTGTGAGAAACTGTCGGAGAATGTTCGAAGGCAGCTTCTGAACTTCGTTCGTCTTCACAATAACTCTTGTATAGAGCGGTCGGAAGTGATTTTTCTCTTATTCTCAGAAGTATAGGAAACACCAGGGATTCCTGACAGGTCAGGATGTGTGTTGGCCCTGTGGCCTAATGGATAAGGTGTCGGACTTCGGATCCGAAGATTGTAGGTTCGAGTCCTGCCAGGGTCGAGGAAGATGTGAGGAATCTTCGGGGAGATTGTGAGAAACTGTCGGAGAACGTTCGACGGCTGGTTCGGAACTTCGTCGCAAAGATTTTGTCACAGGTATCTTCTGTAGTTGTCTTCACAACAACTCTTGTATAGAGCGGTCGGAAGTGATTATTCTCTTATTCTCAGAAGTATAGGAAACACCAGGGATTCCTGACAGGTCAGGATGTGTGTTGGCCCTGTGGCCTAATGGATAAGGTGTCGGACTTCGGATCCGAAGATTGTAGGTTCGAGTCCTGCCAGGGTCGAGGAAGATGTGAGGAATCTTCCTACAAGATTGTGAGAAACTGTCGGAGAATGTTCGAAGGCAGCTTCTGAACTTCGTTCGTCTTCACAATAACTCTTGTATAGAGCGGTCGGAAGTGATTTTTCTCTTATTCTCAGAAGTATAGGAAACACCAGGGATTCCTGACAGGTCAGGATGTGTGTTGGCCCTGTGGCCTAATGGATAAGGTGTCGGACTTCGGATCCGAAGATTGTAGGTTCGAGTCCTGCCAGGGTCGAGGAAGATGTGAGGAATCTTCGGGGGAGATTGTGAGAAACTGTCGGAGAATGTTCGACGGCAGGTTCGGAACTTCGTCGCAAAGATTTTGTCACAGGTATCTTCTGTAGTTGTCTTCACAACAACTCTTGTATAGAGCGGTCGGAAGTGATTATTCTCTTATTCTCAGAAGTATAGGAAACACCAGGGATTCCTGACAGGTCAGGATGTGTGTTGGCCCTGTGGCCTAATGGATAAGGTGTCGGACTTCGGATCCGAAGATTGTAGGTTCGAGTCCTGCCAGGGTCGAGGAAGATGTGAGGAATCTTCCTACAAGATTGTGAGAAACTGTCGGAGAATGTTCGAAGGCAGCTTCTGAACTTCGTTCGTCTTCACAACAACTCTTGTATAGAGCGGTCGGAAGTGATTTTTCTCTTATTCTCAGAAGTATAGGAAACACCAGGGATTCCTGACAGGTCAGGATGTGTGTTGGCCCTGTGGCCTAATGGATAAGGTGTCGGACTTCGGATCCGAAGATTGTAGGTTCGAGTCCTGCCAGGGTCGAGGAAGATGTGAGGAATCTTCCTACAAGATTGTGAGAAACTGTCGGAGAATGTTCGAAGGCAGCTTCTGAACTTCGTTCGTCTTCACAATAACTCTTGTATAGAGCGGTCGGAAGTGATTTTTCTCTTATTCTCAGAAGTATAGGAAACACCAGGGATTCCTGACAGGTCAGGATGTGTGTTGGCCCTGTGGCCTAATGGATAAGGTGTCGGACTTCGGATCCGAAGATTGTAGGTTCGAGTCCTGCCAGGGTCGAGGAAGATGTGAGGAATCTTCGGGGAGATTGTGAGAAACTGTCGGAGAACGTTCGACGGCTGGTTCGGAACTTCGTCGCAAAGATTTTGTCACAGGTATCTTCTGTAGTTGTCTTCACAACAACTCTTGTATAGAGCGGTCGGAAGTGATTATTCTCTTATTCTCAGAAGTATAGGAAACACCAGGGATTCCTGACAGGTCAGGATGTGTGTTGGCCCTGTGGCCTAATGGATAAGGTGTCGGACTTCGGATCCGAAGATTGTAGGTTCGAGTCCTGCCAGGGTCGAGGAAGATGTGAGGAATCTTCCTACAAGATTGTGAGAAACTGTCGGAGAACGTTCGACGGCTGGTTCGGAACTTCGTCGCAAAGATTTTGTCACAGGTATCTTCTGTAGTTGTCTTCACAACAACTCTTGTATAGAGCGGTCGGAAGTGATTTTTCTCTTATTCTCAGAAGTATAGGAAACACCAGGGATTCCTGACAGGTCAGGATGTGTGTTGGCCCTGTGGCCTAATGGATAAGGTGTCGGACTTCGGATCCGAAGATTGTAGGTTCGAGTCCTGCCAGGGTCGAGGAAGATGTGAGGAATCTTAGATTGTGAGAAACTGTCGGAGAATGTTCGACGGCAGGTTCGGAACTTCGTCGCAAAGATTTTGTCACAGGTATTTCTGTAGTTGTCTTCACAACAACTCTTGTATAGAGCGGTCGGAAGTGATTATTCTCTTATTCTCAGAAGTATAGGAAACACCAGGGATTCCTGACAGGTCAGGATGTGTGTTGGCCCTGTGGCCTAATGGATAAGGTGTCGGACTTCGGATCCGAAGATTGTAGGTTCGAGTCCTGCCAGGGTCGAGGAAGATGTGAGGAATCTTCGGGGAGATTGTGAGAAACTGTCGGAGAACGTTCGACGGAGGTTCGGAACTTCGTCGCAAAGATTTTGTCACAGGTATCTTCTGTAGTTGTCTTCACAACAACTCTTGTATAGAGCGGTCGGAAGTGATTATTCTCTTATTCTCAGAAGTATAGGAAACACCAGGGATTCCTGACAGGTCAGGATGTGTGTTGGCCCTGTGGCCTAATGGATAAGGTGTCGGACTTCGGATCCGAAGATTGTAGGTTCGAGTCCTGCCAGGGTCGAGGAAGATGTGAGGAATCTTCCTACAAGATTGTGAGAAACTGTCGGAGAACGTTCGACGGCAGGTTCGGAACTTCGTCGCAAAGATTTTGTCACAGGTATCTTCTGTAGTTGTCTTCACAACAACTCTTGTATAGAGCGGTCGGAAGTGATTATTCTCTTATTCTCAGAAGTATAGGAAACACCAGGGATTCCTGACAGGTCAGGATGTGTGTTGGCCCTGTGGCCTAATGGATAAGGTGTCGGACTTCGGATCCGAAGATTGTAGGTTCGAGTCCTGCCAGGGTCGAGGAAGATGTGAGGAATCTTCCTACAAGATTGTGAGAAACTGTCGGAGAATGTTCGAAGGCAGCTTCTGAACTTCGTTCGTCTTCACAACAACTCTTGTATAGAGCGGTCGGAAGTGATTATTCTCTTATTCTCAGAAGTATAGGAAACACCAGGGATTCCTGACAGGTCAGGATGTGTGTTGGCCCTGTGGCCTAATGGATAAGGTGTCGGACTTCGGATCCGAAGATTGTAGGTTCGAGTCCTGCCAGGGTCGAGGAAGATGTGAGGAATCTTCGGGGGAGATTGTGAGAAACTGTATGTTCGGAAGTCGCAGCTTCTGAACTTCTGTAGTCGTCTTCACAACAACTCTTGTATAGAGCGGTCGGAAGTGATTATTCTCTTATTCTCAGAAGTATAGGAAACACCAGGGATTCCTGACAGGTCAGGATGTGTGTTGGCCCTGTGGCCTAATGGATAAGGTGTCGGACTTCGGATCCGAAGATTGTAGGTTCGAGTCCTGCCAGGGTCGAGGAAGATGTGAGGAATCTTCCGGGGAGATTGTGAGAAACTGTCGGAGAACGTTCGACGGCAGGTTCGGAACTTCGTCGCAAAGATTTTGTCACAGGTATCTTCTGTAGTTGTCTTCACAACAACTCTTGTATAGAGCGGTCGGAAGTGATTATTCTCTTATTCTCAGAAGTATAGGAAACACCAGGGATTCCTGACAGGTCAGGATGTGTGTTGGCCCTGTGGCCTAATGGATAAGGTGTCGGACTTCGGATCCGAAGATTGTAGGTTCGAGTCCTGCCAGGGTCGAGGAAGATGTGAGGAATCTTCCTACAAGATTGTGAGAAACTGTCGGAGAATGTTCGAAGGCAGCTTCTGAACTTCGTTCGTCTTCACAATAACTCTTGTATAGAGCGGTCGGAAGTGATTTTCTCTTATTCTCAGAAGTATAGGAAACACCAGGGATTCCTGACAGGTCAGGATGTGTGTTGGCCCTGTGGTTTAATGGATAAGGTGTCGGACTTCGGATCCGAAGATTGTAGGTTCGAGTCCTGCCAGGGTCGAGAAAGATGTGAGGAATCTTCGGGGAGATTGTGAGAAACTGTCGGAGAACGTTCGACGGCAGGTTCGGAACTTCGTCGCAAAGATTTTGTCTCAGGTATCTTCTGTAGTTGTCTTCGCAACAACTCTTGTATAGAGCGGTCGGAAGTGATTATTCTCTTATTCTCAGAAGTATAGGAAACACCAGGGATTCCTGACAGGTCAGGATGTGTGTTGGCCCTGTGGCCTAATGGATAAGGTGTCGGACTTCGGATCCGAAGATTGTAGGTTCGAGTCCTGCCAGGGTCGAGGAAGATGTGAGGAATCTTCCTACAAGATTGTGAGAAACTGTCGGAGAATGTTCGAAGGCAGCTTCTGAACTTCGTTCGTCTTCACAATAACTCTTGTATAGAGCGGTCGGAAGTGATTTTTCTCTTATTCTCAGAAGTATAGGAAACACCAGGGATTCCTGACAGGTCAGGATGTGTGTTGGCTATGTGGTTTAATGGATAAGGTGTCGGACTTCGGATCCGAAGATTGTAGGTTCGAGTCCTGCCAGGGTCGAGGAAGATGTGAGGAATCTTCGGGGGAGATTGTGAGAAACTGTCGGAGAACGTTCGACGGCAGGTTCGGAACTTCGTCGCAAAGATTTTGTCACAGGTATCTTCTGTAGTTGTCTTCACAACAACTCTTGTATAGAGCGGTCGGAAGTGATTATTCTCTTATTCTCAGAAGTATAGGAAACACCAGGGATTCCTGACAGGTCAGGATGTGTGTTGGCCCTGTGGCCTAATGGATAAGGTGTCGAACTTCGGATCCGAAGATTGTAGGTTCGAGTCCTGCCAGGGTCGAGGAAGATGTGAGGAATCTTCCTACAAGATTGTGAGAAACTGTCGGAGAATGTTCGAAGGCAGCTTCTGAACTTCGTTCGTCTTCACAATAACTCTTGTATAGAGCGGTCGGAAGTGATTTTTCTCTTATTCTCAGAAGTATAGGAAACACCAGGGATTCCTGACAGGTCAGGATTTGTGTTGGCCCTGTGGCCTAATGGATAAGGTGTCGGACTTCGGATCCGAAGATTGTAGGTTCGAGTCCTGCCAGGGTCGAGGAAGATGTGAGGAATCTTCCTACAAGATTGTGAGAAACTGTCGGAGAATTTTCGAAGGCAGCTTCTGAACTTCGTTCGTCTTCACAATAACTCTTGTATAGAGCGGTCGGAAGTGATTTTTCTCTTATTCTCAGAAGTATAGGAAACACCAGGGATTCCTGACAGGTCAGGATGTGTGTTGGCCCTGTGGCCTAATGGATAAGGTGTCGGACTTCGGATCCGAAGATTTTAGGTTCGAGTCCTGCCAGGGTCGAGGAAGATGTGAGGAATCTTCGGGGGAGATTGTGAGAAACTGTCGGAGAATGTTCGACGGCAGGTTCGGAACTTCGTCGCAAAGATTTTGTCACAGGTATGTTCTGTAGTTGTCTTCACAACAACTCTTGTACAGAGCGGTCGGAAGTGATTATTCTCTTATTCTCAGAAGTATAGGAAACACCAGGGATTCCTGACAGGTCAGGATGTGTGTTGGCCCTGTGGCCTAATGGATAAGGTGTCGGACTTCGGATCCGAAGATTGTAGGTTCGAGTCCTGCCAGGGTCGAGGAAGATGTGAGGAATCTTCGGGGGAGATTGTGAGAAACTGTCGGAGAACGTTCGACGGCAGGTTCGGAACTTCGTCGCAAAGATTTTGTCTCAGGTATCTTCTGTAGTTGTCTTCACAACAACTCTTGTATAGAGCGGTCGGAAGTGATTATTCTCTTATTCTCAGAAGTATAGGAAACACCAGGGATTCCTGACAGGTCAGGATGTGTGTTGGCCCTGTGGCCTAATGGATAAGGTGTCGGACTTCGGATCCGAAGATTGTAGGTTCGAGTCCTGCCAGGGTCGAGGAAGATGTGAGGAATCTTCCTACAAGATTGTGAGAAACTGTCGGAGAATGTTCGACACCAGGTTCGCAACATCGTCGCAAGGTTTTTCTCACAGGTACTTTCTGTAGTCGTCTTCACAAGAACTCTTTTATACAGTGGTCGGAAGTGATTATTCTGTTATTCTCAGAAGTATCGGAAACGTGAGGGATTCCTGACGGATCAGGCTGTCTCTTGGCCCTGTGGCCTAATGGATAGGGTGTCGGACTTCGGATCCGAAGATTTTAGGTTCGAGTCCTGCCAGGGTCGAGGAAGATGTGAGGAATCTTCCGACAAGATTGTGAGAAACTGTCGGAGAAGGTTCGACGGGAGGTTCGCAACATCGTCGCAAGGTTTTTCTCACAGGTACTTTCTGTAGTCGTCTTCACAAGAACTCATTAATAGAGCGGTCGGAAGTGATTATTCTGTTATCCTCAGAAGGATAGAGAACATCAGGGATTCCTGACGGATCAGGATGTCTGTTGGCCCTATGGCCTAATGTATAAGATGTCGGACTTCGGATCGGAAGGTCTTAGGTTCGGGTCTTGTTAGGGTCGTTGTGGTAACGAGAAATTGTCGGGGAAGGTTCGAATGTTGAAGTGCAAGTCGTGGCTTGTGAATCACTGTGAAGATTGACGTGCGGTGGGATAGAAAATGTTGTGCTCCTCTGTGTTTTTTGTTTTGTTTTCCTACTTTTGGCATTCAAGTGCATAAAAAGTGATTAGACACGTTGATAATCATAAATAAGGAGAGGAATAAAGAAAGAGATAACTGATAGTATCGCTCGGTAGAATACACCTCAACTGTGGATCAAATACTCAAATTGGGTGACGGCATTTTTTATGTGATTTTGCCATCAAAGTGGGATATTTAAAGCGGTTATATTTATTGGTGTTTAAAAAATTTAGTGCATTTTTTGCTAGAGAGGCTATAGGAAGGGGAATTTTTCATTGAAAAGTGGTGAAAACGTTTCGATTTTCCTGTTTAGAAAGATGAAATTGCTTTTATTTCCAGATATGACCACAAGTAATCGACAATGAGAGACGAGTACGATTAGGAAAGACTCATTGAAATGAAGTACGAGTAGAAACAGAAAGATGTAAAAATGAGAGATTTTCCCTATTCCAACTTTATGCGATCAAATAGATTGCAGCGTTATTCAATAGCCGGGCTGATAACAAGGTGAGTAGCGATTGATCGTCGATGTTTTTCACGTTATTTCAACAGGTGAATGTTTTTTTCTACGCGTCGCCTCACTTTTAAAAAATTGCTTCTCACATCCCACAAATTGAACTAGTCTTCAGGCGTTGTCCATTCCCTCTGACGACACTTTAGCCCGAATTGCAGCGTTACACTGGACGCTTCGTAGAGGATTCTCTTGATAGCAGATTGCGAACAAGAAAGAGGAGCTTGAAACTTCAAGTTATAGCTTTACTAAAACCGTTCAATAGCATAACAATATCGCCTATCCGGGTCGGAAGAGTTGTGGAAGAAGCAGTCTCGCAAATCACCAACACAACGTCAGAAACGATGACTGTGAAGTGTTGATGAAACAGATGAGGAAGAGAAAGGCACAGATAACCGAGAATGCCATTAACACCTTGCATGTGTGCGTTTCCGCATGTTTCTATGAGCGTTTCGCGCGTGTGTGTATGCTTGCGTATGAGCGTGTTGTATATGTGATGTTGTGAGTGTCCGTTAAGTTTCGTGATGTTTGAGACGTAGTTGAGTACCACTGTATTAGCCGATTTGCTCACCGGATTTGATGAAATTTCGCTCGAGTTTATTCACCTTGATTTGCTGCAGACGTATATTTAGGCTTCTTTTAGTGGATCCATCAGACGTGTTGTTTCTTTTTCTGAGTATACGTGACGATGCTAATTGAGACAGTGAACGAAACGTTTTGAAACGGTTTATGCTGGTCAAAAAAATAGTCGAAAACTGTGACTAAACCTAGTGTAAGCTACCGGACACGTGCTCGGATCGCTTAGTTGCGACGGAGATTGCTTATGTTAAGCGGTGGAGGTTCGATAATTCGCTGAGCTCCGTCATCTGGTATTGTATAGTTTCTCTTCGGCCATCGACGATATTCTCGGCAAAACCCGTAGGTACAGATTTCGTTGAACGAGCAGTCTTCTCTTGAAACACCTAAGGTATAGGATATCATTAAATGGATGTCATTATATGGTATATTCGAAGTCGAGTATCCATCACACTTAAACTCAGTGTTTCAAGTCTGAGTTTGGTCGTTGCTGAAGTCATGCGGTATGCGCCACCATGGTTTGCTTAAACATGGCGCCTTCTTTGAAACAACGCCAATCGTTATAGTTCAGTAAGTGGCGACTGACGAAGAAATTTGCCAAAGTATGAAGACAGGCGTTAGGTAATAGAAATCGCGGGGTTTCCAAACGTACTAACTTCGTTATGAGACGATGCAGCCTGTCCGCATATCTTCTTCACGTAACCATTAGGCGATCAACTGTTTCATCGATATAATCGCTGCTTTTTGATAGTCGTCGAAAATCAAACGAAGTCCAACAGTAGAATTCAGGCAGAATGTAGAATGTATTTCCACAACAGCTATATGGAAGGTACCAGATTATAAAAGGCCTACTGCGTAAAATTTATAAGTGAAAGCAAAGTGAGAAAAGTCCTTACATGCACCAGAAGGCACTCTTTTCACATCGCATCTCCGTGCGCATCTACCGAAGCAGCAAACCCTTCCTTTTCGGCAATCCCACCCGTTGCGACCTTCAAATATACCTCCTCTTAGGTCACGTGCAATTTTGCATATAGTTCGGTATATGTAGAGTATAGAAAGTAGGGTAGGATCGACATGTAGGTGCCGAACAGTCGGTGGAAGAAGGTGAGACTTGAAAAAATCTTTTTCAGAAGAAGTTTTAGCGACCGGTGCTAGCTGAAATTTTTCACACGTTTTCGAGGACTTCAGAAAATATCTGTTCCCATCTCCTCTTTATTCTACTCAGGACTTAAATCTAGGCAGACGAGCATAAGATTTCTCATATATCCGAATCAAGCGGACCGAAATCGGCAGCGAAAAGTAACATGCGTAAACACTGTGCTTTTCTTAATCATGCCTCCTACATGTTGTAGCAAGTAAGAGGGTTGAACACCCTATGGTTTCACTTTCCAGGAAGAGATATGACAAGGTTGTTGGATGGAATCATTGTTTCAAGGCTGACAGTGACTGATGCATCAAATATACAACAAGTAATAGAATTGAGTGACACATTATCAATTGCAGATTATTAGTACATTGAACGATGGAGATTCTACGCTAAAAGTTCTTACAAAATAAAGCATTATAGTATTCGCAATTCTTTTTCCATTTTAAACCCGACACTTTTTAAAAGGGAACGTTGCCAGAGGATACTATGCCCAGATATCAAGCTGTTGAGTGATCCCTATTAAGAATATCATTGCTCGTCATAAATCAAACTGCCAACCTCTGCGAGTAGGTCATTTGAAAAACATCGTTACGGTTGATGCTGAATCATCCAATATGATTTCTAGTGATGCTTAGTAGTAAATGAACTAGTTTTTGATGGGTTTCGTGCCGTACTGTTTTACCGTCCAACAAAAATTTTAGGTACGACTTCGAAAACTTGCTTACGAGCCTCGGATTCGCACTACTTACATAGCTCGATAAATGTGCCACGTTGATTGGATGTTGATAATGTTACCGGTACTGGAACAACGTCTAGTGCACTAGATAAAGATAGGCGAGGGTAATGGATGGTTCTTCTCGCGTTTCTCATAAAGCTCGATTTCAACTGAACTGGTGCTTCAAGGGCCTCCAGCTGTAACCGAATTTCGATTGCAAATCAACTCTTTCGACGTCTGCCGATGTAATGAAACTTCGTTTTACTGTCACCGCTTACTATAAAGGTAAAACTTACATGACGCGCTACATTCATAGACGAGCATCAAGAGCAGCTGAAATCAGTCCGTTGAGTAAGCGATCTTTAAAAGTGAAATACGATGCAATGCACCGCTTAATTATTCCCATAAGTGAATCACACTTTAAAAGTGCTGGTCAAAACTGGTTTTAACGGAAAGTGAAACCAACTATCCATCGCTAACAATGAACATCTTATAGGATTTTATATAAAGAATAGGATATTCTCGTAGGTGAAAGGAAAAACTGTTGATCGCTCTATGAACGAAGAGATGCCAAACATTCGAACTGCACATTACGAACAAAATACCATCTCGTGCAAGTACTATACATCTGAATGCTATTAGACAAGTATGATGCAACTTATGCACAAGTGTATTCCCTTACGAATCAATTGTGTCCTTTCATGAAATCCTAACGTCGTTTAATTCCTCCTTCCCTTCACACACCCTTTTTCTCATTCACTCATGAACGCATTTCCTTCACTTCAGGCGAATATTACTTATACTAACATCTTATGAATAACGCTGTACCATTTCGGCTTGTTTTAGAAGGTTTTAATCCACACTGAATTCGGAAGAAGCACTTGGAACTCGGCATGCGGAAGCGAACCTTCCACTGAGCATGGTGAAATTGTCAAAACAGTGAGATAAAGAACATCTCTTCCTAATTTGCCAACTAAGTCAGCTGTCTCACAACCGAACGCATTTCTTAAAGCAAATTTCCACTGAAGTTAGTGAACGATAACACCGAAACATCGAAACGCCTTCAAGTTTTCCTCATCTCGCATGAACTTGTGAGCTTTTAACTGACATATGTATCTCAAAATTAGATGGCACCCTTGGTGACTATCCGTTTGCTTTTCTAATGTGGCGTTCTCTATCCATTTGTCATATTTCTCATAGGAGCCTACACGAACGTCAGAATGGCGAAATGCACTTCGACGAGCGCATATCCACACGATTTTCAGCTTTGAGCGATTTTTTTAAAACTCCTCCGCACTAGAAGCAAATGATCTGTAAGACTCACCAGTGAGAATAGCATCATTTCTCGCCTCATTGTTGTTCTTTGGGAATAAGGCGATGAAATCGAATCTGAAACTCGAAAAACGGTCACTGAATAGAAGGAAGGAACGGGCCTCCTCATACAACAACTGAGGAGAATACAATGATCCTGTGAAGACGAGGACAACACAAATACGCATAATCAGAAAAGCGCCGTTCAAGAATGTATCGTAAAGCTGCACTTCAAAGCCTAATATTTAGTAAATCGCTGATGAATCTGCCACAAACCTTTCTCACAATGGAACGCACATTGAAATATTTCAGATGATACATAAAGGCACTCAAATTCCTAATGATATTCCAACCTGGCAACACTCGATTGCCTCTTTGGAGAGCGTGTTTTGCTTCTCGGTTGAAAACGACGATCAGAGCCGATGTTATTGTGAGCAAAAGCAGTCACACCTATCGGAGGATATGTTAGAAAACCTACTGGTACTTTTATAAGAGGAAGCCAAATCAGTCATTTCCCTTCGATATTCTAAAGTCTGAAACTCAAAAATATCAAGATGCGTAGCCTAATTGGCTTTACAGGACCGAAAACAGCTATCACAAGGCTATACTAATGAAGTATTTTCCAGTTCTTGAACTTATTTCAGAAGTTATCATTTTGATAGGCACTCGGAATATGTGTTAGGGAATCAACGAATGCAAGATAACTGGCAATGTTCTAGGTGAAATCCTACGCTGTCATTACTCATTCCCTGCATTACCGAAGGCGAAGAATGAATTGGATTCTTGGATATTGAACAATATGCGACCTGTTTTACTCCTTTACGAAGTAATATATACATCGTTGTGCTCCAAAGCTTAATATCATTGATTCTGGTGATGATTGAAGAGTTCCTAGTGAGATAGCCTATTCAATAAACGAAGACCTGTGAGCTTTTTAGACCTATTCGGCGCATGCCAGTCATACTTTCGGGAATTGAGAATATTTCTTTCTCATTTCAGAGAAATTCCTCGTGCATCCTTAGCTATGCAGCCATGTTCTTGTCAAATGACTCGATCAAAGTTCAGGTACGACAAAACATTTGAAATTGGGACTTCACAGAGGCGGAACTTCTCTTTCAAGAAAAAAATGAACTTGACAGAGGTGGATTTCAAAATTTAAGACCCAAGTATGTTTTCATTTGAAACAAAAATCGAGCCAGTGGCTGGAAACAAAAGTCTGCTGGGCACCTTTTGGGACCACATGTTAGACAGGTGTGCTAGGCAACTGTTAAAAGAATGACTGATATTCGCTAAAGTAGGTATAGGGGCCACGGCAGCGCATAAGTGAAAGAACAAGTCATATCGAAAACTGTCTATGGGGAGGTTCGACTACTAAAAAGTGCCAACCGGAAGTCCGAAGTCAATGCATCACTGCCCATCGAAACAGAAGAGTCGCCATTTAAGCAAAACCGACAGCGCTCAGGTGGCGCGATTTCAACAACGTTAACGAGTGAATCATCAAAAACAGAAGTACATGCGTGGGTTCACACTAGCACTTGAACAAAAACTCGATTGTGAAGGTAAATTATGGTGCGTTGATGTGAGTGCTGTGTACAAAACGAATACCACAGACCGTAAGCGAAAACAGAACCTTCATTGTTTGCTTCGCTATATTGCTCAAACAATGAATCGGACATAGGTCCATCGTTATTGATGATACTATTGTTCCTCTTCGGCAGAATTTCACATCATGTGATACGACATCCAAAACGTCAAGCTTCCGCATTGCCAATGAAAATCCCTCTATTTTTATATCTTACTGCAGATTTATTACTCATCTTTTGCATACCACTGATTTAGTTGCAATCGCTTCGCTAATGCGACAAAGCTCTTTTATTCGAATGGTATGGACGCTTAAATCACAATTACTTATAGATTTACACGCTCAGAATGTGGTCATCGATGCTCACAGAAGTTTCGTACGGTCCCCACCGTAAAGTTCATTGAGGAGCTATTCCATTCCTTAGTTGAATAACAACATATTGTTCTAGTGAAAGGTTAGGACTTGGGATATCATCCTCCTCCACGCTGACTTCTGGTCGAGGTTTTGCAGTTGCAGGGCGAAATCTGTCTTGACCTCTTCGAAAAATATAATAGAACTGACGGAATCCAGTTGCGAACAACTGGTTCCAGCAGTTGAGACAGGTGAATTTTATAGAACATTTTTCGCTGATTATTAAAATTTGATATGATGTGAGGTAGGTATATCAAGAAGTGTTGTGGGATCTTTTGAAGTGAAACGCTGAGCGGTCTTTAAAATTCTGGCTGTTGGTAGGTCATAAGGGAATGTCAAACGTGTGATGAGCAGCATATTGTACATGGTGGAGGAAGGTGAAGGGCTTGGTGGTCTGCCAAATCAAGTGTGAAGTAATACACATTAGGTTATGTAAGTAATTGCATATCTTTAATTGCATATGATCAGGACGCCTTCATTGCATATGATGCACTGATAAATAGTCAATTGACAAATCGCGTACTGTGAGATCAGGAAGATGCCCTCATGTACCTGGCTTTAGATCGGACTTGAGGAGACTGAGGCCACGTGTCGCCGTAGGAATGCGTGAGGCGATCGGCTGTGGCTTGGAGTTCGCCTTGTGCGACTAGGTTATTTTACTGACAATCAAAGGCATCCTCGTGAATGAGTCGCTCTCTACTTTTTGTCATCCTATTCGACAAGTTATTCTGTCTCTACTACTTTATCTCTTTACTCTGTATCATTTCTTTATTATTGCATCCATGAATAAAGACATTACTACTACTGCAACTGGGAGTAGTAGTGGGACGTTTTCTTTCGCAGCAGCATATTTCTTTTTCTATGAAGCCATTTGCTTCGGACGTTTTCTTAGGTTCTGCAGATCTTTGCTCTAGCCAGCATAACCTTCTCGCCGTACATTTTCTCTCACTTAAACGTCGATGAAATGACAAAAAATTTTTTTCTTGTTCTTCTGACCGCGCGAGGAATCCTTACTTTAGAAACATTCCGACTGATATCACCTCAACAAAAAACGCATTCTACGTGGTCCACTTCGTCTGGCCGATCGTTAAGGAAGACGCCACTTAGCAGCGTCATACGCCGTGAAATCATCGCCGAACAGGAAGGCTTTCTCTTGGCATCCATTGGCAAAAACAGCAAAAGTAAAGACCTTACAAGGCGATGAAGACTTATAGGACAAGTTAACAGAGGTATCAGAAAAACATCCTTGTCGACTCGAAGGAAGTTGGAGATGGACGTTGAGATAATTTCCCTCTTCCCTATCGAGTTCAGAGGTTTCATAGTGTAGAAGGGGTAAGGACGCTGAATGGCAAAATGTTTGAGCGTTTTATGACATCCATTTTTATTCACCATATACGACTGAGTTGTACTTAGATAGCTACGTATTCTTTTCTTGTGTAACACGACAATGTAATCTTCCACGCAGTCTCCATTCTCGTGGTCAAAAGAATATGCAATAGCAAAGGAACGCATACCCCAGTGCCGTTTAAACGACAAGCAAAAGATCTGTTGAAATTGGTGGAACAAAGAAGTAATTCGCCACACAAGGATCACAAATGCCTCAGACGTATTGCAAGAGAGAGATGCCCGATGGTAACATACGTTCCGAGCGATAACCTAAATGAACGTGAACTCTGCAACACTGAAGTGACAGGACCACTGTCCTGCATGAAAATATCAAAGAATGTCCAGGGATCTCGAATCACCGCTATGTATTATGTAAATAATAGCTGTCACGATCTAAGCACCGAATATTGTTCTCAACTCCGACGTCTTCTAAACCTGATATTTGCGATAGGAAAGACATATGACTGCAATATTATCATTTTACGCCAACACCCTCATATAGAGAAGAAAGACTATAAGATAAGCCAATGAGCGGAGAGACAGTACTTCTTAAGTACAAATGAAATTTTCCTCAGTCTCTTTGTACATTGCCAGCACAAATATTCAGTCGATCAATGAACACGAAAATGAGATATGGACATCCGCCTGGAAAATGCACCGTATTTCAATCAAACCGAATAAAATCTTCACCAAGTTCGGAATATGTCAAGTTAGAGTTGCAAACGACTGCATCTCTAACAAGGTGCATCAATTAATACATCCCTCACACTACAGCCTACCAAGCCACCCACAGCATTCAAAAATCCTCCATGCCGTAATTTCCTCATCAGGAGAAGCGCTAAAGGAGCCAAATGCGAGCTCACAACTTTTTTGATCCAAGAGAACATTTGCTGAGCATTCAAAAAGCTTCACCAATTCCAGGTTATACAGCCATGAGACAAAGATAACAAGTACATGTAAGAAGATATATAAGACGAGGTGACCTGCACCACAGATTCTCAAATCCGAACCCTATTTCCTTTGCAAACAAAGAGGAACGGAAAAAATTCGGCTTCTTATAAATTCGAACGCATATATTATACTTCTAAGAGACGACGCAATGAAATTGTTACTTATTAATAGCTTACTTGAAGGCATTATATTTACTCGACATAAGGGTAGTGATTTCGCTAACACAGAGTTGGAAGTTGCTTTCACTCATACACCACTCTCATTAATCCTCTTTGCCCTTAAATCCGCTCATTCGACAGCAACGTCGTGACCAACCTCAACACTACATAAACACATCTCCGGAAAAATCACTTAAATCCTCTTCCGCAACTTTCTGTACATCTATCACATTGACGGATTTAGTCCAGATATTCATCATCCTTGCTGTTTCCTCTATTGCCTGCATTTCACAGTTTTTTAATGACCTCCAACTGTGCATCTCTTGCATCGTCCACTTATGCCTCCTCTTCCCCTATTCGATGCAGAGATTCATCTTCTTCCTCTTCAGCAGAATTTCGAAGAAATCTTGGCATAAAACACTACGCTACATCAACGGTTTGCTAGCTGCATTATATCGATAAGACAAAGATCACTCAACCCGAAGCTTTTTTAACCAAAGTTGAAGAAGAAAGCTCCTTACCTTTATCGGATAAAAGGAGCGGATGCACACATTGTGAACAAGGCGATTAATAAAATAAACCGTCAGGTGGAAATATCGTCGCCGTAGGCAACCACTTAGTTCACGGCTGAATTCACCTGGAAATTGCTCTTCAGCTGATATCGACTACATGCCAGCTATCGCACAGATCTGTGGGACAGACATAGGCATACATCCCAAAAACTCAAAGAACGATGTGCACATTCAAAGCTCCTCATCGACTGCGACCTTTTAGTTCTTTTCTGTCCACCCGTTTTCGCAAGCCTCCTTTGGCAGTGAGAGTTCGGCATCGATGAGTATTCACGATGAAGTTGAAGTTTCACCACTGTGTTTTCTTTGTTGCATCTTTCATATGACCAAAATTCACCTAAACATTACTTTGTGTTCCCATTACCGAAAAATAAGAATAATATACTACTCTCGGTTATCTATATCCTCAAATAAAACCACAAAGAATTATAAATATCGACAGGTAAAAACCGAAGTGTTATTAAAACTTCTCATCAAGGAGGCATATTAATAACAAAGTCTTGGATTTGTGAAAACAGCTCTTTTTCAAAAGTTTCATTGTGGAAAAAGGTTATTAAGTTAAGAAGGAAATCATTCATATTCTTCTCCTCAGCTTATTCAAGACCACTTCCATACTGGAGAGCAAGGGACTACAGTGCAAATTCAAGTACTATCCAAAAAGAAGTACTTACCAACTCGTTTCTCTCCGCTTAGTGGCTCATTTTATGGGCTTTCTTATTTAAATGAATACCATGCCGATCCAATGATACTAGTGAAATCATACATCAAAGACCTTTAACGTGAAATGTGCATGAAGAGGTGATCGCTAACAAGAAAATATTACACTTGCCGCAGAACCATTTGAGCTTTTGAGACATACGAGAATGCGACATGACAAGAACTAGAAAAAACCTTACCACTATTGCTTAAAAATTAATCCAAAAGAAATTGCTTCATTAACAACTCGGAATTTCTGCAAGTATGGCGGAAATAGTAAACTCATTAATATTGCCTCTAATATGTTTCATGTTTGACGTTTTATGCATTGGTATAGGTGAGAGATAAGACTTCCAAATAGAAAAAGTTATGACTTAAGTCCTCGTCGTTACCTGCTATTTTGATCTGGGTCTTTTCTTCCCACTAGTATGTAGAATTGGAGTTCGATCCTCTCAACCGGCGGCGGTTAATCTTGCGAGAACATCGTTTACTACAGCATTTGAATTGCCCTTTTCCATTGAGCACCTCTCTTTTCCACTCACCACCGCATAGCTATCTTAAATGAATACTCCAGGATGAAACAAATAAATTACAGCAACCATAATGAAATTGTTCACTATCACATATTTAGGATGAAGCACTGCCATCCACTTAAATGTGACGTCCTAGATGCATCTCTTCATCTCGCAGTTCATATTCCACGACATTTAGCCATGATGTTACCTGAAACCTTTGATATTTCGCTTTATATTCTTCAAAATAGGCGTTCACTGAATCATTAAGGCTTTACCAACTCAAAATTATCCACGCTCCTAATCAGATCTGTGGACTGTTTATCATTTTGAAATTCTCATGTTCAATATATCCGACGAGAATCAAACACTTCAAAAGCTGTTTCCATTGGAATTTGCCCATTGTTTACCCACTTGAGATGGTTAAGCCTTAATGATTTAATGGGTATACATTTGAAAGCGATAGAAAGCCGACTAATAACGGCTACTCAAACTACTAACGTCGTACAAATGAAAGTTATACTGGCTTATGAATTCTCAACTATGAAAACTGAGGAGTCAACTTTTGCTAAATTCTGGATTCATCCGGCACGAACTATGGCTATCTGCTTCATCTGGATATTTGCAGCATATGGCCTACACAATTTTCTTATAGTGAATGAAATCTGCTATGTAGTACTCCTCGAAGAGCTTCTTAGAATATTTCTTCGACAAGTTGAATTCCGATGATTTGTCAGCCGCCTCTTTTAGTTGCAGCAACCTCAGTGCCCAACAATAACCAGTAAGTTCGCTCTTACTTCTCTGAGTTAATGAATTAATGAGGAAAAGCATAAAATGTTGAAAGCAATATAGAATTTGTTGAAAGATATGTAAAAAAGAAAAAAAGGATTCTCCAACGAAGTTTCGCTTCACCTAAACAGAAATTTCAACTCGCAAAAGACGCACATATCAATGAAATAGCGTCTAAGTGGAGTGAGTGCATCAAGTTGTCCACACATGTCAAGGACTTTACGACTGGATGAGATTTTTTCTAATAAGATGGATGGATGAATTTGAGGTGCAATTTGGCTATTCTCGGTAAGATGGCGTAAACTTCGATATAATCAGCGCTCTTGGAGAACATACAATCTCGAAATGACCTCCAAAGGTCATGAAACTCTTCACATCTCCATCCCTGTTTCTTCTTGTGGAACATATTTGAAGGCAAATGTTCTATGTCAGTATATGAAATACACACTAACAACTGAAGATGAACACCACTGGCGCAATTGATGAGTTACACACAGCTTAGACAGACATCCGGAAACATGGACGGCTAGACTGCTAAAATTAGCAGAAATGGGCAACCACTCGACGGAATTTTTCGTATGCGATCTTGGATACCTGAAAGATAGGTAGTGAAGCAATTACGCTTGCTTATCTTGTTTATTGGTTTCGTAACAAAAGACAACACGCAGCAATCCTAATATATTCTCGATTAAACGTTCGCAGAGACAATTTTCAGGCTTTCTTTCTCCTAAAAAGTAGAAATCGGACGGAAATATGGATGCATAATGTGACGGAGTGAACGAAATGCACCTCAAAGCATGCTAATTAATAAGCTCATTTCTTATGCCAATAGAAAGTAATTTATTATTTCCAAAAAGGAAAGGATCTTGATGAATCTAAGTGAGGTGCCAATTCCCTTACAGAACTGAAAAGAATCACAGCACACTGTAGCCATCTATCAAAAGCGGACGTCGCTCTGCTCTGATTTCTGGGCCCAGCTTGAAAAAACTTCCTTAAGTGCGTAAGATCGTGGTCTGCTCTTAGTTTCCCCCGTCACCTCTGATTCTGATCTTTCAATTCGGCGAGGAAAGCAAACAGTGAATTTGAAGGTACTGTGACTGACAAAAAATGAAGTATGGCCTGGTTCTCAAGATGAAGTATGGCCTGGTTCTCAAGAAAACCTCTTCTCTAGAAGTTTCCGGAATGAACTGAAAAGTCAATCAGATAAAGAACTTCCCGTCATGAAAAGGAATGACTTCATGAAGTACACACTGCTGATAGGGCTTACCACGAGGGACGGCGCAGTGGAAGTAGCGGTCAGGAGAGACAAGAAAAGCCGAACGCCTGTGTAATAATCAGTCCTGTCTTTCGATATTTCAGACCACTATCTTGAAGCTCTGCAAAACCGCTACTTCTGCACCGGAAGTGGTCAATATTGCATTACGTACTTGAATAATCTCGGTACTATTAGACGGTGCTTGAATGAGGTCTCATTGTGTCTTAGGTGGCGAGTTATTAGCTATAAGAGACAGCAATTTGTGCCCGAGTAATGTTTCAGATGGCCTCTTTGGGGCTCTGCAAAACCGCTACTTCTGCACCGGAAGTGGTCATTTCCCTTTATAACCTCTTTGTTGCACCAGGATAATAGAGGAAGTAATCGTTGATAAAATCTTTATGCTTCGAATAGACATCTAACGCCATCAGTCAACGTTTCTTTATAAAATAGGCTAAGTGATTATTAAAATGCACGATAAATTCATCTGGGAGAAGGATGTCCAATGAAAGATGTTATTTCTTTCATATCGCATATCTCAACAAACGTCCGCCGAAATGTACCTGATCCCGATGTTTTGGAAGAAAGTCAGCAGACGATAGAGAAAACAAACCGTTCGCCGGGAGGCGTAGTTCTTTGTACTGCCTAGTTGAAGCACCAGTCTACTAAGCACACTATACAAGTAAAGTAAAGGTTAGAACTTCAACAAAACGTCTTCAGCTCAAACAACCTTCCAGAAAGAAATATGGCAGATAACAAAACGCTTCACTAGGAATATAAGTTGAAATCAGCGGTCTAATGCGCGTTATTCATCCCTCTAAATATATCGTCGGTGATCCTGCTGCCCTATAAGGTGGAAAGCGCTCTATACCTCAAGAAATTAATACTATCGGCTTTGATCACTGCACTCTGAGACGACGGCTATATTACAATACTATGAGAGTAAGAATTAAAGTTCGTTTAACTGAAACAAACGAATCTATAGGAATTTCTTGAAGGGAGCCATTTAATGAAACGTTAAGGATATTTTTTAGAAAATCTCCAATTTCTACAAAAAAATTCCACTGAAAAATTAAATAATATTTGTTCGAAGTAGGGAAAAAATTCTTACAATATATTTGGAAATATTTCTCAAATTTCTCATTGTTCAATAGAATAAATCTGAATATATGGGAAATTATTAGCATTTATATGCAGAAAGGTTAAAACAATGGATGAAGAAACTCTCTCTCAAAGAGCACTTCGTAAGACTTATCAAAGTCACTAGGTGAACACCAATCTGAATCACTCATCTACTGATCTTTCGCAGTTTCCCAGCATAAAATGAATATACTTTCATTCTTTGGGAACTGTTCCCCTAAAGAAATTCCTCTGGATTTGTCTACTCTAAGCAAACAATCTTGTGGCACGCTGAAAATATCTGAATTCTTATACAAATGCATCATAAAATCCACCAAAGCAATCACCTTTCAATTCGAGAATGCTCTTCATCGAAGACTCCTTCCTGCCTGCGATCTGCTAACCGGCGCCATCTTGCCCGATGTTTCCCTCTTCCAGAACTCTCCTCTCGACTTCGTTTTCTCCATCATATCTCCGTATTCGAATTCTCTCATCCATCCAATCTGACCTTCATATCAGAAGGCGAGGGCATCCAGTCTGGTTTCCGGATTCCGTTTCAAGATTTCCGCCACTTCCTTCGATTTATTCGATGAATGCAGAACGAAACAAAAACAACAACGCAACGATCGCACATAATCCATATGAAAACCAACGAAGACGAGCATCAAACAATTGAATAAGACGAGAAAAAAAGACACTAAAGACAGCAAAAAAAACTTCACAGATCGAATCTCTATCGATAGGACTCGAAAGAAGAGAATTTTTGAGGTATTCGTCTTAGAAGTCTAAAATTTTATGAGTGAACTACTCATTTAAGGAAGAAAGAAGGATTAATTTCGATATATTTCTAGAATATTCACAGTTATTGCGCTTCCCGTTGACAAAACGCTCCTCATACGTCTAGTTCTTCTCCGAAGCAATACATATCATCGATCACTTGGAGTTTTCTGCAAAACCTGCTTCGCATATTCTTCCTAGAAAAACTGATCAAACGGGTGATCAAGTATAATCACTCAAAGAGGACGTATTTCTCATCAGGAGGTCATAACTTGTTTCGTTCGTGACTTGCAAAGATCAGTACGGATAAACAAGAGACTATGGGCTCCAACATAGAGTTTAGGCGCTTTGGAGTAACCCTCTTGGAGTTTGCTCGAAGATATCTATGCATATATCACGCCAACTTCAGGAAAACCAATTCATGCAATGAGAACAACAATCACGAAGTATATTCGCCTGTGAATACATGATAAAATAATCAAGTCGGGTACGAAACAAACATAGGAAATTCGACGAAATGAAACGACGACGAAGAGGATCATGCGGCAGAATATTCCCCCAACACTTCTAAGGAGATATTGCCGAAGATATTTTCCGCTCCTAACTATTCGCACAAAGAGTTTCAGCCAACTTCTCTATGGAAAATTTATCGACAATGAAACGACTACTCGTTTCGTATTAGAATGTTCAATCATCATATATAGATGACTTGTAGAGAACTTAACAGTTGAATAAATGCATCCCTGAAATTAGGATTCAACATCAACCGATATGTGAGTCCGCAATAAACCTACTATTAAAGATATTTCCTTCAAAGAAAACAACCCAAAGAGCAACTTATCGAAATGGGGGGCATAGAATATGACCTTCAACGACTGCCCCTAGAGGAAAGGATGGGACTCGACTCGTGCCTCATGAGAAAAACATCCTGCGAAGATGAAGTGTACAGGCATAACCTTTGCTCTATTTGAAACATAGCAACGTCCACAACAATGATGCCGATTTGCGTCGGTCACTGCATAAATCGAGCAGCCCGCTTGCTCACAACCTGCGTATTGCTTCCCAGAACACAGGAGAAACGAACGAAAGAGGGCGGGGGGAGGGGGTCCTATCCGATAAGGCAGAGCTCAAACCGCGAGGAAACCTTCAAAACCTCTATGATCAAAACAAAGCACGATAACCACTGGAAACAAGAGAATCTAAGTCATTAAATTAAAGCCCTTAACGAAGGGTATACCAGTCGGCACTTTCTTCTGATAGATCACGTATTGTGAGCCAAAGAACAAAATAAGATATTGTTCCTCCCAGTATATGCGTTCGTTGAAGAAGCTCCAAGCAACGACCGCATAGATCACAACGCAAACTGGATTGCACAGCAGGAGCTGTGTGCCGATGCACCAAAGCATCCAACCTAGATAACCCGGATGTCGCACAAATGCGTACACCCCATTAGTCACCAGTACATGCTCGGGTCGTCGTTCTACTGCAACAAGGTGAGTGAAACTTTCCCGTGCGTGTATCATCGCCAACTTTCGAAGCACCTCTCCCGCAGCCACCACAACGAGCCCTAAACAGGTGATCCACAGTATCTTACATTGTGGGAATACGTAGCTTTCCACGAGGAACTCCACCCAGCTTGTCAGTGCTGCTATCCAATAGGCGAAGGAGTGATTCAACAAATAAGATGACGGCGTGAGAGTCTTTCGATTCGTCAGTGCAGTGGCTAGGAATTCACTGTAGTGGAAAAATGCGATGGATGCCGCATAAATTGCAAAGATACTCGACAGGGTTGTACTTCCATGTCGATATGCATAAATCAACGAGAACGAAAAGACCGAACCCAGCACTGAGGCCTGTAAAATGTTCCAGAATTGTTGTCGGCCATAAAATGCCACAGAGAGCACTATGGAAAGCAGGGCTGCCAATGAGAAATAGATCAGCCATTGTTGCAAGAAAAGACTCGCCACTGATACGATCGAACCAGAAGTGATCAGCCCATTAAGCGAAGAACGCAGCTCAACATCGCCGCCGCTCAGCACAGTCATCATCGAAGAACCGTGAGTCGACTTCGCTTAGCGGATCCCTGAAACAGCTACGACCATCACAAAACACTCAATGGTTATTGCAAGCACTCGCAAATGCGTTTGTGAAAGCTTCTACGGTGGTGACGTCGTGATCCGTCTCTTCGGTAGATTCAAATTGTTAACTACTAAAGATAGAGAGGCAAAATTAGAATACCTTTCGTATATTCAAGAATACCTTTCGTAATAGAGGAAATATTCGACCGCAGATCTATTTTTCGGATCGTCCTAGAACCGTATCCGATCGGGACAACGAAACTGCATCGAGCGATCGGCAAAGCTCGTCTCTCTATGCGACATTTCCACTCATAACGCCTGCAATAGATATATCCGTGAGCCGAAACAATACATCTATAAGTTGGCTTTAATCAGTTCTCGATGTCCTACCTTGAAGTTAATATCGTGCTGATCTGAACTCGGCAAAGTTCTGTTAACATCTTTCAACTTTACTATAGTTTCACGTTACTTTATGGGAAAGAAGCGGCCTAGAAGCAGCCTAGAAGCGGCCTAGAAGCAGCCTAGAAGCGGCCTAGAAGCGGCCTAGAAGCGGCCTAGAAGCAGACTAGAAGCGGCCTAGAAGCGGCCTAGAAGCGGCCTAGAAGCAGCCTAGAAGCAGCCTAGAAGCGGCCTAGAAGCGGCCTAGAAGCGGCCCAGAAACGGCCTAGAAGCGGCCTAGAAGCAGCCTAGAAGCAGCCTAGAAGCGGCCTAGCAGCCTAGAAGCAGCCTAGAAGCGGCCTAGAAGCAGCCTAGAAGCGGCCTAGCAGCCTAGAAGCAGCCTAGAAGCGGCCTAGAAGCAGCCTAGAAGCAACCGCTCCGATGGAAAAGAAGAGGCGATTTCTTATAAAGCCATGAAAACTAATAGTTAAGCCATGAAGGGGAAGTATCTTATCGATGGCGAGATGAAGCTATCAAGTGGAAGCACCCACGACACAGTTAATGAAGCGATAATAGGCGGAAATTCTTCATCCTTTCGAGGAATCGACGATCGCAACTGCGGCCAACAATATCGACAAAGATTATAGGTCTTTGGGTGGGAAATTCAGGAAACAACAAAATATACGCTCATCGAATCATTGTCCATAAACCGTTTCCGGATAATTATACCCCCCCCCCCCATGTCGTTATAAAGGAGATAACTAAAGGTTAAATGAGAGGGGTGAAATATTCGGAACGTTGAGAATGGATCAGAAAGTAGAAATTCTAAAGAGGAGTGATTAAGGGAGGGGAAATAACGACGGCACAAGCATAAATTGGCCAAGGACCGAAGGCAATAAGATGGCGAGTAAATGAGAGAGACGAGTAGCCCAACTAGAAAGTAGAAATAGGAATGAATCCGATAACTTCCGAAGAGATAATTGACTCCGATCGAGAGCCGCTATCATATCGGATCCGATCTGTTCGATAGCCAACCTATGATCGACGTTCAGCGAATGAGTATCCTCATCTTTTTTCCCCCTCGTCAATGCACAATTTCCTTGGGAATATCCTTATAAACACCAGCATTAGATTCATTGTAATTGCCGATCTACAAAGAGGCGTTTAACTCGACGACGTTCTTCGGATTAAGTAAGAATGTATGAAAGTCCACGCAGGATGTTAAGGTTAGGCGAATTGACTGTCACCGCATTTAGAATTAGACTCCACTCATGAAACGAAACGACTTCCGGACATCCGGACACGACAGACATCGTCAAAGGATATAGCCAAAGTAGGTGTCGTGCAGATCGACTATCCGATCGACCACAGCAGTACCCGTCACCGTTGTTACCGTAGCAGTCTGCGAATGCTTTTATCCCCCCTTTCCCACAGTCGTTGCAAGGATCACTTATATATATCTTTATCAGTCCATTGTTCTGCGAATATCTATCCGTTGTGTTGCGTCTTTGCCGTCATATGATCGAGAAAGATCCGTCTATATATATTTCTGGATAATTAATTCCTAATTAATGATCTATATATATATTTCTGGATAATTAATTCCTAATTAATGATCTACATATATTTCTGGATAATTAATTCCTGATTATTGATAGGCGATAACGAATATATCTTAAATATTTGTATTATTTTAGAAAAAGTGCTCCTATCAATAAAATCATCCATTCCATAAACGTTGCGAACTTTCCTCAAAGGTAAGTGGCGATTCCTTGGCATCGCTCCCTCAGAATCGACGTGAGCAACCATCAAATCGATTCGGCGGCGACTTCTATCGTCGATCCGTTAGCTCATATTCGATAGTGGAAGTAGCCTCAATGAGACAAATCGATTCGGCGACTTCTATCGTCGATCCGTTAGCTCATATTCGATAGTGGAAGTAGCCTCAATGAGACAAATCGATTCGGCGACTTCTGTCGTCGATCCGTCAGCTCCTATTCGATAGTGGAAGTAGCCTCAATGCAAATGAGCCTCAAGAGTGTATAATTGCAGTGATGTCCTCCTCGAGCTGTGTGGTGTGTGGTTGTGAGCAATTCAATCTGATCGATGGATTTTTCTATTGCGCTCTATGTAATGCACAATCTCAGGTAATTCTTCATGTTTCGTTTCCCTAAGATCGCCTATTTTCATAGTGAATTTGGCAAAGAGCGCTCTCCATCTTATATATTTCAATAAAACGGCTCCTCTTCGGTCCCCTAAAGGCTCCTCTGCAATTCTCCGAGAACGGAGCGACGCTGCTGAGTTTCATTCCGTTGACTATCTGAAATGACTCCATTATGATGCCCGGGTATGCGTACCGCAGGTTTTCTAACTTCCTTTCCGCATCATATCAACTCAACCTTTTCCCCTAATCGTTCCTCTGAAGCTAGTCCTCTCGAGTGATCGAGTTCGAGCGAAAGAGATCGAGTTCGAGCGAAAGAGATCGAGATCGAGCCTAACGATAGGTTGAATGACCTCAACGATCGTCTCCTGAGAAGTCATTGTAAAGCTCTATATGCACTCATTGTTTCTCAGACAGTAAAATCTTGTCGACAGTGATGTTAATGAATGTTAAGCGTTCAAGAAGACTTCTGTTTCTTCGTTTTCGGAGAGTGATAAAGTTGTTGCGTTATATTTTCAGTAGTCGACGAAAATTGCTTCTATCAGAAACTTTGTGCTTTACTTCACCTCGACATTCAGCATAGAGCAGATTTTGTTGTCGTTTGAATGATCTGAAGAAATTAACCTCAGGTGCAACGTGAGGTGGATCTTTGTGCTTTACTTCACCTCGACATTCAGCATAGAGCAGATTTTGTTGTCGTTTGAATGATCTGAAGAAATTAACCTCAGGTGCAACGTGAGGTGGATCTCGAAGATGCGAACATCTTAGGTAATGTGGGCGCAGTTGTGATGACCAAATTGGGGACAAATGCTGCAGCCGATGGAAGGAAAAGAGGACGACAAAAGAGAAAAATGCAGGTGATAGTTATGTTTGAAGTTTATTTCATGTTGAGTTATGCCTCGATAATCTTCCATGTTTCATTCGCTCCTCTACATCGAGGGAAAAGCTTTTTGAGGCTCTAATCTCGTTGAAGGTGTTAAAAGCCTCACTACTATGCACCGTCTTGATTGAGGCGCATTTGTCGGTCGCATCCTTCAGCAACAATTATATCCATCGAAGTTTCCGCAGTGCTTCCGGATTAAGCTTATTTACTTTAAGCATAGCGAGGAGCAGATGGCATCGTGGGCGGCAGTGGAAACTGACGACTATCCACGTTTCCTGAAGAGAGCCGGTCTACGTATCGCCACATTCACGAAGCTTCTCTCGCGCTATTCGAATATCTTAATTCGCGACTTCAACGTAGCGCCTACGATTCGGGTTGGTCTCATCTTTGTATAGCGGGCCTATTATCTTCAATAAGCAACTTTAAAATATCTCTGGCAACGTGGTCTAGTTGCTATCCGTCGACAGGATCTCCTCCACTCAGTCATTAGCCGCTATTTCTTGCTATCCCTCCATCCTGCTCCTTCTTATCTCTCTTTCCAACTCTATCTTCTCCTCATTTTCTCACTACGTTGCTTTCTGCGGTTGTTTCTATCTCTTCCGAATTGCCCTCCGATCATATCGACGTACCTGTGTGGATATATAGAGGTATCATTTCGATGGATACATATAAGAGAGCTCGATGTTGACTGAGGACAAGTTCGTACTTACTTTGAAGTCGTTATCCAATGACTCGGATTTCAGGATCATGCCCTCGGCATATTCCAACGTTATCTACGACATCTCAATGTCGCCTTCTGTGATGAGGAGATCAACGAGGAAAATCCATATTGTCCACTCGTTCGAAATATCGACTAGTAAGCGTTGCTTTTGTAGAGTTATATAATTCACAACTTGATTCTTCTTTTATTGTGAATTTTCACTAGTTCTCAGAGATGATCAACGGCGAAGCATTTATCGTTGTTCAGTGAGGTGATTCCCTCTGATTGCTCACATATTTGTGAGCTTTGGGTCGGATAGACACCGATACGGTCAAATACACCTCGTTATCTTGTATCGAGATCCTTCGTCAGGGTTATTTGCTCATATCTTATCGATGAACCGTTACGCATATCGTCGTTATCAAATGGCGCATAGTTAATAGTATCTTTGTTGGACGTCTCGACGACAGTTGACACGTTCCTACAATTTCCTATATGTCGTCGCTATTAGCTGAAGTTGTTGAAATCGAATCGAGCCGCCATTGATGTCTCGTATCGGTCATTTGTCTCGTATCGGTTATTTGTCTCATATCGGTCAATTGTCTCATATCGGTCAATTGTCTCGTATCGGTCATTTGTCTCGTATCGGTCATCCATCATTAACGGAGTCTATCCAACCGCCGCCTCTTTCCCATTTTATCAGTATAATGGAGATATTTTCAAGTATAGCGAGTTACATAATACCAACATCGTCGAACTAATTTCACGCGATCATCCTTACCGAATAAGTTCATTGCAGATAAAATTGCCGTTTCGATGTTATTGAGGGGAATCTAATTTGTTTTAAATTCCTTCTTCGGGTCATTCGAAACAAATTTCTCTTCGACTCTGAGAATAATCCCCCAAGGAGGTGGTCGTTGATTTAGATTGATCATAGAAATATTAGTTAAGCGGTCAGTTTTCTCGGACAACGAAATTCGAGATATCTTCTCATATTTGTCCGATATATCGGCATAAAGGGGTTATATTTTCATAGTTAATGTCGTATATTCGAGAGAATCGTGTCCACTCACGCCGAGTACTCTCTCTCTCTCGCATTTCAGTGAAGCACAGATAAAAGAAAGCCAGCGTCAAGCTCAAATGGAAAAAGAGCGGAAATTACATAGCGGTAAGGATATTTTGGCGCAATTGACCGGCAACGATCTCGATGAAGATTTGACCGCCACGGCGATAAGAGAAGAGGTATTTGGAATTTTTTATTCTTTTATCAATGCTTTATTGAGTTGAACGAGGAATTTTATATAATATGTAGAAGCATTTTCAATCGGATATAATATATAGAAGCATTTTCAATCGGAGGGGAGGGAGGGGGGAAGAAGGGGAAAGAGGATAAGAAGGGAATGGTTGCTGGTCGGGACTAATTTAAGTTGTTACGAGGTTTAATTCCTGAAAGCGCCACGAGGAGATGGCATAGGCTGAAGAACTCTCCGGAGAATTCTGGCGGCGGAGTGAAGGTTATTTGCGATAGAAACAAAAGTGTACGAATGAAAAAGGTGTATTTTTACTGATCGTTTGGAATGTGATGCTCTCACTCCTGACATCTACAGATTTTGCTTGTATGTCTCCGGTTTTGCTTGGAAAAGATATTAGATCAGTTATGAGCTCGGACTTCTGATTAAACTAGCCAAACATGGCGGATGTTCAGAGTGATATCCTCTCTAGATGGTATCTTATGTTGAAATCGGTGATATTCGGTTGTATCTGCAAGAAGACCACTCCATTCTCCTTCAGGATTTCCCTTAGTTTAGTGCCCATCTCCGTCCCTTCTCCAACTCTTCGCCTTTTGTCGCTTATTTCTTTCCCTTCTCTGTCTCGAAAGATCGCTCTTTAGCGTTTATGTAGTCGTGGGTCGGTTTCTTGCAGGCAATTGACCGCGGTGACGTGCAGCTGGTGACGGAAGTTCGTACCAAGTTATCATTGGAAGCCTTTCATCGTGTAAGTATTCTCCGTTTATTTCTTTCGTTGGCGTTGTTAGATGTTCACTATCGTTGAGATATGAAGGAGGAAGATCTAGGCGGAAAGTGGGAGCGAGGGTAGGTTCTGATCTGATTTGGGTTGGAGAAAGGTGGAATGTCGTTTCGAAGCGACTTGAGAAGGATTAGGCGGTTATGGGCGATCGCATATGGAAGTAATTTTTCCTTCTTTCTGTAAGCTTTTCATAGGCAGTGAGCTGATTGGAATTAGGATTCGGTTGAAGGCATTAAAGTTGTTTTCCAGTCGATGCTCTCATCTAGAGGTAGAGGTTCGTTGTACAAATTATCACCGTCAAGAGGGAAACGAACCCGGCTAGCGATCGATTCGCCTCTTGAGAGGTCTTCATTTCAGTTGTTAATAATCCCGTTAACACATGAAATTCTGCTGGTTATTGTCTACTTGGCTTGCTTATGTGCTGGAGCGAGATGGATTCTACTCTCGGATGTGACGAGGTACGTCCCGCTTTGGAATTCGTTGTTTTCCTCACAAAATGCGAATATTTGTGGTCGGTGGGGGTCTGAACTTACGAAGGAATTTGTATTTTTTACTAATTAGACATTAGAAAATATATAAAAATGGATGATAAAGAGTAGCAGCTAGCCTTTTCCTTATGGAAAGTAGAAGCATGGGCTTTACGAGAAACAATAGAGGATGGAAATAATCGGAATGATTGCAAGTTTGTTTTCGCCTCATATATGAGGGCGATGGAACGTTGCAATCAGCGCCGAAGTCGAGTTTAGAAGGTGATTATGGGTGTTGTGAAGCAACGAGTCAAATTATCGGGCTGACAGGTGGAGAGGGGTCAGACTGGTCACGCTTGCTCCCCATAAGATGACACACAGCTGTTGAAAGAGCATTTTATGGCTGTAAAGATAATAATAATGTGGAATCTTCGATTCACTCATTGATTTTCGAAATTGCCAATTTGCCGGAGTAGGGGATTCCGTTTCCGATTCGACGGATCGGTAAGCGTCTAGGTTCTTCGAGTATGAGATCGGCAAAATTCGCCTTCCACTTTCATACCTTTAGCTTTCTTTATTGTGCGATGCTTTTTTCTGTTCTTCTATGTGTATTCGATATTATTGCAGGTGGTATAGGGAAGGACGTTTTCCATTATCTTTTTCTCAGCGTTTTGCTTTGATACCAGTTGAACCAGGGGTTGATGACGATCGTCGACATTGCCATATTGTTTCCATTGCTACACCAGTAAGTATGCCATTTGAAGCTTGTGTTTCACTAGTATATTATTTGAGATTAAATGGTGAGATTAGGAGGAGATAGAGGGATTTATGGGAGGGGGGATGAGATAGACCTGTTTTGTAATCGAGAAATGACTCAGTTGATTTATAGCGGCAAATCCTCGAATTTTTCTCGTTCGAAACCTCCTCCCATTCCACATCCTCGATCGTCAATTCAGGCGGAAGCTTCGCATACGGCTTTTAAGAAAGAGGGGAAGGTCGGGCTCTATCCACTGATGGTTCATGAATGTTGGGATCACTTCCTTATATTGTTGTGTAGATGGGGAGCAGCAATTTCTCTTCACCTTAGATCCTTTTGTTTCGGCTTGAAAGGTGTGGTAGATGCGCTTTTCACAATTTGCACTCACCATTGCATGCGCTTTAGTCCTCCGAAATCGCATAACAGTTCATTTTTCCATAGGTGAACTTAGGAATCTCATCATGAGGTTTAGCTGATTTCGGATCCAATAATTCGATCTTCCATTCTTTATCTTTTGTTGTGACCACGTCCACTTTCGAAAGAGGAAGCTATGAGATCTTATCTATAGTATCATAGTATATATGGCTATGGCCACATCCACTCATGCAGGTACCTAACTATACAGTTTCTAGGTTCATTATTGCAAATAACTTCCCTGGATGTAGTATATATCGTGTCACCGGTGGGGGATTCATGCTGAAACGAATATGGTGCTGCATAGTGGAGGTTGGCAGTGCTTTTTTGTGAGTTGCCTAGTCGGTGGTGAGTTGATGTCCGCGATGCTTTGCAGATATTATCGCTGTTCGAGATGATGCGTGTGGTGTTAGCGGTTTGTCAGATGACAGATATTCCCGTTCAGCCGATCTCTGTAGACTTCGACCAGGTTTTTTAACGGATCATAATAACATATTTCTTGCTGTGAAGTGGTTTTTTCCGAGTTGACGTATTCGTTCAAAAGAACTTTCAACTTAGTTGTCGAAGTATCCGCATATAAATTGGCGTATGGGGTCCGAATCGTTGTTGTTGAGGAATCGTTTGTACAACTTAATTAATATGCATAGGTGCCGCATCCGCATAAATCTCCCTATATAGATAACATTTACTTGGCCTAGATTTGTTTAAGATAGCGATGGTATAAGTGCATATTTTCTAGTTAGTTAGATCGCCGCCCTAGAGCGATCCGTTGTCGTGGAAGGAAACCGTGATACTTCAGCTTCATCCGATGTATTTTCCTTTTCAGTTTACTTAGGTTTACTGTTTTAATTCTCAAATAGGGGGCAGATTATTGCAGATTATTTGTCGGTTTTGTTTCAACCTCAATTTGCCGTCGGTATTCGTTGAACGGGTACGCGCACTTTGCGCATATTTAACACCGAACTGTGACCTCTCTCAGGAGCTAAGCCGTCGATTCGGCCATTTTGATTCGTCGGTGCTTTTGAAGTATGCAATGTCACCTTCCTCGTTCAATGTGGATATTGGCTTCGAAAACAGTGAAAACGATTCATCGCGATATTTAACGGGCGAGAAAAATGTGTAAGTTTTCGTGGAGTAAGATAGGACTTTTTAGAATTGCGAACGAGTGGATGCTGGGATGTTTGTGCTGAAGCGGAGTTGAAGGGGTGGAGAGTTGAGGGGGAGTTGAGGGGTGAGGATTTGGATTTGAAGAGAACCCTTTTATGAGCCGAATACTTGAAGGGGTATTTTGCACTTGTTTCTGCAATTTGCGATTCTTTTCAGCAATATGATTGTTGAACTTTCTTCGAGGTTTGGGTAACAAAGACTTTCACGCAGTCATTAAAAACGCGATCGGTTCATAGCTTCAACTTTGGAGATCCTTTTAGGAGCCGGATAGGATAGTTAGAAAGACGTTAATGCGAAGGGTGTCACCTAAGTGCTTAGATGTCGATCTTTTTATTGGAAGGCAGCAAAGGATGAGTGCGTATTAGTGACCTTGAAGAAAAACAGCGGCGGAAGAGAAGTTCTTTAAGTAACTCGGCTTTGAAGTAGTTCTATCTTTGATCTCTTTATTTCTTGGAAATAAAAATTGGGGTGGGGGAAGCCGGAACTCGAGCTTCACTTACGAATACTTCCGTCAGCGCCACTTTCGATAAATTGTCGTGATTGATTCACTTGAGAGCACGTTTATAAGTATGAATGATTCTCAAATTCAGCGTTTATGGGATAAAAGCGTTTAGCATGACCTGAAGTATGATTCATTTTGGAAGAAGATTCTATTCGGAACGTGGGTATATAAGATGGCGTTTCAGAAAGGCGGATGGAGATGGAGGTACTGAGTTGAGAAATTGTGAAAGGAGCTCTACTTGACTAGAAGAAATGAAATGAAGAGTGCAATTTGTGAGGAGATCCATTCTTAGTTAATGGAGTGTTCTAGCCGTCATTGTATGTTGCCGACTCCGGAGGTGAAAGCGATCGCGATTATTCTTTTCGCTCTAAAATTAACGTTTGGTTTGGACGATCGACGCGAATACGGCATGACTCAACGGGTTAGTGCTAAAGAGTTCTTTGATATTTGCGATCCCAGTTGATTTTTTTGATATTAAGAATATCTCTTTGAATATGCGTGCTGTTATTTGTGATCGAACTTAAGGGTTGAGCGTTGTTGATCTCAGTTGTTTGACTTCTGTCATAGAACCTGAGGTATGCAGATCTTTGGGAACCTGAGGTATGCAGATCTTTGGGAACCTGAGGTATGCAGATCTTTGGGAACCTGAGGTATGCAGATCTTTGGGTTGCTGTCCACTAATTTTTTCTTTTATTTTCATTTATTTAACTCTGTATTTTATTAGCGACAACAGTAGGATATTAGGTCCTGAAGCTACGCAGTAAATTTTCCAGGCTTTCCGGTGATTTGAAGATATTGTGCTTTGCTGTGTGCATTGTGAGCGTCCCCTTTTAGTAACACCTCCACTGCTGCGTATATATTTTTCCAGCAGCGTCGTTATTGTGCCCCGATAGACGGGTTACTTTAATTCTAGGAAAAGATTCGACTGATAGTGATGCTTATGACTAAATTCGCATAAATGCCCCCATTCAGAAGTGATTTCACAGGTGGCGAATAATGTTGGATCGTCTCGCAGTTTCGAATTCCCGTTGTGGATACATCAGCTGAGGATGCGTATGGATGTTTGGCGTGGACGGACGTTGAAGAATGTTTTGGAGAAGAGGTTATTATTTGAATTTTGTTTTGCGAAAGGAAATGGAAACGATTTTGGGATCGTTCATCTATTTTGCTATCGAAAGAATTAAATTTTATCTTGGTGTTCATATGAACTCTCAAATTTTTAGGCCTGGGTATTATATAGACTAAGTTGTCTCATAATTTGGTGCCGTTGTTTTCTTGAACTCTATTCATATCCTCTAATGTAGATTGAATGTTCTATTCACTAGAATAAAGCTTCCCATCTTCCGTTTCTTTGTCATTGGAGTGAATCTGGAATGAATCTGGAATCTTCTGGAATGAATCTGGAATCTTCTGGAATGAATCTGGAATCTTCTGGAATGAATCTCCAAATTTATGTCGTTGAAGATGTGCTCGCCTCACTTGAATCAATACTCACCCTCTATCATTCCGTGGAAAGTGTTGGACTGTTGTGACCCCAGAATTGGTCTCACATTGTGGGTGTTGTTGGTGTTTTGTTTCTTTTATCGACGTGGAGGATTCTATTGAAATAGTGGAGAAAATTGTCCTCAGATGCGTTTGTCAGCGCGATATAACCACTCTCGAAGCTCTATATAGATTCATATCATATCTAGATTCATTGTGGAGATAAAAGTTTATCCCTTTCATATTTTCAATTCGGTCATTATTATCCTAAGAGATAGAGTCAACTGTTAGACATTCTCCCTGTCTCTCTTCCGTTCTTTATTTCTCTCTCGATCTGTGGGCCCAAAGGAATTTACTTTAAGCAGTTAAAAGGCGCTATAGTTCGATAGTAACAGTCCTTGTAAGTGCTTTAGGAGAGGTAAAAGATTCGAATATTCTTTGTTCCATTGTTGTCAGCAGTGTTGGAGGCTGAATCGTGCACAGAGTTGGTGTACTGATATTAGTTAACGTGATCGCAGCGGAGATTTTCAGGAAACATCTCTCGGCCTCGTATCGTGGCGAAGAAACTTTGAAGCAGACAAAGCTCACTGAGTTGTGCGATGGACGTAAAGTGCCGTTCTTTCTTGGGAAGCCGTGCCCTTCGCAGGATATTCTCTTCAAGGTTTTTGACACTCATTATTTCCCTCTTTTCTTCAGAAGTCTCTTTGGTTTTTGCGGGGAGTCGTTCATATTTTCTTCAAAAATTCTAAGATATATGAAGCTCTATCAGAGCGTCCATCACTCACTATATGACAATATCTGTTACAAGTCTAAGCACTCATTAGCCAATCCCTTCTTTATGTTCCACATGCACGCAACTTCATCGCATTGAAACTTGAGACTGTAGACGAGCCGTTTGATCGGAGCCCTTTGTTGCGTTGCCGATGATGGGGATCATCGTTAACGCATGTAGCGTGAAAGAATCCACGTATCGCTGAGCAATTTGCAAAGGACAGCTTGCCGCATTGTCATTTCCGGCAATATCTCTTATGAATTCTCGGAAATGGCTGCTGTAGAAAATGGGTGATTATCACCGGGAGTGATATACAGATTTTGCTATCCCTCAGAGTCGAGCTTGTGAGCTGAGGTGTTCATTGTTCCCTCAGAGACCAATTTTCTTCGCAGTAAATAGGTCGCTATGTGCAAAAATATAGCAGTTGATAGCGTTTTTGATTACTGCATAAGTGAAATGTGACTGATGCCTTCTGAGTCGGCCGAGGTGTGTCAGAATAGAGACGGACGGCTCCTGTTCTTGGGAGAAAAGCTCTAGTTATGATGAATCCTTCCGGAGAGTTTTTCATAACTAGTTAGTTATCTCATTTATTCCTGCTTCACATCGGTCGACGGACATCACTTTATTTCCCCATCTTTTGTATTCCGGAATCGACGGTGAGGTGAGCTTTGATTGTAGTGTTGTTTATTGGGAGGTGCATTGAATCAAACTAATTGATGTAGTTCGTGCAGTTTAGCCAAGATATTTTTGGCGGCTTCTTATTGCCGTTAAAGAGGGTTATCGTTGCTGAATGATTATAGGGATGTGCTCCGAACTATGTGGTGAACGAAGCGAAGGAATATGCTTTTTATAGCACATTCGCAGATGATATTGAACCGAGACCGGCCGAATATATCGATAGAGAAGCACTTATTGGTGAGTATTGATAGTGGGGAGGTTTGCGTCTGCGCCGAGTTGGTTTCTTACCGATTGTGGGCCGACCCTCACTCTGACAGAATTCAAAGGAACTGATAGGCCACAAATGTCGTCTCAATGTATCTTAGGCATCGATATTTAATTTTCATTAGCATCCAACAACCAACTGCATTCCATCATTTGCCAATCGTTTCTTTCTTTCCCGATCGCTCTTCTATTGGCTGAATAGCGAAATAGTGTACACAACTATATTTTTGCCCATTAATAGTTCTTTTTATTTATTAATAAATATGCGTTTTCAGCACCATTAAGATATCAAGCGACGAGAAATGATGAATGGTACAACGATTTGTTAGAAGAGGAGCAAAGGGGTGCTATTGGGGAACAAGCTGCACTGATAGATAGGTCGGTTCTTTAATTCATTGTCTAGAGGTTATATCGATAAGTGATTCAAGCACTTCATTTAGTACTGATGAGGAATAGCGAACCGATCGAAGTGATGTGTATCGGCTGACATCAAGTGTTAGAGTGTCGGTTCTTTTGCATGAGCAGGGGCCCACCGGATTTCGTTATCTTTAATTGAGGCTCATCAAAATGATGGTGATTATATTGGCGTCTCTAAATAGCAGTCGAAAATATTGCTCTTTCAGGTACAATACGGATCTTTTCTTCAAGTCTTTCAAGGAGTACGAAATGAATTATGAAGAATGTGCGAAGGGAGGTTGTTGCCGTAAGGATTCGAGACGTGCTGAGGTACATTTCTTTTAAGAATCGTATTTGAACTGGTTTCAAATGAAAGCTTCTTTAGGAGGTCGCAACGGATATTGGAGTCTGCTAATTGCATTCTTGGGAATGCGCGCAGTAATGCTTATTAATTGCAATTATGAATCACATTTTGCTCTATTAAAGGGAATTTTTTGGCTTTTCTGCGTATTGTCTTTACTCGTTCAGAGTTTTCGGAGCGGTGCGGATATTGTGATTTTAAGAGTCTTCTTACTTGGAGGGTCATCAGCCACGTAAGGGGATCGATGATCAAGTTCAGAGTTCATATTTTTTCATAGATGGCTTTTTTTGGAGTTAATACACCTCGAAAGGATAGCCCCAAGGGTGACCTAACTAGTTACGATGGCGAATCTTAGTATACAATAGCGTCGTTCCTTGTTGGAAGTTCCAATAGCTCTTTCGAAAAGATTCTCTCTATATGAATGGGTCATATTGGTGTTTGTTTATGAGGTCGCAGCTAAGTGATATTGTCTTTAAAAATCAATTGGTATGGGCTAATTCTTCGGCTCTATTTGAAGGGTCGACTCGAAACCGATCATGAGAGACTACGTTGGCGACATTTGTTCCCGTGCGCCGGTAATTATATAGTAAGTTTAATTGATTATTACCAACACTCGGTTCTTCTTAGTGAACTTTTGAGGTTATATTTGCTCCGCAAGCAATTACATCTCCGGCTCTTCATCAGACGATACATTTATTCTGCGAATGAATTCTCTATTCTTAAGAGAGAGTAATTGGTTCTGAAACAGATGGTTTTTTGTGGGTTATTAGTCACACAGGTCGATAGGCAAGATGAGCGCAAATATGAGAGGGTGAACCGATTGATTCTCCTGAGCAAAAGTTGAAGATCTGAAATTGAGAGTCAAATCTTCAGGAGGAGGGGGAGGGGGGTAACTCGCAAAAAAAGCAGTTAAAAAGTAGGCGAATATCAACTCAGGGTTAGTGGTGGCTGATGCAGGGAAAATGGTTGATGGGACCGGAAGGTATGAAATAAAAATCAATGAAGCTTTCCATCGTCATTCTCGAAGCGCAGAGATGTTAGTACGTGAAGGGACGATGACATTGCAGATGAAATAGACCGGACCGGGCAGGGAGGTACACATCGACTGGTCAAAATTCCTTTCCCTAATGCAGTCAAATGTCTTCCAGTAAACCTTTAATGACTCGTAAAAGAAGATCTCGTTGCAGAACTTGTCAAATCGATTCCATAGTCACGAAGAGCTGATTTCACATGGAATCGAAAAAGAATACGATCATTTAGGTGGTTCCAAGATGAGCGGAGGAAAACGATGCTCTTGAACTGTGTATACGAGGATATCGAATTCAATGAACTGCGGAGGATCGGTGTGGGATATTCTGCCTTTGAATCTAACCGTTCTTTTTTCAGAGCTATCCGCATCCCGTATTCACAAGGCATTTATTCAGATACGAACGACAACGATCCATTATCTGTGAACCAATAGCTTATGCAAAGGGTTTGTTTTCCTAATATTTCTTATTCAGTTATTGCAGAATGTTAGTGAAGATCGCATTTCTGTCATAGTTAGCTGGTTTCCCTTTTCGCATTCTTTTTTATTGTTAGCACTATTCAAGCAGTTTTGGTTTCGATGACAGTTCGATTCGAATTTTTTGTTTATGTTGTTCGGTCCTTGCGGACCAACGGTCACCATATGAGCAACAGAGACGACAGTTTGACAAGGAGAATGCATATAGATTCGTGTTTCTCTTATATTATATGGCGTTTATCGAAGGAGGCGATTTCCTCTGCAATCCGCAGTTTTTTTAGAGGTCTCACAATTGCGAGGATGAGGTTAAGTACCATTTTCGATCCCAAAATGCAGCCTTAGTTCCTCCTATCTAAATTTCAGCATTGGACCTTATAATGCGAACAGCACGTATTGCGTTCAGTGAGTCGTTCACTTTCCTACTCGAGATGTTGTCGTTGATTATTGGTGAAGATCAGAAGGTCGTCTACGCATTCTTCCTCATGGTGGAAATGTTATACATCAATTGTCAAACGTGGGTGATGTCAATTCGTCAGTTTTATAAGTCATAGGCGCAGTACGGTCTTAAAGTGGCATAGGGCGCAAGGAGAGGTGAATAACGGAAGTATGGTCCCTCAAGAAGATTCTAACGTCCTCTAAGGATTAGTATGGAGAACAATGCGCCTATATCTGTATATCGTTTCGTTCTTGCTGGCAGAGGAATATCGCTCAAGGATAACGGACTCAGTCAAAAACTCGACGGCTTTGTGCATTCAAATAACGAATTAAAACTGCAGTGCTTTCCGTCCTTCAGGTGTTTGTTCGATTGTTGCGGCTAAACCTGAGGTCGCGGAAATATTTTGTATAGAAGTGCTAGTTGTGCTGCTTTCAGGATCAACGAGCTGAAGGAGTTAATAGAGGATCGGCATGAGTTGATCACATGTGTGCAGGTATGCTCGCTGAACTGCCCTCCCGATCAGGCTGAGGTAAAATTGCGAAGGGTAGACGAGGATGTGGATAGTGCTGATTACAGATATGAGGTCACCACTTCTATGGATATTCTTTATAGTTTCCATTTTCATCAAAAGCTTAAGGAATAGCAATGATAGGAAGTGCTTGATGCTGCTTAGTTTATACGAGAACGATTGTTGTGCTTTATTGGCGGATGCCAGTTGTGAGGCAAGGAAGTTTGCAGCATACCGGCGCATTGTTAACGCTTTTAGTTTTACGTTTCTCGTTACTTCGTAACCGTTCATTCCTCTGAACATCAACTGCGAATCGTTTCTTGTGAATTAGGACGTCTGCTGCTTTCACGTAAGCAAAAGCGAAGCACTTTGTTCCGCTATAAGTTCCACTGGTGCACTACTGATGTTCAACTGGGATTTGACCTCATTTACAAAGGATCGAAGATTTTGGTCCCTTTTTCGCCGCAGTATCAGATTTTTCTCCACATTTTCACGAATGGGTTTATGGATTTCTCATACAACGAAATTTGTTTTACTTCGGCCTCTACGGTTTCTTCGAAGAATCCGACATAGTGAGTGGAGAAAATGAGCAACTGGGGTGGTGGGTTTTCCTGAAAAGCCGCGAGTGGGAGCACCTTAATACAATAAAGTGGAGATTGTGTCAAGCGTTCCTCAATTCACAGATTTAGTATATCAATTTTGGACACACGCTCAATTTTCCTGAATATTTCGTGGAAATATTTGTACTATTTACTTTTTCGGCTGATGGCAATAGGTTTTCCTCCGTTGTCCTCCCTCCCCTGTGCAGCAGTCTTTTTTCATCTCATCTGAAATTTCACCGGCGGATAGATCGAAGTGAAAAATCATTGAAAAATAGATCTTTCACGCTATAGAGATGTGTATTTCATCTCCTAACAAACGTTCAATATGTGAATATTTTTGTCGATTTCGCATTGCAGAGCATTTATGCGGAATTTTGATTGGAGATACTGAAATATTTGATGGAATGAATGGCTTTATTTGAATATTAACATCTCATAAACTTCACTTTTGTAGATTCGGATTCATTAAGCAAGTAAAGATAATAACTAACGTAAGAAGCTGCCAATATTTGAGCATGCGAGGTGAGAGTTTGCGGCGAATGAAGTGCGGGATGATGCATTGATATCTAAATAATCATGCAATACATTGGGAATTAATCTTCTTTTTTTTTCAGACAGTGGATGTGCATTGTAGATCCGATTTGTTACTGAATAGGATTCTGATTTGAGCGAAGTTTTGCTTGCAGATTCTCAAATTTGGCGATTTCATTCAGTGTATAGCCAGACAACATGGTACATTCATACTGCACAATAGACACACTGAAGGAAACAAACGGAGTAAGATAGATTTTTGAGAATTTATTCTCTTTGGTGATTCCTTCATTGCTTTTGGGGGTCGATTCTTGCCGATACAGCATAGTATAGCCGAAAGAATTGCGCGTTCGATTTTATTGTCGGTGGAGAGGTGGGCAGGAGGGGTGGAAAGACCAGGATAAAAAAAATTGAATCCGTTGTCAGTCTTTCGTCTCAGTTGACTGAAAGAATATACGAATTTTGTTGAGGTAGAGCAGCTGCCTTAACATTTCATTGAAGTCAGCTACGACTTCTCTGAAAAAATGAAAACCTCTCTTAATCATTTCCCGTTCGAGATTATTATTCGTTTGGAAATTTCATGACTTAGGCCATAAGCAAGTTATATCTCGTCTATACATATATTTCCCGTTTCCCATTCGTCTATAGATATACTCATTTTAGCTAGCAGTTTTTATGGCGTTATCTTTTGCCATTTGCACTTGAATTCCGACGTTTTGCGTCTTCCGTTGTTGAACGGCAATGTTGTTCTCATAGACCTGCTTCGCGTTCGCATAGACCGTTAAGTTGGCGAGGTTAACGATAGACATTTCGTTGAAAGTGCCGATCACTAAAGAAAAGTGGCTAATTCGTGTTTTTAGGAGACAGTTTGAGGTTCGCGTGATATCTGTGATGTCCCATTTTGAGATTTAAGGTCAGTTTTCGATGGACATTGAGATATTTAGCAGCTGTCTGATTCTACTTGTTTCGTCGCTGCAAAGATATTTTTAGTATCAGAGGCATGCTGCGATGATTTTCAGTCTGTTTTCGCCTCCTTTTTTTTCTATTTTATTCATTTGTCTTTGATTTTAACTTCTAGCATAGCAGTTTGAATTGCCCATGTTCATTGCTGTTTCTCCCATTCTAGTGGGAAGGAAACGGCGCGCAACGACGAGCATGGATGCAAAGTTACGAGGACTACACGGCCTGAGGCGAACGATTGTTTCTAGGCGTCAACGACGGCTGACCACTACAAGTGAAACCCAAGGGAATAGGAGGGATGAATCAGAAGGATCTCCACCGAGTTCGCTACCTAAGATATTGTATAGCGAAGATGAACAAGGGTATAGCGAACGCGAGCAACAAACGAATCCCCAAAATACCACGAGTGACCAGGTTTACGTACTTCTCATTATTTCACTCCAGTATAATTTTAGCTGGAAATACTTTTGCTAAACGGCGTCTGCGAAGATGTATAGGGAATCACGTTTTGTTTTTGCCATGACATATGTGTAGAGGAGAAATCTCTCTCCCTCGTCTTCAGTGAGGCCTTGAATTTCCTCTCCCGGGAAGTTGGGATTTCGTATTCTTTGAAAACGATTAATTTTACTCCTTTTTTATACGGTTTCCCAATTTTCTGTTCTCATGAACGCCTGATATATTCTGATCATTATTCGTATGTAAATTTCTGGTTGTATGGTTGTGAAGAAGTTGTAGCTCAGAAATAAGTGAAGTTGAGGTTGGGGAATCTTATGAGCATTCGATGATTCCTATGAAACGCTTTAATTCGACCAAGCAGCTCCGAAAGGGGTTCTAGATTGGATCACTCATTAAGCATACCTACAGGTTACAAGTATTTGTGGCAGATGGAATGGAGGAAATAAGTCTTTCCGAACATTAGGAGAGGTTGATGATGGAAGATCCGTGAAGATCGAAATGAATTGTTGTGCTTTTTTTGTCTTCTTCATTCTATCACTGCTGCTACGACGTTGACAGAGATTGCCAAAGCACATCTCTTACCAACTTTGGTGATGCGTTTTTCCATTTCTCTGGCAAGGTGTTCTTTTCTTGTGAGACTCCTCAAATCAACAGCAATTTACCTTATCACCACCTATAAATGGCCTCAATCTTTGCTGTCCATACTGAGGAATTTTTCTCACTAATCGCCAGCAGCTATGGCATATAATTATGTACTGAAATACATTTCATCGGGCGCATTCTTAGCCTTTTTTCTATGGTTTTTTGTTTCCCTCAAGAGTGTCGTTATGATTGTTTTCGTCATTTTCATCGTGCACTACTTCACGACGTTAATTTCAAGCTCATTTTGCTGTTATCTTCCAGGATATCTGCGTAAATGTTATATTTTTTCATCCGAAACACCGTCTTCTTTTCATTCTTACTTCATTTCTCTTGGCGTGAGTGATATATCACTGGTAAATGTCCTTCTCAGTTTGTTTTTGCTCATCTATGCATGGCATATTTGCTAATTTTTATTACTTAGATTGGTTACTCATATTTGAAACAATCATTAGAGGGTCGTGCAAGTGCGGATGGCAAATGTGGACAATAATATTTCAGGCAGTTAGATCTCGATTCGTCAATTCTGAATGCTCTGCGACTTCCGGATACACTCTTCAAGGTATAAGTTCGCAGTGCACAAATGACCTTAGCGGCGTGTTATGGAGGAATTATTTGACCCATTTGTGTTCAGCGTACTAAATGACCAATAACACTTAGCTGTGGGATTTTCGTTTCGGCACTTTTGTGAGGAAATTACAGTTGCTGCTGTGACATTCTTCTGCGCGAATCAAATGGATGGATGGCTGGATCAGTCTGATTTTCCCAGGGTGTTATTATGCACAATGAAATTTCACACACACGCTGATGGCACAATGAAGGAAAGTTTGTGTAATCGCCAAATTCTCTCCGCTGATTCAAAACACTCAGAAAGAATATCGAAGTTTCAGAGGAAGGTACTTCATCGAGTTATGATTTGATTACACTGGAGAACTCAAGCAGTGAAAGCAACCTCGTAAGTGGCATCGAACGACTTATTGTGGACTCGGCGAAGCGCCCAGGTTTGCCTATGATTTTCTTGAAGAAAATGATTAAATCCAAGAAGGGGCCAGTTGTAGAAATCAAACTTCAATGAATGCTGGCGAATTGAAAATCTGCGATGCTAAAGTGGTAAAGTAGTTGCACCATCCAGAAAATTTTAAGTGGAGTTCTTCGGTGAATTATTCGTCGAACATCAAGGTGCTTAACTGGCATTCGAGTGCGCAAGCGAATTTGCAGTGTTCAAATATTCCATCTCTCTCCTTGCAGAATGCACCAAGGAAGCCTGATTTCATCATTCCTTGCGTATATATTGATTCCAGACTTCAGTTGCACTCTAACAATCTTGTGGCTCCATTTTCTGCCGATTTTCTAGGCTCTTATTTAATAATGGCGTCTTCCTTATGTTGTTTTTTGTTTCTTGATTTAGTTTGTTATAGTCATTTCAAGTTAAAAAATGCTTAAGAGCGATATGAAGTAGACGAAGGAGTTGCAGGTCTGATAGATTAGTAATTAGTTTAGTTGCTTAGCCGTTTATATATAGGGAAGTTGCTTCTTTTTGGATTTATTCACTCATAGGCCAGTAAACATACTTGATGAGTGTACCCGTGTGGAAGAAGCATTTTTGGTGTGCAATCGAATTTTTGCCTATTTGTTTTAACGCAGTTGTTTCACTTCACTAAAACTACAATATGTTTGAGTATTTCTAATGAAATGAGGTGAAATGATGCAACGTTTTACGGTTTCCCGGTGGGGAATTCGTTTTCATTCTGTTTAGGTATGCTTCTATTTTCCATAGAAAGTGTATTCAATACCTATCGCTTATGTTGTTGTATGAGAGGGGATATGCAAATTTAGCTCGTGCATCATGTGGTCGTAGGCAGCCGGAAAATGCAGACTCATCATCGCCGACCTCAACAAGAAGACAACTAAAGCGAATGAAGCCGTTGGATGTGGCACCTTATAGTGGTAAAGGATTCAAAAGCAGTATCAAACTGAGGACGAATCACCTCAAGAGGGTTAGCTGCGTGCGATTTATTAGTGATAATGCCGTGGAATGCTTTTTAGCCCTACATTTTTCAACGGCACATTAAATTAGTCGTTCCAGATATATTATTTAAGATGTCTGCTAATATATGACAAATTCGTCGTATCGTCCTAAATAGTTGCGAATTTCGACGACTTCACGCAATCATTTAAACGTTTGTGAATTGCATTAAAAAGCCATCATTTTCGAACTTCATAGGGAAAATAGAGTATATTTAGTCAACATTTTTTGTGGACTTGAAGAATGCTGTCATCTTCAAATGCAAAGAAATTGTGATGTTTATGTTATCCATGAATCCTCGACAACATTTCATCGTATCGCGCGACCTTCGTACATTCAAGAGAACCACTGTTTGCAACATTTTTATGCAATTCATCGTAGTTCATTGAATCGTTTATCCGAAATATCTATTAGCATCAAGAATTTTCATAAGATGCAGTGTCGCTGTTCAACTGAATTAAATGTTTCTCCTTTGTATGGTCACCTTTTTTGATTAATGTTTAACTGAGTAATTGAATTTTGGATAGAACACATAGAAATTCTAAGCTTTTGTCGTTGATTCTTTGTCGAAAAAAAGCGAACAACACAATTCAGAGGTTCTTCAGGTCAGGCGAATTAATCAAGATGAAATTCTCGACCTGAAACATTACCGCATGAGGTCATCGAGAGTTACCTCTCTCGCTTAATTCACTTATTGTTAGGATGAATCTTCGACTAGGGATCAATGCACCGAGTCGATTCTGTATGAAAATTTGATGTTAGGTGCTCACAGCGGCGATGTAAATTTGCTCATGGGCTGTTTTGATCCGCCTTAGGTCTTTATTTATTTGTATTGGGCTAAGAATACAGATAATAAATATATTAAAAGATATAAATATATTAAAACATACACGCATAACACCAAAAATCAGATTTCGACTGCTACTTCTTAAAATTCTGCTGTTACAGCCGAGTAAAATAAGTGATTTGTCGATTATAGGTGAAAGAACGCTTCATGGAACGCCTCGAATTTGAGTTCGAAACGGCCTTTACTTTCGCTCTACTTAAATACTGGTAGTCCGACAACTAATATGCGAATAGGCCGCCACTTCAACCGTCCCTTATTGTAACCAAGAGGTTCCGTGGAAGATTATGGTCATCGTTGTGTAACTGTGGGCGTTAATTAATTCTGAATATACTAGGCAGAAGTGGCCTAATTAGGCGAACTCATCATTTCGTCAACAAATGAGGTATCTTTATGATTTTTCCATATAACGAATTTTTGATGCCATTAAATTTTGGAATATAATCGTCGAAGTTGGTGATTTTTGTTATTGTGGATAAAGAAGAGAGAAGAAATTATTTGAGGAATTGAATTTAGTGAATAAATGAGCAAAGAATATAAAACTTGAGTGCATTTTTTAGCGATATAAGTTGAGAGGTGATTATTTACCAGTCCCTTTGAATGTCGATTAATACTCAGAAAATGCAGCATCGCTCGAATGTAGAATGATAGAGGAGTTAATAAGTGCAGTTGATCGGAATCTCTAAGTAATGGTGATAGATATGAGTTATAACCAATACGGTTTAATATGCTATTAATTGTTCGCTTCAACGTGAGCATAAATTCGGCTGTAATATCTTTAAGTATCACTAATTTTATTGTGTATAAATGATTTTGCAAAGAAAGCTGTTGCTAAAGTTGTATATGAAATATGATTGCAAGCAGAATTTCTTATGAAGACTGCTCAATTGGATAGTTTTTTCATTACATTCAAACATTTCGGCAGCAATCTTCAGTTCAAGAAATGTTAGGCTATAGCAAAAGAAGAAGTTGAATAAGAAGAATGCTCTGCAATAACTATAGATAGAAGATGCAAGCTAAATAAAAGTATGAACAATTTATTAGTTCCACAGCTAATTGGTTTCCCAGTTTGGCAGACCAAAGATAGCTGTAGTAAGGGTAATGCTTGGTGAACATAGCAAGGATCTATCTGCCTGATCAAGCGTTGTTCAACGAAAAAACCGTTTCAGCTATTCAAACATGGTGTTTTATAGTAAAGAAGGCTTTCAACGAAAGTGATGGTCATGCCATTTCTACTGAATAATCGATGAGCAAATGGAAATATTCAGTCGCAGTCACGGTCGACTAAATGAAACGGGACAAATTTCATCGACAGATTTTGCAAAGTGAACACCATGTTCTATGAAGAGATCTTGCAAAATTACAATAATACTCTTTCTTTTACCTCAAGAAAGCATGAACACCAAGGTTATGTATCAATACAAATAAGGAATTGAACAAGAAACAAGGATCATATCTTGGAAGAAGTAGCTGCCGACTCTTAGACCATGCGGAAAATCTTGGAAGGGTCAGAAATTTCGTCACAATCTTGCTAATGTTCAGGTATTACCGGTGGGAAGCGTACAGAAATGAAGAACTAAGGCGAGATATTGGGTGGAGAGTTAGAATTGCACATATATAAAATTCTGTTTCTGGGAGGAAACCCGATTCTCGTCCTGAAATCGTTTTCTAGAGGAGAAGGAAAAGTGATGAAAACCCCGCAGTTCTGCAAATTAAATAAATTGGCGGAGTGGTGGCGATGCCAGAAACGGGGATGCGCGGAGAGGGAAGGTGGACTGTGACACACGCCAAATTGAAAAAAGCGCAGGATGAAAAGCAAACTATCTTGTTCTGATTTAATAAGTTCAGCGAAGGAGGAGCTCGACATGTTCAGCATTTAAGATTCCCGCGGGCAACTCGACGTTCAAAGATTCAAGGAAGAAAATGGAGCATTATCGCATGGAGGGACGTGAGAAGGATTTGACATCACAGACTGGTATGAATCTTCAATCAACGTCATGATGAGCCATTTCTGAACACCTCATCCGGAAACACAAATTTCAACGAAGGAAGCGATACAAAAATGCGATGGATTGCTCACAATAAGGTGTTTTTTTTTTGCTTGTTCGTTGTTTGTTTCTCGTTTCAGTCAAAGCGGAGTTCCTTATCAGTCCACGTATTTTTGTGGGTTTGGCAACCGTGGATCATATCCTGCTTACGTTAAGAGTCTCGGGATATCTCGGTGCACTTTGCAGAACTTCAAACGATTATAACTGCTTTATAATCGATTGAAGTTGCTCATGGACGTAGTTTCCTTTTTTTTAAATCTTTTTAATCCGGCGTTTTCACCCTCTCGTGCATCACTATTTTTAGGCTAATCAAAGACCTCGTCCATTACTGTTACTATTACTGCTGCTATTAAGGCTATAATATTGTTAGGTGCGTCGGTTTTGCACGAAAATTAGACTTTTGAATCGACAAAGTCGGTGCATTTCAATTAATTGCTAAAACATCCAAAGTGAAGAAATATATATCCCATAAGAGGTGCCATAGTGCTTCCGTCTTTCCATGCAAGTGATCGCCATAAAATTTCTTCCTGATCGATATGTGTGATAACTGTTGCAATTTTTATTGATACTCCAAAATGTATAAGTTTTATTTTACGCAAATTTATGCATCGTGATTTATCAGCCGCTTGATAAGCTCTGCCATCGTGTTCTCGTGGATCATAGTAGAGTGCTTGATGCGTCAATAGCTGTTAGTTAAGTCACATTTCGAGATGGACACTAGACGCGACAATTTGCCACTCATTAAGCATTGCCTCTCCTTTGGAAACGTCGTTTTTGACACAAAATATTTTCTCCTTTCCTGTTCGTTCCATATTTCGACGGAATTGTTCTATTTCTTGCTCGTAGCGAGTATAGTTTTGTCTTCTTTGAGACATAATATATTCACAATGTAATTCAAAGAATCGTTTCTATCATTGAAAGTTTCCTCATTCATTTCATCTCCCCATACATACCTTCACGTTTTCTCTCTTTTCCATCGTTCTGCTACTTTTGGTTTCTTTTGTGCTGTCTTCACTTTGTACGATAATAAATTCGTTTATTGTGGCGTAGTAGTAACTTGAAGTGATTATTTCGAAATAATGATTTTTACACAGTTAACTATAAAGTACTCTCAGTGCTTTCAGTTCAGCAGTCATTTGCTTATATGAACGAAATGTGTATAGTTCAGGATTGAAAAAGCACTAACATCCACACCCCATATTGATTTGATCTAATGCGCTAGGGGAATCATTCTATGGATGAATTTGTCCGTTTCCAGAAGTTTGGTGCATCATTAACAAGGATATTTGGCTGTAATTAGGTCTTTTTCTTTGCACATATATGCATATTCTGCGACACAAATTGCCGAAATGTTTATTAAAGATGGGAATCATCGAGTATATCTCCTTTGTTTTCTCTTATCATTTCTGCACATGGCATAGGGTATGTCATCTTTTATGATGAGTGATAATTCTTCTATATTAATAAATTGCTGTCAAAGAATGCATTTGCGATTTCCACCGAAGGATTAATGCTTGTTATACGAGCGTTTTATTTATGGAGAATCATAGATCTCTGCGTCATGCAAGAAGTGAAAGAACGATGGTGTTATTATTGGTACGTCACAATAAAAAAATCGCATAGAGAAGGAATTCAATTGTTGTCTTATCGCAATGATGATTAACCGAAGTTTCTCCCTTGGGTATTCTTCGTCTGTTGATTGCTTGAGACATGCTGATGAGCAAAAACTTCCAAGATAAAGGCCGTGAATTTTTCCTCCTCTTGTCGAAATTTGATTTCTCAGGCGTCGTACTTCGTTGATCTTCTCCGCAACATTGTCTCCGTTATCCCGTCTTCTCAGTACTTCATATTATACGATGATGTTTTGTGTAAATTTCCACATAGAGAGTTATACACGTTTATATTTACTAACTAATTCTACTTGTTTATATAATCATTCAAACAATCCACTCGAAAAGGTAAAACCTCTAACACGTGTCTTATATAGACACAGAATGTGCGGGTCTCCTCGGTACATCAGATCAGTTTCCATCCTGATCTTTATTAGATTAGGTCGAGTGTAAGTGAAAGTTAAAGGCCAGTACCTGTGACTCAATACGTATATTGATAAAATTCGGCTGGTCGGTTACATTTAGCCTATCCATTTCCACCTGATAAAAGGCACTGTGAATTCAGCCGGAGAATTGATAATCACCATTAACGAACCGGACTTTCTAAATTGTTGTTTAAAATTTGGCCATGTTTTCTATCTCTAAGATTCTGGAGATGCAAAGAAGGCAACCCAAAGAAGTTTAAAACACGCTATTCATCTCAATATTATGCTGACAAAGTGTATGTATGGGGAAAGATGACGACAGATGCAAACATTACCTAACGTATTGCAAAGTACTGAAAACAGGGATAGTATAAGTGGTAATAACGTGGAGAAATTGCCTTTACTTTTGGGTCATATAATATTGCCCAGTGAAGGCAAAATTGCTGCGATTGAGCTATCAGCTTTCTCCGATCTCACAGAATTCGTGAAATGGCAACCGCTTTTCTCGAGCGCTTTAAAAAATAAAAAAAGGGCTTTCATGGAGTTGAAAGTCAAAAAAAGTTGGGTTGATGTCACAAAAATCGCTATATGCAGTGCAGAGTGGGTATTTCAGAAAGTGCGCTTGATGGATATGTGTTATATAGAAGTAATTCTATATGAATGATAGTACAAACTTTGAAGGATTGCACTGTCGGTTTTGGAAGCTGAAATTCGCATGCGATAGCTTAACGTCGCATTTATGCAACCAATGTTATGAATGCATTAATGATATACCCAATTATGTTCACTGAGGAATTGTTTTCATTTCAAAATACCATTCACATTAATTATTGCAAGTAAGAAAATGTGCTGTCTTATTGAAATTCCCCATTTCTCTTATGAGCAAAAAGAACTCAACAAGGAAATATATATATTTGCTAGACCGAATTCCTCCCCCGAGGGGAAGTCGCCATTATATTTATCCATCTTTATTTATAACTTTCTTGATTAAGCAGTGCTGTCCGCAGAAGTATTTGCCATCTTTCTTGAAAATAACTCAAGAAGCTAGCTCCAAGGTAAAGCTCTAATTTGCTTACCATATTTTGAACAGTTCTGCGATGCAGCTTAATGCTTATAGTTAGTAAGAGGATTACAAAGCAATGAAAATCGTCCAGAGGTTGGTTGATATCATATTTTTCAAGCAAATTTACTGAAACACTGATAGAGGAGGGTATCTGAAATCATTACAAGTGCACGTCTGCCTATCGTTTCACTTGTGAAATCTTCGTTTTCAATGTAACTACCTCCGAGCAATCACTTCCATGCTCTACATATACTGCTTGCCAGCAGAATGTGTAATATTACGAAAATGCTGCTGATGAAAAGATGCGCATTCCAGCATTGATGCGTAAACAGCTTTTATGAAAGATCTTTAGCCTATCTTAATCACATCTCTAGTCACGTCTCATCGGACACTCAATTAGATGAGAGTGCTGGCGACTCGAAGATTATGTCATTTCGATCATTGTGGAATCCGACACAACATTAGAGCTAAAAAAAACATAAATCAACTCGAATCACAATCGTACGAACTTTCGCATTAAATTCTGATTCCAGTAAAGTTAAATTGCAATTATAGATAATCCATATATTGATTTTATTTTGCAGGCCATTCGGAAATCGTTTCGATAAGAGTTATTGCAAATATCCCGCATTTCTGCTCAAATGTTGCAACAATTGCCATAATATCTGGATGATCAGAAGAAAATGATACACAGTTATTTAGAAAACCTGTTACACACATAGAACTTTTTAAGAAATACTGAACTTTTACGAAATATCTCATTCTCTCGACTCATTAACATCGAGTGTAATTTACACTTACCTTATTACGAAGCAAATGAAATTATCTATAACTCCTCCAGAATAGGTAAAGCATGAATATGTGGCGTAGTCTAAATTATTTCCAGCAATTGCCACTGCATCCATTCCATAATTTCTTTGGCTGAAATAATCGGAGAGACAGAATGTTTTCATGTTTTCAACAAATTTTATTTGTCACATTCAGAAGAACCGATATTAGTGGGATGCAAAACTTGCAAAGTGTCTGAAGACGCTATCGGTGTGCAATAGCAGATAACTTACACTTACAACATCTGGCGATGTTTTTCTACATATATGCTTTAGGATGTTCATCCCAAAGATGGCTCAACGTCGTCGTTACTCCGACACCTAAATCTGCGATCTGTCGTCAATTTGACATTAGATTATCTGGTAAAGGTCAAGAAACATAATGAGAAAGCAGGCGTCTACCTTGCGCTATCCATTAACTTAATCATTCATATAAGAGAGATTTTAGAGATAATTTCCACTGAAAGCATTACCATGAAAAGATATATTTTGCACGGAAACTAATGAGATGGAAGCTATGTTCTTTTGAACATGTTGGAAGAAATTATTGCATAATACAAAGTTGACTCTATATGTGGCAGACTTTGATGCTACTCTGAAATCTGACTGCAAATTGTGGTTGAAATTCGTCGCTGTGAGAGATGCTTACGATGTGCGAATTACCTTAAAAAGTCTCAAAGAAATGAATTCATCGGATTCAAAAATGAAAAAAGAAAAAGAACAGTGCACTGAAATTTGTTGGAGTTTAAAAGAAATTTGATCAGTTGGGTGCGCAAACAATCACTTATTCACTAACTTGAAGAGATGGAACCCAAGTGCCGGCACACCAATTAATAATGCATCGTTTGGAGTGTTGATACCATCATAAGAAATAAAAAATGAGTAGATCTCGATGTGCTGCAATGTCATAATATCGCCTAGAATAACTATTTACAAATGAGCGATTGAAGCGATAGAATTAGGCAAAATGAAACTTAAGTAGCGATCTCATGATGCGAAGATTGGAAAAAACTTTGCTATACCACTAATTTGCATTAATTAATGGAAAATGCCTCCAACTTTGTTATTGGACGACTTCTTGCATAAGCATTCCGTTTTCATCCGAAGATTTTGAAATATGTTTGAAGTAGTGACCCAAAATATCAGGGTTATATTTAAAATAAATTTTGATGCAGAATATTTGAGGGAAAAGATCTTAATTCAGCACAACGGTTTCCTTTACCACTCCCCATATTTACTACGCCTGGTCCACCCTTTGAAGTTGAGCGTACGATGCTGAAGAATGTCACCGTACTCTTTGCCTTAATTTTGGAGGCATTCATCCGCCAGTCCATCAGCTGTTATTGAACAAAATTTGTATTTTAAGGAGGAGTATTCTGAGGGAGCCCACCGCACACCGATCACATTGGAAGGTAATTTCACTGAATTTGACAGAGTGGAGGAAACCTTCTACTTTGCCATATGACCGAATAATTAGAGAAAATGTGCAGAATTATTCGGTTTCTTTGAATGATTTCTGCTCATTGTGATCATATTTTGCATGCGTGCGGAAAAATGAAGTTCAGTGAGGTCTGCAAATCAATTCTGTCCAGCGATTTCTTTGAATGACCGAACAGGAGGCATAAGCCGGTAGGCTCACACAAGAAAACATGTTATGGATTACCGCTATGAAAGCGTTGCTACAAAGGTTCGATCACAAATGCTGCTTACAATATTATCTGAGAAATAACGATTGATTTTTGTTCGATTTTGAGATTTATTATCAGTTGGGGATTTACTTGTGATTGCACCCACTGCTGCATACGAAAAGATTAGCCAAGGAAGTTAGCCTATTGGAAAAAAACTCACAAAACTAATCACTATGAATCTGTTTCCTTCGAGCCAGCTGAATTCGTCATGAGCAAATTCTTTTTGCACTTGGTGTAATGGTAGTACTGAAATAAAGTCGGCAGTTGAAAACGGCATGATAACGTCTCGCATGTAGTTATAATAATTGCACGACCTCATCGCAGTGTTATTCCTCGTAAATGCGGTTTGAAGGATATTCTGTACAAAAATCAAATTCTTTTTATGCACCTTCGCGAATCTTCATTTGTAAAAGGTGCTATCAGAAGGCAGTGGCAGTACCGATAATGACGCATATGGACTTCTGTAGTTATGCATTTGATTGCTTGAAACACCTCTGATCTCTTTGCTCCAATAACAACGTAAAGAGCTATTTGTTCCGGCCCTAATCACCGGTGATGTTTGCTCCTGTTGTGGCTTTGTTCACACAACAGACGACTAGTGCTCTGTCACTGGCAGCAAGCCTAAACGATGGGACGTAATAGCAATATGAAAGGATACAGTTCCCTTTGTCGATCGTAAAATTACTTTCCTAACCAGTAACGAAAAAGATCATTCCAAGCAACCACGGAAAATTTCCACTCTCCGAAGCCATACTATCATCGTTTGGAGGGCATCGTAGCAAATTGTTCACTTCCTTCGGTTTGTGAAAATCGTTTTGGGAAACATTTTTTGTTAGTATGGGACACTCCAGCATATGATATTGGAGAAGGAAGTGAAGAAAGGAATCAAATTAACATTGGACTCGACTATTTACACAACGCTCCAAAAACTGCATGCACACAAATTAGGATGGTTCTAATGCTAAGCGGAAACCCAATGGAACAATTCGTCTCTCCGACAGTAATAAGCGCTGTATCCTCTTTGTAACATGTGAGCAAAAGTCCGCTTATAAAATGACTGGAAGGAAATCAGTCAGTCCCTCGCCTCTCCACGTCAGTTTAACCCTTTCCCTACCTGAGTATGATGAAAGTCTGCACTTCTGATCTATGTCTCACCCGCTGGCTCATCGCAATCTTCATCGCCCTTATCGCTTTCTGTACTTTTGAATACTCTTCTATTTTCGAATGTATCTTTTAAATTTTGCTTCCCGGATGGATTGTGTCCCATCCCCAAGCAGGAGCCCATAGCAGCATTTTTAGAACTGCGTCTGGCTTCTGAATCCACGCACACTTAATTTGTTTAGATAATATGCAGCTCCACACGAAGCTTTCTTGAACAGAGTTTAAGAGTGTAAAAATTTTGGCATCGAAAGAAATGGACTGCATGACAATAACAGAGTAGCTGAGAAAAATTTGGGTACATGTTGGAGTGAGTGTGTGAGTTTTTATTCAAAAACTATGAAAAATGCTTTTAAAAATATCGACGGAAACAGGAATGGCCTCTGAATAAAGAGTTTTTCGGCGTTCGTGGAACGAACGCTTGAGTTTATCAAGAGGAACCCTGTTCGTGGAGGAAAGGTTTGTGGAGGAGGGAAGAAAGAAGAGCTGACGGCCACAGTACGTAGGCATAGGTGATGTGAACACATGTTCTCATTGATATGGAGGTTGTAATTAATGACGCAAGTTTCAGGATACCGTAAATATTAATCAAGAGGAGGTTCGAAAACGATCGACTGTTCGAATATTTTGTTGACTGTCCATTTCTAGTGGCTTTTTCCCAAGTGAACTGGAACGCGTGACTATGAATATTGGACGTATTGAGGTGAGAGGAGGAAGGCAAGCGCATCCACAGCAATTGGCGAAAACGATTTCTTCCAGAGCAGAAGAGTGGAAATCGATAAGCTGGTGCACTTTCAATGAGTTTATCTCGTCCTCTTCCTTTTCACGAAGAGATTATAGGTGTCTCCTGCAGGAAGAACGGAAAAGCAACTTAGCACGAGCTCTATATAATTTTTGAATTAAACGATGATGTCGTTCAGCTGTGATTGTTACATGAGCATCCAAAAAAAACGAGGAGAAATGTTTTTTGTCATGATGAGTGCTTTTTCTTCAATTTTTAAGTCATTTTCAGAGAGATCGCTATTCCCATCTGAACAGTGCTGTGAACAATCCTCTTTTTCATTGCCATTGGCAATGCGTTTTACATAATCTTCAAATTCCATTTGTTCTTCCGATGACTGAAGAGCCATTTCACTCAACCGTTTTCTCTGCATTGCAGTGAAGCATTCGCATTGTCGTTCATACTCATTGTTTCAAGTGTCGAAGAATTTTTACAAAGAGCTCAGCTAAGAGCTATGGTCGAAGAAGAATTTGGTCACTATAAATAATCCTCGTCTAAGGCGGCGTGACGTACGAAAATGAGTTGCAAGACATTGCATAGGGCTCCCTCCATAGAGTCGTATTACAAAAAATCTCTGTGTGCTCAGGCTCACGCATCAATATTTCCGCGCATATTGAGGAAGCCGGTCACCAAGATTTTCGTATTCTGCCGCTGTGCTTTGAAGCTCATATCAAAAAAAGACTTGCAGATGTGAGATCCTCAAGCTTTCGTTCGTCTCCATGAGGTGTTTTCGATTTTTTTTCTCTATCCGGGAAATTCATGAGAGTACGCAGATTTGCTGAATGCACAAATGAAATTCTCACTATTTCCCACTACTCTTTTTGGAAACAGTGTCTAAATGAAGAGTTTTTAGTACCGCACAACGTACATGTGGTATGAACAGCAGAGAGAAGATGAGCAACCAAATGTACTAGCAAACTGTTGTGCTCATGGCTTTTAGAATCGTTGCGTCGGTCATTCTTCGTATTTGAGGACTAGTAAATGGACTAAGTCTCATTGAGGATAATTTCGGCTCCAGCAGGATGTAAGATTTCAGCAGCTGGTTTCTGTTGATAAGGTTTCAGTCGTCCTTTACGCACGTCGTCGTTCAGTCGCCGTCCTTTACTCACCTCCAACGCTCCTCAATTTCCACGAGTTGGTTTTGCAAAAACCTAATGCTCCGAAACGGCTCACTCGATGCCTCAGTACCCGAAATACCATTTTTTAAACACTTGTACCTAAAACTTTGCTGAAGTTGTCGTAAAAACATGTATATATACTGTCGTATGTTTGAAAAACGTTATTCACTCCTCATCTCCACTTTTTTTTCATCCTTTTGAGCAATAGCAACAGTTCTGACACATTAGAACTAACTGTGCTGCCACCGCACCAACGAGTGTCGAGTAAAAATCATGCCCGAGGCATTTTGCTGAGCGACTGCACGCACTTCTATCCGAGCCACCCTCATGTTAAGCTTGTAGCACACCGATGTCTGCAGTCGAACACGCTATTCCTTTACAGGCACTGATCCGTGCATCAAGGCACTTGTAGAAGTTTTGCTGTATCATGTTCCACGAGCTCTCTGCTCTGCACGAGAACAGGCGGCCAACATAGTGTTTGAGGCCAGTTGATGTTTCTAGTGTTATTCGTTTTTTTATTGCCTTCACAGTTGAAGTGACATCGGCTTAGGCAACAGTGCATTCGTTGGTGCATAAGTTATGATGAAGCTCACAAGTTCACTGCACATTGCTCATCGCTATCCAAGACTCATTGCCATCGTCCCAGTTCTGCAGCTTAAGAAAAGATTTCTTTAAAGTGTATCGTTCTAGCAAGAGCTTCAGTTTGACTGCTATAGTTCAGTGAAAGTCTGTGCATAGCGCTTGCTAATCTATCGTGACTTCAGCACGAAATTAATTATTATCAATTATTTTGCATGCTGCGCATCAATTCATTCTAGCCAGATATTTGAGTGAGGGGTGTGGTATGCCTTTTCTACTTTTCTCTTCGCTCCACCCTCCCAAACAGACAGACTGAAATTTCCGAGCTTGTTTTAGATTTTGCATCAACTAGTGCATAACAATCTCTCCTCAGCTGCCCATCATGTTTTATTTTGAAAGGTGCTTTTGTGTACGCCTCATAAATTTCCATTACGTCGTTTTGAGAAGCATTTTTGAGTGGTTATTTTTAGAATTGTTTAGTGCCCCATTTCTTGAGCAATCATTATGTTCGACACTGTTTTTACTTCAACACGAGACTAGTGCCTATTAATTATTTTCCCCTTTTGTTCCGGCAATATATGTGGTTTTAGCAAGCGAGTTTCTTAGCACTCTTGATCACTTTAGAGTTTTTATCACTCCAATATGAGATCAGCACATATCAATTTCTCGCCTATTATTTGCGTTACCATCTATTATTACGTTCACAAACCACTTCAGTAATTACACCAACTGATAATGCTAACTTTATTCGCAACGAAATCGTCAGCAATATCATTCAAAGAGCCGCCTTTTAAGCGTTGTACTTCCTCGTATGTGTGGCTATGTGATGAATGAAATATTCCTCAAAACTTCCACTGCCTCATTTGCTCGTTCTTTTGACTATTTTCTAAGCAGCAGTGATATTCGAGCCCGTTAGTTCTTCGCATAAAAAATATGCTCTATAAAGTTCCTTGTGATTCATTGTAAAATGCCACCAACTTTAACTCTTTTCAACTATCAGACATTTCCAGCCTTTCGCTGATCCCTACAAAAAACAAATCTCTCAAATATTCATTGCCTATGAAAGTGAGTCTCTTTGAACTGCACAAAATTGTCGAAATTCAATTTCGCGATCCGAATCTTTTTACTCTCTTATCCAGTCATTTCAGAATTTTAACGCATTTATCCGAATTAAATCCATTACTCTCGAGTTTCCCGTCTTCCACGGATAAAAATCCAATTTTTCAAACTTTTTGATCGCAGCCTTTAATTGCTGCATGATTCTTTCCAACGTGCTTTCATTTCTTCATACGATTCAGATATGATCGTGCTCATTCAGTACATTTAGCGCATTCAGTGCCACTTCGTCCTTTCGTTGCATTCAGTGAGCAGAACGTGCCCCATGAAATTTTTCATGACCTAAGGTGTGCATTTCTCGTACAATTTAACTTTGACTTTCTTTGTTGCAGCTCTCAAAGACCCCTTATTTCGGCGTAATATGGCTAAAATAAGAGCGAAAACACTTCAGCTTACTTCGACTTTGTTCCGTCCGAAAATCAATTCCGTTTGAAACTCTGCTTCGGCCGTGGTCCAGCGAACTCGTTTCGATCCGGTCGGAATTTGCGGAAGATCTTCAGCCCAAAGCAGTAATTCTCAAATTCCCATGAAAGGACGCAACTTTGATGTGCGTGATGCACGTGAAGGATTCTAATTCGTATGTACAGAACGAGTTCCAGCTTCACTAAGTGCAACGCCTTCTTAATTGAGCGACGTCGTGAAAAAACAGCCATTTCCCCTTCTCAGGATGCTTCATACTCATCAAGGAGACTCAGTTGCGAAAGAACTAGTATTATAAATCTAAAAGTTGTGAATTTAGTGTCCTCTTCTCTACAGCCTAAAGTAAATTATTGCATGCTATTTACCTGACAAATTTTCATCAGGGGAAAGCAGAAACTATGTAAATTCCTTGTCGCCGGCGATAATTTGTTGAGCAGCAGGGAAACAATCAGTGTTTTCGCTAGTCCTAGTGAAAATCAATTTTTGTTTGGTCCTCTAGGAATAGAAGCATTTGTGCACTTTATACCCACGTTCTGTAGGGACTTAGTGGATTTTATGACATTTCGAGTTACCCGTTTATCCAGTACCTGAAGCATACAGAAGCAATTTCACCACGGCTATCAAAAGCGGAATTCTCGAGAACTGCCCTAAAGACAGCTGAGCGTATTGTCCAATGAGTCATCAGGAAATTACTGAGCCTGCTGTGAATGTATTTGCGAAGCATCATATGCCTGCCCTTCATTAAGCAAATTAGGACTCACGACCTTCCATTTTTTCACCAACAACGATGCATCTATCGAACAGTGAAAGTTGTGCTCTAAGTGTTCGATAAAACAAATGGGTACCGATCATGAAGTATAATAAAACATTAGCACGCGATAAACGCACAGAATTGAAATGGCTGCCATAGAAACCCACATGATGTGAGCTTCGAAACCCATTCATTAGGCCAACCGGTATCATAAGCCGCATATAAGATGGTGCTTTTGAACATTGATCTTACCTACATTCATATCTTCCATAGAAGACTAGCTTGTCTACGACCTCTCTGAGGTGAAACGAAGTTTACCGGCATAGTACTCATACTACTTTCGGCCACCTTTGAATGCAAGAATTCTAGTAGAAGCTGATGGGCCAAAGTGGAACGTAATACAAGTTTCATTTTGGCCCATCAGCTGGCTAAGCTTCATTGGCTTCTGATTATTAATGCAGAGCCAATAGACACATACCTGCATATGCACGGACATGAGGCGCGCAGATGCAGGTATGTGTTAGGCATTCCAATGAAAATTTCTGAGATTGCATTTAAACGAATAATTATGACGCAACTATACGTTTATGCGTGAAAGCGATGATGTTTCTATCGCAATATGCCGCTAATAAGTCACAGCAATGATATCTAGCTACTGCTATCAGCACCATGCTATCTCTGCAAAGGTATTCGAGAAACGCAGCTACGAAATGATCGGAAAATCAGTGGGAAGAGGAAGAGGAGAGGAAGAGAGAAGGTAACCTAAAATGAAAATTGCCTCTTACGAAGCAGTTTTCATTTTATTGCATCCTTTTGAAAATCTGTGATCGAAATCTTTCACTCTAATTTCGGCATGACCGTGGGAAATACCATCCTTCACGTCCATTACACGGGTACTTTGAATCGTGACACAGTTGACTGATTGGAACTTTCATCGATTTTTTGCTCTCATTAATGCATTAATTTGGAGTACTATCAGTCAGGATTAGTATATGTGATTGCTTCACTGTCTCGGTTCAGATTTGTCGTTCTATGAACTTTCGTCGACGGTTAAATGCCTGTTTGACTTCCAACTTTATTCTTTCCGAACTTAGTGTTCATTCTTTGAGGGCTTTCTTGCAAGTGACGACAGACTTCTGCTAACTCTAGTGTGGTACTGGGATTTTAGCTATTTTGGACCTCTACGTTGGCGTTGCTTTCTGAGGCGAGGTTTTTTGAAGCGAAGACCTGAATGGTTTCTCCTTAATGTTCGAACAGCTGTGCCTGGACCATGTTTGAACAAATCTATGAATATTTTCCGCCAGTGGTACATAGACCTTCCTTACATTCCGTCATGACTAATTTCATAAGTGCTCTAGTTCATTACACAATTTCGTTTAACTTTCGATAAATTGTATAAACGTGTGGGAGAACAACTCGCGAAAGCACCTAAAAGAGCTAGATAAGCGAACGCCACGTAAACTCTCAGCGTGATCGAGTTGCATACACTCGAACCCACATACAGTTTCCGTATGCTACATTAGTAGACCCCGCATTCTAATTGGGACCACCAAGCAGTCCATTCGTAATCTGAGAAACGATGTAGCTGGTCGAACTGTTTTCTTCAATCTACGACCAATCAATCATGAAACAGGCTTATGCTTTGGAATGAGGTGGCGCACTGCTGAGAAAAAAGAGCCAATGTACGCAGCATCTGCTGACGTTGTTCTGCATTATCGGCTGATTAGGCAATAACATTGTCACAAGCCAAATCACTGAGATTTTGTAATGAAGGATAGTACCGGAACAGGAGGAGATCCTTGCTAGTTTGCGACGCCTCTGAGCAAATTGCAGAGCGCCACTGATTTAATGGAATGCAGAATATTCTATAACCTCCAGCAGATTAGCCATAGTATCTCTTTACGATGGGATAAAGCATAAAGTCTGAAGAGACCTATGGAAATGCAATGACGTGCGAAGGATGGACCGAATGTCAATCCCATCCCTATCCCATTCCTCCAACCATTACAGAGAACCGAAAAAATTACGGACGGCTATTAATACCAGCATCACAGGTTATATCACCCCAGTGACGGAGGTTTTCTATTAATTGGGAAAAAGAAGAATGAAAAATGACGTTTTCAATGTACGTTGAAATTCAATAGGAAAGCATAAGAAGTCTCCGACTTTTTCGTTATATGATGGCAGATCCAGTAAGAATGGTGTGCTGTAAATGGGTTGAGTCATCTCTTTTTGAATCTCTACTTTCTTCGGCTGGTGTGACAAACATCAACTGCTGATAGGAATGAATTCGAGCAAGACACCAGCATGGACCCACTGGAAATGAGAGAATGCTTATAAAGGTTGGAGTGGAATGTCTACATAAAATTTCTATACTCACTAATTGGACTCGCGACAACAGATGAAAGATCACGAGAGTGATTGGTCAACTGGTAGTACTCGACGTGCTTATTTGAAATGAGCTAGCTTAGCAAGGCAGCTGTTTGCAGCAAGATGTCGCCAAGTGTGGTGTGCGTGCTCATCGACTTGTACTGGCTGGAATACCGAGAAGGAGAAAATTAAAATTGCTTCGCTTAGGTGAGAGAATACCGGTGTGGCAACGGGCGTCGTTGGAAAAATGTGCCCTTAAAGAGCCAGCCAAGCAAGTGCGGAGTGGAATTAATTACATAGAAGAACTCCCAGAACAGAGGGGAGGCACAGCGAAGGGATAAGGTGAAAGTGGATGTAATAAGCGACTCGGAAGCTCTCTTCTGTGGCAATTTCTAGCATCGCATCCTCAGCAACTTTCAGCAGTGTGACTCACAATTAGAGTGCAACCTCAGAAATATTCTTGTTGTTGCAGTGCAGCAGTGATGCGCTTCTTTGTATCATAACTTCACTTGTCAATATTTCAGAATTATATGAGTTGCTGCAAAAATGTGACAGTGATGTCATTTGCTAATGTTGCAATCTGTTTATTTGATCGCAAGAAGGTTTATCGATTCCTCTCGCACGCCGTCTTTTGTCGAATCTCATTCTAATCTGAATTCATATTTGAGATATTATGAGGCGCCTCAATCTGGGGGTGAAAAAAGCGAGACAGCTGCAGTTTGCAGCAGGTTTCTCTTGAGGTGATGGAATTTTCATTCTTATTCGGAACGGAGGAAGTTGGATGCGCTGGGAAATTCCGTAAATTTTGGCACTGGGTCTATCACGCCGTTTCTATCAACAATGAGAACGCAAAGCACTCTAAAGACTAGAAACTGTAGCAGAAATAACCGCTAGTTTATTTCCAACCGTTTAGTGAGGCAATTTTGCAGACTAGCGAAAGGACCATTTAGGTGCACAACATAGTTTTCTGCATCGGTGATTTCCACACTTTGTGAGTACCAAGTGTGAAGACGAGGTATCATTCACATTGCTCAGTGAGACGAAAAACGCTATTTCTTCCACATTGTTGCTCATTTTTGTGGTGCACTCCACAATGGTTTTCTGATGTAATTTCGAGAAAATATTGAAAAGTTATACTGTCATATGAGAGGTATTTTACAGAAGGGTAATCGGTCATGCTGAAGTACGCACGATTTAGTATAATCGGATCTATTTGCATCTTCACCATCGTTTCACTGCAGCAACGTTTGGTGCATGGATCAGCCATCATCGTCAAACGGTAAGCTTCATACACCGTTACCAATGATCCATTTCGTTTTCCTCGCCACAGTGCAAATACTTTCGGTCTTCGAACATATTCTTGGGCATTTCGTAAGAACCTTTTATGAACTGGAAACAAACAGGTGAACTCATAAGGGAGCGGGCAAGATATGCGCGTCTTTACATCCTGCCAACGTGACCGTTCAGGTCAACAAAGCAATGAATTCATGCGTTATCTGATCGGAGTAACCGAATCCGCCTTTGACAAGAATTATTCCCCCGAGAAGAAGGCTTGCGAAATGAAAGTTCATTATGTAGCAAGTGCGGACGTCAGGAGCTCTTTCGGAAGATGACGAAGCGGTTGAAAAGATCATACGTGCGATCGGTGCCGAGAATGCGTCAAAATCGATCTGCTGGAAGAATCTGAGCGTTGATAAAGCTATTCTATCACATTGCATAGGTATTTCAGAATGTAATATTGGTGGAAATTATTTTATCAGTTAGAGGTCATGAAAAATTGTCGTTAAAACCATTGCTGAGTGCTTATGAACTTCCGCTCATTTGCCTATAAATTGCAAATCGCCTGTGGTATGATGCGTCTTAGACAGTTGTGGTTCAGCGGTGCTTACGAAGTGAGAAAAGAATTAACAGCAACCGATAGATTTGATGGAGAGAGAAGAGAATCAAGTTAAGCGCTGGCTTTGGATTAAGGTATCCTTATAGCCTCCAAAACATAAAGTTGTTGACCGATTCAAGATAATGAGAAATTCACGGATAGTGCTGTATTTTTATTGACTGGTGACTGCGGCTTAGAGGGGACTGAATATAGGAGGAGGACTTAGACGCTCATGACGACATGAGAGAGCACAATCAGATTGGAAGAAGCAATTAATGAGGGACGAGAGAGGAAAAAGGGGGGAGTGGGAGGGCACGAAGCAAACGAGGGAGAATCGGCTGTATGAGCAAACATGATTACTGTATTGTTAGATCATATGCAGATATCACGGGATCCTTTTCGGTGTCATACCTCGTAGCCTTCCGTCTTCATAGGCCTTGTGACTTGTAACGCACTGTCAAGGTTCTCAAACGACAGTTTTATTGCTGAGAATCGTAGGTCCTCACGGGCGTAAGCCGCGACTGAACAACAGACACATTTATTTACTTTTTTAAACATATATGGAGATGCTGAATGCGCAAATGTTCACAAATAAACATGGAGCGGATTCGTGTTAAGAATATTTCACATGGGCATTTTATTGGAATAAGACACAATAAAATGCTGTTTTTGTGCGGGGCCACTTATGTTGTTGGCATGTAAGTCGGGATTCAGCCCATCAGAATCGGTTTTCGACATTTGACAGTTCTCCAGTCAGCATCACGTCTAGGTATCTTAGCGATCTCCAGTAGCCTCTATGAGCTGTGGTGCTTCCCAGTAGATTACTTCGGCTGTGTCGTGTATCTTCACTTCGACTGGGTCTCCCTCTCAGCGCTCTCACCGAGGGCGTTACAACATTGGCGATCAGGCTTCGGATTCATGACAGGTGGAAGGCCTACCTCAATCGCCGGTTCTGCTACTGTCATGTCAACAGGATCAGCAGACGCTGATGCAACAGCTGATGATCACAATGCAGCAGCAACTGATGGCTCTCTCAATTGGTATGACGCAGGAACTTTGACTGTGGATCGGGCTCTCAACCAACCTTCAGTTACGTTTTAGACGAAAACGTCGCGTTTGAATTATGGTTGAAACGTTACAGGGACAACTTCAACTTCAACGCTGAGAATCTGGACGCGGGAATGAGTGTGTGCTTCCTATCGCGAAAACTCGATGCAATAGCTTAAGATGAGTAAGCAAACTATATTCTTCCAAAACAGCCACGAGCCCTGAAATTCGACGAAACGGTTAGCATCATCAAGGACATCTTCGAACCTGAGGTATCATTATTCAGCCAGCGTTATCACTGTCTGAAGCTTGTCAGGAATCCGCGAGATCACCCCATTTCATATGGCAGCATCATTAATCGCGAGAGCGAGAAGTTTCGTCTGAGTGAATTCACCGCAGAGCAGTTCAAATGCCTCATCTTCCTTTTTCGAATTCCAACAGCCAGAAGATGCCGTGTACCGACTTCACTTGCTTAGAAGAATCGATATTAACGCCAGTGCAACGCTCAAGGACCTCATCGCGGAATACATACTACTCCGCAATTTCAAGCACAACAACAGGATGGTGGGGGATTCGAACGAGACCCGGCGGTCAACGTCGCGACAGTTCCGGACCGGCCGAAGCGCTTCAAGCGGAAGACAAGGCAGTAACGCCAAGGACACCGTCACTAAAGAAACAATCTAAGCAGTGGAAGGAAGGGTACTTAATGCACATGTAGTCGGAGACAGCACAGACGGAAGACCGACGAATGACGTCCCCCGCGCTATCAATCGGACGGTGTTCGAGGCATTAAGACGAAGACGAATGCGCGAAAACGCCGCGCCTTTGTTACCGCACTCTCAGTTCGATTTCAAGTGGACACAGGTTCGGAGATCACCGCCGTATCAAAGGCCTCATGGAAGCGACACGGATCCCCTTGTCTGCAGTCAGTCACGGACGTAGCTCTCGGCATATCGAATAACTCAATCCTTTTTTCTGGACAGACAAGCAAAACACTATATATATATATATATATAGATCAGTCTGATCCGTCAGTGACTTTTTATACAGAGTCACTCAATGCAGCTTAAAAGATAGGCCAGCGAAAACTTTTTGTAGCTCTTCGAAACAAATGCCGATTTTCGGGACGTCAAAGACAGTGCTATTGGCTGAGCTTTGATGGTTCTAGGAAAATCCAAGGGATCAACTGAAAATGAATATTTTTTAGTCTCACGGAGGTTTCACGCAATGTTAAGCTAACAAAATGATGTTTTCTGAATCAACAGTGATGCTGAAAATGCTGAAGTCACGCATTTCCACTGATATAATACCTCAACTGTGATGTGCGAATGGGAACATTACGTTGCTTTTTCTTGTTCACATTCTCTGCAGAAAACTTTCTGTTGTACTATCACCGATTAAACGGTTTTTTAGGACATTTCTGCCGTATCATCGCCTAAATCTGTCGATATCACCTAAATATTCGACGTATTTTCGAAAAGCACTGGATGGAATGCATGCCCGTCCTATCAGTTATCTACGTGTCGCTGGCGACAGTTTGTTGAAGCGTGATCAGCCAAACTTGGAAAAGTCGATGAGCCCACGCAATACGAATGAAGAATTTCAAATTCGTAATAAGTACTTTGCAAAACTGCGACAAGTTTGGCCAATTCAGTGGTGACTATGCAAGGAACCTTCCGTTTGAAGCAACACCATCGAAACACGCGTTTATACAGATATAAGGCAGATAATTTCCTAGCTCATTTTAGATGCTTGCGCTGCTTGATAAGAAAGCAGTTAACATGAAGGGATGGATTTCCAAGCTCATTTATCTATAATTCCAACAATATTGCAATGGTGCTGCCCAATTAAGGAGTTTCGGCCGATGAACATAGAAAAATATGCGGTTGCAATCGTTGCATTCACATTTTTGCATTCTATATATACCGTGAAGTGGATGACGAATAATACAGTTATACAATGTGTGAAAATAGTCGACGATTAAAGATCTGACTTATGCTTAACGGAATGTGTAATAATAGCACTAAGCCGTGAGCGTGCGGCTGCTGGCAGAACTACGGTAGTTTACTGTAGTTGTTTATTTTTATAGTAGATTCAACGTTCAGATCGTTTGTTGGAGCTGCTTGCCGACGTAAGAAAGTACTGTTGCTGCAGTGAATTTTTTGCGCAAGAATAAGGCAACACGTTTATTATGAAGCGATTGAAGGCTTTCTCAGCAGGAGCGAAATCGCCTTTGATTTGTCCAAAAAAGCGTTCATGAACTGTTGACTGGAACCATTTGTGACAAACCTGCTCATAACTTAGTGTGTGGACTCCTAGAAGAAGTTTCTCTATCGGAAAGAACTTATTGCCTATCTCCTCATCGGCAAAACATAAGACCGTCTATATTTGACGGGCTTCGGGTTGTTGAGCAGTTGTCAAGAAGCATTGAAAGAATGTATAGTAACGATAACATTTCTCGAGCAGGGGTCACATGCATTCAGGCAAAAATCAACGCAGCATTTGTTGATGTTAACCTTCAACCAGCGTCCTTTCATGCTCTGTGAAAATAACACAGCTATAGGATTGGTCTTCGACCAGAGAAGTCGACAGCCGATCTCGCCAGCGTGTCTAACGTACTGATCAGGAAAGCAATAGGAAGCCTTTATATTTCTTATTTCTAGACTATCGACAAGCTCTCGTTTTTGTCGAATACAGCCCAGTTTCGAGATTTGTAAAATGAGGTGGCGTCACCATCTTTAATATCTTCCATCCTTGCAGAAATTTAACACGAATATGTGTCTGCAGTTTTCCCACAAAGGCTGAAGGAGACGTGCGATAGCGAGTATGCGCTTTCTCACACTTGTTCGACGCAAGTCGGCAACCTCGCATATAACGCATGACGTAACATCGGGCAAAAAAAAAGGTTATAGCTGGTGGTTTTTTTAAAAGCACCCGCTATTACACAGAGAAAATATGTGAAAATACTGTACGTCGAATATTCGTCACTGCATCCGGGAATGCCATCCATTCCATGCTTCGACCTCATCTATTAAACCAACTTGATCTGTTCTTTCTCACAGGCTTGAAAACGACTTATTCATGATTCGCAGTTACCCTATGATGATATTTGCAATGGGAAATTTATAACGCCTCACGTTGTCAAAGGTTGTAATTAGCAGCAGCTGTGCATCATGAAATGTGACTTAGATGCTGTGAGGAGGACTGAAACCGCTTTGCTGAGATGGTGTGACAGAACACACTTTTGAATTTCATAGACGAGCTAAAGACGGTTGATGCCCAATGTCACGGTCAAGAAGTGGCAAAATTTCATTGGCAGCAGCGTTCACGAAACTCTTTTCACCTATGACGATAGTTGCAAGATGAGGCATCAGTAATTCGCATTTTACTGACACAAACTCTGCACTCAGGTTGAATTATTTCTAGCTGCACGAATATTTTATAAGATTGCCTGCCTAGGTGAACACTATACGTCAACGTGCAACGTGATGCTGAGTCGGTGCCACAACTTCAAGAAGTCATTGAAATTTTATGATATTCAAAAAAATCCCATACAAGTGGCTGCCTGCAAACGAGGCAAACGTCACCTTTCTTTGTCTCGACTGTGTACTCTCGATTGTTGTGCATACCGCCAACGATGTACAGTGCAGTTGAGCCTCTTGGTGGTGAATTTTAACGCAGCGCAATAAAAGGCTTCTTCTCGCTGCCTTGCTGCCAGCATCAATAAACTTTGGCATCAAAAAAAGGAAATTTAATTTCATAGTCCGAAAAAGGGGCTGGCCTTTGTGCACCATGGGCACTATTTATTATCTCGACAAGTCAGTCGTAGGGGATGCGTCACATGAAAAAAAAAATACATGAAGCGCCACAGAAACCGGCAAAAATTATTCGACAACATAGGTACGCATTCGAAACAGAAATTGCCAGCAACCGGAAGTTCTTTCTTTTTCTCTTGACTCGGAGCGATTTCATTGTCTTTTGATTTGTCCAGTTAAGGGAATCAGGCGCAGTACTTGTTGCTTTTTCCTGACCCTTTTACCACATATGACATTGCAATCTGCTCACCTACAGATAAAACCCGAGTACCCAGCTGTTGTAACATGCCAGAGTATGAGTTATCCTATCCAGCTGAGTTCTGTGATATTGTTCGAGCTGACCGTTCGCCCAGCTTCTTTCTGCCTGCCAGTCCTGAATTTTGCCGTTGTTTTGAGGCCTATCATGTTCGAACAAATATGCGTAGCATTCTTTTGATGCCTTCGTCTCGCTCGTCTATGCCACTGGTTGAGCTCTAAGTTCAAACCTCAGGATGGAAATATAATTTCGGTTTTCCTCACACAATTAGAAGTTGTTTCGTTTAATGTTTAATCATGAAATCACCAGAAACAACTTGTAAGGATGCGATAAGCTGAAGAAAAGAAGTGATAATTATTTGGAAAACTCGATTTAATAGTCTGGAAGGTGTGACACAGGACGTGGATTCGAGGTGTTGGTTTGAAGCTCCTCGACAAACGTGAATCTACAAAATAAAATTTGCGGGAATGAAGCCGGCTTTCGAGAATTCTAATTTTTCTCGCGCAATGCGATTTTGAGAATGAAACATTCGAACAGTCCGATCAAATTGCTTAATGTGTTAGGAGGAAAAATATATCAAAGATACTCAAAGCAAACTTTCTCACTTTTGACAAAAGTGTGGTTGTAAAATTGCCGAGCGAAAACTCACACCTACTAGAAATTTTCCTCGTCGAGATTTGCCACAAATGACGATAATACAGGGAAGTTTTTTATAGGAATATATTCACTAGAGAGGCCCGGCAGCGACTCTTAACAGCGGTGCTCCAAGCAGCTACAACTGACAGTTGTTTGTGATTGTTCCTTTTGATCGAAAGTTTAACTGCGTTAATGAACCGTTCCATGTTGCCCCGATTTGCTCCTGATTACGTCGACGGAAGTACTGTAGGTAGAAAATCTCTTAAGAACTGAACGTGACTGTAAACTGTAAACGTCTTTCTTCTTTATAGTGTGACAAAGCTGTAAATAATGAAGCAACACCGACAGACAAGGTTCATAGAAATGCAATCGACCTGTCATTCATAGCCCACAAGATAACCACTGTATCTCTTCTTGAAGGAAGCGCTACGATTGCCGAGCCCACCATAAAGCAGATAAGGTTTGTAGTGCATTGTAGCATCGCCACCGAAATCTTTGTCTGAACGATATCTGAAAAAGATTTTTTCGATATGATAGTATGGTCATCTACCACCTTGTTATTTTCATGGTAACTACCTCAGCAACAGACGTCGTTAACAAGACTGCAAAGATGGAAGTGAAAGGTTCAGAAGTCAGTGACTTCGCGCTTTTCTAATCCTCAGCTATTCTACTCTTCATTGATCCTCGTGTTAATAGCACACGGAACGTCGCTGATGCAGTAGTGGTAGAAGCAGTGGACTTTATTTTCTTATGTGTTATGCGTTTTCACCCATTCGTTGATAAAATTATTGAGTTGACCCGCAAATTTCTGGATGGTAACTAAGTTGGCAGTAGAAGTCAGAATAGTGAGAACGCAGAAGAATGGGTAATTTTATGTTTTGCCGGATTCAGAATTTTGCAAGTGATAAACCTCACGATTTATATTTCATAGCATCAACAAACGTTCAGCTGGAATCAGTGGAACTAGCGGTAGAGTTGGAATATGCGAAAGAAACAATAAACTGAGTTTCTGTATCTCACATGGACACAGTACTTTAAGAGTGAATGCACCCATAGGTCTGAATAGGTTAAGATTTGAGAAAGTAATTTTCATATCAGCCTCAATCACATATGTACTGAAAATTCCAACTACGTTCATACAATTAAAAGAATAATGCGAACCCTCGTAGAAAGCTTTTGCCGCTATCGAGGAATTCATAACCGAACACGAGGGCTATCGACAACAGAAGAAATGTGATGCATTTGAACCACATTGCCGCTAGGTGCTCGATTGGAACCTGCCGCAGTGAAGTCGGGCGCTCGGATGCAACTGAATGTGCAAATGCACGTGAACTGAATGAAGTGGAGGTTCGGATAATGAGCGAAATTGGAGGACTATTTGACGCTGCTTCTACTTCTGCAATCAGTAAACTGAGCTGTACTTCGAGCCCGCCCACACGTTACTCTTCACAGGCTTGCTCTTTCTTTCGATGGAGAGCAGAATCAAGTTGAGCGTTGGGTTTACTCAAAAAAAGCGTAGCATTCTGATTTCATGCACATGCCTCTTCTTCTAGAAGTGCTGAACCAGTCTGCACAAATGCCGACGTGCATCCATAGGTGCACTGACCTTGCGTCGCCAAAAACATGCCCCCCGAAAAATGTAACAAAATCCACGTGATGTAAATTTTCCTGATTTCCTAATAACGGGGACGCACACCAAGAAGTTTAGACATGCTTCAAACACATGTTAACTGCAGGATTTCGACTACACGATGACAGGAAGTTAGGTAGGTACTCTTTGCAAACGATCATGCAGCAAAGCTGCGTGTGTGATTGACGCATCCTTCATCAAAACGACCGTTTATGCGCGCTAACACTTCATCGTAGGTGACCGGTCGTGACGTCAAAATTCGCTTATGCAAATCTGCGTTGTTTTCAAGCGTTCATGACCACGCACAAATTTTGAAATGTATTTCCAAAGATCGGGTTCAAACTCCGCAAATTCTGGGAACGGGAAACGCCATTCATTAGAAGTGGAAGTCAAGAGCTCCCTAAAGTACTTACGCGACGACAGAAATATTTCGAAGCAAATGCGAGCGACGCTCTTTCAGTTTTGCATCGCAGTTAATGAGGGGGAAGGCTTCATTTACTGAGGTTTGATGAGGCGTTTTTGCTCATTAAGAGAGATAAAATACTCGGTTGCAAAGTGACGAGGCAAAACTGAGACGGAGCGAAATCAGTGACGTGATTCTTTCTAGCAATTATTTAATCTATTTTAGTTTATCACGACGCTGTGTAGTTCAGATATAAATGAGGCTAAACCCACATCAGCACACAAATTGTAATGAGACGGAGAAATGGCGCTCCGAAGAATGCTTTCGAAGAAACCAAATGGTAAATTTAAGTAACATCACTCTTTGAGAAAATACTGCCTTAAGACATGAAAGGGCAAATGAGCCAACAAAATTCCATCAGTGCAATCCGTCCTTAAATTCACATGGTGATTAGTCGTTGCGCTTCGATAACGGTGCAGTCCTTCTAGCAAGCTCAGAGAATTCAGCTGAAAGTGATGCAGATTTTGAGCCTGTGTTCTTTTGCGCTCATTATTACCGCACTGATGAGTGTCTTTTGAAGTTCTGTGCAAATCTCTATGTTGGAAATCTGACAGTAAATAAGCGAAGGCTTGAAAATGTATCAGAATGTTTTATGCGGAATAAATCCTCTGTTTTTTAAAATCTTCTCAGCTAGGAGGAAGCGTGTGCAGTTTAAGAGAGGATCTCACTGATTTATTTGCAAGAGAAACTGCATGATGTGAGAGGTTCCAAAGAAAATGACTTTTTGCGCGTCGGCACTGATGTTCAAAAAGTGATGCCATGCCGGACTTCTATGTGGTTCATAGCAGTCCACCAAAATCCTTATTATTATTGCCATAACACAGGGTGCGAATAGCATTAAAGCATTATATACTTTCTATTTGTATATGTCATCATAGGGGTAGAGGTTTGCAGTGAGAGACGCACCAGTTGCACATATGCTTGACCAATCGACGTATATTTATGTTTTACTCGCGTGATGATGTCGTTAATGCTTAGAAAGAGGACACAGTTGTTCTCGTTGCCATATACAGGGGAGGTGTACTCGAATGGTCTTGCTTTGCTCCAGCTAACATAGTCTCTCCATAGAGAAATAACGTTAAAGCACTGCTGCTTGTTTTCATTTACAGAAAGAGGAACGTTTCTGCTCTTCTGATGGAAATTTTTAAGGTTTTTTTGCGTAAAATGATATAAGCGGAGTACCAATTATATGAACAACAACAAAATGTATTAGAAACAGAAAGGGCAGCCTGGCGTATGCTGACGAAACCAACAGCTCTTCTACACGAGGCGACCGGTGCAACAGTGCCATCCAACAGGTGAAGAAAAGTGAAGTTGGAGGAAAGTTCGCGAAATGATACTTCACTAAGTGACTGCTGGGCAATAAAGGGCAGAGGAACAAAAAGGATTTAGATGTGCATGCGCAACGCATCAAGAATTTATAGGATGCGTTGATACCCGAATGAGCACAAAATTGAACGCGTCGGGTCCTTCTTACATCGATAATGCATACTCAGTCTACTATTGCTAATGCACTAGATGAGACTGCTTTATAACTGCGGCATTACAGACATTAGGACAGTTAACGTGACATCCTTTTGAGTCAATCTGAGACTGTTCCGGAAACGTCCTTAGAAAACGTCGATGGAAAAACAAGCACGAGTAAAGTTGCGCGCTAATGGCGACGGATGTGAACCTGCGTCTGTTATGGTGGATTGAAGGCATGAAAGCTTAAATGCTGGACCAGGATACTGAAAAAAAGATAAGATATATGCAGAAAGATAAAATTCCGTTCAACGAGTCATCAGAGATTTCGGCTATTTGCAAGCACATTGAAAGCTTATGATGGTCAATAGCGCGGTTTTCTTTTCGGAGACAATTACTGAAATATTCGGTGATGAATATGTGAAATGTTTCGGAAGTACCGCTCGCAAGCAAAATGTGATTTCCAAAAGTCTGATTCATTTTTGAGTGTTGCTGAATGTAAACGTTATTCGTCCCACTAGAGAAGGGCATTCCAGAAACGAAAAGCCTAAAAGAAAATTATCCAGGATATTATCTGCTGACTCAGCCTTTCATCGTTAGCTATGCGCGTTTGATACTTATGCCCCAAGGATTGAAGGTCGAAAATCTGGGGATGACACAATGCCGAGCCAATGATGCAGGAAAATCCTCGAAAAAATCAGTCAGCTCCGCTCGTTTCAACCGTTTTGGCGTTTAAGACGCTGTGAATGAACACATAAACATGCAGTATCCGAAATAGGTTGGCGAGAAATGCTCGGGACAATGTGCAATCTGCTGCACATATTTTGCAGTTTCAAACCACTTCTGCGTAGTGCTAAAAGTCATCTCGAGATCGTCGTCTATTCTTTGAATTATGCCCATATTTCGTGATCGCACGAAGTATATTTTCCCATTTCTATCATTATCGATAGCCGATGAAGATGCATTTGAATGAGGTGCGTATGCTTAAGGGTTTTTAGCGGAAATGTTTGTTTAGTTGTTTGACAGGTCTAAAGAATTTTTGAAAGTCGTCGTACTTTATGTGAAAAACAGCAGGGACTGCAAAAACGGACTGGTGGATGTCCTCTTTCACGCAAAAGAATAATACCAAGACAGCAGTGGGAAAACGGATATTGATAACCGAGGATAATAGATAGTGAAGTTGGGTCGATTGATATATTTAATGATTTATGGACAGGAGCTGGACAGGTTAATATGTGTTGCAACTCATGAACATCAACAATCATTGTATCGTATTTCCGCAAAACTACGTCTAAATGGACTTACTCAAAGTAAGTACACTGTTAAAAAGGAGCTTCGAGAACGATCCACATTTAACTATACCTCACGTACAAAAGGCAAATGGTCTCATTGAAAGAGGAAGAATAGAGCCTTCCGAAAAATTCTTTCATAGCAACCAATGTGAGCAGCGGCGGTTGTTTCGTCGGATAATATGATTCGTCAACCTGTCACCACTGTGCAAAGACACGACGTGTTTCGGCCATAGCTGTTTCCGTAGAGTTTTCAAATTTCTTGAGTTTTTAAACAAAAATTCCGTCTCTTGAGGAGAGGCATCAAAAAAGCCTCTACGTTTCTATTGATGTGGATATGTGACCGTTAGAAATAGTCTTCTGCGTTGGAAGGAAGATGTGTCTGCAGTGGGGTGTTAAGGAAGGTGTGTCATACATAGGGGATTGCATATCACAGATGGCTACTCGGCAAAATATTAAATATTATCTCTCGTACACAGAGGGGATAAATAAGAGTTTCTGGTGAATATGTTCGAGCTAGTTCGCTCCGTCGAATCTGAAACTCATAAGAAGGCATATGAACTAACGAAATTTCAGTGAAGAACGCTTAATTAGATCTGAAAGCGAACCCTAGCGATATATGACACGAATTATTGAACTCTAACAGCAATGGCAAAAAAAGGTGTTTAACATATGAGCGTAACATGGCATAATATTTGAAAGCATATGGGTGGTTTATTCAGTTATGATGACAATGACTGCATTTGATAATGCAGCGATAAATCTAGGAAACAGCAATGAGAATCTTTGTGGTTAGGAATGACAACATTTGAGCTTATTGCAGTAAAACATAAGTCGAAAGTGAATAGGCGTCATATAAGTTGCATATTTAGTCGGCACTTTCACTTGAAATATTCTTGTCATATTGTCCTTATCCTTAAACACTTGCAAAATTATTTGCTGCTCATTTATGCACAGCATTTTGTCCCAACACTGCGGTATACAGCACAGTTTGGAGTCCCTATAAACTTCGAAAGTTGCTTTCCTTTACTTGATCGGTTTGCTGACAAGAGAATAATTCCCCACACAACTTCCTGTTTGGTGTTGAGCACCTCTACTATGCGTAAGGGATTCGCACTCAGGTTAATAATTACTGGTCCAAACCGCGGAGATCTCACGAATTTCAATATGGACAGCCTAATGAAGCATTCCATGATGCTTCTAACGATTGTTCACGTTGAAACGAAAGTGGCTTGTGTCCGTCTCCGTTAGCACTTCATTCAAGGTGGCGTTATTAATCTGGCGATGCTAGGAAAATGAACCCATCCGGCACCTGTTAGGGAGAAATGAGAGTTTGAAATCTGGCTCGTTTAGATCGCTATAACGAGACCGATGTACATGAATTCGCATTAGTGCACGATTTCTTTTTTCATAATAAAATACCTCCGACGCATTTCCGCACATAAATTGTACTACTTAAGTGTCGTTGCCATTCCACAATGTGGGAAATGCTAACTCTCCATGACGAAGCCAAGGTAAGAAGCTCTAAAATCTTTAAATGTGCTGCGCTTGCTTCCAGCTGTGGATTGCCATCCTCACCACTGATATTTCCTCCATAATTTCCTTGCCTGAACGTAAGTTCCACAGTAGGGTGGACTGAAAAATACAATTTCTGCGAGCATCGTCCATAATCAATGCCCAAACGTTGACATAGCCGATACAGCCTAATTATTTCAGTTCCATCGTATCAGCTATGCGACACACGACTTGCATCGTGAAGTGACGCGCGAAATAGCGTCAGTTTTCAATATTTCCTCATGTCTACACAGTGCTTTTGTATCGCATCGGTTGCATGGATTCATTGAACGGAACGTTTTTACGTTCATGTCATCTGACCAAAATAAGCGCGAGCAGCCCATATAACAAATTCGTGGCTTTTATACGAGCAAATATGACGCACTCGGCTATCGTTGAGGTTGACGCATTCCAGAAAACATAAATGCAAATTAGTACAGCGTTCTCACCCACTCATTCCGTTGTTGAGATTTAAGTGACTTCAAGTTACCTATTTCCTCTAGTGTATTATCTTTAAAATGATTCGGTTTCAAAATGAACGGCTCCTCTAATTCATTAATGCCTAAATGAAGTAGCGGTTAATGTAGGACGAAGACATTCCAGTAATTATTCCTGCCTTTTTAATCTTTTCCGGAAGTCTATCGAGCCTTGTCCACTTTCGATTAGGCCAGTGGAACGATATTTTACGGGACAATGATATACTGGAAAGTGCTCGGAGCAATCGCACTGCGTTAGGTTTCGTCCTTGGCTGACTTTGACTCTTCGCTGCGCGTATATTGCATAACGAATCTTCATTTGTTTCATACAAACATCAATGTTCATGGGCATCGAATATTACACAAGAAAGTAAAATTCTTCTTAAACAGCCAAATATTCTTCACTTTCATTTTTCCTTGAATAGTTTACACGACAATGTTTTGTAATCGCGCTGCTCACGACCATGATGAGCTCGATGTCAGCCAAATTACCTTGAAAAGTTTAAGTGCGTCTTTGGAGTTGCATCATTGCAAAACGGACCAAAGTGCAAGCATTCACATTAAAAAATATTCAGAACTATGCTATTTCCATCTCGTTAAAAGCATTTAGGTTCATATCTCATTAGAAGGAGTTAATCACGACCTATTCTTGTCAGAGAAGGCGTTGTGGCCGGTAACACTGTCGATGCTGTCACTGACAATTTACATGCAGTTCTGGAAACGATTCATACTCAAGAATGTCTGAGCACCACCTCTACAGCGTTTTTTAACACCGAGGAGGTTTGCTAGTGATTCTGTGATTAATGAAATGAATAGCCGGAGTTGGAAGAACTTTCACCATGTTTCAATCAGTAGAAACTGTGATGCTCATCTTCTTCTCCAGAATTCCCATGGCCGATAGAAAGTCGTCACGCCTGATCTCATTCCCCAAGCTCTCCCCATGCCCCAAACCCATGGCTGATGCATCCTGTTCCAAGTCATTCCCCGTGGGCACCATGGCGGCAGGTAAAATCCGTCGAATCCCCAAGGCCGAACGAATTTGGAAACACTCGAAGCGGATGACTTCATGGCATTGGTGGTGCTCCTGAAATGAGATCAGTACAGAAATGATTATCTTCTCTCAAATATATTCTCCACTTCCCATTGCATCACCGCTGTTCATGATAACGCAACAGCAACAATGATTTGCTTTTGTTCGCTGGGAAAGTGAGCAAAAAGTAAGTATGTCGAAGGCTCATAGAATATCGCCAAAAAATCAAAATGCGAGCGGCAGTTGTTAAATAGTCTTTGACCAGATGCAATAAACAGGTGCCCATCCTGAAAAAAAAACATCAGAAGACTTCGTGGTCGAATTTGTGGACAACAAATATACAGGGTCAACAACAAAGGGAGCAGTCGAAACAATACATGGGAAAACTTTCGTGGGAGAAAACAACAATCGACCTCTTAGTTCATCCATTCATGATGAGATTGCTTAATCCTTCTCTGATTCTAAGGCTAGAGGTCAACAAAAATCTAGAGCCGACTGTTATAACTCGTGGCATAAGGAATTCTGCGGGAAGCAGTGGCGATGGACCTGCCTTTTGGCTACTGGTATAATTGTTTGTTTAGATAATGATAATTTCATTGCAGGTTCTAGGTTACTTCTGCACCCAAATCTCGCAGTCGACCATCAGCTGAAATGAAAACGGTCTGATTTAGTCGCAAATGGAAATCGACAAAGTTCCATGTGAACTGGGAGTCGTACACTTTAATTTTTCGGTAGCGACGACTCATTGACAAGCCGGATTTGCTCAGAGTATTGCTCAGAACTGCACATATGTTTTCCTCTTAGAAACCTTTAGTGGTGCATATTACGAACTAAAATCGGTGCAAGACGGAAAGACGAGGGAATGAGTCAGTTACATTTTCGGGTCTAAGAGAGAAGGCTTATCCACTGGTTCCGTTTGGGCTTCTAAGACGCAGCTTTCAGCGTCAGATGCTGCAACAATCGGCAGAAGGGGACGTTCTGCGCCTTAGCAAGATATCACTTTCATCTGGAGATGGTTCGGTTCTTTAATATTTTTAAATTTTTAATATCAAGAGTTTTACGTGGTTGAATCGAACGATCTTATTTCACCTAATTCGACGCATCGCAATTGAGACATCACATTATCAATGCTTCGAAATATGGCTACTAGGAACATTAAGGATAGGAACTCATTTCTGCGAGGGTAGTGTCATCGGTGGATTTCAGCACATGAACATCTGCACTGCTTAAAGGTTTAAGCGTCGAAATTTGTAGCGATATCTTCACCAGCAAAAGTTCGTATCTTCTGATGTAGTGCGTGAAATATTCATTGCAGAAAATGAAACCGCGCTTTGAAGACCCGAAGTGGTATGCGCTTTTGATTTGCGAACACCCTTTTAAGGATTTCGAAAGTCATAAACAGTAGTAAAACACGCGAAGTGCCCTCATATCTCAATCAGAAAAAGCGACAGCTGAGATCTTCAGCTAAAATCGGTGGCATAATTAAGCGAATCAAAAATTAGAGGTGTAAGATATACGTAAACGTTTCCATCTTTTGGCACTGTAGTATGTGCAAAAGTCTTTTCAAACTTCGTAGAAGAAGCGGGATTTGGTGTATGAGCTGACCTGTTGCATAGGTTATTCTCGGTTGTTTCCACCACTCTTTCCCCTAGCAGATGCATTCAAAATGACCGATGTGCAGTGAGGTATACGTTCGCACTCGCAAACATTTAAGGAGATGTGGCGATTTGGTGAAGATACTTACAAAAAGCAGATGAAAAAAAGAAAGAACTAAACAAGAAGCAACTAATAAAGCGAGGCGCATTTGCTAGCGTCCAAACGATGTGGATAGATTGTGTTTTCAGTTTTTCCGGACAATTTCGCCTCCCTATCCGCATGCTGAGTTCATTACCAAGTTTTCACCATAGTTACATAGGAGTGATGCTAAGACAAAACTTACTGGACAGAGACCTGTGTTGTGGTTTCCGATTCCTTAATTGCAACTGCGAGATTCATAAGTGACGCTGCAGTCAGTGCTGTAAATAGGTCCAGCATCGGTGTGAAATGAAACACTTCAAAATTTCAACTTAATCCACTATTTATCTGTGTTATGCCCACGCTTGAGAATCCACATGACAATGTGACAATGAAAACAACCCTTTCCTCATCGCTAAGAAATTCGCAATGCTCTAAAATTCACAAGCATAGGCAGGGATGTCTTTTCTGTATTGTTGACTGAAAATAGTCACTTATGGTTCATTTTAAAAACAATATGTCCCTTTTGAAGTGCACTTTTATTTCCGGTATTATCGAGTTTCAAAGAACTATTTTTTCCACTTGAGAAGATCGAAGCACGGTAGCATCATGAATTTTCCACCCTTGTGAGGAAAATGGTGGCAGTGGAACCACGGATCCGGGCAGGAAAGGTGGTAGGGTAATAGTCTGTATCGATAGTGGCCAATGGTTGACTTAAAGATGCTCATCTGAGCATCGTCAACATCTTTTCATCCCTCTTCAGAAAATATTGACTCCAACAAAGAAATGCTGTTATTATTGTTTGCAATACCTTTGCTGTCTTAGTTCTGTAGTTTTATGAACCACCATTCGATTTTGAGAAGGCCACCGAAACGCTATTCAAATGCTGCTACAAATTATGACGATAGAGGGCAAGCATGAAGAATTTGAAAAGCATGTGAGGCAACCGGCACCGTATTAAGCTTCCCATTTACCCTCTCTCATTGATGATTATCATGAGCCACTTCGCCGATAGAAAACTGCAAATGCGGAATAGCTGTCCGTTGGCTCCATATTTTGGCCGATCCGACAGCCGAAACTAGCGATTTTCGAATGATATATTTCCTGGCGATTTAGCCAACATGTGGCGAAGAGAAATTTATTAATCAGCTTTTAGGCCGAAGCAGTCACCCATTGTACCAAGGAAGGATGCTTGGATGTATAGCTTCAAAAGTTCTCGGTATAAAATTACTGAATACACATTGACGTATGTAACGACAACACAAGGTGTCGTAATTTTAAACTGAGAACTGAGCGTGATATATCTTCAAATAGCTGCTTCACCGATATCATATTAAGAGGTGAGGCCGGTTGAGGGTATAGTTAGTGCTAATCACATTGCTTCACTAGTTGTGTCAGTAGATTTGTTTGATGTGAAGAGATTTGCTTCTGGAATCACCGACAACTGCATGGCAGTTGAGAGAAAGGAACGTGTCATGAACAACCAAATAGAAATTCCGGTTATGTTTAGGATCCACTTGTAAAAAGTGGAAGTTATTGTTTATTTACTGACTGGCTTACAGGCAAATTTTGGCTGCATATGTTGTGTTGGGAAAAGAATTTTCCGAAAGATTTTGGAGTTCATTCATCATTGCATGACGCTGTTTTCCCTTGGACTGATGTATTCTGTGAAAGTCGAGGAATTTGCGCTCAACAGCATTTTAAATGTGAGATTTCCTCTCACAGCTCAAAATTAGATCTCTACGTGACCTTGAAGTCCGAATTTTCTGGGCAGCTTTTGATATTTACTGTGGAGGTTCGGAATATTTCATTCTTTCAGCTCTGATTTTGGAATACCTTGAAAAGTACTGAAAAAGTTGCTTTTCATCAGGAAATAATGAATATGTAGCAAAATTCTGCAGACTGCACCATTTCGCTAGCAGATGAGTTCAGTTCATGAGGAATCGATAGTGTGATTAGTGACCGTCGGAATCTGAAGTGCGTTTCTGATTCTGCTAGGCCACGAGAACCACGAACGCTCTTTCCTGCTCATAGAGAACACGTTGTCTTTTTCAAACACATATGGTTTTTGTGTGCGATAAATATCGAGGTTGGAGCAGGATCTTCTGGGAAATGCTGCGTGCCATAATGCGATTGCTGGAAGTAATAAGTATTTACGAGAACTTTCTTGTACAATTCATTTTTAGCTATGGGAAGCTGCCCAACGTTATGTCATCACTCGTTTATTCATGAGGCCTTCAAGTTTTTTCAGCACTCCGACAATTTTCAAACGATGTCATCCCTACGAATCCGCTTCCATAAAAATGAAACAAATTTGGCTTAGGAGGAACCTCACGATGACTTTGATGATGCACAACCGCGGACAAGATCATGAATCACTGCAAAACTTCCCATTAGTATTAATGCTGGGCGGACGCCATAGAGATAAAGATCGGCGGATTTATATTCGCAGAAGTGTGCTTTGCTACAACCAATTGAAAAGATCGCAAATGAGATGGCAGTTGGAATTACTGTCAGGAGGAATATCCACCGACACTTCATGCCGTATTTATCATACAATAATCCCATAGGTTCAATGCCCAATGAGAGACAATAGCATAACCGTCTCACTATGAAAGTTATAAAGTGCCACTATTCCACAAGTGCCACAAGAGAACAGCAACCTATTCGCAATACGGTTCCATATAGTCAGTATTAAGGCCTTTCCACCGAATAAGCAGAAGTGAGGATGTGCTGAAACGACGATGCATCTCAACTGGGTCGACGAAGGATCAATACTGCGACGGCTATCCTCTTTCGATGACGTTGAAAAATAAATGTGCAGACGAGGGCTTGTTCGAAGAGACACATAATTTCCACTAAAAATGCAGAAGCAATATGAGAGAAGTAAAAAAATACTGAATATTCGGAGGCAGTATAATGTTGCCGAAAGGAGCCAGATGTTTCCTTCAAAAGTCCACTTTCTGTGACGCACTCCCGACCTGGAGTGAACAGAATTCTTCCTTGCCTCCGCCGTCAGACCTTTACTCTTCCCATCCAACTCCTTTACTCTGCCGCATCCCTATTATGTCAGTCTTTCTGATGTGTATTTGCACTGTTCTATAGATATAGTAGCTTAATGGTGCAAAAGAAAATGCTGATCGCAAAAATTATCAGAAACGTTTATTTTACGGATCAGCGAAGAATGCGGCAGCCGCACTGAAGACGTGTGGTAATTGCGGCACTAGCAACTCTTCCTAGGTGCCCTTAACAATGAACATGTTTGAGGTATACACGAAGAATGAAACTGCTGCCATCAATGCTTTTTTCAAAACTAACACCACTTGTAAAAACGTTCATCTCTATTCAGCACGACCTCGTAAGCTGTTTTATTCTTTGCCTGGTAAGCAATCCAAGACATTCCAAAAATTCACAAATGCGATTAGAAGAACGATGAAGTTAAAAAATAAAAATACAAAACTGAGGAGCGCACTGCGTCAAACAAGTTAGCAGTGCAATGCAATATGGACACTAGAAAGAAATTCCCCTTTCCAAATCAGTTTCAGATCAGCGCATCTCTTAGTTCCAATCTAATATACGTCGTATGCGAATAGAGGGTCTCAAATATGCTGAATCTTTAAACAGTCTTCAAACTTCTCCATTTTTGATTGCATAGTTGGTACAATGGATTCTCAATACTCTTCCCAGCAACACTGCAAAGGATAATGACCATAGTTTATTGGGTTTTCTGCTTACGTAACGAAGGAATTCTGAATATTTTCACAACCATTTTGATAAGCAAGAAAATAATCCAAGCAACCAAAAGAACGCAGAGCGCTAAGAAGGCAATCACATCAAGACAATGATACTGGACGAAACCAAGTTGAACTGCATAAGGTGTAAGATTATCGAGAGGTTTAAATTCGACGACGAATTCGGTCCAAGCCAGCAGTCGATCCTCTGCACTCTCGGGCCTTTTTTCTATCATACGCCGCATTCGTCTTGCAGCATCCTTATACCTATAATGCATAATCGAGCTGCCTGAACCAAAGGTGGCACTACATAAGGAGAATATCCAATCATACTATAATAATTACTGTGCACGACACGGTAATAAAACTTAAATCGAGTATGTGCTTAAGAATGTATCCCATCGAACATATGCTACTTTTTGGGTTTCACGAAAGATGTGGGTGAAGGCTTACGCTTGTCACTGATCGAGACTCTAATGGGGCGGAATTTATTTGCATTCTAGAAAACTTACAAAAATGGCATACACATTCGTTTCTCTCTAATAAGTCTCCGGCAAAATAAATCTTTGAGATGAGATGTTGTTTGTTGTAATCAGTTCATCACAGAACAATTTATCGAAAATGATATTTTATGGGCGATTTTTCCTGCCAATGAGTCTTACTGAATTAACAATAAAAAAGGTGATTGGAAAAGCCAACTTCCGATCTCTCAGAAAACTGTTGAGAAGCTCAGTGATCCGCTGTTCGTTAATCTCGCTCTTTCTAAGTATGCGACCAATGCCATGACTCTCCATAATTCGGCCATTTGTGAATTGATCTCCGAATAGCGCCAATGCAATCAACGGAACACCGGCATGTATCGCCTCTTGCACGCTATTGTATCCGCCGTGTGTTATCATAAGCCGAGTTTTAGGATGATCTGTAAGAATGCAACTAATCAAAGTAGCATGTATAAACAAATAACCTGTTATTTATTGCTGGAATGGGAGATCAGAAGCTCAAAAGACGAAACTCCATTCAGTATAAAATATGAACAAGTTATATTCAATCGTTTAGCATTTCTCCACTAGAAAAGCAGTGAGAAGAAAAGCAACGCGGTGTTGTACAGATTATTCTTAAAACACTTTAGCGATCAGCTTTTCCCTGCGGAACAACACGGCAGCAAAACACCTTCGTTTAGTGTGGAATTGTGTATATCTGATTCTGCATTTTACGAGATCAAATAACCTAAGGTTACCAACTTTAATGGCTTTTGATGCGCTACATGGTGATTTCCTGCACTATACTTCGGGTCGATCTATCAGCTTTACGGCAATGATGGAAATTCTATGCTGCCCTAAAGTTCACAACCGTTATTTATCATCGCTTTACTTCGGGCACCAACCGAGCGCACAGCGCACGCAAGTAGATAATTGCAAATAAAAATCTGCGAAATGTACTTTCAAAACGTTTTCATCAACATAAATTTGATTTTGAAAGAACAATTTTAGCTCGGCAATCAACTGCCGATGATCGCAAGAATACTCTTAAGCGTAGCTGCATCATCCTAATGGAGACTTCATCGGTTTTTCGTTTTGCAGAGTTTCTCGATCCACAATTTCTCATGCACAGAACCTTTGTAAAGCGCCTGTGAGTACTCTCAAAAACCACGAAATTCACTGATCATCTTCAAAGCGAACGAAAAACTCACAGTCAATTCAACTACAACGATACATTGGCCTTTCATATGTCGATCTTTTCACTGAAATTATACCGCTCAAAACGTTATCTTACTCCCATGCGCCTTCCAATCGAAACTTTTACGTATCCTTAAAACCCGTAGTAGGATTAAAAGAATATGAGAACAGCGGTCACTGCCGTCACTCCGCGCAATCTTGACAGACCAACTTTACAGCCATAAATTTCTTGATCGCTCAACGATGCCAGTACTTCAGAGACATCGGATCTTCGATCATAGTCGCATTTTAGATGCTCCTTGTGACGTTTCCTTAGACTGCCCTATGAATTTAGTTTCCCTGGAGTATCGCTCGATAAAAATTTCCAACATTTCACAGAAATTTCACGAAACATATTTAGTGAAGTTTTGCTTACGCAGAAGATCGTTCTGTGGAAGCCATTTACTGAAATGAACATTGTTCGGCTTCTTCGCATTCAAATCGTCCGATTCATATCGAAGTATAAAGTGATGATCATCGAACTTCCTACAAATTTCTTTGAAACGAATTCGGCACATGGAATGTTTCAAACAGACAAAGTTTAATGCTCAACGATACCCTTTAAGTATATGAAACGAAAATTGATTCGACTCGTCACCTATTTTAGGTTTCACTCAAGCGATATCAAATGCCGACAAACAAGATTGTGGGCCTTATGATGCTTATCTGAAAAAATCAACTCCATCTTTAATCTAGTGCCGAGGCGATGAAATATGGACTATCGCATAGCGAAGTTAAGAAATCGGAAAATTCGAAGCATCAATCACAAATATATTCCCTTCATGAAGTGGCTCAGAATATGTTTCTATGGTGCACCTATCTGATGCACCCGAAGGTAGCCGATACTTACTATTTCCAAGGGAATATTTCTCATATCCATTTATTTTCATTATATGACAATAACAGAAATATGAACTCGAGTATAATAAATTCGTTTTATTTTTCGTTTGAATGACGCAAATATGCCTAAATAAGCTATTGAAAACGGGAACGGCTAATCTCCTCATGTGATGAAATGTTAGTAAGTGTAAAGTTGTTCCGATAAAAATAGAAAAATTTTTACTCTAAACAACTGATTTTTTCTTCTCTCTGTTGCAGCAAATGGCGACGAAATTTAGCTGCCGCTACCTCAGCGGAACATCTCAATATGAATTTACCTATTCTTTAGAAATCAATATGTCTGTAAGATCACTGCTCCCAGCAGAACGGCAGTAAAGGCTTTGATATGATAACAAAGAAAGTGATAACACTGAAAACATGAAATATCATTAAAACAACCTGAATGCATTCATGAAAGCCATCTTCCATTTCTCTGGCATAGCGCTTAGCTGTGCGTGCGATCCCATTGTCATCACAACAATGTTCGACGCCTTTTCGACAATCTTCCTGAATTCCTGTAATATGAAATATTCAACCATATTTTGAACACAATCATGGAATGTCGGTTAGAAGTCGAACATTTCAAGAAGACCCTTAAATAACATCAATGGCGCAAAGACACTTATTACTGATGTCAGGCAACGAAAATTAATGAACTGAGAGCATATTTGACGGCACATGTTTTCAGTATATCCCCAAACTGAACGTTGTTTCCATCCTAAATAAACTGCTGACTAAAGATATTTTTGACTGGAAAATCAATTTTTTCATAAAATATTAATGGAATTCTTCAAAATAGGTGAAATTAACGTATGCTTCCGCTTAACCCTCAAATATGCATAACTGGCTATGCAGTTATATGAAACAACTAAATAAGAACGTGCACAGCTGTGAATGCTTGCAGCTGATGTTTTAAGTGGCATTCAGAAAGATTCAATGCTAAGTAGAATCAATGCGAGAGAAACTACTCTGTGAGGATTTAAATGAAAAAACGCAAAGCCGATAATTACGTGAAGGATGTTTCAGTGAACCGATGAAAACGCACTCCCTCAAGAGGTTTTTGATCTCCGTGCTTCATTCCAATTCCTCCGATATTGACAACCTTATGAAACGTTGGTCTTGCCTGATCATATAATTCATCCGAGTTCACCATTACTAACGGACACATTCGTGCAACTTCAGTCAAATCCGGAAAGTTCCTGTCGATATATCTTCGGAAAAGGGCGTTCTCATGGCCAACGACTGATCTGAAATGAGAAAAGCATGCGTTTCCATCCCCTTCATCAAACAAATCCATTTCAGATGTACCCAGTAGAAAAAACGAGAGAATGATTTCTTGCCTCCTTTGAACCGATCCTACCTTCCCTCTAAACACCCAACAAAAGAATTGCCTTCGCATGATCTTATAGATGCAGAATGAAAGTTAATTCATGCAAAACTTAAGAAGTGATGAATAAATTGTAGATCAGCTGTTTCCAGGAAGGACGAAAAAATGGCCGTAGAGAACAGCAAACTGTCTACGAATACCTTGAGGCAAGGGTGCCAAGATTCTGTTGCAACGATGTCCTCCTGTGGTCGTTTATCCCCTCTGCCGTTATTAATGTTAATTTCTAATGTCGACAAAAAATTTTGACCTTCTGCCTTGTAGCTAAGTTTTTTCGACCAGCCGTTGATGAAGCTTCGGAAGAGAAGCAATTTGAGGGCCCTTCAGGTATAGCTGAAGCAAAAAACAGCGACGCAATACATTACAAAATAATGCAAGCTTTTCTGACAGCCGAGTATCCACGTTTTCTCCAGCATTAGTAGATGGATGTGAACTGCGAGAAAATAAGGTTATATATAGTATGGTGTGCATTCTGTCTGTTAATTCTCCCACTCGCATTTAGCAACTCTTCAGTTGAAATTATTGTTAGACAGAGGACTCCAGCGTACATCGACTCAGTCTAGGCATAGCACCGTCACAATACACTGCAAGAGGAATCTGGCGTAGAGTATAAAAATATAAAAACTTGTTGCTATTTAAACAGGGGCTGAAAACCTATGTAGCCACTCCTTTGCCGGAATGTCATAGCTGAAGAAGCCAGCTCGGGCTCACAAATCCAACTGTGAATGGTAGTGGAATTTCGAATAAAAACATGTGGCAGTAACTCCTGGTGCTCAGCTGCTATGACATATTGCGAAAAGAGCAATTTATTGCAAAACCTGTGAATGAAACATTCTTCAGACACTAAGAGGAATAGAAACTCTAGAGCTTCAGCTCAAGCAATAAATGCCAGCTTCCTTAGCCATAATTGGATAGATTCCTTTTTCCCAATATTTCTCAGGCATTCTTAATTCACAGTACAGTGAAAAACGAAAAGTTACCCACTGAAATTCGCACACAGCCGTATTTGATATTTCGATCTCAATCAACAACCCTCACTCAAAGAACGCTGCGCAGTTTTGCAACGTAAAGCGAAAAATAGCTAAGGCTGAAAAAACAATGATCACCTTTCGTAGATTAACATCGTCATCGTCCAACCAAGGAAGCTTTTCGCTCGCTGCAAAAATGTCATATTTCCGGGAAGGTCGGACATCATCGCTGAAAAGCAATGCTTATTTTCTTCTGAGCCATCAACCAGTCAAATTTTCAGCGTCTTTCCCACCATAACGACTCACCTCTGATGTATCAGTAAAAAAATTCACTGACTCATTGAAAATTCAAAATGGACAAGACTGACAAACCACAATACATCCGATATTTCACCCTTTCCAACATTACGTGCCCCAATATTCGGGACAACAAACAAGGTTGACTGGAGCCTCCTATTACATGAGAAGACGAAATGTGCGAGGAGACCTCATGAAGCTGCAGCACATCTCAAAAGCGGTGCAAACCTCAAGAGGAGCGGTCACATCTTGTGATGTTTGAGTAGAAGACAAGATGTGCTACTTAATCTCAGAATTTGCATTTTGTTGGATGGATCAAAAATTTTACGAGTTCATTATGTAGGATAATGGATAAGTTGCTTAAAATAAGAATGCATCATATCGAATTCCGCTTACGAGTTGTGGCAGTTAATGTAGAGAAAACAGTTTAATGGTTAAGATCTCAATCGTTACGGATGAATTCCAAAAGTCGCTCGTTCATGTGTTTTCAACGTTTTCAATTGCTTATGCAGGTGTAATGTCCAATCTATATTCGCATGAAACAACTCTTTTAATTCTCCTGCAGATCGCTCGAAACGTGTCTTCCAAAGTTCCTCTTCCCTGACAACGGATGAAAACGATAACCAGAAAACATGAAGTTTTTAATGCCACTTTTTTGAATGATGAGCAGAGATCAATGGTAAATATAATTGGCTTCGAAACTGCATCTCCGGCCCCCACAACCCTCAAGTTGGAAGAAAGGAAAATGAGAATGTGAGCACAATGATATCAAGCGACAAGCTTTCAAAAATCTATGGTTCGGCACTCAGATTCCTTACACTGCTAATCAAAAATGATCCGAAAAAATGAAAAAGAATGCCAGACGACCTCAGGTTTCGCAGTTACACATACAAAGGCCACCAATTTTGAAACTCCTCAGTAGATAATAAAAAATGTTGATCACTTACTCACCCTATACTTCATCAAATTTCCTTCATACCTCCTCTCCCCTCTCACTAAACCCCCTAGAGCGTTCATCTGTTGCGATTGCTAGCAAATGAGACAAATATTATGCGAAACGTAGATACACTTCGAAAGCATATAACTCTTGCTGAAATTAAGGGGGTTGCGTTGAATTTTGCTGAAGAGATTTAGTCATTTTACGACTTGGATCATATTTGCTCAAGCGGCAGTTAAGCCTCAGCAATTTGCAAATTGGCGTAACTCAGCGGATAGAGATTAGCACAATTACGTAAACAAAATGCTACCACAGAGGACTTTACGGATGCCACTTCCGAGAACAGCATAAGTGCTATGCAACTCCGCTCAGTGATGAACTAAGAAGCACTTCGCAACGTTAAAGCCATACGTGGCACGTAGCTCGGTGGAGACGGTAATCCAATATAATATGCGACGTAATCCATAAGTCTGCCTGTATTGAGCCATATCCACGCATCAATACCGATATGCTTCACGATTCCAACGGTACAAAGATCAAACATTGGCAAGAAGGCGACATCGAATTGCTCTGCTCTCAAACGCTCAATAAACTCTGTGTCTTTCAACATCTCTGAAATTATTGTATTACTCACTGCAAATACACCTCGGAAACCGCGGGTGGTTTCATGTGAAGGTAGAAAAGTTGCAATGAGGAAGTAGAATTAAAGTTTAAATTATTCCATAATATGAAATCCCATCATGTGAACCCAAACTGTTGTCGCTGTTCGGCGATAGCTGGAGCACATTCCGGCGCCAGCAAATTCCATGTCCCGACTGTTTGTGCGACAGTCCGCGATGTGGCATTGAAATGCGTATACCGGACAAATCCAAAGCTAAATCCCTCTGCGCAGATATTTAAAATGGCTCGATTGATCTAAGGAGCCAAACTCTTCGTCCACAGCGATGGTTCTATTTCAAGAGCGGTTAAACACCGTTGAGATTCGACGAATGGACTATACGACCTTCCACTAGCATAATGCCAAAAATATGGAAAGGAAGCGCCATCTCTTTAGTGTCGTTTAAGGGCAGTGCTGCGTTTGTTTCATAGCTGGGTTCAGCCAGTGACTTCCTTTTATTTCTAAAACAACATTGATGCTGCAGACATGCCGTTCCGCTAGGGATGACTAAATCGAGGTCGAACAGGTATGATTTGCTTGCAGTTACTTGAGGCAAACATTTCGAGAAAGCATTTGAGGTATAGCAGAAGCGATAAGATATCTGCATAAATGCGTCATCACTCCGAAGAAAGACGGTCGGAATTGAAGTACCCAAATTTCGCGAATTTTGAACATCCGCTCCGTTTCATTCTAGCAGCATTCTGCGCGTTGTGTCATCTGCGTACGCTTCGGTTTCTTGGAAAAGGGCAACGTTTGGAAATTGAAATTGAGGGTCGAGTATGGAAACCTTCAGATGTCCCATCTTAACATGAAAAATTTTTTGGTAATTTACTTAAATCCACAACGGATATTTCTGTAAGACAGTAAAAAAACGGCAGTTTACTGAACGTGTAAGAAAAGCTGCCCACATTTAAATGCTTATTAATATGCTAATGAGAGGAAATAGCTAGTGATGCTATTACCGGAGACATATTGCAGCGCTGCACTAAAGAACCTCTACATAAATGAAAACGTTCAACAGATTTGAAAAGGAAAGCAAGAAAAAAATCACTCACTTTCACAGGATGCTGGGAAAATACCAAGTTTTTGCGCCATTAAGGTGCGCGCTTCCCAAACCGATAATTCCTAAAGAAGGGAATATTTTTTACCATCAGAAAGGAATACTTCCACCACACAAACGGAAGCATCAGAACAGCAAAGGGTGAAAGCTGAACGGTTATATCTCAAAGATTCGACATCCATCGTCAGTACTGGCTCAGCGCTGCAAAAACCAATGAATACTCAACCAGAATAGACCACCGTCGGTGAGAGAATCTTATTGGGTACGAGACGGTTTAGAAACAGCTGCTTGATTCGATCACCAAACATTACTGCGGGTATTCCTTGTTCGTTGGTCGTTATTCCTGCAGCCAATTGCTTCACTGAACGAAATGTCATAATGCGCTTCAAGCCAGCCCCATCAATGTCTCCCTCATTTACTTCATTATCCCAATGTGCTATGTTGAAACAAGCATGACATCAGATCCCCCTGACTTACCGTTATAAGACCATTGCAATCTCCCAACCAAACGTGGAACATAAAGTGTGTAGTTAGGACAGTTTATAATGGTAAGGTTTGATTCCGTGGCTAGATTTTGTGTGTTTGAGCGAACATACAGTGCAAGGACGTTTACTAGACGAAGGCTCAGCTATTTCTTATTCTTATTCTTCGTAGAGGTTCAGTTGCAGCCCAATCAACTCCATCGAAAAATCCGACCAAGGATATCGCTACGTACTTGCATCCTGTCCGATTGTTGCTGGTCTCCATCCACCCTCTCACATAAATGCACTTCACCGCTTTACTGCCAACCGACTGTTTGAGCAGAACACGGTGACTGTAACAAGCTACTGTGGTTTGATGTGAAAAACGCTAACCTTGAAGTTCACTTCCGGCTGACTTTGCTTTTCCCAATCCAATACGTACATCTCCCATGGCAAGACTGAAAATGGTGCATTCATGCATCTCGGTCAAGTACAGATGAGTCAATTTTGTAATTTGAGATATGAAGTGTGAAAAAGAGGAAGAAAGTGATAAGATGATAAACATATGGTGACAAAAATCACTGGATGACGATCTCATCCGATCTCTCCCTGCCTTCAAATCTTAAATTTCTGTACACTCAATTCCATTTTCCCGCAGAACTCTTCTTTTAAATTCAACTATCGCACCTCACCGCTGCTACATTCCCCAGGTTTCAGCTCTCAAGCAGAGCACTGCAATCAAATGTGCAATTTTCTGCAGCTCCGTTACGTGTTCTTGAAAAATCTCTCGAATCCGGCCTCAACACTCCACTGCTATTTATCAGTGCCTGTTGTCTACGTTCAAATCACTTGATGTGAGGATGAGATGATTTTCACATGGCTCCTGAAATACATTATTATTTCTGCTGAATACCCATCGAGGCCTACAACTCTTTTTCCCCTTCGGCCCTCTCCCCTCTCCATCTCCACCATTAGAGTTGCTCATTTTCCTTGATGTGTAGTTCAGTTGTTGGTAGTCCCAGAAAACCTATTGGGGGAGGCAGTACGATCTTTTTTCAAGACTTGGAAACCATGAACAGTCACGTCCAACAGTTGGCAAATTCATTCGCAACAAGCCTAGCACTACTGCAAAATGTTGTTCGAAACACTGAAAGCTGAAAGCTCCATCTGTCAGGCTTTATCCGAATAAATCCCGCCGCCGTATGTACATCACCCCTCCCCATTCCTGAAGAAAAAAGAATTTTCAGCAACCGATGCTCACTATGTATCAAGAAAGTGGTATGAATCATCTGTCTTCAAATAAAACTGCCATCGATAGAATATTAGATAGACCAATTAACGAACAGACCAGTAAAATTTTCACGACTTTCGAACGATTCTGACAATCTATACAAACATATGAAGAGCAGCGTTAACAAGTACTGCGATCGTTCGGCGTACATCACTTCAATATGAGTCAATGAGGTATCTTTCAACATAATGCGGCGTCGAATTCAACCTCCCTCACTTCGAGGCACACTTTTCAACCTCCCCCCTATGCATGCTTATCTATGGCTTCAACAGCGAGTCGCACAAATCGTCAAATTCGAACATAAAATGCAAAAGCGCTATCAACATAAGAGGTCATATCGGCGCGTTTTCTGTGTTACACGAGTCAAACGTCATCACTCTCAATGAAGCTGCAGTGACGAAAAAATGTGGTAACCGTTCGGAGCGAACGAATCATACTTTCCGCAATCACCGAGAGATTTCATATACTTCAACAATTCCGAAAAGATTTAAAATTCGGAACGCATTAGAAGAAACTTGTGTGACTGTCACCTGTTATGTTTGTCTGCAGTTGTTTCTCCTTCTCGAATCTGAACATATTGAGAAGAACCAACGTGACGTTATGACCAGCAGCGGTAAGTTTTTCGGCGATTCTCACATTGAAGATAACCTCAATGGTTGATCATTATCTCCGTTATCTATTGCTGCTTTCTATCCAGAACTGCAAACATTATAATCAAGTGCGTGTTAATGGCAGCGTCGACTTCCTGTAGTCTTCGTTTCTGACGCATCCTAATTAGAATCCATCACTTTGAAGTCTCCCTGCTTTTGGCAGGTGTCGGCGCTGAAGGAAAATGTGCGCCATACGAACGGCATCCTCCGAAATTCGAAATTCGATCCCTGAAGCCGCTTTGAAACGATGACTTTTTCACTCCAAATTTCACAACGAAACTGTGGAGAATTCTCGTTTACTGACATTGAATCGCAGAATTTTCATATGTACTTTGAAGTGTGTGAAGGCAAACAATCGAACTGTGGTAGCTGTCTTCACCATTCGATCAAATCAATAGATGAGCGAAAAGATGCAAAAAAATTTCTACGTGATTTCGCACATTTCACGTGGCCAAACTGACGATATATCGTTGCCCGAATTTCCTCTTACCAGGATCGCACGACGCATGCAAATTACTAAGCCGCCTTAGAGAAGGTACTCCAAACTGACATGGAAAAAAATAGGTGAACTCTGAAGAATCTTCGTTCATGAGAACACCCCACGAAAGATATGGTTTTGTGATATCCACTGCCTTGTTAACCTTGCAGTCGTTGCTAACTGTACTCACATGATCTTCTGCTTCCTCCTAGTGCTTAAAGAGTGGCTTACATATAGAAAGGTGCTAATCTCATATGTAAAAGTAACGTGGAAATGTTCATAGTATGCCGGAAAAGCAAAAGCCTACTGATTAATGAAAACAGTTGCTAAGTAGAGAACTGTGGTGAAAAACTAAGCAGTGTGATTGTGATCCGAGCAACAATCTTGGTCCCTAAACAATTTTGCTCACCGCACTGAAGTAACCTCGAAGAAAACATAGACGTCGGTAATGACGCTTTCTTTTGCATCAGATAACCTACTCAAGTAAGGATAGACAAAATCACATAAAATGACTATAACGATGATAATACCTGACTTTGGGCAATCGTTGGAACAAACATGACGGCCTTGTATGAATGCGCCACACGAGCAAAACAGAATATTGTAGCCAATAATAGGAGGAACATTGTGCATCCACTGGAAAGCAGCGCGAGAAGATTTCTGAAACAGACTGCTGCGATGGATTCTGCAGATACCGAACTCACATTATACCATTTAGTAAGTCGCGCCAAATGTTCTGACGATCGTTCTGGCCATAGTGCTTTCGTTCGGCACCTGCGATCTAAGAGTACAGTGCGTCTCTTAATGAAAGCAGTATGTAGGGCAATTCACTGCACGATAGAATGAGTACGCAAAATTCCATAACGACTTAATTAAATGGGCAACCGGCTGGGTGAGCACTAATGCGCTGAAGCAATTTTAAAACGGCGTCAGCAGCAACATTAGAAATAACAATTCGAACGGTGTAAGAAAGGAATTGGCAAACGTATGATAAAAGAGGATACAATTCGTTGAATTCCAGTCCGCTCGCTAAGAGCCCAACGAAATATGCAGAAACAATGGTAAAACGCCCAACAGTGTGCTTTTCAGATGAGAACGAAGGGTTGCACAAATACGCAATCAATGAACTTGTTTTTACACCCGTATCACATAGGTGATGTGAAAAAATTTGCGGCAACAAATTATTCCTCACATACAGACGGCAATAACTCATCTAAATAAACCAGAATTAGCAATCGAGTGTGTCTAGAGGGTCAGGCTTTCGATGAAACGGATGGAAATTATTTATCGGATGCCGTTCTCCTTATGCAAATGCTGCCGGAAAGGACCTAAATAGAGCGCGTTAGGAAAGAAAGAGCAAAAACTTGAGTGAAACGCACAAGAAGCAAAGCATCGAATGTCGATGGACAAAAAAGGACGCAGAAGAGGAATCGATCATAGGGAGAATGTAGTGCACAATCTTTGAACATTAAGTGAACTCATTCGAAATCGGAGATGAAGAGGAAATGTTCAGCGGCGATTGAATGGAACACACCGAGAAAATTGAATCCTTTCCAGTTGGTAAAGCGCAACAAAGCGCATAGTCAATCGAGTGCAATGGTTTCGAGAGAAAAACATGAGACATGTGGCGTGTGCACACTCATTTGCTGCCAGATTCAAAACAGTTGCGAAGATCGTCGCATCTTGCGATGGTAACCCATCACAAATAAAGAATTGAACCCATGTAAAGCGCACAAATTCTTTAATGGTCATTGCTTAGTCCAATATTGAAGAACTGCTGCTATATGGCAATGAAGAGACGACGCTAGTCGAAGCGAAGTTTAATCAAGCAGTTGGGTAATTGAAGAAACATGTAGTGGAAACCGCCAATATCGTTGAGGTGAACACTAACCATATCGAACGGGTTTGAATTACGCAATTATAGGAGTAGACAAGCAGCGAAATATTATAGACAGAAAACAATGGATATCACCTACGTCGATCTATGCAAAATTGAATTGCGGCAGAGTCCTTCACCAAAATACATGCTGATGGATCAACCTCAGAAGAAGGGAAATGTCAACTTGTGAAGCAAAAATAGCGCTTGCAACCGAGCTGCAATATGTTTTATCTAGAGGCTCTATTCGCAGAACGTTACATTTGCAGGTGATCTCCACAGAATATGAAAAAAGGTATCTAACGTGCTGGATGACGCTGCTAGAATAACTGCCGAAACTTGTTCGCTTCAGGTCACCTTCAGCCCCGCTATTCATAGTTTACAGCCTGTTCACACTGGCCTGCCACTGTCACTCCCATATGTTTTCGACGGATGATTTCTCCTATTGAAGATGCCTCGGTGACACAGAAACATAGTCCCAGACAATACAGCTGTGGAAATTTGCAGCAGCCAACGTGTGTAGCGGCAAACGGCTTGCAAAGGCGTCTGTTGAAAAAAGAATGAGGACGAACAGGCATACTCACGATGTTATTTGTACTATAAACAACAATTAAAAAAAGAAACAAATCTGGGTGTTACAGATGATGCCCAAATGTTGGTGGCCATGACCGAATTCTCGGTTCCCCTTCAGCTGCTTCCTTAGACCGAAACTGAACTGTGAAGTTCCCAACATTTCTCTATGTAATAGTGACACTGTCAACATGTGGCCATACTGCTGAAAATTCGCAGCATTTGCACATTTCATTTTAACTTCATCTGAACTAAGCTAACTCGTGATGCTCGTCACAGCAGCATTTAATCTTTGGTTGTTGAGCCTCCGAGTGGCTGCTGATTCGATGCAACATGCAGTTCGCAGCTGCATCTAAACTGCTTCTGATATTTGTATCTGTAGACAATAATCAATGTGAGCAGGATGCGTAGTCAGTTTCTAGGCAACTTTGTGCACAGCAATGAAGAATATTATTTAGATGAAAAAGTTCACCGTCTTGTTGAATGCTCAAAATAATTGGAGTTAGCAGTCGCACTCCTGACGTGCCGTCACGTCTCCTTGATTCCTGTTGTCGTTGTCCTGAGAACTTTTTTGCTGGCTTTCGGATATATGTTTATGGCTGAAACGCATTTAAGTTACACACTTAAGTTATATTTGTGGTGTCACCAACAGCATAGAGATCCAGGAGACGTTGTCGACATCTGAAAGGTGGAGGGTTCGCTGCATTAGAGACGCTATCGGAAAGCACATTCCGAGAATGCAGAACACAGAATGGAAACAGCAGAACACATTTTGGTAGTTACAAGGTGTTCAGACTAACTAACAGTTATACTCATGGCAAGTATGACCCTTCAAAACCACGCAAGAGCAAATCCAGAAGGGAGGTTCCCGGATAGACGCGCATTAGCACGAGTAAAGATGCACATGAGCTTGAACCATCAGTAAGTTGTTTCCGGTCAAAGGCTTTCACTTTGTTTATATAATCAGGTCAGTGCAGATTTTGGGAAACCTATTTAAAAATCAGGCCAAAAATGTGTAATAAAGATCTCTGGATAATGTCATTTGCATCTACCTCGCAAATCACGGAAAACAGCAAATTCCGAAGCACAACTAAAACGCACAAAGGAAACGACATGGCCAAACTACTTCATTTCCATTAACAATTAAAAAAGACCAACAGAAAAGGCAAAGAAAGACGTGAGCTCAAGTAAATAGGGAACGAAAACGTGAGGTTTAAAAATGTGACTGCAATTCGTGCACTGAAGAACCAACCGCGTTTCGCTTATCACAGGCGGACGCGCTGTTTACGCTCTCCCTCCGTTCTGTACTACATCTACCACTAGAGCACTTCAATGTTTGCGTACCTGCTATGAGCGGGACCTTCAGTGTGCAGTTTGTTTAATTAAAAAAGCGATAATTTCTTATTTGTGTTCTTTATAACGCCCTCACCGATCGGCATGCACGGTTGAGCTTGGCTTTCTGCGGCAAACCCTAGTGGACAGTTTTTGTGAACTTCCACCGATCTTCTGTAAATGTGCGTGATTTCAGTGAATATCACTGCTGGGGCTTCTGTTGCCGTATGTGGTCACGCCGCACTCCTCTTCCTGCACCCACAGTTGTCGGCATCGATTTAGTATATATCTTGTCGTAAATACAACGCTGATCCATACCGGACTCATCTCTACATGTCCGATGTTTCCTACTTCTGGAGCAGAAAGTCGTGGCGCAGCTTCACAACAGAAATGGGCGTATTTCGAAATCAAATCAAAATGAGTAGAGTGTCTGCAACCTTTTCACGCTTCAAAAAAGAGTTGTAAACAGACCACAAAGTTGCAAACGTGACTAACATTTGAGAGCATTGAAAGAAGGTGCTACATTCACGATACCGCTATAGTCCGGAAATGTGGTGACCTTTACTTTCAATACGATTAAAAGTAAAGAGGATAGGGGAACTATACGAGAAATGATACGGAATCACTCGTTTTGGTACTCCGATATAGCCTACAACGAATTTATCACGGCGGTTTTGATTCAGTAATCACGTAGCTATTGCTTTGGATTTATATTTCTTGGTGAAGTGTGTAATATTTCAGTGCGGAAAGCGAGTGCTTAGTGGCGCAAGATCATTACATGGCAGAAAAGACCGCTAACCATTTATGAACTCCGAGATTCACTTCCTGCTGAAGGCTTCAGAAGGCACTTTATCTAACGAATCGAAGCTACAATTTTGCAGAGGTGTTTGATCTCCATGGCCTTATATCTAGGATAAATTGTTAGCCGTTTTTCCTTCAAACACATCTTTCAGAAAGCCAGAGGAAAGCATCACGGCTGCCACGAAATTTTCCGCATCGAACGACATACAAGTAGCTCAATATCATAACAGAACTTTCAACTTAAATATCTTCACAACATCTTTCATCTCGAACGTTTATAATCGAAGTCGCAGAGTGGAATAACAATAGGAACTATGAATCTCACTCCATGAGAGATGTGACCTACGTCTTATTTTACCACAAAAAAAGTTTAGTTCCTTAAAATAATATTTTTTCTTCCTCAGAATTTGCCTCCTAATTCCACATTGTCAGGATTGCAGCGAACAATAACTGTTCACTTTGAAAGTGCGCCGAGAATGATTCCCATCCCATGCACAGCCGGGATCCTACTCCTGTTTCCATCACAGACGAATTTTTCATCGTTTCTTTGCTAACTGTGGACGGCTAATGACGTTAGTTCAGTTGCGGTTAGGATGCAGCTGACATCATCACGTCGATAGTGCGGTTTTGATTATTGTTCTGCATGTTATTATGCATGCAGAAACTTTTCCGAGATTCCGACAAGAAGATCTGAATAAATTCAGATAAACAGCTGTGGTCATGCAATCCGCTTTCAATTGACACTGCACCTGAGATTGCTAAGGTTATTGCAGGCACTGTGACGAAACGATGATATAGGCAAATTTCGCTGGACGGTTGCAGACATGAAGTGAACCATCAATTCATTCAACTTGATGTTGCCTATATATGATACACCTTGATCAGTGGCTGGCCACGATTTACACAACGTAGAGAGACGACAATTGCTTGGCACAGATCACGAATTTCTAAAGTGTGCACTGAGCTTTCCACTGTCTCTATAAACCTCAAATCAGGAGGACGATAGAAAAGTTTCAATCGATGAACAGCTCGACCAAAGTGATTCCATACTGCAGTCATTCACGAATAAAGAAGAACGTATCAAGGTGCATAAAAGCGCTCGCTCGCTTGAAAACAACTTTAAGCCAATAATCGCTTAGTAAAACGGATTTTTATTGTTTCTATTCAGTGGAATTTAGTGATTTTCAGCCGCCTTTCATTGTTCACTTTGCTTATGGCCGCACTAGCCTCTAAGCAAGAAATATGCACCCACGACTTTTTCCGTTATCATTATTAACAGTATTAACAGCTTCACATCTCGACTTATCAGTCATGCATGCCAGAATGTAGATTAGACGCAGTGATGTCGTGTTCGTTCAGATTTCTTCGTTCCGACCAACGCATATACCGATGTAGGTTCCAGTTGTTTTTGGCAGTATTCATTACATGAAATCATGAGTTCAATATGCTGAAGTGATCAGCATAGAAATACTTCTTGATGCCAAGCAGTAAGCACACCGGTCTCTCCACTTGCGTCTTTACTGCGTTTAAAGTGATGGTCTAAAGGGATCATAATGCGCAACTGCGTCTCATGGTATGAAAATCGGCTAGCATAATGTTACGTCTTTCCATTGAGCTGATACGTGCAAAGAATACTCTGTATTAATTATGGAGCAACACTTAGCGTAACTTAAGCCATCGCTAGGCTGCCTCAGCCCGACCATGCTGTTCCACTCAAAGCAAATTATACTTACGTCATCAACGGAAACTGCCAGCCAAAAAAATTTTTGTACGGTGGGCCGCCTCATTTGATCGGATAGAGTTCATCGATAAGTAAAACGGATTTTTTCATGCACATAAGCGAAAAAAAGTTCTACCAGGACAGGAAAAATGGGAAGTATACATGGCGGTTGCAAAGCTCGATTCCGCATAACCGTAATTACAGCTGAGACTGGCATTTAAGAACGGTCTCGTTACGATATTTGTGACCGCCGTTGCCATTTATGGCCGGTCATTTAAACGGCGTTAATGTACTCCGCTGTGTGAATAGTTGTTCCACGATCTATGGGCCATCGAGAACTGACTTGAGGAAATCTACGTAGGTGAAAAAAAAAGAGGAATGACTCATAGAATAGCATCGCACATCAACGCGACTTATCTCACCTTAAGTGACGCTGTGGAGGGTAAGCAGGAAACGAGGACGTGCATCACAATACAAATGGCCTTAGGATCTTAAGAGGCTTTTTCAGTTTGTGAAGGGGAGAGGAAAAAAGGAACCAGGGATAAAGGGCAGAAGAATGACAAAGAGTGAGGACTGAACAAAACGAAATTGTACAGATGCAAAATCTGGGAATTGGCTGCATTCTGATCACTCAGCTAGACCCTATTGCCATCGAACTTCGTGCCGAAATTTCTGTGAACCACGAGCGCAATGCAATATACGAATTGCTCAATGTTTTCGCTATGAACGGACAACTGCAGACAATGTTGTCGATTACCGACTGCATTCACTCATATTTAGCTAACTAAATTTGATTTTTTATGCTCGTGGCTTGCCCACCTCTGAATACATCAATGTAATAACATCTTAACTTGCATCTCTCATATTTTCCCTAAATATTTCCGATCGCTACTTCTTCCGTTTTTCACGTTTGTAAAGCCTTTCAGCGACCAACTCATTTAGCTGAACGTGAGGCAGCTTGTGCGAACTAGAAAAGAGGTCAGGAAACAGTAAAATAGAACTCAGTCAGAACTTTCTTCTCCTCTATGCTGCTTCGTGTAAACATCATACTTTCAACTTTACAACGTGCCAATATAGTTTTAACGGCTTATTAGTAAGTGAGGCTCAAGTTATGATCGAAGATGGAAGCCCCTGTCGAAAACAACTGAGCTATCCTCCTGCCTAGAAAATGATAAACTGCAAATTTCGAAGGCAAATAATCATGGACGTAATTTTCCTCGCAAAGCAAAATTTGCGCTTATACTCATAGGTGATTCGGACCGTATGGAGCCTTTCTGTGGTGCTCAGAAAAAAATTAAAACCCGACGGTACGTCAGCAAAGATCGCTGACGATTCATTGCTTCGCCGCTTGCTCATATTGCCGATATCTGTTTTCAGTAAAGTTTATTTCACCACCTTTCACAAAAATTTGTTTACAGCGCATTGGATTTCATTCAAAAACAAATCGCTTATAAACCAACTGCTGCACACAATAACACCTCTTTTATTACTGGTTGGCATCCCATATGTTGCTCCCTCGAAAGCAGTTGGTCTTCTCACTTCTACCGCCGTCAACAATTCCATCTGTGCTTCAAATATCTCATCTTGTAATTCTATATATCGCTGTGTAGCTGGTTCCATTTTCTTTGAATTTGACGTTGCGCCTATCACATTCAGCTGTTTCCCGTCGTCGCAAAGTAAACTGACGTGAAGTCTTAGCAGTTCTTATTAGGTTCTTTGAAAGAATGACTGTTGTAGTTTCGTTTAAATTTCTAGTAATCCATCATCGTCACGACTTCAGGTTTTTCATGGCACGGAAAGCCTTTTCAGTCATTGTCAGATGGGTCGTAATCTAATCGCGGCTCGTTTGTCCTCGCAGGACATTGTCGATGACACCTGTTAAGATGGCATATTTGTTTGTTGAAGTCGGTATATTTTTTGGTGAAAGGTCCACTCCGCATTATACTTTAGAGTGACTGCTCCTCATATTTCTAGCACTGTAGTAAGCATTCCCAATCGAAGTTCGAGATGGAAGATGGAAATTACGCTTCGCTCTCTGACGGCTTTATCAGTGTTCGTATGCACCGATGGAGAAGATTGATGGGTGTTATGCTCGCTACTGCGATCATTGTTACTGCCATATTCGCGGTTTCCGTACTTGCCCTTCTACGAAAATCTCCGCAGTCTCAAACTAGTACGACATTCGTAGTTGCTATGTGCATGCATGGTTCATCCGATTCAAAGACTCTTTCTCCCTCCTCCTCATTTTCGACTCATTCTGCTTCTCCCACATTGCTTGACCCCTTATCGGTGGATGAGAATAATTGTCCCTAATGGTGCAAAAATGACACGAAAATCACATTATGCAGTATGATGGAAAAATCTGGCATCCTTGCAGCAAATGAACCTCTCCTCGTTCAGACAGTGAAACCTACACTGGGAACAGTTAATCAGTTGTTTTGCAGTAACAGATGCCTTCACTCACCATACTGTTCTCCCTCAACAGCGTCGATAAGTTTTCGAAGTTTTGTTTGCAACAACAGCTTATGGTGTTACTCATAGAAAGATCTCAGCGTTAAATCCTACCATCACCTCTGTTTTATGCGTTGCTTCCCTTCTAAAATAGTCGCATTTATCGTCAAACAGGCTACAATTAATTAATCGCCGGCTGCCCTCACGTAATACTTTTAATATCATCGAGTATGCGAACAGCTTGCCGTTCCAAATGCTCCTCTCGAATTAGCGGTATTCCGTCGTCGTAATTCCGATGCATGAAACACCTGAAGATTTGAAAAGAACATTCCCTGCAGCTCTCCTTCTTCGCCAAGTGCTGCACCCCTCAAATACATTCGATATTGAGCAGAGGCGACTGCAATTTTCCAGTTTTAATATCAGTAGGTGCATTTTTTTTAAACCTGATGAGTTCCACGACACTCGCTAAAAAAATTGAAACAGTTATATAATTCCACTCAGTGTGGGAATTTCGAATGCAGCAATCAAGTGAGTAATTCGAAATACCTCAACGACAAACGTCGCAATATTTTCATCTTTCTTCATTAGTTGGAATTTGTAGAATGATGTTCAATGGGGTTAAAAGATTTCGAGTTAAAGCTGAGGTCATTTCAGTCACTTACAGTTCGGGTGTCAGTTCAGGTGTCAAATAAAAGCCTGAATTGCGGCGTGGCTACAGCTGTTAATCGATGCCGAATACATCATTTGTTTTCCACCGCTTCTTGAAGCATTTTTATTAGGTGCAAAGAAAATGTCTATCGACATTATTGTGGTCCTTAAACAAGGCATCTCTCACAACCCAATAGGTGGCTTCCATGTATTATACCACTGATAAACTTTAATAACCATGCATTATACCACTCATAAACTTTAATAACCAATCTCTCGACCAAGTAAACTGAGTAATACAAATTAGACTGGAAGAATAATTTTAATTTTTTCTGCCGCAAAGGAAGAAAACAGGATGCCAATGACTCGAAAGGAAAACGATGCCAGATCAAAATCGTCGCTTGCTTCGAGATTAATGTCTGATCAGCTCCAGAATACTACAGTGAATGAGATGATGGTGAATAGCTCAGGACCAATTAATGTGTCTGAGAGAAACGAAACGACTGTAGGTCCTCCCGTTGCCCCGATGAACGGATCTGGTAATTGGATACATAGGAGGGATTTAAGCACTGCAGCGGGCAATTCGAGTAATGAGGTTTTTACATCTAAAACCTCTCCAGAAATCCTCGCAACCAAACTGCCTCCATTGCTGCTTGCCTCGACACCACTGGCGAAAAAAACCACAGGCCACTTAGCATCACAAACCACCTTCTTGACGTCAAAACGGCCTAATCCGAATTACGAAGAAGACGCTACTACTATGGTAACGGGAGCGACAACGATAGAAAAATCACCGCTAACATTTGAGAGTGATGACGCGACGGCGATTTACAACACAAGTATTGGATCGAAAATCTATGGAACTGCTCAAGTCACCACTTCTTCCAAGACAACGCAAGCCGCGTTGCTGCTGTCGACGTTTGTTATGCAGCGATCAACTAGTCCGACCGTATCCGATACAGAGACAAACAGAGCGAAAAATCAGCAATTTTCTGGGCTCAGCTTTCGAACAAATCAAATCGAGCGTCGTCTTCGCTCAAATGTTCGCAATCACTTGCGGCGCCGTCATTTACAACAGAGGCTTCGAGAACTGTTTCAAAGGCAGCAGAGTCCTCGAGTGACGTCTGCGCCTATCACCGGTATGTGAACACTGGGATCAGATATTTGGTGAGGTCATCAAGTGAAACTAAAATGACGGACTTCTACTCATTTTCTTGAAAAATTGCAAGAATATTTTCCGCGCGACGAATGAAAGAAGGAGGATCGACGGAGACGATAAACGTTTCCGATGGATAGCGCCTGAGCTCTCCGCTGCCGAACAAAGTGCAAAAACTTTTTCGGGTCGAATTTGTGACAAAAAACTTTCCAAACTATATGATCCCTCTTCCCTTCGGATCGTTCCACAAAACGCTTGAGAATGATTTTTCTTGCACGCTTCAAGCAGTTACGTCACTTTTTAAAAATGAGGTTTGAGGTTTCGCAGAAGTTGAAGGGACAGAAGTGTTCTGATCCAATCCCATAAAAATGCCTCCACGGATATTTTTGCAGCAAGTTTAGCAGGAAGTGTATGTTCATGTAGTGAAATCATCCTCATGTGTCTTTTCCATGTACATCAGCTCATCCGTAATGTAGGACTAAATGTAACAGATATGTTCTACGGCTTTCATCCGTTCTATGCGTTATTTGCGAAACAGTCTTGCATGTCACTGAACACAGTTGTGCTTTCATAGCGCATAATATTTGTCTACAGATTCCATTCTGTTTGAAGGCGAATTCCAATCCTTCTTTTCAGCTGATGAGCGGTAAGGCAGCACTAGCTCAGTAGTAGAAGCCATAATAGCAACCAAAATGACTCTTAGGCCAACATATTAGTAAAACAACTTGCATAAGTGGGAAGGCTGGGGAGAGCGGACGACGGAGGTGTGCCGGGAACAATGGATTGTGACGCACTAATAGCAGACGCACATGCTTTCCCTTCCTCCTCCTCACTGGTTATGAGCGAGCGGAGGGATCTCGCTCCTCTGGCACCAGTTTGCGCCTCTGGCACCTTCTTTTATTTTAATCGAATGGAATCATTAATGACTGTCAGAGATGGGGAAATTATACGCCCTGCTGCAAGCGTTAAGAAATTAACCACAGCAGTATGCTTTGAGCTTCTGAAAAGATTTTCTAAAGAAAAAAATGCTCCATAAGATGGTGCTTTCCAAATCGGTGAGGGAAGCTTTCTAGATCCCACTCGAAGCATCTTCCTTCCAATCAGTCTTTCATAGTCGATCTTAATGCTTTATTTATTGCTTCATAGCAGAGATTATCGCCTTTAATTCGGATCAGAGCCATCAGTCAAATCCTTCTAACACGTTGCAATTTTCCTACCATCCAGAAAAATCCGATGATCTGCATGTGTCTCGCCTATTTGCTTATGCCTTCACGTTGACTTCACACTCATTCAATATTGATTTGTTCCTCACAGTCGCTGCAATCCTGATATACACTTTTTAAACTGCACAGCACGTTATACTTGCATTGGAAAGACGACAATGCGGTTTGCCAGAATACTGAAACAACGATTTCTGCAGTTTATGTGCATCTACTCGTACGAAGGCTATACTTTTTCTGCGCAATGAAGTAATCAGCAATGAATACAGAGAAGAAAGAGTAGCAGAGTATAAACGCAGTGAAAATGAAAGTGATATCGACATGTGATCAACGTGAAAATGTCGTTAAAGTGAAGTGATATTGACACACATATCATACATGATTGACAAAGTGTATGGGAAAGCACCGGAAATTAGTTCAAATCGAAATGCAGCTGCATAATCACAATGCGCTTCCACAGCCTGGAAAATCGAAACAGCAAAGCTGGTCCATCCTTTCCATTCCTGCTTTTCATTTTCTAAATATCGATCGGTGAATGTTCCAACAGTTAGATGGCGAAATTCTGGACCGTGCAGTATGCATCTGCGGCCAATTTAGCTGGTTGGTGAATGTAAAATGTGTCGGCCGAGCCGCTTCAACCATGTGGATTTCATAGGCCTCTCAAGAAGGAAAGTGCATGTTGAAAAACCTTATTTTTGCATGCCACTCGCCTGACAAAGCTTTTTTACATGTTCCCTCCAGAAAAAAATGCAGAAAAGACTGGAGAAATATTTCAACCGACCCAACCTTTTTCTCCTTCATTCAAGAAAACCGTCGAAAAATGCTATCAAGTATGCTTAAGCTTATGGGGAGGGGTGTCCTTTTCTGCAACTTGGTCTCCATAGAACGATATTCCTCCATGTTTCCAAAGCTTACAAATTCCTGGCTTCTCGAAATGTCTATTGCTGTCTTGGGACACGATGCATCAGTATGCATCAATGTGTGACAGCGGGGTGAGCCACCTTGTACATCCTGCCGAACGTTGTTAGATACAGAATTAAACTAGATTTTGCAAAGGCGCATCACAAGTAAATGAACCCATGAATGGAGAAGGCCAGAATGTTGCTTGCGGTCAACTCGCCCGACTTTATTAATTGCCAGTGGTACTGGGGATGTGGGCATCAGTGCCTCTTTATCTCATCAGCAACGAGCATAAAGCTTCCGAAGCACGTTTATTTCTCCGTAACGCAACTAGCGCAACTAGAAATCGAACCAACCCGAGGGGCAGGTTGGATCATTTGATGTATGAACGCATTTTTGTTGAACTCTATTAGAAAACTGCCTGAAACGTTCAATCCGCTGCAGCTCGCCTCCAGTTCATGGATGAACATGAAACGCAGAATGGAATATTTCCTAGTACGTTCATTCTACCTGACTGTTGCCTTAATTCTACATCTGGCACCGCTGCGAATATGGTGATGCCATGAAGCACTTTTGCAAGTCAGCTTCACTGCTAAAACGCATAAGGAACTGTTAGCGTTCTTCCTCGAATTTGCCTCTCACTGCAAGTCTCTTCTCATATTTACGATCAGAATCCTTTTCGGTCTCATAACATCATACTATTTGTAACACTCATAGCAATAAAACTTTGTGATCCAGAATATAAATAAATAAATTGAACATTTTTGTTGGGGAATGTGAATGGCGGATAAGATCTTACCAGCCTTTTTTGTTCATTCCAGACAGAAACATCTTCTCATCTCTTCTTCATCCCGAATTTGCAGGTATTTTCGTTTTTTTCTCATAAAAGCAAATTCTAATCTCCGGCGGTTCAGAAACCCCACATTTCTCAAACGAGCGCAGCGTTGTTATGAGTGTCAGTCCATTTAGGCTGAATGTACTTGGAATACCCCAACTGTGGATGGAACTCAAAGAGAATTGTGTGCATCGTCCTGGAGAGCACAATTTTGGATGAGAGATAACAGATGTTTCTTCAATACACTACTGCAATCAATGTCTTATCGCTGTATACACCAATATCTTCATGGAAAGTGAGAAAAAATACGAAATAAATGGGAAAAGGAGCTTCGACCCCTTGATTCTTCTTTCACTGACCATAACCTAGGGAACCAACCCACTGCATCGTTGACGCTTCGGGACGCTAGTTCTTTGCATGGCCTGAGACGATTCAGGTCCAAAACTTTTTCTGTACGACGGACGCATTCCATATTTGCATTTTCGGTGGCCAACATCGCTTTTTGGATCTCGTTGCCGAAATCCCCCATCGCAAATAGTTCATTTTTCATATCGTAGACATCCTGCAGCGATATTTCGTCCCTGACGCCATCCTTTATGCTCTGTTGCAGAATATCTATTTCCTTCTTGTAGCTGTCCAAATATCTGTAAATTGAAAAGCCCGTCAAATGCATCAAAAAAAGTTGCACCAAGTTTTTTCCTTGGGACTTTTTAGCTTTACTTCGCAAGCACTGCGAGCAAATACCGCCGTCAGTTTCCGCTGACGGCAGCAAATACCGCCGTCGATGCTGTAAGGCAACAGGCAAATGCAGCATGCCTAACGAAGCAAAAGGTAACTGCATTAAAGTTGTAAATGGTACCTCGTCATGCAAAAAAGACGTCATAGGTGTCTCTGCCAGTACTAGGAAGAGTGCGTGCTTTTAAAATGCGGCTTGCCGCGTTCGGTCTAATTCAATAACACCTTATTTATGCACATCGTTTCCTCATTTCTAACTTTACAAGAATTGTTATGTTATCATGACTTAGCATAGTTCCTGAAAATTTCATTCTGCTTAACCTGGTATTCTTTAGCATTTTTGCGGTCTATCCTCGAAATACTGAAGAACTTCGAGATGGCTTCAATGTTTAGGAGCAGGCATCTGGATAAAATTTGTCTTCCTGATCCACTACTGCGATAATGGCCTCACAAAACAATATGGATATGACAATTTCATAAAATGGAAGCTCTCAAACTAACCTCTGCAGTCGACTGACTCTGCTGCAGTCACTGGAGACTTCAGCTTCCTGCTTGGCTAATTTGATCTCGTAGTTCAAATAGTCAACGAGTGCATCATTGTAAACTATAATACAGTTATTTCGCAAGAATGTGCCAAATTTCGCAGATATTTTCGTAATACGATCCTGTTGTGCGCGTAGTTCGTGCACACGACGATCGCATTGGTCAAGTAGGATTTCTTTTTGCTTTTTTCGATCCCGAGTCTCGCATAAAAGGCGTTGAGTAGTCTCTTCAATTACGAAAGTTTCTTCCAGCTCTTGAGCGTAGTCGATATGAAGATGAACATCCCAAACACAGCCACAATTCCTGCACTTTCTGTTCGTCATGGCATAGCAGTTTACCAAACCGGGCTGCGGGTATTTACCTAATTCAATATTGTCCAAATAGCAATGTGCATGACAAATTTTTTCATAATGTACAGTGTTCTCCTTCGTATTCGGCATTGATTTCATCGAAATACAGTTTTTACCCGCACAAACGGTACGCGGATAATCCAGCGGGCTGACGTTGAGTATCACCGTCTTAATCTTCAGGTGACTCTCAAGATCGGCAGTTTTTTCGTCGAGACTTTCACATTCCTTCTTGTGTCTTAGAGCTAAGCGAATATTTGTCTCAATATTCTCGCTAATAGAAGCCAAAATGGGCGAAATGGTGACGATAACACGACGTGCCTCACTCAACGAGAGCATCTCTCTGGTTCGATGCGGATCTAAATCCATCACATGTCCAAGAAACCGTAGCGTTTCATTGCTAGATATATTCCAACTCTCACTAAAGGCATTCTTCTCTTGTTGGTCGAATTGGATGCCATTCTTCTCGGCACAAAGGAACTTGAATGCCTCATTGTCAAAATAGTACATGTTATCCTCACGCAGCATGATTTCTACATTGCGTTCCATCTTGAACTTTGCCAGGTATGACTTCAGAGTGCTCAGCGTTTGGCCGGCCCTGTAGAAAGTTTGACGTGTTTTCGTGAAACAAAATATGATATTTTTGGCAGCATTCTTATGCAAATGAGTGAGCAACTCACTGAGGCAATACTTGAAAGATACCGTTAAACGTGGTGAGTCAGGTGTTAATAAAATGCAAATCGCGCTCAAATCTTGGAAATACTGGAGCTCTTGAAGTATTAGGTCGAAATTCTTCTTGTCCTGCTCCGGACCACGTGTGTCTCCGATTCCAGGCCCATCAATGAAACGAATGAGCTTGTTACCATGTGTAAGTGAATATGTCCTCGGTTTTTGTGTAGCCGACTGTCCTTCACTGAAGACCTCGTTCGTGCTCTCTCCAATTCTTATAGTTTTCATATTGGCACCTTTCGTTTGAATGGAAAACTCCGATGGAATTAAATATTGCAGCTCATGCTTTAATGCCTCATCGAGAGTTTCGAATGAGAGATAATTCATTATCGAGTTGATCCATGTTGACTTGCCTGATCCAGTTTCGCCAATTAACAGAATGTTGCACTCCGAGTAGGGCTTTATTTCTGTAAGCTCAACTTGCAACTGATGCTCATTGAATGAAGAGAAACGCGGCCCATGCCGATTGTCACTGCAGCGGTATGTAGCCGATATAGCAGGAGTTCGGCCACAAGCGCAGTAGAAGTTTTTATCGAATCCATATTTCACAGGCATTCTGCAATCGTAACATATCCACTGACGCTTTTTGTGCGCACATCCACCATTTCTGAAACTTCCCGGGCAATCGACTTCAGCCATCGCTTCTGTTGATGGCTTCGCTGTCGCTCCAATCGAATAAGAGGTGAATCTGATCACGTTAGAATTTTTAAGCAACTCATACAGCTCCAGTAAGTCCCACGTTGTTTGAACACCATCCACATACTCAGACACACTGCTCTGACCGCGCTTACCGAATTCTTCCGAGACGTCCAAGTCGACAACCGCGCACTTGATGTTTTCTTGACGACGAAGATTGTCAAAGAAAAGCCGATTGGCTAAGCTTTCTTCGTCGTCCGCCATCATGCTGCAAAACAGCACATAGTGCCTACCCGAGGCGGTGAATTCGTCGAGATCTGATCGACTGAGCAAAACTTTTACGTCAGCTGCGTTCAACTTTTCCACGTACGAAAGTTTCTTTCGAATCCCTGTGAAATCATCTAGAAATTGATGAACGTTCGATGCGCTCAAAGTATGCGGGTCTTCCAGGATTGCGTTGATGTCTGCAATAGTTATTTGACCTTTTCTGTACGACACAATTGCGTCGCCAAGATTCCTTCGAATACTAGCCTCCTTCATTCTTGATTCTTCCAGTTTGCGGCCGATATCGATCTTTGTAGCCTTAACGAATAACGAACTGTTCCTACTGACGTCTTCGTATAAGTCGTTCAACTCTTGGACCCTTTTATGAAGTTGCTCGAGAAAGTTCAATATGGTCATTGAGGTGTGTTCGTCAACCATATTACACAAACGACTTATTTCGGGCTCCATTCCACAGGCCAATCGAAGCACTGGAATAGACACCATTGTATAGGCGATCGGTCTTCCTTTACCATCGTTTCCTGCAATAAACACAAAATTTCTAACGCTCATTCACTGCGTACGAACACACATCTCCCAAGCAAACCTACAACCTACCGCTGCTCCCTGTCTCAAGAAACGGTGTTGGCCTCCCACATATACGACGCTACTGTGAACTAATTGCCGCAAGCCTTCTAGAAGAAGCGACAATTTCCTGCACTGGCATGACGAAAATAGACGTCGCTAGAAACTAGCACAACTGGAAGTTCCATTCATGGTGCGTTTGAAGGCTTTCATCTATACCCAAATGCTGTCATCGACAGCGAGTATCGAGCATGTAATCTGCCTCATACTGTCACAAATTGTGTTGCCTCAACAGCGCGCAAAACGAGCTCGCGATTTAGCACACTCGATCGAATGAATGGCATAGTCGATAGTGAAAAGCTAATGGCTGCGTGAAATAGCCGTTTGTTCTTCGTTGACAACATGCCGCTCCACCAAGAACAGTCTCGACAAGCTGAGATCGAAGGATTAGCCGAAAATGATCATTCACTGATTCGGATTTTCGGCCGTATTGTCAACATCCGATGAAATGACTCATGGCAGCCGTCCTTTCTGTGCATACTCTGTATTTTCTTCATTTGACAGTCGAATGACAACCGTCGTTTAAGAAAGCGAAGCTGCGAGCAGTGAGAAAGAAGAAGCAAGAATTCAATGAAATTCAGTTCCCAAAAGTCTTTTTTCATTTTCCGTCACATCAATGGAAATTTTGTAGAAACGCCAAGTGATCATCTGAACAGTGCTGTTTCCTAGGGAGGCTTTTTGCTTAAATATTATGTACCTGAACAGATGGGAAATCCGGAGGGGGATTAACATCAGTTTTTGTGTTGAAATACAGTTGAGTTTGTTGGTTTGATAATCGTCCCAATTTGAGGTGATTTCCATGAGTCAATTGTTTGAAAGTAGAGAAGGAAATAGGGATGCGGGAATACGTTACGCTGTATATGCTCCCACAGTTCGCTTATCGAGCCATCGAGCCACTTACCATCAAAAATTGATATTATGCTATAAAAAATAAGCAAAAAAATACATCGCCAGTTCTTATACAAGCACTACTATCTTTGAACTTCACTGCGATAACGATGGACTGGGAAGTGCCAATGCAGGCAAGGATTTTTCTCCATGTCTAAATGTGTGCAATTCCACTCCCATATGAGGGTAATTCTTATCAGCTGCCAATCTAAGACATGAATAAAAGCTCCCGACTACGCAGTTCCAGCTACAGTGTTCTACAAACTGAACAAACGAGCTGAGCAAGGCATAGTGCTTCATTGGGTGGAATCTGCGAAGCACACAAAAGTGGAGCGAAGAAGTTCTAGATCGTGAAAACGGAGCAAAGCGAGCTTGGAGTGCCCACCTTTAATAAGTGAAGGAATCCTCCTGATAAATGCAATGCATTCGTCATAGGTGCATGGGATCGGCTCGTTTGGCTCCCTGACGTCGGTGAAGAGGTGCAAGTCGAAATCTTCATTAGTCACTGAGCGGCACTTATCATAACCGACCGCTGCACTGCCCGTGACCTTCGCCGCAAGAAGCTTCAGTGCTGCCTTAATCCCGTTATTGATATTTTTAAATTCTCTGTGTTCTTACATTCATATGGCGTACATTTTGCTACCCCACCCATAATGGAGCAACCATCCAGCGACGTGTCAACAGCAATGAAAGAGGATTTAAAAGAACATCGAAGATGGGTAATTTTAAGCTCTTTTGATGCAGGCGGAGTGAACTTGCTGGATGGCCCATATTTCCCTGCTGTTTTCGAGGGCGCATCAGAGGAACTCGAAGATCTGTCATAGAAAAAAGCGTCGGCTTTTTGCAATATTGAATTCAGAACGTCAAGTAACGTATCCGCGCAAAATTTCAGCGCAATTGACGCAGATGAAGGGCACTTGCTGTTTGCCCATCCATCCAGCAAGTACACTTCGCCTGCATCAATTGAGCTGGAATTTTGCGTAGATATGTTATTTGACGTTTTGAATTCAATGGCTGCAAAAAATCTCATGTTTCTGGATGGAGGAAGTGCATACAGCTTCCACAAGCTTTGGAGTTGGCGTGATGGGCGTCATTTATTGGCACGCATACAGCGGAGTACAGTAGTCGCACATACACAGTGCTGTGCACGAGCTACCGTCGTTAAATGCAAGGTTGCTAAAATTCTCTACTTTCCAACATCGCGGAATCGCAGTCCATTTTTCTGGGATGCTTTCTAGGATGCTTTACTTTTTGTTGGCGTTCAAAACGCGCAAACTTCTCCGGGAACCTTCCACTATAAACCCGTTGCAAGTTCCGATGACTGCATCCACGTACTGCCATCCAATAGATGTGATAAAAGATGCTTGCACGTAGCGGTAATGTCTATGACAACTTTTTGGCTTCGCTGAAACTGGTTCTGGAGGCCTGAAACTCCCTAATCCTCATATGACCCTCGGGGACCCTTGAGAATCCGGGTATTTCTTTCGAAACATCATTTCCGGCTGAAAACATGGTCCTCCACTATCCAATTCGCTCAACTGTCTTCCGTGAGTGGAGAGCCGTCAGCTTTATTCATGTTCAAAAAAACTTCATGTTTTAGGTTTGAAAGCGTTATGGAATAGTCTAGCTACTTGATTTTGACATAGGCTGCGTAACCTCATGAGCATCAGTGAAGAAGCCCTCTACACCAGGTTTTAATGTGTTGTGCCCGTAATCTGTGCCGATTTCACAGTTTTTAGAAAATTTGTTAACAGTTCGAGAGAGTGAACATGTGTGGACTTTGATAGTCTCAGATTCGAAACAAAGGAGTCGTAGGCATGTGAGGTAGTGCACTTCTTCGATTTCGAAATATGTGAGCTATTCAGTCACCTCTGAACGATTCTTTCTGTTAAAACACTCACTGACTGGCATTCATCCGTAATAGAAAACAAATTGCTTGTATGTTTAAAGTAATGTGATTTTCACCGTAATTAGAACAGTCGACAAATGATTCTCACCATTGCTTAGGGATGTGAATTATCTCCTCGGCTAGAGGAATATATAACATAAACCTTGCTTTTGATAGCATTTATTAATGAACATAATTAACAAGAATCATTTTGGAAGAACTTCAAGCACGAAAATTTGTGAGGATGGCAAGCTCTGGTCTTCAGAAGCTTCAATCACAGCGTGAAAAATTTTGTAAAATTAAATAGTTGAAAGCCGAAAGAAATTGCAACATTGCAAAGTGCTGGGAACCTGCATTTCACCGGCGGCATGTGTATTTTTGCTTTCATCCGCTGACGAAAAATTCATAGTCATCATGGCGTTAGCTCCCCATTCGATTTCGGTGACAACGTGGGTCGCTCCCACATTCTCGAGAACGTCCGTCGAAATCAGCTTTCGCACTTCTTCGCCGAAAACATTCAATTTCTCCACCTGAAGTCGTCAAACTTTCAGTTGCTTCCTGATTGATCTCAATAATTGAGGATGGGAATTCTTTCTCGGGACTACTGCAAATGTGGGAAAATGACAAAAGAATATTTTAAAAATTTAAACTGTCAAAAAAGTTAAGACACAGAAAAGCTGTGAAAAAAGTTGTCTTGCAGCAGCATTGAAGAGTCTAAAAATACGCCTTGTCCTGGCAACGCGAGTTTAAGCGGAAAAGAGAAGAGAAAAATCGCCTCCTCATAATAACGGGAAATGAACGTGATTATATCTGAGTGAGGCAAAAGTTCCGATGATCATCCTCTGTCCTTTCAATCTGAGGCTTTCCTAAGAGGCGACGCTTTTCTTGCCACCAGCAGTAAATTCTCACTGTCTTTTTCCATCACAGGACTCATTCAAAACAATCCTTTCTTGCAGATGCACCCTTTGCTTAAAGGCATATTTTTCGCAAATGTCACTCTTCCTGCTCACTGATCTGCGCTGTGCATCTGTTCAACCATGGTACGCATGAAGTTTGAGTCAAATTTCCCCAAATGAGTTCCTCGTGACGGACTAAATTTGTGTTTTATAGAATTTGTTGAAAGAAAACTGACTGGATGGATGAGAAAATACCTGAATGTGAAAAAATATGCAAGAAGAGAATCCACTTGTTTTACGCTATGATTTTCACCACTCATTTTGGAGGGTTGATATTGCAACTGGATATATTCAACTGGCGCTGGCAGAATACTAAAACTGACAAATCATTTTAACAAAATCAGAATTGACACATGAGTTAACCTCAACATTTCCTGATGCGACAGTCTCTACTGCATTAGCAACTGTGTGCAAGCAGCTCCGCGTAATATAAGAGTTACATCCTGTGAGCCAAAAAAAAAACAGTTGAATCAGGTTGTACGGCCCTTCTAATTACAGCTGCACTGAGCTACTTAGAGCTCACTTTTAAATACGAATATTCCCATCGTGAGAAATTTTCACGATTTTGGTGCCAATATTGTGGAATATTTGTTATCCGTTGAAGGTCCGTAAGTAAGCATTTTCCATTGAAAAGACTATGACTTTTCTAATAAGCTCATAGTACCATTTATTATAACTACCTTTATTCATATTGCTCAGTTACGGGTCGTATATTTCCTACCGATCATTCAATTATTATTGGAAGATCTACTAATGTGTACAACAGCGCAAGTTTAGCCCTTGAATGTAGAGAGAAAACTATGCGATATGATATCATTTTTCTCTAGTGTTACGCTCGCTACGTAACTCGATTCATCTTCATTTCTGCTGCGAGAAATTTGAAATGAGTCAGTATAGACCTCCCTGAGGAGACCCATGCTGTAATATTTCTTTAATTAGACATTTCATTCTTTTGGTAATATGAAGAAAAGTATGAAACTACAAACAGTCGTGAAAATGAAGTTCTGAAAAACAGTTTAACATTTTTCACTAGGTGTGGAGCACTTCAGGAAGCGTTTTTTATTTAACACACTTGTGCAAATATGCTTTAAAAATAGACTGGCTTTCTCTCTTTACCTACTGCTGTTTCCGTCATTCCCTTCAACAGTTTCGCACTGCGCACCACTGAACACTTCTTATCGTACACACTACCGAATTTATTCATTATGAACACTAAAGAATAACTTCCCATGCGGTACTTCAGTTTAGTTTGAAGAGTTGCAGCTATTTGAATAGACCGAATTAGTGCGTGCTGTCATGTGGGTCTAACTTTCACATGACAGCGATTTCTTATCGGAAAACCTTGGAAGGTTTTGTGTAACTTATGTGCGTTAGTTTGGATCTTTGGAAGTGAAGATTTTTATGCAGTCTCTTTCAATTTTTATTGTTAGCGTGTCAAACTCGATCATTTGAATAAACAAGCTGCAAAAGCGTATAGTGTGTCACATATCTTATCAAATTCCTTCATCTGATTCCCCAGGACGTTTTGCGCACTCTAATAATAAAATCTCATTGAAGCATTCAGCAATATGCAATGCAGTTAGTCAGTGATGAGTTTAGCTCGCAGTAAGGACGGTTTAGCATCTGCTTCCTTGAAAGTGGACTGCTTTCAATGAAGTCGTCTATTTATAACATCAGCTTTACAACATTGAGCTGCTGCTACCTTCCATTCAGCTTACCGTCACATCAGAGATATTTCCTCTCATATTTCAAATTCAGATTCCTCAATTTCCACTTCCAGCAACCCACTAATTCATAATTCACGTTTAAAATTTTCAAACACCAAACAACCTATTCATTGCAAATGTTATTTATGCTACGATTCCCTTTGTGGCGATCATCATTTTTCAGGTTTTTCGAATCCATGAATTAAAGTGATCTCACTCTTTTCTATGGAGGAGAACATAGTCTCCCATTCATGTTGTTGATAAGTTTGATAAGAAACTGGAAAGATATTTCTGCGCGCTTACGTAAGAGACAGTAATTCAAATGCTTCATTGAGGAACGATTTTTAGGAGAATAATCCCGTTCATGAACAAAACGAGAGGAAATATTTGGAAGAATTACGAAGATAATAACCTCAAAAGTTCAACAGCCGATTCTCACTGCATCATATCATAAACGTTTGCACATCTATATTACGTAATTGCTTATTGATAAATATGCTCGTGCACACAACCATATTCGAATGAATCATCCAACCGAGGACAATCATTTTTGCAGCAATACTTTGTAAAGATGCGTTATATTAGAGCAGAAGCACAAAAGTGAGTGTTAAGAACCGAACCTTGGTTCTGCTTTGATAGAGAAGGGCAATACTGCACGATCGCGCACTCTTCGAATCGTCAAGAACGTATTTTCCACTACCGTCCAATGAGATTAATCCAAAACAAATGCTCAACTAAAATTCCGTGGAATATTTAGTTGCAAATTTACTGCAAAAGAAACATGCACACTGGTGAGGGATACCCCGTAGACGCTTCTTAATCTGGGAAGAATTTTCAGCAGCATTACTGAACGTATATAATCTCCTAATGTGTTCATACTTAATACTGGATTTTTCCGTTCTCACATTATAAGCGAGCTACCGCGGTTATTGGTTTAAAGCTAGATGCTCTCATGAATAGATCAGCTATGTCGAATAAAATTGAGATCTTAAAAAGTTCTGCGTGAAACCTTCTATCAAAATATTTCCCACAAATATCGCCAATTTTATTGGTAATCACATAATTTCGGTCAGTTCTGAGCACTTTACAGTCTGCAATTTCTACGGTTTGTGTTTAACGGTACACATTTTTGCGCTGTTTTGTGCTATTCCTCTTGTGCCCGTCATCGTCTATCTACGGTCGCTGTAATCTCCTCTGCTCTTTGTAAAACAATCTTTCTTATGCTTAGATTAAATTGCCATTCACCAGCACCGTTTTAATAGATATCTTAGTCGGCAACAGTTCGAAATTTTTGGATGTGATCGAAAAAATTCATCAACGTGCAAAGAACTGAACCTTAAGTTCGCCTTCAACGCCGAGGTTTTCGCATCTTTGTGAAAGCGAATTGGAGTATTTCACATCGCATTTCACGAAATCGTCGTCAATGGTCCGTAGAACGTATGCAGGAAGAGGCTTCCTAAATATCGATATGCCTCCAAGGAATTGGTCTGTGTGAGCGTTGTAGAGTTCACCGTGTAAAGCAATCCGACCAAGTGCAGCACGATGCAATAGATCCATTCTGAAGATGTAATAACATAATTTACCTTCTTAAATTCAGAGACTGACTGTAAGGAAAGCAAAAAAACGAAAGGATAAGTTTTCCTGGCACTTTTCCTTTACTTATCGGTCAGACAATCGGCATTTTACGAACATTTCCTTAGAACTGCGAGACTTTTGAAAATTTCACGTCCATTAACTTCTTAGTAATTTGCACGTCTCTGCCATTTTCTCTACATGCTGAAATTCGTGAAATGCCAATGGCACAGTGCCGTCCTTTGGTAACAGTACAAGTTTACAAATTATGGGAAGGAAGGAAAGGATGGAGCCGAATGTGGGCAAAAATGAAAATTTTGCCCATATGTGTGGATGACAGACACTTCCAGCATTGTTTCAAATTGTCTGGACAAGTTAATAATATCCTGCCGAAGCAATAAATTCATATTTTCAGTACCGTCACGTATTTAATGCTTGGAGGGAAATTTCCGGTTATTTCGGAGGCTAGAGAGCGTTGATGGCCAAATTTTGATTGGCATTTTGGAAGGCTTCGCACTGTAACTTAGGAGGATACCGCCTTTATTTGTAGGCAATAATGTGAATACAGTTGGCGAACTAGCAACCATAGTCGTCACCGTCAGCGTTACTTAAGTTACATATGGCGAAACTACATGTCCCGTTTGTTTTACCACAAAAATGAAAGCGTTTAATGCACTCTTTGCCTTATCATCAGCACGACTGCTCATTTATACTTTAATCAGTTTTGCGCTCATTGCTTCATGCCACTATTTCTTGCCTCCTTGATGTCCGTCTTCTTATCTTTTTAGTACTATTCATCACCTCAATGTTTCCACGGAAACGTTCACATGTTTTCCGTTTTTATAACGATCACTTAAAGTTAGGAATGGAGTGAATAAAATGATACATGAGCGTGCATTAGCGAATTTAAAACACTGACATATGACGCCACAAAATAGAGACCGCGACTACGAGTTATTCGCTAAGAGGATATAATAGTTCAAGAGACCCTGCTCCCCCTCCCTCCCCCCTCCCTCAACGGAAGAAAAAACTTGAGATACATAACTAAGGAAATCGAGTGATCGAAACAGTTCGGCTGGCTAATTTTCCAGCACGACCATCAAGCTGTCGACGATAGAACCATCTTCAAATGCAGTCATTCGGCAGCAACGAGCGGTATCTGTCGCGTAAACGCGAGGCGAGCGTGATTGTGGAGGTTTGGTGCTGCTGAGGCATGAACTCTCTACATAAGAAACAAAGCGCTTTGTGCAGCATGTTAACGCGGAAGTCAATATGATAGCTATTCCGCTAAACAAAGAGGCAAGCAGCGAAAGGGCATTGAGGATCCAAAGTAAAGGATGTGGAAATCACGTAATTCTGCACTTTCGATGTGCATTTGTGTTGTGCGACTATATTGTACAACGAAATAAACTATATTATTCCATCTTCCTCTCCGACAATATTGGGTCTTTCAAATCCGATAGTATCGACTTAAACAACGATGGGAGTAAGATGAGCAAGTTAGCTGTTTTCAACTCGCTCGCTTTTACTCTGAAGCAGATGATAAGAAAAAGTTATATACTGGTGGAAACTCAACAACGTTGGAAGCTGTTAATATATTAATATAAATTAATATGAACGTGATACGGCGTCCCTTATATCGCTGTTGATGATTCATCAGTGTCGAGCTTTGCAGACAATGCATTGCAAGTGAGTGCCTACCTTGCTTATAGTTGCGTAGATATGAAGCGCCTGATCAAGCTATGATGGAAAGCTGCTTCAGGTGAAGAATAAATGTGAACATTCCTTTTGTACAATCACCAGAGCTCCTTGTAGTCCACTTAGTAATTCTGCTGTGATAAGCAGCACGGTGCGAAACACCTATTTGCCACTAGCAAAAAGATGATTATGCATACGTCGATTACTGAATATTCTGTTGAATTCTTGCAAACATTATTCGCATTTATGTGTATATAGACAGAAGCTGCAATCGGAACGTATGGAGTGCACTATTTTATGTTCTCAACCTCTGACGATGCCTGCTGAAATGCAATAATACCGAATTTTGCATACATTAAAATATGCGCCTTGCAGTTCCCATCAAAATAGCACTTTTCATTGTCGATGCTTCTTCGAGCCCAGCGCAAGAAATTTGATTAAAAAATCCTTTAGTTATTTGATCCTCACAATAATTTATGTAGTGAGCACTCGATTTCAAATTTAGTAAGATGTGGATTATTTAGACACTTTCAATGACATAGGATTTCAAATTTAGTAAGATGTGGATTATTTAGACACTTTCAATGACATAGGTGCTGGAAATTTACGTCATAGGAGCCGCATATTTCCTCTCCGCTGACCAGTGATGTACTCCAAGGTTAACCGCCATTTTCTATGACATTTTAATGTTGCTAAGTGGCTCTCGATGCACCGTGGAGGCTTGAAAACTTGTCATCTTGCTCTATCAAGAACAACAGCATGCGATTTCAGTGACCACTACGACAGACGTACAACGTTTGCAGCTATGAGATGGGATGCGCCGATAAACGCAGAAAAAAACATTAAAATTCCTTCCTCTTCAAAAGATGCACTCAACTGACAGACTAGGAGAGAGCAAAGCAGGCAATTTTGTGATAAAGCAGCATGGATGATTATGCTGCAGAGCTTAGAGAACGGAGAACGAGATAAGCGTTATCAGTAAAGGTCATGATAAGCGTTATCAGTTCGTTGTGAAATGATTCCTCTCCACAAATGCCTCCAAATTTTGTTGCACATCTACTCTTTACGGATATGCAAACGTTCATACTTAGTAAAGCAATGAACGTAGAACAATACTGCGAAGAAATAAATTTAAACGAACTCGCATGCAATTTAAGATTGCACAAAAGTAAATCCTATTGAAAATAAATTAAAGTCAATTCAAGAAAGCACATCGTTGCAGGCACACTTGCTTTGGATCGACTTCAGTGCGATTGAACTGTATAGCACAATCAATTGCGATCGATTGCGGCGCCCGTTCAAAAAAAAAAAATTTCGACACCTACAGAAACGTCAACAGCGAACGTTTCAAAATTTTCATTATGACGCTCCATTGAAGCTTTTCTTCTTCTTAATTTCTGGGGAACTCTCCCGAGGATTTCTGGAACGAAATTTCGTCCAGATTTCATAGCCTTGTTTCTACTATGCTGTGGCTTCGTCATTGTTAGGTTCATATAGTAACGACGAAAATAGATGATGTTTGGACGATCACTGAGTGGTTTGGTCGCGACTGCGCACAAGGCACAGCAAACAGAGAGTTTGCTCATCGGCAGTTCAGACTTCTTCTTCATAAAGAAATGTCGGCTGCACATGCAACTGGCGTTGAAGAAAGTGGTGAGGCAGTAAGTTGCGTAGCCGTCAACTGTGCCAACAAGCATGCTATGTGAGGGCAGCCTAATCGTTCGATTGCAAATCAACCACGAATTCGACTGAAGAAATGTTACTTCGTTCTTGTTGGTTATACTTCAACGTCTATGGGCCGTTACTGTTGAGCAACACAGATTTTGTTGTTTGGTAATTATCGCCAACGACAACGTCGTTTTAGCTGCTGATTTGAAGTTCTCCCTGTGTGTCTATGCGCAATTATTTTGCCGCTGTCCCCCTATGTTAATGTTGGACATGATAATATGCGTGGTTCCAAGTTTTCCAGAAGCAAATTTCATCCAACACGGAACGAAATATAGAAAAAGTGCATTTATTCATCATTAATTACAACAGCAAGGAATGTCACTTCGAAATGACCTTCGTTTTTCCGTTCCTGAAAAGAAAACTATCCATTACCTCTCTTTCACAGTAGTGGAAATAAAACACATAGATACCTAAGAGTTGGGAATCGCTTATACATGTCATATAATTGCAAACTTTTCGTACATCAGCACTTCATAAAAAAGAAAGTATGCGAACGGAAGGCCTACGATTTCGGCATGACGATGATGATAACGTAAACCTTTGGAATTTCCACTTTTCAAGAATGTTTCTTTGGCAACATTGGGGAGCTGGAATTTATCATCGAAACACTTTTACCCCAAAAATTTCCCACCATTTCTTGGCGCTTTCTTCGCCCTACTCTATTCGATCAATCTTCTTCTTCTTATTTTAAAAAGGACCACCTGCGATCATATCCATTAATCACTAGAACCACACACTGCAGAGGCGCAATAATTAGCAGCCTTAAAGAAAAGGCGTAGCAATTGCTGCGTTAAGTGGTTCATCTCATGTCAGCTTTCCTCTATCGTTTACTTGGCACTTTTCAGCTTTACACTTATGGCTCGTCTGATGTATGCATGTGTCTATGCCCGTGATACTTTCTCATTTCATGACTTCACTATTTGCGTTGAATTTTGAGCGATTAACTTCGAAATCGGTCGCTTTTGTTAAAAAGTGGAGAAAAATTTGCTCTCTTCCCATGTCGTTTCGTTTTCCACTCGGCTCATAAAAAACTCACCTCTTTAAGTAAGTTGATGTGAATGAGTCTATTAAAAATAGTATGTTTGTCATTCGATAACATATGAGAATGCTTGGAATGTTTGTCATTCGATAACATATGAGAATGCTTGGAATGTTTGTCATTCGATAACATATGAGAACGCTTAGACATACTGATAAAAGCAAAAATGCATATCTCATAAGCTCCATTAATATGATTACTAACTTGTTACCAAGTTTTATAGTGTTCCTAAATTATGCATAAACTCCTCTGCTCAAAAAGTAAGCAAATAACCTAATATGAACAGGAAAAACAGTAACAATTTTCAGCATTTTCGTTTGCTCATTAGAAAGAGAAGTGTGTCAATTCGGAGCAAAATTATCTTTTGTGGAAACAATGGAAGCTTTTTTTTATTCGGTGCCTTTTCGGCCGCATATAAATCAACGCATGTCAATCAAGTACACCTTTTCCAAAATTCGTTTTGTGGATCGCCGCTCCCTGTCTTTATGCATTTTCCGGGACGACAAACACGAATTATGAAGATGTAGCAACAGAGGCATAAGATAAGCTGCAAAAAGCGCAAGCACAACCTAGAGAATGTGCACCGTGGTTTGGTGAAAAAAACCGTGAGATATAATGTTTGTAAACGAAACGCTCTATAGTCTGTCAGTGGTGCGTAATGCATGGTGGTGGGCGCTGATTATTAACAACCGTTAATTAGGCATCAAGTTCATCCGACTCTGCATGGTTGATATTCACGGAGGGAAAGTGAATACTGTTTTCAACGGAATACAGCCACTGCATTTCAGTGGTTGTGCTCGCTACTCTCCACTGCTTCTCTTACTGTCCATCATTTTCTTCATAGAAATGGGAGGTTCAAGTGAATTCCGGAATTTCTGGAATATGATTCGATTAGTTTCTCATTATTCTGCATGTGAAAAAAAATCTAACTCGAAGGCTAAGCGTTATTGGACTCAAATCAAAAACGCATCATAACGAATTTTTTTGTGATTAAACTCTTATCGAAAGAAATAACAAAACTGAAGAATACTCACGACCGATTCCGGGTGAGTGCATGAATCAATTCGATCGGAAACGGAAATATGATTGTTGAATTCTTTTCGGCGCTGAAATAAACGATAACGTCAGAGCAGTAGATGTGGCAAGCATGAATAACAACTAGCAGCATGTGTGAGAGGATTTGCCTTCTTAAACCTTTCAGTCAATCTTTTGAAAAATGAGTCTAGAGACATTTCTCCCTACAACCATCTCTTGCTTTCTCCACCGGGCTTCTGTCGTACTTGGTGCAGCGATTTTGGTTCTACCAGATCGGAAACTTACCATATAAAAATCTTATTTACAAGTGCGCTTATGCAAAGCACTTCCAAAAACGTTATCGAAGCATAAGAACATTCCATCCTTCACCGCAAGATCTGAAGGCTTTCAGGCGCCCTTTGTTGCAATGTCGTTTAATCAAATTTTTTGTGTCACTGAGGATTGGTTATATAATTACTTTCACGCATCACCATACTGCATATTTTCTTTATTCTAAAATTTGACCCTCGTATTTTCATTGTTGAGAGAAAGCATAATTCTGCAATACGATTACGTGATCGTATGGAGCAGGATGTGTCTGCATTATTTCTCTAAAACCATCAAAGACATTTGTGTGCATATGCACATCTTTTTGTGGGTGTCATGCGTTTCAGCCATAAACACGTATCCGGGAGTCAGCAAGAGTTCTTAGGATAACGACAACAGGAAGCAAGCAGACGTGACGGCACGTCAGGAGTGCGACTGCTAACTCCAATTACTTTGAGCATTCAACAAGACGGTAAACTTTTTCATCTAAATAATATTCTTCACTGCTGTGCACAAAGTTGCCTAGAAACTCACCACGCATCCTGCTCACATTGATTATTGTCTACAGATACAAATATCAGAAGCAGTTTAGAATGAGAATTCATGTTGCAAGATCAGCAGTTCAACAACCAAAGATTAAATGCAGCTGTGACGAGCTCACGAGTTAGCTTTTCAGATGAAGTTAAAATGAAATGCAAATGCTGCGAATTTTCAGCAGTATGGCCACATGTTGACAGTCACATAGAGAAATGTTGGGAACTTCACAGCTCAGTTTCGCTCTAAGAAGCAGCTGAAGGGGAACCGAGAAATGGCCACCAACATTTGGGCATCTTCTGACATATAAGGGCAAGCCTCTGTTAATCCAGTTTACTCCAACAGTCGCCTTCGCAAATAGTTTGCTGCTGCACCTTTCGGTTGCTCGAACCTTGATATGTTTACGATTGCTCGCAGAGAAATCGTGCATGGAAAACATGAGAATGCGTTAAATGGATGCGCGGCGCTTTGTACCGAGCAGACTTACCTGATAGAGATGAGCGTTTGATCGTAGTTGTATGGCTGAAACTGAGAGTGCGTGAGATGTTCACCTTGATTACCTCGAAATTTCGACTCTGCATGCGTTAGAAATTCTGATTATGTTCTTCAGTGGAATTTTGCTTGGGATCCGAATGGATTCCGACTCGCAGGCACACTAACCTGCCCAACTATCCAATATTTGTTTATATTTGCCTTCCGATCGTTTGTGGTGCTAAGTCGTAGTCCTCATAATTACATATTATCGCAGAAAAGTAAGAATAAAATCAGACGATTGGTTAAATGTGCAGCAAATTATTGTTCACTGAATGCCCAAGAGTTTTGAATATGCGATGCAGCAAATTCATGAATAGAGATTTTACCTTGGCCCGTGCTTCTCGTGCAGCCTCAGCTTCAGCTGCCATTGCTCGCTGTAGTTGCAGTGGAAGCCTGACATCCTTCACTTCCACTCGCTCCACTTTTACTCCCCACGGATCAGTTGCTTCATCGAGTGTTGTCTGCAATAGAAAATATACAGTGCATCATATCATGACACAAAGTAAGATATTCGATTTGTAGGCCAATTAGTAGAATTGACGGCAGTGTAACATTTTTCTGCGCTAGAGTGTGATTAAAGATCCACTAAAGAGGTGTTGCAACTTCCCAGAGGCTTTTCAATTTCTCAGCACTATTATGGGTTTCTGCAAAATTGCACGTTTGCGTTACAGCAACATCATGGTTATGCATACACGCGCATACGTGCATTCGCTCTCCTGGTGTAACACCTTCAACTACGGAACCATAAAGAAGGGTTTGACGCTTGTTAAATGCAAGCTTCGTTTTTTGGTGGTATTTATATCCATCATATCTTTCACGTTAATTCATCTGTTTCCAAGCAAGCTACAAACATTCGACAGCTTCAAAAATTTGAGCGCATTTTTATATTTCCGAAAAAAAGCTACATGGTTTACTGAGAAAGCGTTAGCCTGATGAGTGAAATGGAGAACTGCATACAGCAACAGCAGCTCTGAAATGTTTCTTACTTGCTGAACTAATTGCCTCTAGCATTACATTACTGGAAGCGCACTGCTTATCTGAACGCACGAAAATTTTCGTAGGTATGGAGATCGTTGTTGTGCTCCGAAGGAATACCCAGAAGTGGCCACCTAGGGCCAATACTGCGCCGTGTTTTCCACATTTAGTTTGAACAAGTTCAGGCCAGTTAGAAGATATAACAGCACCTGCATTTGAAGTGATATAGCCTCCCTATCACTAAGCATCTCAGCTAGAGTCCGTGTTCCGAGCACATTACGAAGGGTCGTTTGCGCGAGAAGTTTCGTCGAACGACTCGCATCCTCCACATTCGTCACGGATATTGTTGCGTTTGATATCCGGAAATAAACAACTGCATCGACAGCCACCGTCACGGAATCCTTTGACAGCACCTTCAAATTCACATGTTAGTTGAATCATTTTGCTCTTCTTTTTTTTCTTGAATTTTTGCTTCTAATGTTTTTTCTAAGCGCTATTCTGCAGTACACTCCAAATAAATGCTGCTCTAAATCCCCGAAGGTGTTAACTGGTGAGTGTTGTTCTTAATAGAATCTTCAGTAAATTGAACCAATAAATATTGCTTTCGGAGTTTCGAGCGTTGTGGAGGAACGTGAAGCGGAATCATGGTGATGCCTCTCACAAAGAAAGAGGAGGCCATGTAGCAAAGAATATCGGTTTGGAGCTCAATTATTTTTGATCGACGCCTTGTTTCTTGCTGCAATGAAAAGAAAGCGACGTAATCACGAGGAGCGGGGCAAAATTATCACGACGAGGTATAGCATAAGGCTGAATTCTAGTTGGCTAATCACTCTCTTCCCTGTGTGAAACAGCATCGATGGGGATTTCGTATTCACTTTTTGAGTACGAATTGTGGGTGCATGATTTTGGCGAGTCGCATTTAGTCGCAAACTGACGCAACATTAACAGACGTTATCATTCACATCTACTTCAGTAGGTGCCGAATTGCCATTCACGTGTTGGCCAAAAACGACGTGTTTATTCGACTGAATCTAGTTCAAATGGGTTCAATTGATAGCTGCAATACGGCAGTTGCAATGCTGCTTTGAATAAAGAACGCAGTTGAATATTTTTGCTGTGAGAGAGCCGAACAATCCCAGAAATTGGATATGGCTAATGCACACAGTGTAAGGACGAAATATTCTTCTGGAGAGACGAATCATCGAATTTAATGGCGATAATATTCCTTGAGAAAAATTCCTGAGCAATAAAAATTCCTCACCTAACCAGTTATGCTGTTTTTATTGTCCATAGTTGGACTAACATTTAACATTGAACGCGTGGAAATATTTAGTCTTGTGGAAGAAAACTTGCTACTTTCATGAAGCATGCGCGTATCTCCTCTGGGTCATACTCCTTATTATTCACTGCTGCAGATGAAATTTCCAGAAAATGCTCGTTAGCGATGCCCAATATCCATTCGATAACCCTAAGATGTAACTCTGTAAAGAATGTATGCTCGTGTCTGTCTATTAACGCAATAATTCGACCTGAGAATGTCTGAAGTAACTCTTATCAAAACTGATATTAACAATGCATGCAGCTTATTGGCTCCTATGCCGCCTTCTATAGTGATATATGAAACTTTACACCCCTGGCATTCAAGAACGAAAAAATTGTCCGCATTTTACTGCTGCATCCATTCTGTGCTGGCTAAAGACGAAAGACGCATTGAAGCGGGTGTGTCTTTCAAGGAAGATTCCCAGCTGCGGTCGCGCGAATTAAAACGACAAAGGATTATTTCACGCACTCCAATTTCCTTGCTGCCGATAATGCTGGTCGGTCAGACAACGTTAACGCGAGAACACATATCGCGCCGTCTTCTTTCGCGTGTTTCTCCATGTCTTCTTTCATTACCTCACCTTGTGTGATTAAGATGTGTTTTCCTCGGAGCAGTTGGTCATTTTCTCATGAATTTGGAATAAAGTAACGGAAGGTCAAAGGTGGAGGAAGGCGCCAGATGAAGTAGGATTCACTGTGAAGTAGGATAAAAAATCACATAATCATGCAGTGACAAAATTTAACTGCAGTCTCGGTGGCACCGGAATTGAAGTGTCCCGTCAGACAGAAACGTATGCCGGCTAGTTACTCTCATAAGTCAGCATTAATACCATAGCTATAGCTATTTATTGTAACAGTTCCTTTTCCGCGCACATGAATGAAAAACACGGCTATTCTACGACCATTTCCTGGATATTCACTCCCCAAAAAATATTCAGTTCTGATTAAAAAATCACCATAAATTGATCCTTGTTGATCCGGTTGATATTTTGAGGTGTTGTTCATATGCTTCACATAACAATATGTGAACGTTTCTCTCCCCACCAAAATTCTTGACTCTTATACCGCCTGTTGGTCCTGAAACTAGAAAACAGCGTAGCACATTGACAGCATACGTGGCAATCTCGAATTCAGCTAAAGATGCTAGTGATTTAGGTTTCTGTTGTTTGCTGGTCCTTTCCGCGATCAGTTGTTTGCGGTGATACCGAAGCTTCAAAAAAACATGTGTACATATATTTTTTGAAGCACTCTCTCTTCTCCCCATGTACATACGTATTTATATATTTATAAAAATATTTTTTTACACATATAGAGAGAAGGAGATCGGTCAGCGCAGAACAACATCAGCGAAATTAACTTACTTATTGCTCAGAATTTGCGCAGATGTGCAAGCATGAAATCGTCTGCAGCAGCAAGGTAGATCACATGAAGAAGAAATCATAAATGATGTGAGGAGAAAAACCCGTGGGTATGGAGGACAGTGAAAAAGAAGAAGGGAAGGAAGGGACACAGGATGTTATACAACAACGAGTCTCGAATATTCTAGACGCCATCCACATGCGTTTGCCATTATCAGTTTCGCTCAACCCAATAGACAGAAGTTTTAGCGCTAACAGTTATTTTGGATTTTCCCAACTCATCTGAAATTATCACAGGAGAATTTTCTCCGTAATGTTTTCACATCATCAGTTATTAACAACGCCGCATAAAAATTAACACATCCCCTGCATCAGCAAAATATGAAAAATTCCTAATCCGTGAGTCGACGATCTTTTCAAGATTTGCTTTTGTTTTAAACAACACCTCACATTTGCTCGACGTTGGAGTAACTATGAATTTAATTTGGCTAATCGAGTGACTTCTGTAAATATCAAGATAGTCTAGAACAGCAAGAAAAACTGCTGAAAATTCCCTAATATGAGAGTTTCCGATGCTTTTAGAAAGGTGTGCCAAATTTCGATCCAAAAATCTCGATGCGTTACGGTGAGATAACTGGAAGTAGTAGCCAAATCAGTGATAAACAGAATGCTCTTCTTTTCGTTTCTGCCCCTCCTATGATCTACTTATGCTAAGAGTGAACGTTAATAAAATTCCAGCTGACCAACCTTTACGAGTTGTAGATAGCCAGAACCTAAACGGGGAATACCTCTCCCATAAGTGCGATAAGCTCTTTACTAGATTCTTCTATGCCTCAGGGTTCTAATTTATTTCACATTTGATTCAACACTTCGTTTAGATTCTCGTGACTATGATAACAACGACAACGATGAGAGTGCTGCAACTGTAGCGAATGAACTTCCTGAAAACATCAACGGTCCACTTTAGAGAATTAAATGTCACATTGTCTGCGTATTCCACACGTTGCTACATCTCATGCATACTACATTTTCATCTTGTTTTGACACCCTTAATCACTGTAGCTGTCACCAATAATATTCATTCCTCCCTCTCTTCAGTATGGAATGAATTATTATGTTATGAGATCATCAAATATCTTTACTTATTGCTTCCTCGCGTGGTTGTTCCTCATTATTGTTACACAACTGTATTGATATTCATTTCTACAACTGTAGATTCAACGCATGAAACTGAGCATATAAAAAATGAATATGTGCTTATATCACTCTGTTGCCTTCTTTCAATCTAATTTTTGTTTCCTGCTAATGGACGCCAGTCATCTCATACACAAAACAGCGCAAACTCCTTCCGCTTTCTAAATCTCTGTTTCAAAAAGGTGTCTCGTCGATTTTGGCTCAAAAGTGCATCTCCAGCATTTTTCAAACACCTGACAAATCGCTAGCACAAAAAATGATTTTAACAGTGCGTAAAATCAATAAGAAAAGTCACCAATTTCGGTCACTTCAATTGACAAGGGCTCATTCCACTTAACCAGATTCATTTCTTGAACTTTACACGTCTCTTCCTTAATGCTGCAACAAAACGCCACTCATCCAACGCTTATGACTTCACGTTTGCAGCGAGCAGGATAATTCCGATTGGTGACTTTTATTAACAACATTATAATCATTATGACTAATTTTCGTACTACTCGTTTCAAGAAGGAATGCTTTAGTTTTAGGTTGAAGTTATAAATAGCATCGATGTGTGATATTCGGATACTACGAAAATTTAAACGAAGGAAAGAAAAAAGAGGAATGAAAAAGCATTACACAATTAGTACTTCTAATGAGGCTCATCTGATTGTAAGATCGAACATATCAAAAATATATTTTAAGAAAGAAAGAAGAACAAATAAACAGATTGTCGCTAAACGCATCTTCAAGCCATTGGGGCTTCCGTTACCGTATGTGCGTCATGCCACGCTCCTCTTCTTGCATCCACAGTTGTCGGCATCGAACTGGTATGTATCCACTCGTAAATATAACGCTGATGCATACCGGACTCATCTCTACATGTCCGATGTTTCCTACTCCTGGAGCAGAAAGTCGTGGTGCAGCATCACAACAGAAATGGACGTGCTTCAAAATCGAATCAAAATGAGCAGAGTGTCTGCAATCTTTTCACACTTCAAAAAAAGAGTTGTAAACAGACCACAAAGTTGCAAACGTGACTAACATTTGAGAGCATTGAAAGAAGGTGCTACATTCACGATACCGCTACAGTCCGAAAATGTGGTGACCTTTACTTTCAATACGATTAAAAGTAAAGAGGATAGGGGAACTATACGAGAAATGATACGGAATCACTCGTTTTGGTACTCCGATATAGCCTACAACGAATTTATCACGGCGGTTTTGATTCAGTAATCACGTAGCTATTGCTTTGGATTTATATTTCTTGGTGAAGTGTGTAATATTTCAGTGCGGAAAGCGAGTGCTTAGTGGCGCAAGATCATTACATGGCAGAAAAGACCGCTAACCATCTATGAACTCCGAGATTCACTTCCTGCTGAAGGCTTCAGAAGGCACTTTATCTAACGAATCGAAGCTACAATTTTGCAGAGGTGTTTGATCTCCATGGCCTTATATCTAGGATAAATTGTTAGCCGTTTTTCCTTCAAACACATCTTTCAGAAAGCCAGAGGAAATCATCACGCCTGCCACGAAATTTTCCGCATCGAACGACATACAAGTAGCTCAATATCATAACAGAACTTTCAACTTAAATATCTTCACAACATCTTTCATCTCGAACGTTTATAATCGAAGTCACAGAGTGGAATAACAATAGGAACTATGAATCTCACTCCATGAGAGATGTGACCCACGTCTTATTTTACCACAAAAAAAGTTTAGTTCCTTAAAATAATATTTTTTCTTCCTCAGAATTTGCCTCCTAATTCCACATTGTCAGGATTGCAGCGAACAATAACTGTTCACTTTGAAAGTGCGCCGAGAATGATTCCCATCCCATGCACAGCCGGGATCCTACTCCTGTTTCCATCACAGACGAATTTTTCATCGTTTCTTTGCTAACTGTGGACGGCTAATGACGTTAGTTCAGTTGCGGTTAGGATGCAGCTGACATCCTCACGTCGATAGTGCGGTTTTGATTATTGTTCTGCTTGTTATTATGCATGCAGAAACTTTTCCGAGATTCCGACAAGAAGATCTGAATAAATTCAGATAAACAGCTGTGGTCGTGCAATCCGCTTTCAATTGACACTGCACCTGAGATTGCTAAGGTTATTGCAGGCACTGTGACGAAACGATGATATAGGCAAATTTCGCTGAACGGTTGCAGACATGAAGTGAACCATCAATTCATTCAACTTGATGTTGCCTATATATGATACACCTTGATCAGTGGCTGGCCACGATTTACACAACGTAGAGAGACCACAATTGCTTGGCACAGACCACGAATTTCTAAAGTGTGCACTGAGCTTTCCACTGTCTCTATAAACCTTAAATCAGGAGGACGGTAGAAAAGTTTCAATCGATGAACAGCTCGACCAAAGTGATTCCATACTGCAGTCATTCACGAATAAAGAAGAACGTATCAAGGTGCATAAAAGCGCTCGCTCGCTTGAAAACAACTTTTAAGACAATAATCGCTTAGTAAAACGGATTTTTATTGTTTCTATTCAGTGGAATTTAGTGATTTTCAGCCGCCTTTCATTGTTCACTTTGCTTATGGCCGCACTAGCCTCTAAGCAAGAAATATGCACCCACGACTTTTTCCGTTATCATTATTAACAGTATTAACAGCTTCACATCTCGACTTATCAGTCATGCATGCCAGAATGTAGATTAGACGCAGTGATGTCGTGTTCGTTCAGATTTCTTCGTTCCGACCAACGCATATACCGATGTAGGTTCCAGTTGTTTTTGGCAGTATTCATTACATGAAATCATGAGTTCAATATGCTGAAGTGATCAGCATAGAAATACTTCTTGATGCCAAGCAGTAAAGCACACCGGTCTCTCCACTTGCGTCTTTACTGCGTTTAAAGTGATGGTCTAAAGGGATCATAATGCGCAACTGCGTCTCATGGTATGAAAATCGGCTAGCATAATGTTACGTCTTTCCATTGAGCTGATACGTGCAAAGAATACTCTGTATTAATTATGGAGCAACACTTAGCGTAACTTAAGCCATCGCTAGGCTGCCTCAGCCTGACCATGCTGTTCCACTCAAAGCAAATTATACTTACGTCATCAACGGAAACTGCCAGCCAAAAAAATTTTTGTACGGTGGGCCGCCTCATTTGATCGGATAGAGTTCGTCGATAAGTAAAACGGATTTTTTCATGCACATAAGCGAAAAAAAGTTCTACCAGGGCAGGAAAAATGGGAAGTATACATGACGGTTGCAAAGCTCGATTCCGCATAACCGTAATTACAGCTGAAATTGGCATTTAAGAACGGTCTCGTTACGATATTTGTGACCGCCGTTGCCATTTATGGCCAGTCATTTAAACGGCGTTAATGTACTCCGCTGTGTGAATAGTTGTTCCACGATCTATGGGCCATCGAGAACTAACTTGAGGAAATCTACGTAGGTGAAAAAAAAAGAGGAATGACTCATAGAATAGCATCGCACATCAACGCGACTTATCTCACCTTAAGTGACGCTGTGGAGGGTAAGCATTAAACGAGGACGTGCATCACAATACAAATGGCCTTAGGATCTTAAGAGGCTTTTTCAGTTTGTGAAGGGGAGAGGAAAAAAGGAACCAGGGATAAAGGGCAGAAAAAATGACAAAGAGTGAGGACTGGACTGAACAAAACGAAATTGTACAGATGAAAAATCTGGGAATTGGCTGCATTCTGATCACTCAGCTAGACCCTATGGCCATCGAACTTCGTGCCGAAATTTCTGTGAACCACGAGCGCAATGCAATATACGAATTGCTCAATGTTTTCGCTATGAACGGACAGTTGCAGACAATGTTGTCGATTACCTACTGCATTTACTCATATTTAGCTAACTAAATTTGATTTTTTATGCTCGTGGGCTGCCCAGCTCTGAATGCATCAATGTAATAACATCTTAACTTGCATCTCTCATATTTTCCCTAAATATTTACGATCGCTACTTCTTCCGTTTTTCACGTTTGTAAAGCTTTTCAGCGAACAACTCATTTAGCTGAACGTCAGGCAGCTTGTGCGAACTAGAAAAGAGGTCAGGAAACAGTAAAATAGAACTCAGTCAGAACTTTCTTCTCCTCTATGCTGCTTCGTGTAAACATCATACTTTCAACTTTACAACGTGCCAATATAGTTTTAACGGCTTATTAGTAAGTGAGGCTCAAGTTATGATCGAAGATTTAAGCCCCAGTCGAAAACAACTGAGCTATGCTCCTGCCTAGAGAATAATAAACTGCAAATTTCGAAGGCAAATAATCATCGACGTAGTTTTCCTCGCAGAGCAAAATTTGCACTAACACTCATAAGTGGTTCGGACCGTATGGAGCCTTTCTGTGGTGTTCAGAAAAAAATTAAAACCCGGCGGTACGTCAGCAAGGATCGCTGACGATTCATTGCTTCGCCGCTTGCTCATATTGCCGATATCTGTTTCCAGTAAAGTTTATTTCACCACCTTTCAGAAAAATTTGTTTACAGCGCATTGGATTTCATTCAAAAACAAATCGCTTATAAACCAACTGCTGCACACAATAACACCTCTTTTATTACTGGTTGGCATCCCATATGTTGCTCCCTCGAAAGCAGTTGGTCTTCTCACTTCTACCGCCGTCAACAATTCCATCTGTGCTTCAAATATCTCATCTTGTAATTCTATATATCGCTGTGTAGCTGGTTCCATTTTCTCTGAATTTGGCGTTGCGCCTATCACATTCAGCTGTTTCCCGTCGTCGCAAAATGAACTCACGTGAAGTCTTAGCAGTTCTTATTAAGTTCTTTGAAAGAATGACTGTTGTAGTTTCGTTTAAATTTCTAGTAATCCATCATCGTAACGACTTCAGGTTTTGCATAGCATGGAAAGCTTTTTCAGTCACTGCCAGATGGGTCGTAATCCAATCGCAACTCGGTTGTAATTACAGGCCATTGTCGATGACACCTGTTAAGATGGCATATTTGTTTGTTGAAGTCAGTATATTTTTTGGTGAAAGGTCCATTTCGCATTATACTTTAGAGTGACTGCTCCTCATATTTCTAGCACTGCAGTAAGCATTCCTAACCGAAGTTCGAGATGGAAGATGGAAATTACGCTTCGCTCTCTGACGGCTTTATCAGTGTTCGTATGCACCGATGGAGAAGATTGATGGGTGTTATGCTCGCTACTGCGATCATTGTTACTGCCATATTTGCGGTTTCCGTATTTGCCCTTCTACGAAAATCTCCGCAGTCTCAAACTCGTACGACATTCGTAGTTGCTATGTGCATGCATAGTTCATCCGATTCAAAGACTCTTTCTCCCTCCTCCTCATTTTCGACTCATTCTGCTTCTCCCACATTGCTTGACCCCTTATCGGTGGATGAGAATAATTGTCCCTAATGGTGCAAAAATGACACGAAAATCACATTATGCAGTATGATGGCATCCTTATAGCAAATGAACCTCTCCTCGTTCAGACAGTGAAACCTACACTGGGAACAGTTAATCAGTTGTTTTGCAGTAACAGATGTCTTCACTCACCATACTGTTCTCCCTCAACAGCGTCGATAAGTTTTCGAAGTTTTGTTTCCAACAACAGCTTATGGTGTTACTCATAGAAAGATCTCAGCGTTAGATCCTACCATCACCTCTGTTTTATGCGTTGCTTCCCTTCTAAAATAGTCGCATTTATCGTCAACCAGCCTACAATTAATTAATCGCAGGCTGCCTTCACGTAATACTTTTAATATCATCGAGTATGCGAACAGCTTGCCGTTCTAAATGCTCCTCTCGAATTAGCGGAATTCCGTCGTTGCAATTCCGATGCATGAAACACCTGAAGATTTGAAAAGAACATTCCCTGCAGCTCTCCTTCTTCGCCAAGTGCTGCACCCCTCAAATACATTCGATATTGAGCAGAGGCGACTGCAATTTTCCAGTTTCAATATCAGTAGGTGCATTTTTTTAAACCTGATGAGTTCCACGACACTCGCTAAAAAAATTGAAACAGTTATATAATTCCACTCAGTGTGGGAATTTCGAATGCAGCAATCAAGTGAGTAATTCGAAATACCTCAACGACAAACGTCGCAATATTTTCATCTTTCTTCATTAGTTTGTAGAATGATGTTCAATGGGGTTAAAAGGTTTCGAGTTAAAGCTGAGGTCATTTCAGTCACTTACAGTTCGGGTGTCAGTTCAGGTGTCAAATAAAAGCCTGAATTGCGGCGTGGCTACAGCTGTTAATCGATGAAGAATACATCATTTGTTTTCCACCGCTTCTTGAAGCATTTTTATTAGGTGCAAAGAAAATGTCTATCGACATTATTGTGGTCCTTAAACAAGCCATCTCTCACAACCCAATAGGTGGCTTCCATGTATTATACCACTGATAAACTTTAATATCCATGTATTATACCACTGATAAACTTTAATAACCAATCTCTTGACCAAGTAAACTGAGTAATACAAATTAGACTAGAAGAATAATTTTAATTTTTTCAGCCGCAAAGGAAGAAAACAGAACGCCAATGACTCGAAAGGAAAACGATGTGCCTTTAGCCAAATCGAAATCGTCGCTTGCTTTGAGATTAATGTCTGATCAGCTCCAGAATACTACACTGAATGAGATGATGGTGAACAGCTCAGGACCAATTAATGTGTCTGTGAGAAACGAAACGACCGTGGGTGCTCCCGTTGCCCCAATGAACGGATCTGGTAATTGGATACACAGGTGGGATTTAAGCACTGCAGCGGGCAATTCGAATAATGAGGTTTTTACATCTAAAACCTCTCCAGAAATCCTCGCAACCAAACTGCCTCCATTGCTGCTTGCCTCGACACCACTGACGAAAACAACCACAGGTCACTTAGCAGCACAAACCACTTTCTTGACGCCAAAACGGCATAGGCCGAATTATGACGAAAACGCTACTACTATGGTAACGGGAGCGACAACGATAGAACCATCACCGCTAACATTTGAGAGTGATGACGCGACGGCGATTTACAACACAAGTATTGGATCGAAAATCTATGGAACTGCTCAAGTCACCACTTCTTCCAAGACAACGCAAGCCGCGTTGCTGCTGTCGACGTTTGTTATGCAACGATCAACTAGTCCGACTGTATCCGATACAGAGACAAACAGAGCGAAAAATCAGCAATTTTCTGGGCTCAGCTTTCGAACAAATCAAATCGAGCGCCCTCTTCGCTCAAATGTTCGCAATCACTTGCGGCGCCGTCGTTTACAACAGAGGCTTCGAGAACTGTTTCAAAGGCAGCAGAGTCCTCGAGTGACGTCTCCGCCTATCACCGGTATGTGAACACTGGGATCAGATATTTGGTGAGGTCATCAAGTGAAACTGAAATGACGGACTTCTACTCATTTTCTTGAAAAATTGCAAGAATATTTTCCTCGCGACGAATGAAAGAAGGAGGATCGACGGAGACGATAAACATTTCCGATGGATAGCGCCTGAGCTCTCCGCTGCCGAACAAAGTGCAAAAACTTTTTCGGGTCGAATTTGTGACAAAAAACTTTCCAAACTATATGATCCCTCTCCCCTTCGGATCGTTCCACAAAACGCTTGAGAATGATTTTTCTCGTACGCTTCAAGCGGTTACGTCACTTTTTAAGAATGAGGTTTCGCAGAAGTTGAAGGGACAGAAGTGTTCTGATCCAATCCCATAAAAATGCCTCCACGGATATTTTTGCAGCAAGTTTAGCAGGAAGTGTATGTTCATGTAGTGAAATCATCCTCATGTGTCTTTTCCATGTACATCAGCTCAACCGTAATGTAGGACTAAATGTAACAGATATGTTCTACGGCTTTCATCCGTTCTATGCGTTATTTGCGAAACAATCTTGCATGTCACTGAACACAGTTGTGCTTTCATAGCGCATAATATTTGTCTACAGATTCCATTCTGTTTGAAGGCGAATTCCAATCCTTCTTTTCAGCTGATGAGCGGTAAGGCAGCACTAGCTCAGTAGTTGAAGCCATAATAGCAACCAAAATGACTCTTAGGCCAACATATTAGTAAAACAACTTGCATAAGTGGGAAGGCTGGGGAGAGGGGACGGCGGACGTGTGCCGGGAACAATGGATTGTGACGCACTAATAGCAGACGCACATGCTTTCCCTTCCTCCTCCTCACTGGTTATGAGCGAGCGGAGTGATCTCGCTCCTCTGGCACCAGTTTGCAATGCCTTCTTTTATTTCAATCGAATGGATTCATTAATGACTGTCAGAGATGGAGAAATTATACGCCCTGCTGCAAGCGTTAAGAAATTAATCACAGCAGTATGCTTTGAGCTTCTGAAAAGATTTTCTAAAGAAAAAAATGCTCCATAAGATGATGCTTTCCAAATCGGTGAGGGAAGCTTTCTAGATCCCACTCGAAGCATCTCCCTTCCGATCAGTCTTTCATAGTCGATCTTAATGCTTTATTTATTGCTTCATAGCAGAGATTATCGCCTTTAATTCGGATCGGAGCCATCAGTCAAATCCTTCTAACACGTTGCAATTTTCCTGCCATCCAGAAAAATCCGATGATCTGCATGTGTCTCGTCTATTTGCTTATGCCTTCACGTTGACTTCACACTCATTCAATAATGATTTGTTCCTCACAGTCGCTTCAATCCTGATATACACTTTTTTAACTGCACAGCACGTTATACTTGCATTGGAAAGACGACAATGCGGTTTGCCAGAATACTGAAACAACGATTTCTGCAGTTTATGTGCATCTACTCGTACGAAGGCTATACTTTTTCTGCGCAATGAAGTAATCAGCAATGAATACAGAGAAGAAAGAGTAGCAGAGTATAAACGCAGTGAAAATGAAAGTGATATCGACATGTGATCAACGTGAAAATGTCGTTAAAGTGAAGTGATATTGACACACATATCATACATGATTGACAAAGTGTATGGGAAAGCACCGGAAATTAGTTCAAATCGAAATGCAGCTGCATAATCACAGTGCGCTTCCACAGCCTGGAAAATCGAAACAGCAAAGCTGATCCATCCTTTCCATTCCTGCTTTTCATTTTCTAAATATCGATCGGTGAATGTTCCAACAGTTAGATGGCGAAATTCTGGACCGTGCAGTATGCATCTACGGCCAATTTAGCTGATTGGTGAATGTAAAATGTGTCGGCCGAGCCGCTTCAACCATGTGGATTTCATACGCCTCTCAAGAAGGAAAGTGCATGTTGAAAAACCTTATTTTTGCATGCCACTCGCCTGACAAAGCTTTTTTACATGTTCCCTCCAGAAAAAAATGCAGAAAAGACTGGAGAAATATTTCAACCGACCCAACCTTTTTCTCCTTCATTCAAGAAAACCGTCGAAAAATGCTATCAAGTATGCTTAAGCTTATGGGGAGGGGTGTCCTTTTCTGCAACTTGGTCTCCATAGAACGATATTCCTCCATGTTTCCAAAGCTTACAAATTCCTGGCTTCTCGAAATGTCTATTGCTGTCTTGGCACACGATGCATCAGTATGCATCAATGTGTGACAGCGGGGTGAGCCACCTTGTACATCCTGCCGAACGTTGTTAGATACAGAATTAAACTAGATTTTGCAAAGGCGCATCACAAGTAAATGAACCCATGAATGGAGAAGGCCAGAATGTTGCTTGCGGTCAACTCGCCCGACTTTATTAATTGCCAGTGGTACTGGGGATGTGGGCATCAGTGCCTCTTTATCTCATCAGCAACGAGCATAAAGCTTCCGATGCACGTTTATTTCTCCGTAACGCAACTAGCGCAACTAGAAATCGAACCAACCCGAGGGACAGGTTGGATCATTCGATGTATGAACGCATTTTTGTTGAACTCTATTAGAAAACTGCCTGAAACGTTCAATCCGCTGCAGCTCGCCTCCAGTTCATGGATGAACATGAAACGCAGAATGGAATATTTCCTAGTACGTTCATTCTACCTGACTGTTGCCCTAATTCTACAATTGGCACCGCTGCGAATATGGTGATGCCATGAAGCACTTTTGCAAGTCAGCTTCACTGCTAAAACGCATAAGGAACTGCTAGCGTTCTTCCTCGAATTTGCCTCTCACTGCAAGTCTCTTCTCATATTTACGATCAGAATCCTTTTCGGTCTCATAACATCATACTATTTGTAACACTCATAGCAATAAAACTTTGTGATCCAGAATATAAATAAATAAATTGAACATTTTTGTTGGGGAATGTGAATGGCGGATAACATCTTACCAGCCTTTTTTGTTCATTCCAGACAGAAACATCTTCTCATCTCTTCTTCATCCCGAATTTGCAGGTATTTTCGTTTTTTTCTCATAAAAGCAAATTCTAATCTCCGGCGGTTCAGAAACCCCACATTTCTCAAACGAGCGCAGCGAAATTGTTATGAGTATCAACCCATCTAGGTTGAATTTACTTGTAATACCCCAATTGTGAGTGGAACTCAAAGAGAATTGTGTGCAAAATTTACTTGTAACAGAGAATCCTGGAGAGCAAAATTTTGCGCATCTGTTATCTTCTTCAATACACTACTGCAATCAATGTCTTATCGCTCTATACACCGATATCTTCACCGGAAGTGAGAAAAAATACTAAATAAATCTGAAAAGGAGCTTCGATCCCTTGATTATTTTGCACTGATCAGAACATTCAGATCTGCATCCTATGGACGAAACAAGCTGCTTTCTTGGTGCCTTGGGACACAAATTCTTTGAGTCGCCTATGAAGATCCACTTCCAAAACTTTTTCTGTACGACGGACGCATTCCATATTTGCATTTTCGGAGGCCAACATCGCTTTTTGGATCTTGTTGCCGAAATCCCCCATCGCAAATAGTTCATTTTTCATATCGTAGACATCCTGCAGCGATATTTCGTTCTTGACGCCATTACTTATGCTCTGTTGCAGAATATCTATTTCTTTCTTGTAGCTGTCCAAATATCTGTAAATTGAAAAGCCCGTCAAATGCATCAAAAAAGTTGCACCAAGTTCTTTCCTTCGGACTTCTTAGCTTTACTTCGCAAGCACTACGAGCAAATATCGCCGTCAGTTTCCGCTAGACGATCAGTAAAGCCGTCTGAAACGCATTGCGCTCTAGAAAAGAAACTCAAATTTCGCCGTCGATGCTGTAAGGCAACAGGCAAATGCAGCATGCCTAACGAAGCAAAAGGTAACTGCATTAAAGTTGCAAATGGTACCTCGTCATGCAAAAAAGACGTCATAGGTGTCTCTGCCAGTACTACGAAGAGTGCGTGCATTTAAAATGCGGCTTGCCGCTTTCGGTCTAATTCAACAACACCTTATTTATGCACATCGTTTCCTCATTTCTAACTTTACAAGAATTGTTATGTTATCATGACTTAGCATAGTTCCTGAAAATTTCATTCTGCTTAACCTGGTATTCTTTAGCATTTTTGCGGTCTATCCTCGAAATACTGAAGAACTTCGAGATGGCTTCAATGTTTAGGAGCAGGCATCTGGATAAAATTTGTCTTCCTGATCCACTACTGCGATAATCGTCTCACGAAACAAGATGGATATGACAATTTCATAAAATGGAAGCTCTCAAACAAACCTCTGCAGTCGGCTGACTCTACTACAATCACCGGAGACTTCAGCTTCCTGCTTGGCTAATTTGATCTCGTAGTTCAAATAGTCAACGAGTGCATCATTATAAATCATAATACAGTTACTTCGTAGGAATGTGCCAAATTTCGCACATATTTTCGTAATACGATCCTGTTGTGCGCGTAGTTCGTGCACACGGCGATCGCATTGGTCAAGTAGGATTTCTTTTTGCTTTTTTCGATCCCGAGTCTCGCATAAAAGGCGTTGAGTAGTCTCTTCAATTACGAAATTTTCTTCCAGCCGCTGAGCGTAGTCGATATGAAGATGAACAACCCAAACACAGCCACAATTTTTGCACCTTCCGTTCGTCATGGCATCACAGTTTACCAAACCGGGCTGCGGGTATTTACCTAATTCAATATTCCTCCAAATAGCAATGTTCATGACAAATTTTCTCATAATGTACAACGTTCTCCTTCGTATTCGGTAGTGATTTCATTGAAATACACTTTCCACTCGCACAAACGGTACGCGGATAATCCAGCGGGATAACGTTGAGTGTCACCGTCTTAATCTTCAGGTGACTCTCAAGATCGGCAGTTTTTTCGTCGAGACTTTCACATTCCTTCTTGTGCCTTAGAGCTAAACGAATATTTGTCTCAATATTTTCGCTAATAGAAGCCAAAATGGGCGAAATGGTGGTGATAACACGACGTGCCTCACTCAACGAGAGCATCTCTCTGGTTCGATGCGGATCTAAATCCATCACATGTCCAAGAAACCGTAGCGTTTCATTGCTAGATATATTCCAACTCTCACTAAAGGCATTCTTCTCTTGTTGGTCGAATTGGATGCCATTCTTCTCGGCACAAAGGAACTTGAATGCCTCATTGTCAAAATAGTACATGTTATCCTCACGCAGCATGATTTCTACATTGCGTTCCATCTTGAACTTTGCCAGGTATGACTTCAGAGTGCTCAGCGTTTGGCCGGCCCTGTAGAAAGTTTGACGTGTTTTCGTGAAACAAAATATGATATTTTTGGCAGCATTCTTATGCAAATGAGTGAGCAACTCACTGAGGCAATACTTGAAAGATACCGTTAAACGTGGTGAGTCAGGTGTTAATAAAATGCAAATCGCGCTCAAATCTTGGAAATACTGGAGCTCTTGAAGTATTAGGTCGAAATTCTTCTTGTCCTGCTCCGGACCACGTGTGTCTCCGATTCCAGGCCCATCAATGAAACGAATGAGCTTGTTACCATGTGTAAGTGAATATGTCCTCGGTTTTTGTGTAGCCGACTGTCCTTCACTGAAGACCTCGTTCGTGCTCTCTCCAATTCGTATAGTTTTCATATTGGCACCTTTCGTTTGAATGGAAAACTCCAATGGAATTAAATATTTCAGCTCATGCTTCGATGCCTCCGCGAGAGTCTCGTATGAAAGATAATTCATTATCGAGTTGATCCATGTTGACTTGCCTGATCCAGTTTCGCCAATTAACAGAATGTTGCACTCCGAGTAGGGCTTTATTGCTCTAAGCTCAACTTGCAACTGATGCTTACTGAATGAATCGAAAAACGACCCATGACGATTGTCACTGCAGCGGTATGTAGCCGATATAGCAGGAGTTCGGCCACAAGCGCAGTAGAAGTTTTTGTCGAATCCGTATTTAATACTCATTCTGCAGTCGTAGCATATCCACTGACGCTTTTTGTGCGCACATCGACCATTTCTGAAACTTCCCGGGCAATCGACTTCAGCCATTCCTTCCGTTGATGGCTTCGCTGTCGCTCCAATCGAATAAGAGGTGAATCTGATCACGTTAGAATTTTTAAGCAACTCATGCAGCTTCAGTAAGTCCCACTTTGTTTCAACACCATCCACATACTCAGACACACTGCTCTGACCGCGCTTACCGAATTCTTCCGAGACGTCCAAGTCGACAACCGCGCACTTGATGTTTTCTTGACGACGAAGATTGTCAAAGAAAAGCCGATTGGCTAAGCTTTCTTCGTCGTCCGCCATCATGCTGCAAAACAGCACATAGTGCCTACCCGAGGCGGTGAATTCGTCGAGATCTGATCGACTGAGCAAAACTTTTACGTCAGCTGCGTTCAACTTTTCCACGTACGAAAGTTTCTTTCGAATCCCTGTGAAATCATCTAGAAATTGATGAACGTTCGATGCGCTCAAAGTATGCGGGTCTTCCAGGATTGCGTTGATGTCTGCAATAGTTATTTGACCTTTTCTGTACGACACAATTGCGTCGCCAAGATTCCTTCGAATACTAGCCTCCTTCATTCTTGATTCTTCCAGTTTGCGGCCGATATCGATCTTTGTAGCCTTAACGAATAACGAACTGTTCCTACTGACGTCTTCGTATAAGTCGTTCAACTCTTGGACCCTTTTATGAAGTTGCTCGAGAAAGTTCAATATGGTCATTGAGGTGTGTTCGTCAACCATATTACACAAACGACTTATTTCGGGCTCCATTCCACAGGCCAATCGAAGCACTGGAATAGACACCATTGTATAGGCGATCGGTCTTCCTTTACCATCGTTTCCTGCAATAAACACAAAATTTCTAACGCTCATTCACTGCGTACGAACACACATCTCCCAAGCAAACCTACAACCTACCGCTGCTCCCTGTCTCAAGAAACGGTGTTGGCCTCCCACATATACGACGCTACTGTGAACTAATTGCCGCAAGCCTTCTAGAAGAAGCGACAATTTCCTGCACTGGCATGACGAAAATAGACGTCGCTAGAAACTAGCACAACTGGAAGTTCCATTCATGGTGCGTTTGAAGGCTTTCATCTATACCCAAATGCTGTCATCGACAGCGAGTATCGAGCATGTAATCTGCCTCATACTGTCACAAATTGTGTTGCCTCAACAGCGCGCAAAACGAGCTCGCGATTTAGCACACTCGATCGAATGAATGGCATAGTCGATAGTGAAAAGCTAATGGCTGCGTGAAATAGCCGTTTGTTCTTCGTTGACAACATGCCGCTCCACCAAGAACAGTCTCGACAAGCTGAGATCGAAGGATTAGCCGAAAATGATCATTCACTGATTCGGATTTTCGGCCGTATTGTCAACATCCGATGAAATGACTCATGGCAGCCGTCCTTTCTGTGCATACTCTGTATTTTCTTCATTTGACAGTCGAATGACAACCGTCGTTTAAGAAAGCGAAGCTGCGAGCAGTGAGAAAGAAGAAGCAAGAATTCAATGAAATTCAGTTCCCAAAAGTCTTTTTTCATTTTCCGTCACATCAATGGAAATTTTGTAGAAACGCCAAGTGATCATCTGAACAGTGCTGTTTCCTAGGGAGGCTTTTTGCTTAAATATTATGTACCTGAACAGATGGGAAATCCGGAGGGGGATTAACATCAGTTTTTGTGTTGAAATACAGTTGAGTTTGTTGGTTTGATAATCGTCCCAATTTGAGGTGATTTCCATGAGTCAATTGTTTGAAAGTAGAGAAGGAAATAGGGATGCGGGAATACGTTACGCTGTATATGCTCCCACAGTTCGCTTATCGAGCCATCGAGCCACTTACCATCAAAAATTGATATTATGCTATAAAAAATAAGCAAAAAAATACATCGCCAGTTCTTATACAAGCACTACTATCTTTGAACTTCACTGCGATAACGATGGACTGGGAAGTGCCAATGCAGGCAAGGATTTTTCTCCATGTCTAAATGTGTGCAATTCCACTCCCATATGAGGGTAATTCTTATCAGCTGCCAATCTAAGACATGAATAAAAGCTCCCGACTACGCAGTTCCAGCTACAGTGTTCTACAAACTGAACAAACGAGCTGAGCAAGGCATAGTGCTTCATTGGGTGGAATCTGCGAAGCACACAAAAGTGGAGCGAAGAAGTTCTAGATCGTGAAAACGGAGCAAAGCGAGCTTGGAGTGCCCACCTTTAATAAGTGAAGGAATCCTCCTGATAAATGCAATGCATTCGTCATAGGTGCATGGGATCGGCTCGTTTGGCTCCCTGACGTCGGTGAAGAGGTGCAAGTCGAAATCTTCATTAGTCACTGAGCGGCACTTATCATAACCGACCGCTGCACTGCCCGTGACCTTCGCCGCAAGAAGCTTCAGTGCTGCCTTAATCCCGTTATTGATATTTTTAAATTCTCTGTGTTCTTACATTCATATGGCGTACATTTTGCTACCCCACCCATAATGGAGCAACCATCCAGCGACGTGTCAACAGCAATGAAAGAGGATTTAAAAGAACATCGAAGATGGGTAATTTTAAGCTCTTTTGATGCAGGCGGAGTGAACTTGCTGGATGGCCCATATTTCCCTGCTGTTTTCGAGGGCGCATCAGAGGAACTCGAAGATCTGTCATAGAAAAAAGCGTCGGCTTTTTGCAATATTGAATTCAGAACGTCAAGTAACGTATCCGCGCAAAATTTCAGCGCAATTGACGCAGATGAAGGGCACTTGCTGTTTGCCCATCCATCCAGCAAGTACACTTCGCCTGCATCAATTGAGCTGGAATTTTGCGTAGATATGTTATTTGACGTTTTGAATTCAATGGCTGCAAAAAATCTCATGTTTCTGGATGGAGGAAGTGCATACAGCTTCCACAAGCTTTGGAGTTGGCGTGATGGGCGTCATTTATTGGCACGCATACAGCGGAGTACAGTAGTCGCACATACACAGTGCTGTGCACGAGCTACCGTCGTTAAATGCAAGGTTGCTAAAATTCTCTACTTTCCAACATCGCGGAATCGCAGTCCATTTTTCTGGGATGCTTTCTAGGATGCTTTACTTTTTGTTGGCGTTCAAAACGCGCAAACTTCTCCGGGAACCTTCCACTATAAACCCGTTGCAAGTTCCGATGACTGCATCCACGTACTGCCATCCAATAGATGTGATAAAAGATGCTTGCACGTAGCGGTAATGTCTATGACAACTTTTTGGCTTCGCTGAAACTGGTTCTGGAGGCCTGAAACTCCCTAATCCTCATATGACCCTCGGGGACCCTTGAGAATCCGGGTATTTCTTTCGAAACATCATTTCCGGCTGAAAACATGGTCCTCCACTATCCAATTCGCTCAACTGTCTTCCGTGAGTGGAGAGCCGTCAGCTTTATTCATGTTCAAAAAAACTTCATGTTTTAGGTTTGAAAGCGTTATGGAATAGTCTAGCTACTTGATTTTGACATAGGCTGCGTAACCTCATGAGCATCAGTGAAGAAGCCCTCTACACCAGGTTTTAATGTGTTGTGCCCGTAATCTGTGCCGATTTCACAGTTTTTAGAAAATTTGTTAACAGTTCGAGAGAGTGAACATGTGTGGACTTTGATAGTCTCAGATTCGAAACAAAGGAGTCGTAGGCATGTGAGGTAGTGCACTTCTTCGATTTCGAAATATGTGAGCTATTCAGTCACCTCTGAACGATTCTTTCTGTTAAAACACTCACTGACTGGCATTCATCCGTAATAGAAAACAAATTGCTTGTATGTTTAAAGTAATGTGATTTTCACCGTAATTAGAACAGTCGACAAATGATTCTCACCATTGCTTAGGGATGTGAATTATCTCCTCGGCTAGAGGAATATATAACATAAACCTTGCTTTTGATAGCATTTATTAATGAACATAATTAACAAGAATCATTTTGGAAGAACTTCAAGCACGAAAATTTGTGAGGATGGCAAGCTCTGGTCTTCAGAAGCTTCAATCACAGCGTGAAAAATTTTGTAAAATTAAATAGTTGAAAGCCGAAAGAAATTGCAACATTGCAAAGTGCTGGGAACCTGCATTTCACCGGCGGCATGTGTATTTTTGCTTTCATCCGCTGACGAAAAATTCATAGTCATCATGGCGTTAGCTCCCCATTCGATTTCGGTGACAACGTGGGTCGCTCCCACATTCTCGAGAACGTCCGTCGAAATCAGCTTTCGCACTTCTTCGCCGAAAACATTCAATTTCTCCACCTGAAGTCGTCAAACTTTCAGTTGCTTCCTGATTGATCTCAATAATTGAGGATGGGAATTCTTTCTCGGGACTACTGCAAATGTGGGAAAATGACAAAAGAATATTTTAAAAATTTAAACTGTCAAAAAAGTTAAGACACAGAAAAGCTGTGAAAAAAGTTGTCTTGCAGCAGCATTGAAGAGTCTAAAAATACGCCTTGTCCTGGCAACGCGAGTTTAAGCGGAAAAGAGAAGAGAAAAATCGCCTCCTCATAATAACGGGAAATGAACGTGATTATATCTGAGTGAGGCAAAAGTTCCGATGATCATCCTCTGTCCTTTCAATCTGAGGCTTTCCTAAGAGGCGACGCTTTTCTTGCCACCAGCAGTAAATTCTCACTGTCTTTTTCCATCACAGGACTCATTCAAAACAATCCTTTCTTGCAGATGCACCCTTTGCTTAAAGGCATATTTTTCGCAAATGTCACTCTTCCTGCTCACTGATCTGCGCTGTGCATCTGTTCAACCATGGTACGCATGAAGTTTGAGTCAAATTTCCCCAAATGAGTTCCTCGTGACGGACTAAATTTGTGTTTTATAGAATTTGTTGAAAGAAAACTGACTGGATGGATGAGAAAATACCTGAATGTGAAAAAATATGCAAGAAGAGAATCCACTTGTTTTACGCTATGATTTTCACCACTCATTTTGGAGGGTTGATATTGCAACTGGATATATTCAACTGGCGCTGGCAGAATACTAAAACTGACAAATCATTTTAACAAAATCAGAATTGACACATGAGTTAACCTCAACATTTCCTGATGCGACAGTCTCTACTGCATTAGCAACTGTGTGCAAGCAGCTCCGCGTAATATAAGAGTTACATCCTGTGAGCCAAAAAAAAAACAGTTGAATCAGGTTGTACGGCCCTTCTAATTACAGCTGCACTGAGCTACTTAGAGCTCACTTTTAAATACGAATATTCCCATCGTGAGAAATTTTCACGATTTTGGTGCCAATATTGTGGAATATTTGTTATCCGTTGAAGGTCCGTAAGTAAGCATTTTCCATTGAAAAGACTATGACTTTTCTAATAAGCTCATAGTACCATTTATTATAACTACCTTTATTCATATTGCTCAGTTACGGGTCGTATATTTCCTACCGATCATTCAATTATTATTGGAAGATCTACTAATGTGTACAACAGCGCAAGTTTAGCCCTTGAATGTAGAGAGAAAACTATGCGATATGATATCATTTTTCTCTAGTGTTACGCTCGCTACGTAACTCGATTCATCTTCATTTCTGCTGCGAGAAATTTGAAATGAGTCAGTATAGACCTCCCTGAGGAGACCCATGCTGTAATATTTCTTTAATTAGACATTTCATTCTTTTGGTAATATGAAGAAAAGTATGAAACTACAAACAGTCGTGAAAATGAAGTTCTGAAAAACAGTTTAACATTTTTCACTAGGTGTGGAGCACTTCAGGAAGCGTTTTTTATTTAACACACTTGTGCAAATATGCTTTAAAAATAGACTGGCTTTCTCTCTTTACCTACTGCTGTTTCCGTCATTCCCTTCAACAGTTTCGCACTGCGCACCACTGAACACTTCTTATCGTACACACTACCGAATTTATTCATTATGAACACTAAAGAATAACTTCCCATGCGGTACTTCAGTTTAGTTTGAAGAGTTGCAGCTATTTGAATAGACCGAATTAGTGCGTGCTGTCATGTGGGTCTAACTTTCACATGACAGCGATTTCTTATCGGAAAACCTTGGAAGGTTTTGTGTAACTTATGTGCGTTAGTTTGGATCTTTGGAAGTGAAGATTTTTATGCAGTCTCTTTCAATTTTTATTGTTAGCGTGTCAAACTCGATCATTTGAATAAACAAGCTGCAAAAGCGTATAGTGTGTCACATATCTTATCAAATTCCTTCATCTGATTCCCCAGGACGTTTTGCGCACTCTAATAATAAAATCTCATTGAAGCATTCAGCAATATGCAATGCAGTTAGTCAGTGATGAGTTTAGCTCGCAGTAAGGACGGTTTAGCATCTGCTTCCTTGAAAGTGGACTGCTTTCAATGAAGTCGTCTATTTATAACATCAGCTTTACAACATTGAGCTGCTGCTACCTTCCATTCAGCTTACCGTCACATCAGAGATATTTCCTCTCATATTTCAAATTCAGATTCCTCAATTTCCACTTCCAGCAACCCACTAATTCATAATTCACGTTTAAAATTTTCAAACACCAAACAACCTATTCATTGCAAATGTTATTTATGCTACGATTCCCTTTGTGGCGATCATCATTTTTCAGGTTTTTCGAATCCATGAATTAAAGTGATCTCACTCTTTTCTATGGAGGAGAACATAGTCTCCCATTCATGTTGTTGATAAGTTTGATAAGAAACTGGAAAGATATTTCTGCGCGCTTACGTAAGAGACAGTAATTCAAATGCTTCATTGAGGAACGATTTTTAGGAGAATAATCCCGTTCATGAACAAAACGAGAGGAAATATTTGGAAGAATTACGAAGATAATAACCTCAAAAGTTCAACAGCCGATTCTCACTGCATCATATCATAAACGTTTGCACATCTATATTACGTAATTGCTTATTGATAAATATGCTCGTGCACACAACCATATTCGAATGAATCATCCAACCGAGGACAATCATTTTTGCAGCAATACTTTGTAAAGATGCGTTATATTAGAGCAGAAGCACAAAAGTGAGTGTTAAGAACCGAACCTTGGTTCTGCTTTGATAGAGAAGGGCAATACTGCACGATCGCGCACTCTTCGAATCGTCAAGAACGTATTTTCCACTACCGTCCAATGAGATTAATCCAAAACAAATGCTCAACTAAAATTCCGTGGAATATTTAGTTGCAAATTTACTGCAAAAGAAACATGCACACTGGTGAGGGATACCCCGTAGACGCTTCTTAATCTGGGAAGAATTTTCAGCAGCATTACTGAACGTATATAATCTCCTAATGTGTTCATACTTAATACTGGATTTTTCCGTTCTCACATTATAAGCGAGCTACCGCGGTTATTGGTTTAAAGCTAGATGCTCTCATGAATAGATCAGCTATGTCGAATAAAATTGAGATCTTAAAAAGTTCTGCGTGAAACCTTCTATCAAAATATTTCCCACAAATATCGCCAATTTTATTGGTAATCACATAATTTCGGTCAGTTCTGAGCACTTTACAGTCTGCAATTTCTACGGTTTGTGTTTAACGGTACACATTTTTGCGCTGTTTTGTGCTATTCCTCTTGTGCCCGTCATCGTCTATCTACGGTCGCTGTAATCTCCTCTGCTCTTTGTAAAACAATCTTTCTTATGCTTAGATTAAATTGCCATTCACCAGCACCGTTTTAATAGATATCTTAGTCGGCAACAGTTCGAAATTTTTGGATGTGATCGAAAAAATTCATCAACGTGCAAAGAACTGAACCTTAAGTTCGCCTTCAACGCCGAGGTTTTCGCATCTTTGTGAAAGCGAATTGGAGTATTTCACATCGCATTTCACGAAATCGTCGTCAATGGTCCGTAGAACGTATGCAGGAAGAGGCTTCCTAAATATCGATATGCCTCCAAGGAATTGGTCTGTGTGAGCGTTGTAGAGTTCACCGTGTAAAGCAATCCGACCAAGTGCAGCACGATGCAATAGATCCATTCTGAAGATGTAATAACATAATTTACCTTCTTAAATTCAGAGACTGACTGTAAGGAAAGCAAAAAAACGAAAGGATAAGTTTTCCTGGCACTTTTCCTTTACTTATCGGTCAGACAATCGGCATTTTACGAACATTTCCTTAGAACTGCGAGACTTTTGAAAATTTCACGTCCATTAACTTCTTAGTAATTTGCACGTCTCTGCCATTTTCTCTACATGCTGAAATTCGTGAAATGCCAATGGCACAGTGCCGTCCTTTGGTAACAGTACAAGTTTACAAATTATGGGAAGGAAGGAAAGGATGGAGCCGAATGTGGGCAAAAATGAAAATTTTGCCCATATGTGTGGATGACAGACACTTCCAGCATTGTTTCAAATTGTCTGGACAAGTTAATAATATCCTGCCGAAGCAATAAATTCATATTTTCAGTACCGTCACGTATTTAATGCTTGGAGGGAAATTTCCGGTTATTTCGGAGGCTAGAGAGCGTTGATGGCCAAATTTTGATTGGCATTTTGGAAGGCTTCGCACTGTAACTTAGGAGGATACCGCCTTTATTTGTAGGCAATAATGTGAATACAGTTGGCGAACTAGCAACCATAGTCGTCACCGTCAGCGTTACTTAAGTTACATATGGCGAAACTACATGTCCCGTTTGTTTTACCACAAAAATGAAAGCGTTTAATGCACTCTTTGCCTTATCATCAGCACGACTGCTCATTTATACTTTAATCAGTTTTGCGCTCATTGCTTCATGCCACTATTTCTTGCCTCCTTGATGTCCGTCTTCTTATCTTTTTAGTACTATTCATCACCTCAATGTTTCCACGGAAACGTTCACATGTTTTCCGTTTTTATAACGATCACTTAAAGTTAGGAATGGAGTGAATAAAATGATACATGAGCGTGCATTAGCGAATTTAAAACACTGACATATGACGCCACAAAATAGAGACCGCGACTACGAGTTATTCGCTAAGAGGATATAATAGTTCAAGAGACCCTGCTCCCCCTCCCTCCCCCTCCCTCAACGGAAGAAAAAACTTGAGATACATAACTAAGGAAATCGAGTGATCGAAACAGTTCGGCTGGCTAATTTTCCAGCACGACCATCAAGCTGTCGACGATAGAACCATCTTCAAATGCAGTCATTCGGCAGCAACGAGCGGTATCTGTCGCGTAAACGCGAGGCGAGCGTGATTGTGGAGGTTTGGTGCTGCTGAGGCATGAACTCTCTACATAAGAAACAAAGCGCTTTGTGCAGCATGTTAACGCGGAAGTCAATATGATAGCTATTCCGCTAAACAAAGAGGCAAGCAGCGAAAGGGCATTGAGGATCCAAAGTAAAGGATGTGGAAATCACGTAATTCTGCACTTTCGATGTGCATTTGTGTTGTGCGACTATATTGTACAACGAAATAAACTATATTATTCCATCTTCCTCTCCGACAATATTGGGTCTTTCAAATCCGATAGTATCGACTTAAACAACGATGGGAGTAAGATGAGCAAGTTAGCTGTTTTCAACTCGCTCGCTTTTACTCTGAAGCAGATGATAAGAAAAAGTTATATACTGGTGGAAACTCAACAACGTTGGAAGCTGTTAATATATTAATATAAATTAATATGAACGTGATACGGCGTCCCTTATATCGCTGTTGATGATTCATCAGTGTCGAGCTTTGCAGACAATGCATTGCAAGTGAGTGCCTACCTTGCTTATAGTTGCGTAGATATGAAGCGCCTGATCAAGCTATGATGGAAAGCTGCTTCAGGTGAAGAATAAATGTGAACATTCCTTTTGTACAATCACCAGAGCTCCTTGTAGTCCACTTAGTAATTCTGCTGTGATAAGCAGCACGGTGCGAAACACCTATTTGCCACTAGCAAAAAGATGATTATGCATACGTCGATTACTGAATATTCTGTTGAATTCTTGCAAACATTATTCGCATTTATGTGTATATAGACAGAAGCTGCAATCGGAACGTATGGAGTGCACTATTTTATGTTCTCAACCTCTGACGATGCCTGCTGAAATGCAATAATACCGAATTTTGCATACATTAAAATATGCGCCTTGCAGTTCCCATCAAAATAGCACTTTTCATTGTCGATGCTTCTTCGAGCCCAGCGCAAGAAATTTGATTAAAAAATCCTTTAGTTATTTGATCCTCACAATAATTTATGTAGTGAGCACTCGATTTCAAATTTAGTAAGATGTGGATTATTTAGACACTTTCAATGACATAGGTGCTGGAAATTTACGTCATAGGAGCCGCATATTTCCTCTCCGCTGACCAGTGATGTACTCCAAGGTTAACCGCCATTTTCTATGACATTTTAATGTTGCTAAGTGGCTCTCGATGCACCGTGGAGGCTTGAAAACTTGTCATCTTGCTCTATCAAGAACAACAGCATGCGATTTCAGTGACCACTACGACAGACGTACAACGTTTGCAGCTATGAGATGGGATGCGCCGATAAACGCAGAAAAAAACATTAAAATTCCTTCCTCTTCAAAAGATGCACTCAACTGACAGACTAGGAGAGAGCAAAGCAGGCAATTTTGTGATAAAGCAGCATGGATGATTATGCTGCAGAGCTTAGAGAACGGAGAACGAGATAAGCGTTATCAGTAAAGGTCATGATAAGCGTTATCAGTTCGTTGTGAAATGATTCCTCTCCACAAATGCCTCCAAATTTTGTTGCACATCTACTCTTTACGGATATGCAAACGTTCATACTTAGTAAAGCAATGAACGTAGAACAATACTGCGAAGAAATAAATTTAAACGAACTCGCATGCAATTTAAGATTGCACAAAAGTAAATCCTATTGAAAATAAATTAAAGTCAATTCAAGAAAGCACATCGTTGCAGGCACACTTGCTTTGGATCGACTTCAGTGCGATTGAACTGTATAGCACAATCAATTGCGATCGATTGCGGCGCCCGTTCAAAAAAAAAAAATTTCGACACCTACAGAAACGTCAACAGCGAACGTTTCAAAATTTTCATTATGACGCTCCATTGAAGCTTTTCTTCTTCTTAATTTCTGGGGAACTCTCCCGAGGATTTCTGGAACGAAATTTCGTCCAGATTTCATAGCCTTGTTTCTACTATGCTGTGGCTTCGTCATTGTTAGGTTCATATAGTAACGACGAAAATAGATGATGTTTGGACGATCACTGAGTGGTTTGGTCGCGACTGCGCACAAGGCACAGCAAACAGAGAGTTTGCTCATCGGCAGTTCAGACTTCTTCTTCATAAAGAAATGTCGGCTGCACATGCAACTGGCGTTGAAGAAAGTGGTGAGGCAGTAAGTTGCGTAGCCGTCAACTGTGCCAACAAGCATGCTATGTGAGGGCAGCCTAATCGTTCGATTGCAAATCAACCACGAATTCGACTGAAGAAATGTTACTTCGTTCTTGTTGGTTATACTTCAACGTCTATGGGCCGTTACTGTTGAGCAACACAGATTTTGTTGTTTGGTAATTATCGCCAACGACAACGTCGTTTTAGCTGCTGATTTGAAGTTCTCCCTGTGTGTCTATGCGCAATTATTTTGCCGCTGTCCCCCTATGTTAATGTTGGACATGATAATATGCGTGGTTCCAAGTTTTCCAGAAGCAAATTTCATCCAACACGGAACGAAATATAGAAAAAGTGCATTTATTCATCATTAATTACAACAGCAAGGAATGTCACTTCGAAATGACCTTCGTTTTTCCGTTCCTGAAAAGAAAACTATCCATTACCTCTCTTTCACAGTAGTGGAAATAAAACACATAGATACCTAAGAGTTGGGAATCGCTTATACATGTCATATAATTGCAAACTTTTCGTACATCAGCACTTCATAAAAAAGAAAGTATGCGAACGGAAGGCCTACGATTTCGGCATGACGATGATGATAACGTAAACCTTTGGAATTTCCACTTTTCAAGAATGTTTCTTTGGCAACATTGGGGAGCTGGAATTTATCATCGAAACACTTTTACCCCAAAAATTTCCCACCATTTCTTGGCGCTTTCTTCGCCCTACTCTATTCGATCAATCTTCTTCTTCTTATTTTAAAAAGGACCACCTGCGATCATATCCATTAATCACTAGAACCACACACTGCAGAGGCGCAATAATTAGCAGCCTTAAAGAAAAGGCGTAGCAATTGCTGCGTTAAGTGGTTCATCTCATGTCAGCTTTCCTCTATCGTTTACTTGGCACTTTTCAGCTTTACACTTATGGCTCGTCTGATGTATGCATGTGTCTATGCCCGTGATACTTTCTCATTTCATGACTTCACTATTTGCGTTGAATTTTGAGCGATTAACTTCGAAATCGGTCGCTTTTGTTAAAAAGTGGAGAAAAATTTGCTCTCTTCCCATGTCGTTTCGTTTTCCACTCGGCTCATAAAAAACTCACCTCTTTAAGTAAGTTGATGTGAATGAGTCTATTAAAAATAGTATGTTTGTCATTCGATAACATATGAGAATGCTTGGAATGTTTGTCATTCGATAACATATGAGAATGCTTGGAATGTTTGTCATTCGATAACATATGAGAACGCTTAGACATACTGATAAAAGCAAAAATGCATATCTCATAAGCTCCATTAATATGATTACTAACTTGTTACCAAGTTTTATAGTGTTCCTAAATTATGCATAAACTCCTCTGCTCAAAAAGTAAGCAAATAACCTAATATGAACAGGAAAAACAGTAACAATTTTCAGCATTTTCGTTTGCTCATTAGAAAGAGAAGTGTGTCAATTCGGAGCAAAATTATCTTTTGTGGAAACAATGGAAGCTTTTTTTTATTCGGTGCCTTTTCGGCCGCATATAAATCAACGCATGTCAATCAAGTACACCTTTTCCAAAATTCGTTTTGTGGATCGCCGCTCCCTGTCTTTATGCATTTTCCGGGACGACAAACACGAATTATGAAGATGTAGCAACAGAGGCATAAGATAAGCTGCAAAAAGCGCAAGCACAACCTAGAGAATGTGCACCGTGGTTTGGTGAAAAAAACCGTGAGATATAATGTTTGTAAACGAAACGCTCTATAGTCTGTCAGTGGTGCGTAATGCATGGTGGTGGGCGCTGATTATTAACAACCGTTAATTAGGCATCAAGTTCATCCGACTCTGCATGGTTGATATTCACGGAGGGAAAGTGAATACTGTTTTCAACGGAATACAGCCACTGCATTTCAGTGGTTGTGCTCGCTACTCTCCACTGCTTCTCTTACTGTCCATCATTTTCTTCATAGAAATGGGAGGTTCAAGTGAATTCCGGAATTTCTGGAATATGATTCGATTAGTTTCTCATTATTCTGCATGTGAAAAAAAATCTAACTCGAAGGCTAAGCGTTATTGGACTCAAATCAAAAACGCATCATAACGAATTTTTTTGTGATTAAACTCTTATCGAAAGAAATAACAAAACTGAAGAATACTCACGACCGATTCCGGGTGAGTGCATGAATCAATTCGATCGGAAACGGAAATATGATTGTTGAATTCTTTTCGGCGCTGAAATAAACGATAACGTCAGAGCAGTAGATGTGGCAAGCATGAATAACAACTAGCAGCATGTGTGAGAGGATTTGCCTTCTTAAACCTTTCAGTCAATCTTTTGAAAAATGAGTCTAGAGACATTTCTCCCTACAACCATCTCTTGCTTTCTCCACCGGGCTTCTGTCGTACTTGGTGCAGCGATTTTGGTTCTACCAGATCGGAAACTTACCATATAAAAATCTTATTTACAAGTGCGCTTATGCAAAGCACTTCCAAAAACGTTATCGAAGCATAAGAACATTCCATCCTTCACCGCAAGATCTGAAGGCTTTCAGGCGCCCTTTGTTGCAATGTCGTTTAATCAAATTTTTTGTGTCACTGAGGATTGGTTATATAATTACTTTCACGCATCACCATACTGCATATTTTCTTTATTCTAAAATTTGACCCTCGTATTTTCATTGTTGAGAGAAAGCATAATTCTGCAATACGATTACGTGATCGTATGGAGCAGGATGTGTCTGCATTATTTCTCTAAAACCATCAAAGACATTTGTGTGCATATGCACATCTTTTTGTGGGTGTCATGCGTTTCAGCCATAAACACGTATCCGGGAGTCAGCAAGAGTTCTTAGGATAACGACAACAGGAAGCAAGCAGACGTGACGGCACGTCAGGAGTGCGACTGCTAACTCCAATTACTTTGAGCATTCAACAAGACGGTAAACTTTTTCATCTAAATAATATTCTTCACTGCTGTGCACAAAGTTGCCTAGAAACTCACCACGCATCCTGCTCACATTGATTATTGTCTACAGATACAAATATCAGAAGCAGTTTAGATGCAGCTGAGAATTGCATGTTGCAACGGATCAGCAGCCACTCGGAGGCTCAACAACCAAAGATTAAATGCAGCTGTGACGAGCATCACGAGTTAGCTTAGTTCAGATGAAGTTAAAATGAAATGTGCAAATGCTGCGAATTTTCAGCAGTATGGCCACATGTTGACAGTGTCACATAGAGAAATGTTGGGAACTTCACAGCTCAGTTTCGCTCTAAGGAAGCAGCTGAAGGGGAACCGAGAATTCGGTCATGGCCACCAACATTTGGGCATCTTCTGTAACACCCATATTTGTTTTTTTTTTCCTTTTTTTTATGGAATGGCCTGTTACATTCTGGGCAAGCCTCTGTTAATCCAGTTTACTCCAACAGTCGCCTTCGCAAATAGTTTGCTGCTGCACCTTTCGGTTGCTCGAACCTTGCGCAGCTACATTATATGGGACGTTTACGATTGCTCTATCGCAGCAAATTCGGTGCGAGAAATCGTGCATGGAAAACAAGGGAGAGTGAGAATTGCTAGGCGTTGCCAAATGATGGTTGCCGGATGCGATTATCGGCGCTGAGGAATGAGTTGTACCGAGCGATGGACTTACCTGATAGAGATGAGCGTTTGCAAATATCGTAGTTGTATGGCTGAAGGTGACTCAGCAATTACCCTAGCAGCTTCACTCAGTGCGTGAGATGCCTTCTGTTCACCTTCAGCGGCGATTACCTGCAAAAGACGAAATTTAGCAACGACTTATCACACTGTGCATGCGTTAGGCGAAATTCTGATTATGTTCATAAATGCATCAGTGGATTTGCCCATCTTTTTTTTCGGCTGCTTGGGATCCGAATGCACGATTCCGCCAAAACTGAGGTTATGGAGGTTCGCAGGCACACTATACCTGTAATATTCCTCAGATTGATCAACTAGCTCTCTGTCGAAACGGAAACGGACAGCAATATTTGCCTTCTCGGTGCAAAATATTTGCAACATCTTCCGATCTTATGAGTGAATTTGAAATATGTGGTGCACGTTCAACCTCTAATTTCATAAGTGCGTGGGGTAGTCCTCATAATAACACAGAATAAACAAACAGGCACATATAAGGGAGTGTAGACACGACATCGCCTTGATATGAATGCTGAAAACTTTCGTAAGAATGCTTAAATGGTGGCGGCCTTTTATCAGACTTCCTGGGTGGCGATTGGTTAAATGTGACTATGTTACTGTCTTTCCTCTTCCTTAGTTGACATCTTCTGAATATTGTTGACGGATTGACTGAATGCCCAACTCCGTTTATATGCCTCTCCGTTTGTTGCTGTCGAGTTTTGAATATGGCAGAAGAAATAAAAACGATTTTTTGCAGCAAATTTTTTCATGAATAGAGATCATTTACCTTGGCCCGTGCTTCTCGTGCAGCCTCAGCTTCAGCTGCCATTGCTCGCTGTAGTTGCAGTGGAAGCCTGACATCCTTCACTTCCACTCGCTCCACTTTTACTCCCCACGGATCAGTTGCTTCATCGAGTGTTGTCTGCAATAGAAAATATACAGTGCATCATATCATGACACAAAGTAAGATATTCGATTTGTAGGCCAATTAGTAGAATTGACGGCAGTGTAACATTTTTCTGCGCTAGAGTGTGATTAAAGATCCACTAAAGAGGTGTTGCAACTTCCCAGAGGCTTTTCAATTTCTCAGCACTATTATGGGTTTCTGCAAAATTGCACGTTTGCGTTACAGCAACATCATGGTTATGCATACACGCGCATACGTGCATTCGCTCTCCTGGTGTAACACCTTCAACTACGGAACCATAAAGAAGGGTTTGACGCTTGTTAAATGCAAGCTTCGTTTTTTGGTGGTATTTATATCCATCATATCTTTCACGTTAATTCATCTGTTTCCAAGCAAGCTACAAACATTCGACAGCTTCAAAAATTTGAGCGCATTTTTATATTTCCGAAAAAAAGCTACATGGTTTACTGAGAAAGCGTTAGCCTGATGAGTGAAATGGAGAACTGCATACAGCAACAGCAGCTCTGAAATGTTTCTTACTTGCTGAACTAATTGCCTCTAGCATTACATTACTGGAAGCGCACTGCTTATCTGAACGCACGAAAATTTTCGTAGGTATGGAGATCGTTGTTGTGCTCCGAAGGAATACCCAGAAGTGGCCACCTAGGGCCAATACTGCGCCGTGTTTTCCACATTTAGTTTGAACAAGTTCAGGCCAGTTAGAAGATATAACAGCACCTGCATTTGAAGTGATATAGCCTCCCTATCACTAAGCATCTCAGCTAGAGTCCGTGTTCCGAGCACATTACGAAGGGTCGTTTGCGCGAGAAGTTTCGTCGAACGACTCGCATCCTCCACATTCGTCACGGATATTGTTGCGTTTGATATCCGGAAATAAACAACTGCATCGACAGCCACCGTCACGGAATCCTTTGACAGCACCTTCAAATTCACATGTTAGTTGAATCATTTTGCTCTTCTTTTTTTTCTTGAATTTTTGCTTCTAATGTTTTTTCTAAGCGCTATTCTGCAGTACACTCCAAATAAATGCTGCTCTAAATCCCCGAAGGTGTTAACTGGTGAGTGTTGTTCTTAATAGAATCTTCAGTAAATTGAACCAATAAATATTGCTTTCGGAGTTTCGAGCGTTGTGGAGGAACGTGAAGCGGAATCATGGTGATGCCTCTCACAAAGAAAGAGGAGGCCATGTAGCAAAGAATATCGGTTTGGAGCTCAATTATTTTTGATCGACGCCTTGTTTCTTGCTGCAATGAAAAGAAAGCGACGTAATCACGAGGAGCGGGGCAAAATTATCACGACGAGGTATAGCATAAGGCTGAATTCTAGTTGGCTAATCACTCTCTTCCCTGTGAAACAGCATCGATGGGGATTTCGTATTCACTTTTTGAGTACGAATTGTGGGTGCATGATTTTGGCGAGTCGCATTTAGTCGCAAACTGACGCAACATTAACAGACGTTATCATTCACATCTACTTCAGTAGGTGCCGAATTGCCATTCACGTGTTGGCCAAAAACGACGTGTTTATTCGACTGAATCTAGTTCAAATGGGTTCAATTGATAGCTGCAATACGGCAGTTGCAATGCTGCTTTGAATAAAGAACGCAGTTGAATATTTTTGCTGTGAGAGAGCCGAACAATCCCAGAAATTGGATATGGCTAATGCACACAGTGTAAGGACGAAATATTCTTCTGGAGAGACGAATCATCGAATTTAATGGCGATAATATTCCTTGAGAAAAATTCCTGAGCAATAAAAATTCCTCACCTAACCAGTTATGCTGTTTTTATTGTCCATAGTTGGACTAACATTTAACATTGAACGCGTGGAGTCTTGTGGAAGAAAACTTGCTACTTTCATGAAGCATGCGCGTATCTCCTCTGGGTCATACTCCTTATTATTCACTGCTGCAGATGAAATTTCCAGAAAATGCTCGTTAGCGATGCCCAATATCCATTCGATAACCCTAAGATGTAACTCTGTAAAGAATGTATGCTCGTGTCTGTCTATTAACGCAATAATTCGACCTGAGAATGTCTGAAGTAACTCTTATCAAAACTGATATTAACAATGCATGCAGCTTGTTGGCTCCTACGCCGCCTTCTATAGTGATATATGAAACTTTACACCCCTGGCATTCAAGAACGAAAAAATTGTCCGCATTTTACTGCTGCATCCATTCTGTGCCGGCTAAAGACGAAAGACGCATTGAAGCGGGTGTGTCTTTCAAGGAAGATTCCCAGCTGCGGTCGCGCGAATTAAAACGACAAAGGATTATTTTACGCACTCCAGTTTCCTTGCTGCCGATAATGCTGGTCGGTCAGACAACGTTAACGCGAGAACACATATCGCGCCGTCTTCTTTCGCGTGTTTCTCCATGTCTTCTTTCATTACCTCACCTTGTGTGATTAAGATGTGTTTTCCTCGGAGCAGCTGGTCATTTTCTCATGAATTTGGAACAAAGGTAACGGAAGGTCAAAGGTGGAGGAAGGCGCCAGATGAAGTAGGATTCACTGTGAAGTAGGATAAAAAATCACATAATCATGCAGTGACAAAATTTAACTGCAGTCTCGGTGGCACCGGAATTGAAGTGTCCCGTCAGACAGAAACGTATGCCGGCTAGTTACTCTCATAAGTCAGCATTATTACCATAGTTATAGCTATTTATTGTAACAGTTCCTTTTCCGCGCACATGAATGCAAAACACGGCTATTCTATGACCATTTCGAGGATATTCACTCCCCAAAAAAATATTCAGTTCTGATTAAAAAATCGCCACAAATTGATCCTTGTTGATCCGGTTGATATTTTAAGGTGTTGTTCATATGCTTCACATAACAATATGTGAATGTTTCTCTCCCCACCAAAATTCTTGACTCTTATACCGCCTATTAGTCCTGGAACTAGAAGACAGCGTAGCACATTGATAGCATACGTCCACATACATTCTCTCCCGGCTAAATGGCCAAAACAGACTCGTAAAAAAATAGTGGCCAAGAAAGAAACATTTCCCTGTAATGCTTGAAATAACTGACCCCTGCATGAAAAATGTCGTTTATAGGAGATGCACGCAGATGCCCGTTACTGGGTCCCAACTGCTAAAATATTATCGAATATTGGAGTGAAACGAATATTTTCAATACATAAAATGTGATGCTATCAAATGCACTCACTTCTTGAGGAGGTACGTCGAATGATACGACGTGTAGATCGACCTTTTTATATGAATCGATACAAGGAATAATAAAAAATATGCCTGAAAAGAAACATAAAATAAACACTCATCTAATTCACATACATTTTACACTCTTAACCTCTCTTGTTATCTATAAAATCGATTCGTTCATGAGGGGAAAGGAAAGCTCGGAAATTACTTCAACAGTGAGGTGAAATGAGGCATTTGAAGAAAAATACTGCAATATGACGAAATTAATAGAGAATGGGGTCGGTGACACATCTCACAGCATTTGTTTGGCTGTTCTTCTTTACAAGGTTCCAATGTTTAGAGCTGAATAGGTTGCTCATCAAACGACTTAATGATGGAATAAATTATGCTCTCAGTGAGAGCCTACATGTGTCCATGGTAAAGTGCACATTTTCTTCTGCAGTTGCCTTCCTTTGGGAATGAATTCAAAAAATCTGAGAGAGTATTATAGCGATTTCAATTGCGGTATATATTTTGTTCACTGATCCTCTGAGGCTCATCTGTTATCTCAACTTGAATAAATTGGTCTCCACTCATGCCCTTTTAGGATAAACTAATATGATTAATGTCATAGATTCATGAATTCAATAGAAACATTGTGCATCTTAGATTCTTTTCCACGCTGGATCCCTTCGATAGCCCCCACTATTTCATCAATAACCTCAACGAATGGATTGTGCTCTTTTTTCAAAAATCATTACAGGACAAATGCCCTTCAAATCATCGTCAACACTCACTTCGGATCCCTTCGTTACCACTTACGACGCCACATCGAAATGTGCGTCGAGAAATCGTGACTGCGGCACGCCTCTCAGATAATGCCTACATCCCATAGCCTGTGAAATATGTGACAGTAAACTGCTATTTCTGCCTTCATCACATCACTACCCTGTAACATGCGTTACGCAATACAAACGCAACATTGCATTTCTTGTATTTAAATATGGTAATGCGTACGGTAATGCGATCAAGTGTCTCACCTGGACCTCGTGCTCCTCCACTCATCAACCTCCCTAAACGAAATATCACAGCCCGTTCGTACTCCTGCACAACCTTAAATTAAACTTCGTTAGATTGCAGAGAGTGAATAGACATCACAGATTGCATGACCGTTTCGTTCATGGGCCAAGGAAAGTACAACTGGCTGGAAGGGTTGTCTCAGAATTTGGCCACTGAGAATGAATTCGTCAGTCACGAAGACAGAATTTCACAGGAAAACTTGAGCTCTCCCGAAAGATTGACAACAACAAGGGAAGATTAACGTGAAGATGAGGTGCAATGCACGCTGGTTTCCTTGCTGCATTATACGGGCGGAACAAATAAAAAGGTCTGCGAAAAAATTCCGACAGACGATTTCCTTTTACTGCTCCGTTCAACACACCTATCGGTTTCTCCGACTATGAAAAAACAGCAAACGCAAATCACAACAGATTCAGACTCAGGCCGAATCGGTCGACCATGAAAATTTTCCGGAAGTTTCACTTTCACTTATAGTCGGCCTTCAAGCTCTCAAAAATGTACGCAATTCGACTTGCTAAAGTACTGCACACTTCGTTTGGGTGGCAACCTCGAATTCAGCTAAAGGTGCTAGTGATTTCGGTTTCTGTTGTTTGCTGGTCCTTTCCGCGATTAGTTGTTTGCGGTGATACCGAAGCTTCAAAAAAACATGTGTGCATATATTTTTTGAAGCACTCTCTCTTCTCCCCATATACATACGTATTCATATTTATATTTTTATATACATATAGAGAGAAAGAGATCGGTCAGCGCAGAACAACATCAGCGAAATTAACTTACTTACTGCTCAGAATTTGCGCAGATGTGCAAGCATGAAATCGTCTGCAGCAGCAAGGTAGATCACATGAAGAAGAAATCATAAATGATGTGAGGAGAAAAACCCGTGGGTGTGGAGGACAGTGAAAAAGAAGAAGGGAAGGAAGGGACACAGGATGTTATACAACAACGAGTCTCGAATATTCTAGACGCCATCCACATGCGTTTGCCATTATCAGCTTCGCTCAACCCAATAGACAGAAGTTTTAGCGCTAACAGTTATTTTGGATTTTCCCAACTCATCTGAAATTATCACTGGAGAATATTCTCCCTAATGTTTTCACATCATCAGTTATTAACAACGCCGCATAAAAATTAACGCATCCCCTGCATCAGCAAAATATGAAAAATTCCTAATCCGTGAGTCGACGATCTTTTCAAGATTTGCTTTTGTTTTAAAGAACACCTCACATTTGCTCGACGTTGGAGTAACTATGAATTTAATTCGGCTAATCGAGTGACTTCTGTAAATATCAAGATAGTCCAGAAGAGCAATAAAAATTGCTAAAAATTCCCTAATATGGGAGTTTTCGATGCTTTCAGAAAGGTGTGCCAAATTTCGATCCAAAAATCTCGATGCGTTACGATGAGATAACTGGATGTAGTAGCCAAATCAGTGACAAACAGAATGCTCTTCTTTTCGTTTCTGCCCCTCCTATGATCTACCTATGCTAAGACTGAACAATAATAAAATTCCAGCTGACTAACCTTTATGAGTTACAGATGGCCAGAACCTAAAAGGGGAATACCTCTCCCATTAGTGCGATAAGCTCTTTACTAGATTCTTCTATGCCTCAGGGTTCTAATTTATTTCACATTTGATTCAACACTTCGTTTAGATTCTCGTGACTATGAAAACAACGACAACGATGAGAGTGCTGCAACTGTAGCGGATGAACTTCCTGAAAACATCGACGGTCCACTTTATAGAAGGAAATGTCACGTTGTCTGTGTATTCCACACGTTGCTACATCTCATGCATACTACATTTTCATTTTGTTTTTGCACCCTTAATCATTGTAGCTGTCATCAATAATATTCATTCCTCCCTCACTTCAGTGTGGGATGAATTATTATATTATGAGATCATCAAATATCTTTACTTATTGCTTCCTCGCGTGGTTGTTCCTCATTATTGTTACACAACTGTATTGATATTCATTTCTACAACTGTCGATTCAACGCATGAAACTGAGCATATAAAAAATGAATATGTGCTTGTATCACTCTGTTGCCTTCTTTCAATCTAATTTTTGTTTCCTGCTAATGGACGCCAGTCATCTCATACACAAAACAGCGCAAACTCCTTCCGCTTTCTAAATCTCTGTTTCAAAAAGGTGTCTCGTCGATTTTGGCTCAAAAGTGCATCTCCAGCATTTTTCAAACACCTGACAAATCGCTAGCACCAAAAAATGATCTTAACAGTGCGTAAAATCAATAAGAAAAGTCACACTTGACTAACATACCAATTTCGGTCACTTCAATTGACAAGGGCTCATTCCACTTAACCAGATTCATTTCTTGAACTTTACACGTCTCTTCCTTAATGCTGCAACAAAACGCCACTCATCCTACGCTCATGACTTCACGTTTGCAGCGAGCAGGATAATTCCAATTGGTGACTTTTATTAACAACATTATAATCATTATGAATAATTTTCGTACTACTCGTTTCAAGAAGGAATGCTTTAGTTTTAGGTTGAAGTTATAAATAGCATCGATGTGTGATATTCGGATACTTCGAAAATTTAATCGAAGGATAGAAAAAAGAGGAATGAAAAAGCATTACACAATTAGTACTTCGAATGAGGCTCATCTGATTTAAGATCGAACATATCGAAAATATATTTAAGAAACAAAGAAGAACAAATAAACAGATTGTCGTTAAACGCATTTTCAAGCCATTGGGGCTTCCGTTACCGTATGTGCGTCATGCCACGCTCCTCTTCTTGCATCCACAGTTGTCGGCATCGAACTAGAATGTATCCACTCGTAAATATAACGCTGATGCATACCGGATTCATCTCTACATGTCCGATGTTTCCTACTCCTGGAGCAGAAAGTCGTGATGCAGCATCACAACAGAAATGGACGCACTTCAAAATCGAATCAAAATGAGCAGAGTATCTGCAATCTTTTCACACTTCAAAAAAAGAGTTATAAACAGACCACAAAGTTGCAAACGTAACTAACACTTGAGAGCATTGAAAGAAGGTGCTACATTCACGATACCGCTATAGTCCGGAAATGTGGTGACCTTTACTTTCAATACGATTAAAAGTAAAGAGGATAGGGGAACTATACGAGAAATGATACGGAATCACTCGTTTTGGTACTCCGATATAGCCTACAACGAATTTATCACGGCGGTTTTGATTCAGTAATCACGTAGTTATTGCTTTGGATTTATATTTCTTGGTGAAGTGTGTAATATTTCAGTGCGGAAAGCGAGTGCTTAGTGGCGCAAGATCATTACATGGCAGAAAAGACCGCTAACCATCTATGAACTCCGAGATTCACTTCCTGCTGAAGGCTTCAGAAGGCACTTTATCTAACGAATCGAAGCTACAATTTTGCAGAGGTGTTTGATCTCCATGGCCTTATATCTAGGATAAATTGTTAGCCGTCTTTCCTTCAAACACATCTTTCAGAAAGCCAGAGGAAAGCATCACGGCCGCCACGAAATTTTCCGCATCGAACGACATACAAGTAGCTCAATATCATAACAGAACTTTCAACTTAAATATCTTCACAACATCTTTCATCTCGAACGTTTATAATCGAAGTCACAGAGTGGAATAACAATAGGAACTATGAACCTCACTCCATGAGAGATGTGACCTACGTCCTATTTTACCACAAAAAATTTAGTCCCTTAAAATAATATTTTTTCTTCCTCAGAATTTGCCTCCTAATTCCACATTGTCAGGATTGCAGAGAACAATAACTGTTCACTTTGAAAGTACGCCGAGAATGATTCCCATCCCATGCACAGCCGGGATCCTACTCCCTGTTTCGACCACAGACGAATTTTTCATCGTTTCTTTGCTAGCTGTGGACGGCTAATGATGTTGGTCGGTTCAGTTGCGGTTAGCATGCAGCTGACATTCTCATCTCGATAGTGCGGTTTTGATTATTGTCTTTCATCTCATTATGTATGCAGAAACCTCTCCGAGATTCCGACAAGAAGATCTGAACAGATTCAGGTAGACAGCTGCGGTCATGCAATCCGCTTTCAATTGACACTGCACCTGAGATTGCTAAGGTTATTGCAGGCATGGTGACGAAGTGATGATACAGGCGAATTTCGTTGAACGGTTGCAGACATGAAGTGGACCATCAATTCATTCAACTTGATGTTGCCTATATATGATACACCTTGATCAGTGGCTGGCCACGATTTACACAACGTAGAGAGGACAACAATTGCTTAGCACAGATCACGAATTTCTAAAGTGTGCACTGAGCTTTCCACTGTCTCTATAAACCCCAAATCAGGAGGACGGTAGAAAAGTTTCAATCGATGAACAGCTCGACCAAAGTGATTCAATACTGCAGTCATTCACGAATAAAGAAGAACGTATCAAGGTGCATAAAAGCGCTCGCTCGCTTGAAAACAACTTTTAAGCCAATAATCGCTTAGTAAAACGGATTTTTATTGTTTCTATTCAGTGGAATTTAGTGATTTTCAGCCGCCTTTCATTGTTCACTTTGCTTATGGCCGCACTAGCCTCTAAGCAAGAAATATGCACCCACGACTTTTTCCGTTATCATTATTAACAGTATTAACAGCTTCACATCTCGACTTATCAGTCATGCATGCCAGAATGTAGATTAGACGCAGTGATGTCGTGTTCGTTCAGATTTCTTCGTTCCGACCAACGCATATACCGATGTAGGTTCCAGTTGTTTTTGGCAGTATTCATTACATGAAATCATGAGTTCAATATGCTGAAGTGATCAGCATAGAAATACTTCTTGATGCCAAGCAGTAAAGCACACCAGTCTCTCCACTTGCGTCTTTACTGCGTTTAAAGTGATGCTCTAAAGGGATCATAATGCGCAACTGCGTCTCATGGCATGAAAATCGGCTAGCATAATGTTACGTCTTTCCATTGAGCTGATACGTGCAAAGAATACTGTGTATTAATTATGGTGCAACACTTAACGTAAATGATGTCATCGCCAGGCTGCCTCAGCCTGACCATGCTGTTCCACTCAAAGCAAATTATACTTACGTCATCAACGGAAACTGGCAGCGAAAAAAATTTTTGTACGGTGGGCCGCCTCATTTGATCGGATAGAGTTCGTCGATAAGTAAAACGGATTTTTTCATGCACATAAGCGAAAAAAAAGTTTTACCAGGGCAAGAAAAATGGGAAGTTTACATGACGGTCACAAAGCTCGATTCCGCATAACCGTAATTGCAGCTGAACCTGGCATTTAAGAACGGTCTCGTTACGATATTTGTGACCGCCGTTGCCATTTACGGCCGTTCGTTTAAAGGACGCTAATGTACTACGCCATGTTCCAGGATCTATGAGCCGTCGAGAACTAACTTCAGGAAATCTACGAAGGGTGATAAAATGACTCATAAAACAGCATCGCACATCAATGCAACTTGCCTAAGGTGTCGCGAAACGCGAGATGCGTCATCGCGGCTCGTTGCAGCCAGCGTGTAGCAAAAAAGGGCTAACCGCCTCAGAGGCGCCTATGACGACCAGAAACGATAAAACACATAGTGCAAACGATGATACACCCAGCGGAAACTGGGAGATAAAAACTAAACGTTTCAATGGGAAAATGGGCACGTTGCATGCAACACCAGAAATGGAAGGTGGAGCTAGACAGATCAACGAAATCGGCCCTAGCGAAGGCTCTCCATTCGGACAGTTCTGACGACCAGGGCAGATCCCTGGTTGGTGAGCTCAGGAGAGCTCCACTGATACGCCTTCCTCAAGTGACCCTCTCCCTCTTGTATTCTATCTGTACAATATTGATCTGCTGTGAGCTGGGCTGCATCGTCTCATCTAAATACGGAACGTAAGTCAGAACCTAAACAATTTTCATTTTTCTTCGTTCAGTACGTTGGGGCTCAAGCCAGAGCGTAATCATAAGTAAATATGGCATCTGCTGCGTACCAAGCCTCCATCCGAGTGAAGGCTAACTTGCTAAAGGCATAAATTTCCCTGACTTGCGTGCGCTTGTTGCACAAGCAGACCCGTAAGCAACGTTCAAAACTGCTCTTTTGCAAGTAGAGGCAGCAATTCGAGGACTAGAACGTCACATTTCGGAGGTCGAGGCTGATCATAGCGCTTGGCTAGAATACATAAAGCGGCTGCTGAGAAAGCTAATGAAGCTTCAATTTACTAAACTCTGGCAGAGGCGCCAGACAGTTTTCTCATCGTAATCGGTGAGGCTAAAAATATATGTGATGACCCGGTCATTGCCAAGTTGAATCTTAAACTCTACATAGCCCGATCCACTTCGCCAGCTGGCAGCGTCCTTACAGGAAACAGGACGTCTGCCCAGCAACCGCAGCAGCAGATGTCCGTGAACGCAGTGCAGCTGTCAAGATTGCAGATTGCGAAACTCGATGGACAGCATCGCAAATGGCCACAATTTTAAGCCACATTCCTGCATGTAGCCACTCGCAGAAATTGAGAAGCTTTCTTATCTGCTGCCCTTTCTAGAAGGCAAAGCGCTGGAAGCAGTAGGTGGATTCACAGTAGCGCCCGAAAACTACGAAGCTGTTAAAACTACGCTCCAGCAACGATTTGGGAGATCTGAAGTGCTGTTGAAGTCACTGTACGCGGAACTACATGACGCAGCAACTCCCACAAAGGACTTCGAGGAATGCGTTGCAAGCGTCGAGCGCATTCTACAACAACTGGAGCAACAAGGAGAAAATATCGATAGCTCGCAAACCGAGCTTTGCATTGAAAAACGGCTACCGCGTTGGGCGCTGTTGGAAGTCGAAAAAGATAAAGAAGCCGATGCAGCCTGGAGCGTCCGAAAATTGAGGGACAAACTTCAAGCTATAGTGCGCATCACGAAGAATATGCGAACTGCGACTATAGGGGAATCGACGCATGAGAGTCGGCAAGTTCAAAAATAGGTAGGAAGGCGAGAACAAAGAAATCTGGGAGGTTAAAACGAGAGGAAAGTTTACACCACACTTCTGCACTACCCGCAGTAGTGAAACGACAGATCGAGGGGAAGGGTAGACGGTACGATCTTACTCGACAGGTATGTGCGTTTTGCAGTGAACCACACTGGGCCGATATCTGTCCACGCTTTACTACTTTGAAGGAGTGGTTTGACCGCGTTCGGCAGTTACGCCTTTGTTTCAAGTGTCTCAGAGAGGGTCATAATCAAAATGATTGCACACAAAATGTCTCCTGCAACCATGGCAAGCGCAAGGGATATCCCACGGCACTCTATAAAACGTGGCATCGGTCGCAACAGGGGAAAGCGGAGAACCCTGTCGGAGAAACCCACATTCAGACGATTCGCACGGTGGCGGCTACCGCGACACGCGAACAGCAAGAGCGAGACAAAACGGTATTACTCCTATCTACTTTCGTGGACGTTAGAGGCACACACAAAAACGATCAAAGTGCCCGTGCTATTCGATGTTGGGAGCGAACGCTCATTCATCAGGGAAGAAATAGTCCAGCAGTTGGGCATCGAAGCAAAACGCAAGAGACCGTTGATTGTTGACGGATTTGGTGGGACGCACACTACGCACTGCACGTCTGCGCGCGTCAGACTAAAAATGAAGCGCACTGATGGGCAGTTCTACACGATGTTCGCGAACTCGGTACCAAGACTGGTTAGCGAAATTGCAATCGCCAAGCTAACGGAAAAAACGTTACGGCGCATCAGTTCAACGCGGAACATCACCCTACCGACGGTTACACTGAAGCCGCAGATCCTCGTGGGTGCCGATTATTTTCACGAGATCTTCAGAGGAAGTACCTCAACAAAGTTACCGTCCGGATTTCATTTGATACGTACCTGTCTAGGCGACATGATCAGCGGACAGTAGCGCAGTAATCGGCACGGTACCTCTTCAAAGATCAAGCCTGCAAACCGCTGCTGTTGCAACGTGGCCAGTGCAAAGGACGAGCTAGAAAAGTTCTGGTCGCTGGAACTTGTAGGAGTTAGGGACCCCCCTTTACAAACGGATGATGAGCTCGCCATGAAAAGGTTCAACGAAAGCATTACCTTCAAAGATGGGCGCTACTATTGTAGCTGGCCATGGAAGGAGGATGGAGGCAAACTCGACTGCAACTTCGGCCTTTGTATGGGTCGTCTGAAAACATCGCTCAAACGCCTCCAAAAAGATCCCGAGTTGCTGCGTGCTTACGAGAAGACTTTCGACGAGCAGCTAAAGACGGGGATAATTGAAGACGTCACAAATGCACAACCCGAAGGCCAAGTGTACTACATGCTCCACCAGGCTGTTGTTAGGCCGGCAAGGCTACGAAAAAAATCAGAATTGTGTATGACGCGTCGTCGAAAACGCGGAAAGAAGGGCACTCATTAAATGATGTGCTACTCAGAGGACCACTACTCCTAGCAAACCTCTGTGGAGTTTTACTTCGAGTCCGACTAGCACCAATACTCATAACAGCGGATGTCGAGAAATCCTTTCTACAGATAGGTCTACATGACGACCAGCGAAAGGATTTTAAGGCCAGTTGACTTCCTCCGACCACAGACGATCATAGCAGCACAAGGGCCGAGTTCCGAAGACGATGAAGGCCTGCAGCACACAGTAGACAGACGCGGAAACTGCTCGGTCTATGGAAGGCAACAATCAGCAGCCTAGAACACTTCTGGAAAATCTGGACCCATGATTACCTGATGAGCTTAAGAGAACGGCACTGCATGGAACACCAGCAGCCCTCCCGAGTGACGGACCGCCACCCCTGGAAAACGAAATCGTCATAGTCGCCGAAGAGGTTCTACCCAGAGCGGAGTGGAAGCTGGGCAAAGTTGAAAGACTGCGCAAGAACCACGGAGGGAAAACAAGAACGGTCTACGTCAAAACACCCAACGGTCACATGCTAAAGAGGCCAGTGAGTATGTTGTACCCCCGCGAAGTGTCGGAAGAAGAAAGGGAGATGCAACCGATAATAAAAAGCAGAAAATTCGTGAAACACCTGGCGGACCAGAATCTGGAAGCAGAAGAAACGGAGGAGGAGGAAGAAAGCAGAACCACGCCTAAAACCACCAGGACAATGTGCGCGCACTCGTTATCAATCGTGCTGGTGATACTGTTCGCCACCTTTGCACTGACAAGCAGCGCCCAGGCGAACTTACAGTCTCATGCATGCGCAAAACATGGCCACGGCTTGCACGTGAGGATACCAGATAAACTAAATTGCAAAGATGTCTGTGAGAAAATGCACAGCTCCTCGCAAATCGTAGAAGTACTGAGCAGAGCGCTCATTGCGGCAAACGCTACCTTCTGTGCGAAGGTATAGCGCACCGTCTGCACAAAGTGCTTCCTTCGATGGAGTCTAGCAGTTACGTGTGATGAAACAGTGGTCCAGAACATGACGGCGTCACAATGCATGGAAATGCGACGGTCACAAGAGCTCAGTGGCATCCGTCTCGAACAAATCGACGCAAACCGATGGTCGTCTAAACAGCCGACTGAATATAGCGGAACGCGATGTCATACAACCATTATTCATCGTATGGAGCAAGGAGTGATCAAATTCTACGACGGTTTAAGTCGGACATCAGGATGCAATAAAACTCTGGGAAAATGCATCACGGCCACGGAAAAAATTCTGTGGGATCCGTCCGAATTGGCTGATCGGTGTCCCTATAGAACGCTGAGGAAGGCGAACGCTCAAATATCAGATGGGTCCGTTACGATTCCATCAATGCAAGCAGTATTCGTCAGAAGCAAGAAGACGTAGAATGATACGAGCCTTGACACCGTGTGCAAGTTTCGGAGAGTCGAAGTAATGAAAAACGGAGTGGTCATAGAATTCAGCCCCGAGGAGCAACCCCCAGAAAGACATCGAATCGAATCCTCAGTGGAAGAATATTGTTCGTTGAAGAATTGCCAGAAGAAATCAACAAGAAGAGTAATACCTCCGTGAATGCTAAGCTGCAGTTTTTATGGAATAGTCTCAGTGAACGGGAACAACAAATAATATTTGAGCGTTTAAATATTATTTGAACTCAAGAGATTCGACATAGAATTTGCCAACAGCATAATCGTATGCTTTGGCTCATTGGAGCTCTCAGCAGAACGGATCCAACTACTGCAGCGCGCGTACTCTTCAGACGGATGGATATCGCAGCAGAAAACATCGGGGACTTGTTAAAAGCGTTCCCGTGCAAAAAGCTGGAAGTTTCTGAAGTTTTCGCGAACCACGAAGTTCAAGATAAGTGCTATCGAGATCTTCCGGTACGATACAAAAGATCCTATTCGTGCACCCAAGATCACGCGAAATCAAAGCAGTGTCAGAAGAACTTAGTTGCAGAGAAATCAGACGAAGCAGGATCGTGAAATCACTGAAGAATGGGCGCTAGTAACCGAAGAAAAGATACCAATCTTCGACGCGCCCCCATTTAAAGATATTTCCGAAGAAAGGCTTCAGTGGGTGCTGGGCATGACCGACAAGAATCCACAAGCGTGAGGAAGATCCGCAGAAGAACAGGGAAAGTCTACGGCCGACGCCATAAGAGACGACGCGGAAGAAATCATCGAAGCGGCCAGCGATGCATTCCAAAAGTCGTCCACAGCGCTCGCAAGAGAATTCGAGGACATCGCCTTCCGTTGGCGATGGATCGTTGGAGGAGCGATCGCGGCTGTACTAGCAGTTGGGTGCGCAGCTGCAGCAATATTTCTCTGTCCACAGTATCTGCTACGCGCAGCACGGTGCTGCTGTGTACGGTGTCGACGCCAGGAACGAAGCGCGAGCCTAGCCTCGCCTCGAGGGACCGAGCCTCCAATGCGAATACGCAGTTTCAAGCCGATATGGATGTCTCCCACTAACGTCAAGGACCGCGGGAGTGTCGCGAAACGCGAGATGCGTCATCGCGGCTCATTGCAGCCAGCGTGTAGCAAAAAAGGGCTAACCGCCTCAGAGGCGCCTATGACGACCAGAAACGATAAAACACATAGTGCAAGCAGAAACTGGCGGAAATTGAGAGATAAAAACTAAACGTTTCAATGGGAAAAAGGGTATGTTGCATGCATCACCAGAAATGGAAGGTGGAGCTAGG